>CM034154.1:425720757-426920757 GCA_019776745.2 Taxus chinensis | reverse complement strand
AACATAAACAATATGTTTAAAATCTTTGGCCAAAGTATCGTAAGATGCTGATTACATTTTCCTATGTCACCTAGTTTAACAAGCAAGATTTAAGATGGATATCAGTAACATATATTTAGATAGGCCTCTTAAACATAACACTTAATACCCCGAAAAGGGTAAGTGAACCAAGTATACATAGTATACAAATCATTAAGTTAACATGAGAGATCACTATGATACTGAGTCGTGAAATGAAATATTAGTGTTCCACTAAGTCATTACAGCGACATATGGTTTTCTGTTGTGAGATTGATTGGCTTGGAATGTGTGTTCTAAATTAAGTAGATTTAGAACAGATAAAATTATGCAAAAAAAAATTCCTTGTTTCTAAAGTCTTAAAATGGGAATGTTACATCTTGGTATCAGAGTGAAAGGTTGCAGCTCTTGGACCTATTGTGTCCATAATCTGATAAAACTTAAATTTTCTTGTTAATAGAAAATAGTTAGAATGAGAAGAAATACTACAAATAATCCACCACCCAGTGGAGAAGAAGTTGTTTCCTACAAACTCAATGAGATCCTTACTGCCGTGTTGGACACAAGAGATCATCTAACTGTACTTGAACACCAAGTAATGGGAAATGAGGAGGAGGAGGAAGATGTTGGTAATAACAATCAGCCAGCTCCCGTGGACAACACCAATATTGGGAATTTGGGCGTTGATAACAATAATGCAGCCAATGCTAATGCAAATGCACCTAATCATCCTGAGAATAAAAAAGGTAAGATTTCCAACTAAATTTGCTAATGACATAAAAAGGATAAGTCCACCCATGTTTGATGACACTACACTAGAAGATGGAGCTGAGAAGTGGCTCAACAAAATGGAGAAGTACTTTGCAATAAGGAACTTCTCTGAGGTAAGAAAAGCAATATGGGGAGCTTATCAACTTTACCATGATACATCTTCTTAGTGGGACAACCATAAGGATGAGTTAAACATTGATGAAACAAAAATCACTTGGGATCAATTTAAAAATTATTTTAGGTAATGATGGCTGCCATAACTTTACTATGATTAAAAAAATGATTGAATTTCATATCTTAGCTCAAGGAAATTTAACTATAATAGAGTAATGAGAGAGGTTTACTAAGCTTCTTAATTATGTATCTCAGTATTAAACTGATGAGAAATTCAGGATACAAAAATTCATCATGGGATTAAATCCCATTATAGGTGGTGAATTGGATGTTCATAGCCCAACCACTATGGAAGGGGTTATTGAAAAATCCATAAGGCAGGAGAAAAAATTGAAAGAAATCTCTTCCCATAAGGAAGAATCAAAAAGAAAGTTCCAAATCATTCTTCATCCCTTACACCCAAAAAGGGACAATGGAAAAATTTTGGTATGAAAAACAATTTTTTTGCTGGTAATAACAAGAAAAATGCAACAAATAAACTTGCTACTAATGTATAAAACAACTTTGTCAAGAACAATAATAACGGATAGAAGTTTTATGGAGGTCATAATGATAAATGTAAGGACGGAAATAAATTTAAGCCTAAGAAAGGACTTGTAGGAGGCTGTTATAATTGTGGTAAGGATAATTATACAAATTAATGTCATTTGAGGAAGGATGACCGCAATCAACAGCATAAGATACATGTTGCAATAGCTGATAAATACGTTGAAAAGTAAGTGACGCCTATAGAAGTGCCAAGTAAGTTATTTGGTATACCTATAATTTTAATTTTTGATACTTGACCTACTGAATGCTTTATTTCTACTAAATTAGTTTTAAAATTAAAATTAAAATCTAGAAAAATGGATAAATCATGGGCTGTACATTATGGAAACAATGTTGTCCACACAGTTAATATGTGTCTTTTTGGAGTAGTACTTGAATTGCCTAGTTTTTCCACTTAAGTTGATATTTATGTTGCTCCTTTGGCATCTTATGATGTAGTTATAGGTGTTAACTGGCTATCTGAACATAAGGCAAAGGTTGATTGTTTTGAAAAACATATTAGTTGTCTGGATGACTTGCAGAAAACAACATACATTTAGGGGAAAAAAGGTGATATTTCAGTTACAAAATTGTCATCCATGCAGCTTAAAAAGGCAAAAAACAAAGGATAAATTTTATATGCAGTAAAAATTTCTGAAACAACTGAAGGGGATAATGACTTCTTGGAATGAAACCCCATGTTACAAAATTTCAATGATGTGTTTCTGGAATAACTACCCGGTCTTCCACCCAAACGGGAGTTTGATTTCACGATTGAGATCAAGATGGGAACCAAACCTATTTCCAAGGAACCATATCAAATGACTACCATTGAATTGGTAGAGCTTAAGGAATAGTTGCAAGCACTGTTGTCTAAAGGTTTGATAAGACTAAGTGTCTCGCGTTGGGGAGCACTGATAATTTTTATGATAAAGAAGGATGGAACACTTAGATTGTGCATTGATTATAGGATGTTAAATAAGGCAATAATAAGAAAGAGATATCCACTTCCTAGAATTTATTATCTATTTCATTAGATGCATGGTGCATTAGTGTATTCTAAGATAGATATTTGATCTGGATATCATCAGTTAAGAATCAAGGATGAATATATTCATAAAACAACTTTTAGAAAAAGGTACAGACATTATGAATTCACAATTTTACCATTTTGTTTAACAAATGCACCTGCAACTTCTATGAATTTAATGAATAATTATTTTCAAGAATACTTGGACAAATTTTTTCTTGTATTCTTGGATGATATTCTCATATATTCTAAAAGCATTAATAAGCATCATGAGAGTTTGAAGATAGTTCTGGAAATCTTAAGGAAGAGAAGGTTGTATGGTAAGTTGTCCAACTGTTCTTTCTACAAGATAAAAGTGCATTATCTGGTACATGTTATAAGCATGGATGAAATAGTTGTAGATCCCTCAAAAATTGTTGCAATAACTGAGTGGCCTGCACTAAAGAATGTACATGAAGTTATAAGTTTCATGGGTCTTGTTGGTTACTATAGGAAGTTTGTTAAAGAATTTTCTAAGTTCACTACACCAATAACTTTGTTGTAGAATAAAGATAAGAAATTTGTGTGGAATGAAAACTGTGAATCTGCATTTAAGACTCTAAAAGATCAATTAACATCTACACCTATTTTGGTTGTACTTGATCCTAATGGAGACTATACTGTTATAACAGATACTTGTAGGGAAGGTCTCAGAGGTATTTTGTTATAAAATAATCATGTTATAGATTATGAGAGTAGAAAACTCAAGTTACATGAACTAAAATATGCTCCACATGACCTAGAGCTTGCTGCCATTGTTCATGCGCTTTAGGTATGGAGGCATTATCTTCGTGGAAGACCTTTTGAGTTAAAGACTGATCATCTTGGGCTGAAGTATATTTTCACTTAGCCAAATTTGAATGCAAGACACAGTATGATTTTGACATAAGTTATATTAAAGTTAAGGAGAATACAGTGGCAGATGCACTAAGTCATAGGAAGAAAATTTATGCTCTTATAACATTGAGAACTCAGTTTAAAGAGGAAATAAAAAGTGTCATGGTATCTGATTCTTACTTTTAACAAGTAAAAAAAACACGTGTTGCAAATCCAAATGATATGAGATATAAATGTTTTCACTTTGATAACGAAGCAATTTTGAGATATGATAATCGAGTATATATACCTTCGGGGAATGAATTAAGAAAAAAATTATTAACTGAATTTCATAATTCACCTTTTTTTGTACATCCTGACATTACAAAATTGTTTTTTGATATAAAACAAAAATATTTCTAGAACAGGATGAAAAAGGACGTGATTGATTTTGTGACACACTACTTAGAATGTCAGCGTATTAAAGCTGAACATATGCATCCAGCTGGGTTACTGTATCCTCACAACATACTGCAGTATAAATAGAAATTAATTAGTATGAATTTTGTTCAAGGGTTTCCTATGTCAAGAAATAAACATGATGTCATCCTAGTTTTTATTTATAAACTAACAAAAGTGGCACATTTTATTGTTGGTAATCTTAAGGATGATTCCCTTGTTTTAGCAAAAAGATTTGTGTGTGAAATTTTCAGATTGCATGGAGTACCTAAATTGATCATATCATATAGGGATCCAAGAATGACTTCTAGATTTTGGAAAACACTCAATGCATCCTTAGGAACTAAACCAAATTTTAGTTTAGCGTACCATCCATAAATGGATGGGCAGAAAGAAAGAGTTAATCAAGTTTTATAGGATATGTTGAGAATGTATTGCATGGATCAGTAGTACAAATGGGAAGAGTACCTCTCATTATTTGAATTCTCTTATAACATGTATCACACCTCTCTAAAAATGGCACCTTTTAAAGCATTATATGGAAGGAAATGCAGAACTCTAGTCACCTGGGATAACATATAGGATAAAAAGTTAATTGGACCTTAAATCCTTACTGAAATGGAACAAGTTAAAATGATTCGTGAATGTTTGAAGGAAGTAGTAGATAGACAAAAAAGTTATGTAGACTTAAAAAGGGTTGACAAGAAATTTGGGCTGGTGAGAAGGTATTTTTGTGGGTTAAACTCAAAAAGAGTTCTACAACTTTTGGAAAGGCTGCCAAGTTATCACTTCGTTATGTGGGACCCTTTGAGATTGTTGAAATAATCAACGTTATAGCTTACCATTTAGTTTTACCTCCTGATTTATCATGAATGCATGATGTTTTCCATATTTATTTAGTTAAGAAATACATTTCAAATTCATCACATGTGTTAAATTGGAATTCCTTGTAGGTCTAAGACCCAAGAATAATCTTGGTTAAACCCATCCGAGTGCTAGAAACTCACCAGTTACACTTAATAAATTGTGAAATAATTCAATGTAAGGTCCAGTGGGACCATTTCAACGAAGAAAGTGCAACCTGGGAAAAACTTGAAGATATGAAAGTTTATTTTCCATATTTATTTGAACAAAATTGATTTTGTTAATTGATAAAATTGAAGATTTTATTCTTAGTATATCAATAAATCTACCAGTTTTGGATAGACACTAAATTCATTAGTATTGAAACATCTATCTTAAATGCTGATTAATTATGAAAATTTAAACTTCTCAATCCTGGTCCTACTATGAACTTATCAATGAAATAATTATAATTTTGTTATATTCTTGATTTAATTTATCGTTTAAGTTAATCATCAGGACGATGATGATTTTTAGGAGGGAGGTATGTAATGCCTCTAGCATGACAGGTACCTAAGATGATTTCTACTTTAGAAGGTACAAATGTTGACAGGTGATTTTGTCTTAAGACAGTGTACTCTTATGACTTTAGAAATCATGTTTGTAGCAGGAAATAATTCATCTATTGAATAGGTACATTTTTTTGTACTTTTGCTTAATATAAATGGAGCAATTCACCTCCTTTATGTAGAATTAATTCACTTCTTGATTTGAGAAATTTGGGTTCTTTTTTCATAATTATTATTTTAGAACAACATTACCTTGGATCAATTCCATTGATCCAAGGTATGATTTTAATTCATGACTTTGTGGTCATACCGACCAAGTTAGATAAATCAGGTGATATTTGGATTCTAACTATGCTAAGGAGTGAATGGAGTCCTTAGACCTTGCTGCATATTTGAATTTCGATATTTGGATGGCTCTTCTTCATTTATTATATTGCAATACTTTCTTTGATCGGTAACCTATTTTAATTATATGTTTTAATGCTAAGTGACTATAGCCTAAAACTAAGTCTAACCTATGTTTTTGCAATATTTTGAAATTAAGATGTTGTGACTTAAACTAGAGACCTACCTCTAGATGTATGTTGATTTCCTAAACTAATATTAACCTAACTTAAAGTATGGATAACCTCGAGGGGGGCTATGGAATGACATGGACATTTGGTGGTTAGTGGCATCAGTTTCTAGATATTTAATAAGATTTAATTCATTCTTATCTCTTCCTACCACCAACTTTGGCATGGGCATTGTAAAAAGTTGGGGAAAGCTGAGTTGGCATCCCCACCAAGTTTAGTTGCATGAAAATTTTAAATTTAGACACTGATAAATGTGGAGATGGAGGTGGCGTGGGAATCAGAAGGAGTTGACAGTCCTTTGCATTAAATATTTTTGAACTTGGAAAAATTGCCTAGGAATATGCATGAGGGGTTTTTTTATTTTGATCTTTTTTGTTTCAAGCTTGGGATTTGCATGGTTTTGTTTCAGTCCTTTGAACCTCCAGTTCGATTCTTGCATGACCTTAATTCTTGCATGGCATAAAACTATTAGGATTATGTGAAAATTATAAAAATAAAGAGGAAGTATTGATGGTTATGTTGATGTTTCGTGGAAAGGAAGAAGCTATTGAACTTTTTCTCAGATATTTTCTATGAATCAATGAAGGAGAAGTGATATCAAGCATGATAGGATCTACTCATTAAGTTGATTTTATTTTACTTAATTGATTCATTAAAACAACTCTGATTTTGGGATTAATTTGGTTTTTCTTGGTAGATAAGATCAATCTGTAATGATTTTCGTGTTTTTTATTATGTTCATTATTTTGAATTCACCTATATGATGGAAAATGTGATCTAGGTTTTGATCTTCTTAAATTGATTTGTTAGGTTATGATATAATCTTCAGCATGAGCTTAAGATGAAGTTAAAAATGTGTGAGATCTTTTTTGAGTTGTTTCCATTTTTAGGTAGCTTGGTTTTCTTCAATCTTCGGATTTGGTTTCTAATTTAACTTATTCCTCTATATTTGGAAACTGCAGTCTTTAAACTTTTAGAATAGTTGACTATTGTTTTAATCCTCTTAAACCTTCAAGGAAGATAAAATCTATGTGACTCTTGCTTAAAACATATTCCTCGAGTGCTAAAGGAAAGATTAAAAAAATATAGATGAGTATGACTATTTATCTATCACTATCTATAATTTGGATCTGGGTTTTTCTTGACAAGTGTTTAACGTTTCATGAACTGCTTTAATTAAGTCAGTTATGTATTGAAGTCTGTAAAGGTATACTTATTTTTCATTGTTGGGAACATACAACCATTTTTAAGACCTGGGTTTTATGAATCCGTAAGGAATATATATTACTTTTTTTTCTTTTATTTCCTTGGGGTCTTTAATAAGCTTAGAAGGATGGCATCTGGCGCTATGAAAAAGGGAAAACACCCTTGGGTTTTAGCTACTATTCTTTGGTTTTAGTGTCAACTTCAACCTCTTGGTAGTTTCTTTGACATTGTATTATTGTATTGTGTTAGTTGTTTCTTGGTCCATGGGTCATTAAACTCGGTTTCGATTCTACAGATCTTAAGAAATGTTCTTTGTAAAAAAGGGAAATTTATTAATATTTTGTTGGTTTAATCATATTGTTCATTTCCTTAGCTATTTGGGTTTGAGTTGGGAGGTTCTTTTAGAATTGTTCTTCTATGAAATTTCCCTTTGCACCTCTGTATCTTGTTGTAGATGGTTTAATTGTTACCTGGTGGTAATCATGGTTATTAGTAACATCTCTTGTAATAATGGAAGGTAATGGATTGTGTAACTCTTCATTCTTTCCTTTCTCCTCATTTATTATCACTCAATTCGATCTCTTTTTTGTTCTCAGTTTGTGATTTTTGTTTGGGACAGTTGAGACTGAGCTTGTTTGTATACGTTCTTGTTATCTCTTCTCTCTCTTTCTAATCATGCTAGAACTATGAGGAAGTAATCTCTCCCTCAATCCTTTAATCTTCTTTATATTTAAAACTTGGAGAAGGTGTTGTCCTATATGTTCTTCTTCATTATGCCATATTCTGGACTTGTTTTGTATAATTAATTCTAGGTTGTTTAAGGGCAGTATAGTTGAAGCCGAGGTTAATTGGATGAATTGTTGTGTTTGGTTAGAAATATTCTGAGTAAATTTGTGTGTTTAGTAGAAAATATTTGATTGGTTGATTGAGTTGGAGCTTAATGATAAATATTACCATTCTACTCACTTCACTTAATGATACTAATGTTGTATCTTTTTTTGGATTGAGTGTAGTACCATTTGCATGCTAATTTGATCTTAACCTCTAATGAGGTATGTTTTTAGTTTTTGGGACTTTAAATTAAATTGGAGATATTATGAGTTTGAGTATTAGGATACTCAAATAAGATGCACATGTTAATTTATGAAGTTTTTAATCATCCTAAATTTATTCTTATGGTTTAGACCTGATTACTAGCATCTCAGATTTTAGGATGATTTTATGGGAATGAAATATTGAGATGGAAATTACTGTTATTTTATCTTCAACTTAACTATGCCCATAAGATAGTAGGATAGTTATATCCTTCTATTAAATAGGTTTAACTGATAAGGGAAACATGTAAGATAATGTATCACAGAGTTAGTAAGGCTATGATGAAATGTTACTTATCTGAATTATTGTTATAATTCTTTTGTTAATAAGTAATAGCATGGAAGGTTGAAGTTGTATATTTCATGACTTAATCTTACTTTTCCTTGGGTATATATATATATATATATATATCTTTTATTTGAGTGTGGTAAATTCCTTTGGTTATGTCTTTCTGAATTTCTTGTGACTTTTTCTTAACAAAAAATTTCTTTTTATGGAATAATTAGTTAAAAGGACATCCTTTTAATGTTTGGTGCTTATCATGCTATGCTCAATTCAATGAACTGACCCATGATAGAAATTTTGCATATGGACTTCGTAAGTGATGAAAGGAGAAAAGATTTATAGGAAGTTACATTTTTTTACCAAAGAGACTGAACCTTGTATGATAAAATATGTTCATTATTGAGATGTATTTGATGGAAAAAGATAGTTGTACTTGTATTTTTTATTGTTGTTTGACATTGGAAATGTATGAAGTGGTTGGAGTTATATTGTATGAATCATCTTGATGAATAAAATATTTTTGTACTTGTTTGAACTTAATATATAACCTTTTGGGTATTCTGTGAATGGGAATTTTAAGTATTTATCTACTTTTTAGTCAGTAACTTACTCTTATGGTTTGGAGTAGATTGGATAAAGATCATGGGTATTAGATGTACTACCCTCTCTAGTGAAAATGTAACTTATTAAGTTGACCTTCGTGTATAAAAATATATCTAAATCAAATGTTTGTGGGTGAATAAAACTATGATGATAACTTGTAATATACTATGGGGTTATAAATGAACATTATCCCTTTATAAGAAAAAGGGAAGACAACTTCCCTACAATGATTGATAGACTGTTTTAAGACCTCTTGAAAAAAAATATGAGTGTATCTTTGGATAGTTGAAGGTGTGCTTTCTCATGATGAGTTCATTAACTAGAAGAGGAATGTAGAGAAAGGAAATTAAATGGGATTAGAATTCATTCCATTGAAGTCTAATATAAAAATAACCTACTATGAACTTATATAAGCCAGGGCTTGAGTAAGGGAGTAGGCAAACAACACTGTTGTGTGTGGTAAATATGTTATGTAAAACATAAAGCAAAATGTTATTGGAATAAAAACATAACCTATGAAATGATTAGGGAGTAGATGTATCTACATACCCACTCTAATTACAGTTTTAATTTGTAGCCCTAATGGTTAATGAACCTAGTTGTTCAGTATGGCTACTGATATTAATCCTTAATGAAGAAAATTAATAAGTCATTAACTTCTATTTAAGGTATGTTTTCCCAGATGAGGAGAAATCAGAAAGATGTTGACACACGCAAAATGTAGGGTAGTACCTTAGGGAATACTAGGGAACTTCATGAGGATATTGTGTTGTAGTTGACATGTTTCAACACCCTTTCAATTTTGTTCATCTAGACTAGCATAAACTATGAATTGATCACATTTCTTCCATAGGTGGGGATATGGGAATGATCTAGTGTCGAGGTCAACTCACATTTACTTAGGATGAATATACATGTCCAATCAATGCAAGTCGATTGAGTATGTCTAAATACCCTTAGTCACTATAAGCAGTCCTCCACACTAGGCCATGTTGCTAACCTTACCTAGGGTTAAACATTGAACAAGTGGACTAAAAAAATTTAGTGAATACCATTCTAGAGAAAAAATCAAGTGGGGTGAATGGCGTATTCCATTTGACAAGTATGTCATCTAGGAATATAAACATAAACAATATGTTTAAAATCTTTGGCCAAAGTATCGCAAGTTGTTGGTTACGTTGACCTATGTCACCTAGTTTAAGAAGTGGGATTTTAGATGGATATTGGTAACAAATATTCAGATAGGCCTCTTAAAAAAATCACTTAATACCATGAAAAGGGTTAGGGAACACAATATACATAGTATACAAATCATTAAGTTAACATGAGAAATCGATATGATACTGAGTCATGAAATGAGATATCGGTGTTCCACCGAGTCATTACAACTGCATATGGTTTTGTTTTATGAGATTGATTGGCTTGGAATGTGTGTTCTAAATTAACTAAATTTGTATTAGAGAACATTATGCAAAAAAAAAATTGTTGCTTCTAAATTCTTAAAATGGGAATGTTACATCACTATCAATATAAGAATCAAAATCTCACCCATCATCATCATTAGACTCACCCTTTGATGACGACACCATATCTATCCCATATAACTTTTTTTAATTTATGCTATTTGTTAGGCCCCTAAAACATTGGCTAAGTACAAAAAGGAACGTGGGTGCACAAATCATATTTAAAGAAGGGCGCGCAAGGTGAAAGTGTGTAGGACACATTTATAGGAGGTTTTAATAGAATAGGTGGTGTGCATGCAAGGTAGAACAAATGTTTTAGAACTTAGCCATATTTGATGCATTAGGAATAACACAAGAAAAGTGTGACCTAAATACGCATGCGGAGTGGATAAGGTGCCATCTTGGCAACTTGAGGCCCACGAAAGGAATATACCTCACAATAGAAGATTCCAGAAGATAATCATTGAAAGGAGTGAAGAGCTATGTCTTGGAGCATGCCCCTATAGAGGACCACATTTAACACTTGGTGATCGATCTGAAGCAACACAAAGTCAATTTGGTGATTCAAGAAGCCTATATATACAAGCACCCACTGAGGAGAAGAGAAAGATAGACAAATATAGATTAGTAGAGAGCAGAGCTCTAAAGATATACTGTAAGGAACTCTGTAGGGTTGGGTAGAGATCTATAGGAAAAGGATGTAATAAGGGGTTGGGATTATAAATTTTCTCTTGAGAACTAAGGGGTGTAAATCTGGCTATGATGTATGACTTTGGTCTGCACAGTTGTGGTAGTCTATAATGGATCCAATGAATGTAACGAGGTTACCCAACTTGATTGAATATGATTATTAATGATTCTGATCCATATTTATAGCTTAGAGTTTTGATTCATGAATGTTTATGGAATAAATATAAATCTTCATGTATTTCCTTTTTGTTTTGGTTCATATCTATAATCTATTAAGTACCATTTGGTCTGGGATGACTGTATTGTCTAGAATCCATTATGAGTTCTATGATAAATGTATGTCTCATTTCCACTCACTCTTTTTAAGTTCCTATCATAGATGATGTTTCCCACTTAAGTCACATAGAATATATAATTGGTGCCCACACATGCCTCAAGTGAGTGCCCAGTGCCCGCTGGGTGATAGGCCAATGCTCATTGGATTCCCTTGTTCTTTAGTGGGTGTAAAAATGACTACATATTGGTTCCATTTCTGGGACTCTTTTCAAAGTTGTAATGGGAAATGACATACATCATAATATGTGAAATGAGTGATGACAGAATGTCTAACTCTAGAAAGTGTTGAATCATGGTTCAAGAGCACAGAGGAAGAATTTTCTCAGAGATTCAACACTGGGCCTGAGTTTGATGCATGTAGATGGGTAGAAGAGAACCTCTACCATGAGTTGTATGAAAATTTCTTCTGTTGCTTCCTAGTAGAGTTGTATGAATGGCTCTCAACATATGCATCTAGATCAAGCTGGTATTATAGATCATGCACGTGGACCCAAGAAGAGTACCAAAGGCTACAAGATGCAGATCTGACATTGACTCATGTTGTGGATCATTGGTGGAAAGGATACTGGCTAGCTACACTCTGGAATACATTATTTCTACATATTCTTATCCAAAAGTCACTAAGTTTTAGTTTCTGCAAGAGCCTAGAGGATCATTTCTACGAGTTATTCCTTTGGTGATGAAGATCTTGATCGTTACCCTGAGTTTAGAGGCATTTACGATGGTCAGATAAATATTTCTGAGTGCTGGGCAAGGAAGCTAGGGTGGAGGAAGATGACAAACATTATGACTGAGAAAGAAAGGGAGGAGAGACAACAAAATTATATTGAAGCGCATGAAAGAGAGATTACTAGACAATGTGAGGTTGAAAGTGTAATGGATCTATGGAGGTAGACATTGTGGGAAGGAGTTGAGGTTCACGCAGAGGATGTGGAACTTGAGAAGTCTGTGCTACCCCATCTTGGCAAGCATGGGAGAGAGACCCCTTCAGCTTCTGATGAGATTTCATCACGTGGAGAGAGAAGATTCATTGGTGTGCATCTAAACCCACCTAGTGACCAAACCTTGGCACTTGGTTTTCCAGATCAAGGGAGAAGTATTTTTAACCTAGTTGGTATTAGTGGAGGTGACCGATCTACACCCAGGAGATACAATTTCTTGTTTGGGACTTCTATGGCTATACACTCTATTCTAGTGTTTGGAGGAATTTTTGGACAAGGTGTAAATAAATTTTTTTGGGAAACATGGCGAGGAGTGGCATAGGGCATACATATGGAAGTTTAAAAATCTCACAAACCTTTGGCACACAATTTAGTAGGACGTTGGGGACACTAGGCGCGACCACTTTAGGCCCATTACTGGCTGTGGGAGGATCTGAAGGTGGAATTGGATGATTTGGGGGCCTATGACTGATGGATCTAGTGGATCCATTGATGGAGGAAACACCGGAGGGAACCAAGGATCTAAATCAGGAGGACATGGGCCTCAACCTCCTCCTCAGGTATTTTTCAAAATTTCTTTACACTTGCTAGATTACAAAGGTATAGAAGATGTTGTGGAGCATGTGCATAAATGTGAGCTGCTATGGCGTGTAAAGGGGATCACTGCCCCAGAGCAGAAGGCAAGCTAGTTTGTAACAATTTTGCAAGGGTGCATGCATAGTTGGTGCTAAAAATATAACCCTCATCAGATAGTGGTGGATTATAGTGCATTAAAAAATGCCTTCTTATCAGAATTCCACATCCCTGAGTTTGAGCAGAAGAGCATCATTTCTCTAAAGGAAATCCAGTAGGGAATGATAGAGAGTGTGTGAGAGTATGATGCATGGTTCAAAACTCTCTTGTCAAAATTTTCATATGACATTCACCCTTCACAACATGCTCAATGGTTTGTTGGAGGGTTGATAACACCATTTAGAAGAGAATTATCTCATAAGACTTTCACAGACCCACATGAGGCGCTAGAAGCTACTCTGCATGTTGAAGCTGTTGGAAGCATTGATACTAGTGTTAGCCCATTTCTGGAAGCTCAAATCACTACTATGGCTAAGTAGCTAGAGAAGTTGTCTGCAAACTCATCCCTTGAGACTCTAGTGGTATGTGGTGTACAAACTGTGAAGTGGAGGGGCATGTAAAGGATAGCTTCCCTTATAAGTCGGTATGCACTGTAGCTATGGATTGTGAAATTTTCCATGGGGACCATGATGCAAGTAGGTGCCCTCTACTACAACGTGCAATCCATAAGAATGTGTCTTACTATTGCAATATCTGTACATCTACATCACATGACACCAAAGACTATAGGTTGATTGATTATATTCATGATGTTATTGATCTTGGTGTGTGCCAGACTAGTCTTGCAAGTAGTTCTAAGGGTGATGACCACCATTATGAGGAGTGCGCAGATGGAGGTGCATGTGGAAGGAGTTTTTGTGGAAAATTCCCTGATCATGGTAACCACGGAGGAAGAAGTGAGTTCTTGTGTGGAACTTATTTTAACTGTGGGTCTAGAGAACACTACAAACATGAGTTCCTAGAGCTATTACAGTGCTCATGGTATGGGAAGAAGCACAAGTATGAGGAGTTCCCTGAGTTGTTTAAGCACACAAGTCAGCAGCAATGGAAAGGAAGGGGCACTAGAATGGTGAGAATAAAGAAGGATGACACAAAATGGATGCCATGGGTAATGCGTGAGTCAGGGTTGGAACCTGTTCTGGTAACAACACGAGTAGAAGTGGCACATGCCAAGGAAATACCAAAGAAGAGGACCCTGGTTTCAAGAGAAGAAGTGGTACATGGGAAGTACCCAGACCCTGCTCATCAGAAAGAGGTATATCAAGAAACCATGGATGTCATTCAGAGTTTACAAGGAGAAATCTAGTGTCTAAAAGAGTAGTCCAGGAAGGAGGAGCAAAGGAGGAATGTCAAGGCCCCAAAAGATGACCTAGATGAGGTCAAAGAAGTATGTAAAATGCTAAGGCAAGAGAATATTATTCCCTTGCTAGGAGCATGGTTGTGGGAGAAGGTACCACTGAAGTAGAGAATGAGAGGAAGGTCTTGCATGTAAACCTTCCCCCTCACATCCTTGACTATGATAAGGAGATCACCTTAAATTTAGTCGTTGATGGATGGATTCTTAGTAATATCCTCATTGACACATGAGTAAAGGTCAATGTTCTCACCTTGGATGCATGGCATAAAATGGGAAGAACTACATTACATCCATCTTCAAATGTGTTGTATATGGTGAACAAGACAAAGGAAATTCCCTTTAGTGTCTTAAAAGATGTGGCTATCACTATTGAAGGGGCTGAGTTTTCTAGGGAATTTGAGGTCTTGGTGCTCACCGAGGTGAACAACTTTCCAGCATTGCTTGGGTGCCCCTGGTGTTACCAAAATAATGTTGACTTGTGGTTCAATAAGTGATACATAATCTTTCAAAATAAGGAGGAATGAGTCATTATACCCCTGGATGATGGGAAATCAACACCCTATACCAAACCCTTGGGAGAAGAAGTCCTTGATAGAATATATGTGCACTCAATCAGGGATCCTGAGATAATTCATCCCATAGAGGGAGTTATCTAGTTTGAGGATGCTCAGTCCATAAGTGACACTACCAGTATAGCATGTGATAATTGGGTGCATGGGACCTATGAGTTGATCAGACAGACATTTAAGAGGATTGGTAACCAAGGTAACAAAGGCACGTGCAGTCTAGTGCCTAGGAGGAAGAAAACTACCAAGTTACTCAGGAGGGGCTAATCCGGAAGATTTCTTGCAAGAAATGGAGGCCCATTGGAGAAATGAGAAGGAAAGGAGGAAAATGTTTAACTACAACCTACTCAGAACTACTATGCGTTGGTGGGAAACACATCAGGAGAACCTCTTGGAATGGCGTGAGGTGAGAATTTCCTTCTCTGTAAGGTTTTGCAGGAGCAATGCACCCACGGCTATAAAAGACTACCATGGTAAAGAGAATGCTTCATGTGAGACAGCCTGGATGGGAAGCACAGAAGCATTTCCACCTTCATTATGGGTTCAAAAGTTGTACTCCACCCTGTAAGATTGTGTGCGTGCATGGTATATCCACTCGGAGATGCGTCATCAAACTGGTAATTGGCAAGAATTGACGGCTGATCTCATTCAAGTGTTTGAGTATCAGAGTGCAAAGCCATCAGTGGATAAGGCGTTGCAAGTTGTCAAGCACCTTACAACAGGAGATAGTGCTATGGCAGAGGACAAAATACAAGAATTGCTAGGTGAACCTGGCCTGGAGGCGTGCTTTAAAGAAGAAGAAACAAAATAGATACAACTTGAGTGCGCGTGTATGGAAAAAGAAAAAGGGAAGATGGTGTATGTTATTAATGGAGAAGAGGTGGAAAGCTTGGATGTTAACCATTTTGTAGGGATGCAAAAGTCATAGATAGTGTTGATGAATGGGCACACACCTACCATGAACCTTTAAAGATGAAAAAGGTTAACATCGGCTTAGAAGCAGAACCCAAGGAGGCTATCATTGGAGACTATTGGTCGGAGAAAGAAGTCTCTAAAATCATTGATCTGTTACATGAATTCCAAGATTTGTTCCCACGCGGGTACCATGAGCTTAAAGGCATCCACCATTCCTTAGGGGAGATGAGGATAAAGCTGAAGGAAGGTGCATGCCCAATTAGGAAGAGACCATACCAGATGAATCCCAATTTGCGTGTAAAGGTCAAGGAGGAAATAGAAAAAATGATAGCATCAGGTATCATTGAGGTTGTGGAAGAGTCAGAATGGATAAGTCCAATGGTGATTAGTATCAAGAAGGACGGGAGGATAAGGATCTATGTTGATTACAGGGACCTAAATGTAGTATGTGTCATTGATCCTTTCCCAACCCCATTTACTGAAGAAATCTTAGAGGGAGTGGCAGGACGTGAGGTCTACTCTTTCACAGATGGATTCTCAGGCTATCACCAGGTAAGGATTGCAAAGGAGGACCAGAGGAAGACGAATTTCACCACTGAGTGGGGAATTTTTTCCTATACGGTCATGCCTTTTGGGTTGAAGAATGTGCCTGCTGTGTTCTCGCACATTGTGGTGCAAGCTTTTCAGGACTTCATCCATAAATTTCTTCAAGTTTACCTGGATGATTGGATAGTATATGGGTTAGTGAAGGACCATTGTGACAACTTAAGGTTGATGTTTGAAAGGTGTCAGCAATTGAGGATATCCCTCAACATTAAGAAGTGTGTCTTTGCTACCCCATTTGGAACCTTGTTGGGACATATCATATGTAAAGAAGGCTTGTTAGTAGATCCTGCCAAGGTTGCAGTAATTGTGGGATTGGGGGAGCCTACTAGTCAAAGCGTAGTGTGTAGATTCCTTGGACACATGGGTTACTACAAGAAGTTCATCAAGGGATACACCAAGATCACCATGCCTTTAGAAGAGTTACTTAGACACAAGAGTGCCTTCCTTTGGGGAGAGGCGCAACAGAAGGCATTTGACACTTTAAAGGATAGGCTTGTCACCGTGCCCATACTACGATTCCCCTCTTGGGATAAGCCCTTCCATGTTCATGTGGATGCCTCAGGAACCGCCATTGGAGCAGTACTTGCATAGCCTGGTGAAGGGATTGTTGATCATCCTTTGTGCTTTGCAAGTAGGAAGTTGACACCAGCAGGAGCATAATTATACTACAACTGAGTGTGAGGCATTGTCAATGATCTACATGCTTCACAAGTTCAGACAGTATCTGCTGGCAACCCCTTTTATATTTTACACTGACCATATGGCATTGAAATATTTAGTGAACAAGCCCATTCTACAAGGGTGCATATGTCGGTGGGTACTATTGTTCCAAGAATTTGAGTTCACAGTGGTTGTCAAACCAGGAAAAAGTAATTCCAGACCTGATCATTTGTCTAGAATTGATTCAAGGGAGGACACACAAAGCATTGAGGATACCATGCCAGATGCACAACTATTTAGGTTGTGGCACATGCCCTCAGACTTAGAAGATATTGAAGTATTTCTCAAGACAGGTGTAGCACCAGAAGGAATGAAGGCATTGGATTAAAATTAGTTATCTATATGCGTCGTGTCCTACATTTTGATTAGTGAGGATTTATACAAATTAGGACATGATGAGATTCTGCACCGATGTGTGCTAGAACATGAGTGCCTAGCCATCATAGAAGAGGCACATGAGGTAGTGCAGGTGGGCACTATGCAAGTGATGCCACTGCATGCAAGATATTGATGGCTGGATTATGGTGGGAGACCCTGTATCAAGACTGCAAGGAGTATTGCAAGGTGTGTGATCATTGTCAGTACATTGGTAAACCAAGGAGAAGAGATAAAATGCCTTTGCGCCCTATTCCCAGTGGTGAGCCATTCAAAAAGTGGGCTATAGACTTCATAGGCCCTATTGCACCAGCCATGCGTAGGACTGGGTCACGTTATATAATCACTTGCACAAATTACTTGACAAGGTGGGTATAAGCAGTACCTACTAAGGATTATACAACAGCTACTGTAACAAGGTTTATGTGGGAAAACATTATTACAAGGTATGGGTGCCCTTTGAGTTTGACTATTGATAGGGGTACACATTTCTTAAATGAGACAGTAGGTATTCTATTAACGAAATTCATGGTGGCTCATCACAAGACTACCCCTTACCATCCACAAGCAAATGGAACCACGGAGGCATTTAACAAAATACTAAGTCATACCCTAAACAAAATTTGTGACATTGGTAGACAATATTGGGATGACAAAGTATCAGCCATTCTTTGGGCATATAGGACAACCTATAAGAGGTTAAATAAGGCCACACCATTTCAATTAGTGTTTGGTGCAGAGGCTGTCCTACCAGTTGAATTCATGTTACCTTCTCTGTGTATAGCACGCACAGGAGGATTGGCTGATGAACAAGCGTTGGAGGAAAGAATTGATAAGTTAATGAAGTTGGATGAAAGATGATCACTTACCAGGTGGAGTCAGAAGACTAAAAAAGAAAAACAAAAGGCATGGCATGATCGTCACATTAAGAACAAAAAGTTTGAGGTTGGGCAGATGGTGTTACTATATGATTCCAAGTTTCTGCGCCATCCTGGGAAGTTAAAATTCCATTGGTTGGGTCCCTACATCATCTCGTACATCCTTGATTCAGGCGCGTGCCAGTTACAAGCGCTAGATGGGATGAGATTTCCAGGACACTTCAATGGGAGTAGGCTGAAGCCCTACTATAAATAATTCTTCTTGGTGTTTGTAATAAGGCAGTATTGCCAGATAGTTTAGGATTTCCTTTAATGCATTTTCTTTTCTTGTGTTTCCCTTTCTCATTGTTGTTTTGTGTTACACCTTAGGCACCGGTAGCCTCATTACTTTTTAAATATTGTGAATGCGTAGAGGACTGCGCATCATTTTAGTGTGGGGTGGAATAATGTGAAAGAAAGTGCAAGATGTGAAGTGCTAGGAAGGATTGCATTGGAAAGCCCGGTTAAATGGCCCTATGGAAGGAAGCGCATGGAAAAAAAGGTGAACGAGGATGGTTGGTGTCAGGATAAGACTACATCTTGGTTCCATGTACAAGGGAGGAAGAAGTACCTTCGGCACTGGTAACGCACACGTAAGAGTCTTCTGTCAGATAGATTTTTTATGCACCAGAAGGTTGTAGGATTGTCTGCGCAAGGTTGGGCATGTGAGTGGGGGTGCTAGAGTCTGGCTTAGTGGAAAAATATGCAATAAGTGTTGAAGTATGGTGGTAGGTGAAGTAGCATTTAATGCTAAAAATAAGGGAAAACTATAAATAGGAGGTTGGGCACTTCATTATTGACATTGTGAATACGAAGAAAAAAAGAGCTCTTGCAGACTAGGGTTTCCAGAGTTGATCTGTGTGAAGAAAAGTTTGAGGAATTAAGGCATGAGTGACTAGATTTGATCTGCAAACCAGAAGGAAAGAATTTCATGGGTGTAGAAAAAAAATTGTGGAGAAGCGTCATCTTGTGAAAGAGGTTATTCTAGTTAGGGTTTGGTAGCTAGGGCACGGGCTGAAAAGGGTTTCTTCACAAGTTTGAGGTCTAAGCTTGGAGAGGGTAGAAAAGTAGAGCAAGTAAGAGAAGTTGAAGTGCTAAGATAACCTAAACCATGGCACCTAAGAAACCAACTATATCACCTAAGAAGCTGAAGGGCAAGGGAAAGGGAAAGGGAAAATAACCAGAAACCCTCGTAAGCATGAATGAAGAATGGTACGTAGAGATGCAGTACCCGGATGGGGTTTTTCTTAGGAAGGAATGGGAGTCCCACTTAAGAAAAATGATGGTGAGTGATTACAACCATCGCACAAACATGATAGAAAAGGAAATGGCGCTGGAGTTAGTGCACCCAAAAAAACAAGAGGACACTAGAGGGTTTACCTATCTATAGTGACGAGGTAAAAGTAAAGTTGGAGAAGGTGGGATTGTTGCAACTCTATGAGTTGCCTTATTTTGGAAAACCTGAGCACCTCTATCAATGGTTAATGTCATGCATACATGAGGACCACTTTTACTATGTGGGGCACAAGATGCACATAAATTCTCAGCTGATTTCAAAATTTAGAGGCCTCATCTGTGAAGGAGAGAGTATAGATGACGACTAGATTGAGAAGGAATCCATCAAAGTAACTGTCGTTGCATATATATTATAAGAAGGGGTCACAATACTTTGATATCGTGAGATCCAAGACCCTATCATGAGAATGGCCACATGCCTGGTGACAAAGCTAAATGACCAAGAAAGGTGGACACAGGTAAATAAGGCCTGGTTAAATGTGTGTAGGAAAATATCAGAAGGCACCATCTACAACTTGTCTGCCTTCATCGTAGATGAAATTATCAGTAGTGCGCAGGAAGGAGACAAGATACTCTTTGGCAATGTCCTCTTAACAATTGTGTTTTCAAAAATTAGAGTAGCAGATGCAGCAGATAATTTTGTTTGGGAATATCCAAAGGAAGACCCCTCACCTGTGAAAATATTCACAAAGTAAACTTGTGACAACATGACGGATGCTCACAAGGAACTCCCGGAGAAATGGTATAAGCACTTAAGGGATGCATTCAGGGTGGAGTGGAGGATCCCAGAACAACTACCAGCACTTACAGAGGGAGAAGCTGAATTCATAATATACCAACACTTCTGCATTAGCAGGTTCAAGTTGGTAGATGAAACCATGAGCCCATGGTGTAAACTCCCCTTTTCCTTCACCACTCAATACTTCCAAGCGGGAGTAAATAGATTCAAGGAATCTAAGAAACTAAGGTTTGACCTTAGTGAAGTGGATCAGGACCACAGGGAGATGTGCAGGAAGTTGGTCTACCCCAAGAAGTGCATGTACATGGAAAAGTATGTGTCACACAAAGTTCAAATGATGAGACCCCTGACTCTACCAATTGTAGGGAGGACCATGACGCGTGTATATCTTCACATAAGGCCAAAATTTGAGAAGGGCATGTATCTAGATTACAATGTCTCTATACCTGATGACCCCACAGGCATAAGGAAGCCCACGCCAATAAAGAAAGGAAGAGAAGAGGTGCAAGGGAAAAGGCACCAAGTGTCCAAGATACACCAATGGTGGGCACCCCAGGGACAAGCACTAGGAATAGTACTTACACATGCAGGAAGAGGTCTCCAGTCAGAGAGAAGGTGCCAGAACAAGAAAATCCTATCACAAAAGAGAAGTCACCAGAGAATGAAGAAGAAAGAGCAGAATCTCCTATACTAGAATCCCCAGTTAGGAAGAAACAGAAGGTGATGGAGGAGGTTGATTCGGAGGACACAGAGAGCTTGGAGGCCTACAAAGGTGAGAGGGATGATGACAAAGAATATGACCCTGAAGGAGCCCAGGGACCACTAGTGTTTGAGGTGCATGATTCAGAGGAAGAGGGTAAAGAAGAGGAAAATGACTTTCTCTTCATGCAGAGGAAGGGTAGCCAGGAGGAGGAAGGCACCCAAGATAAGGGAGAAAGTGAAGAAGTGAGTACAAAAAATTAGACTCCAAGCCTCACACAGGAGAAGATAAACGAGGTGGCAGAAAAAGAAGCGGTGAAAATCATTGAAGCCTTGGTAGTACAAGAGTTGGAGCGCAACGCTGAATTAATAATGAATGAATATAAAGAAGAAAGTGTGGGAAAAGATCACGGAAGCACAGGAGGAGGCCCCAGTTTGATGGTATGTATTCCTAAGGGCACGTGCACATGAGGAAGGCACATGGAGATCTAGAGACCAAGAATGAACTATGTTGATGATCCAAACAAGGTGTTACACACACGTTTCCAAAGCACCATTCCAACAGAGCAACTCCTGGCCATGACATCATTTGATGTGGAAGGTGCATACCCGTGGACAAGGAAAATGCTTTCATGGGCATTTGAGTCCCACCTCAACGAGCCAGAGTTTGAAGTGAGCCAAGGGGCATTGATGAAAATGCCGGAGTCTAAAGGAACCAACCCCTTGGTGAATACCCAACAACTTTTGGATGAGAAGATCTGCAATGCACTCAACAAAGTCTCGGTTGAGGTAGAAGCTAGGATTTTTGGGAGAAATGACAGAGTGAAGGATCTAGAGGTAGAGCTAGAGAAGAAGGATGAGGAGCTCCTGGAAAGAGCTAAGGAGTTAAAACATGAAGAATTAGTCAGTGCTCAGCTAAAGCGTGAACTAAGGGATGAGAAGGCAAGGGTGCATGAGGTATACAAGAAGGTAGAATCAATCACAGGTGCCATTATTTTGAAGCATCCAGACCTAGCACCACCCGCACAAAAGTATGGATCTACCCTAGAGTTCCTAGAGGACTTAACACACATCCTCACCATGGAAAGGTAGCCACTAGCCTTAGAATCCATGGAAGAAGTATCAGCGTGCCTGGAGAAGGAAGACAAACTGAAGGTTGTAGCAATCATCGCCGAGTACAACAAGGTTCTTTCCAAAGTAAAAATTTCTACCCAAACTGTTGAGGCCATGTATGAAAACTGTGTAGACAAGGATAGAGTGGTGAGCATTCTGGTCACCACTCATGAGGCAGAGCTCAAAGAATTCCAAGAAAAGAACAAAGGGAACAGAGTGGAGTGGGATAGGATCTTAGTCAAGGTTGAAAAGAAGTCAGAAGCCATTGAAGCCTTACGAGGTTCAATCAAAAACTAGCTGAAGGAGTTGTACCCACAAATCACAAGGGGGATGGATGCGCTTGAGGATGTGGGCAAGCAACTGGAAGGAGTGGTTGAAATGATGGATACTCAAGGAGATGACTGGTTTTGAGGAGGTAAGCACCCTAGTCAGTGACCTCTGCCAAAGAGCACAAAATGAAGTCAATGCCTAGAATAAGTTGGAGGCCGACTTGAAGAAATATTTTCCCCTCCTGTTGTAGCAGTAACAACACTTCCCCATTCTTTCATTCTTCCCAATTCTTCATTCCCTTATTCTTTTTCCAAATCATTAATTCTTCTAGAATCTATTGTAATTCCTTATTCATTGAAGAGGTGTTCCCAAGGGCAGAGAACAGGTGAAGTGTGGGGTGATGTTGGGCCCCTAAAATATCAGCTAAGTACAAAAAGGTGCATGGGCATGCAAAGCATAGTTAAAGAAGGGCGTGCAAGGTGAAAGCATGCACGACAGGGTTCTAGGAGGGTTTAATAGAACAAGTGGCATGCGCAAGGAAGAACAAAGGTTTTAGGACTTAGCCATATTTGACGCATCAGGAAGAACACGAGAAAAGCATGACCCGACTGCACATGCAGAGTGGATAAGGTGTCAGCCTGGCAACTTGAGGCCCACGAAAGGAATATACCTCACAATAGAAGATTCCAGAAGACCATCATTGCAAGGAGTGGAGAGCTCGGGCCTGAAGGAGCATGCCCCCATGGAGGACCACATTTGACACTTGGTGATGGATCTGAAGCCACAGAAAGGCAAGTTGGTGATTCAAGAAGCCTATATATACAAGCACCCGCTGAGGAGAAGAGATATAGATAGACAGATATAGATTAGTAGAGAGCAGAGCTCTGCAGATATACTGCAAGGAACTCTGTAGGGTTGGGTAGAGATCTATAGGAAAAGGATGTAATAAGGGGTTGGGATTGTAAATTTTCTCTTGAGAACTGAGGGGTATAAATCCAGCTATGATGTATGACTTCGGTCTGCATAGTTGTGGTAGTCTGTAATGGATCCAATGGATGTAATGAGGTTACCAAACTTGATTGAATATGATTATTAATGATTCTGGTCCATATTTATAGCTTACAGTTCTGATTCATGAATGTTTATGGAATAAATATAAATCCTTATGCATTTCCTTTCTGTTTTGGTTCCTATCTATAATCTGTTAAGTACCATTCAGTCTGGATGACTGCATTTGTCTAGAAGTCCATTATGAGTTCTATGATAAATGTATGTCTCGTTTCCACTCACTCTTTTTAAGTTCCTATCATAGATGATGTTTCCCACTTAACTCACATAAAAGAGAGACTCGGTGCCCATGCATGCCTCGGGTGAGCACCCAGTACCTGCTGGGTGATAGGCTGGCGCACATGGGATTCCCTTGTTCTTTGGTGGGTGTAAAAATGACTAATACACCATAAGAGACTCACATTGTCAAAATCAGCCAAACCTTAGACTCGTGTAAAATCCATCAATTCACCACCTTCTTAGCCAAAAAAATTCAATCCTTTAGATGTCCTATAGTGATATGCCTGGTATAGACCCTAACATAATTTTTGACAACCTTGTTACCACCCCAGATGCTAAGCCTGTGAAGTAAAAACTTCATAGGATGCACCCTTGTGTCAAACTATTAGTTAAACAAGAACCACAATGTATTCTTTTGGCCAATTTCATATTACCCATTGATTATCCACAATGGGATTCCCACATTGTACTCATCACTAAAGCCACTAGAAATATGTGGATTTTTACTAAATTTTGAGACTTGAACCTTTCTTACCCTAAAGAAAATTTTCCTCTATTTAACATCGACCAAATCATCAATTTAACAACAAGCCACATGATGTTATATCTTATAGATGGTTTTTTCTAGTTACAAAATCCTTATTACACAAGAAGATCACCTCAAGACATCCTTGATCACCCATAAGGAATTTTTTGTTATAGAGTATTTCCCTTTGGCTTCAAAAACAAAGGAGTTACCTATCAATGTGTCATGAATTAAATCTTTCATGACCTTACCCAAAAAACCATATAAGACTACGTAACCAATCTCTTAGGTAAATCTAAACACCAAAGATACCACATATATGTTCTCGATGCAATCGTTTTGCATAGTTTGCATTTATTTCTCCATCTTAATCCTACTGAGTACATTTTTAGATTCCTCTTATGAAAACTGATTCGATTCATAGTATCTATTAGGGGACTCAAATTTTACCCCACTAAATTCAAATCCATTCTTGAAATTCCCCCACCATCTAATCTCAAGAAGCTTCATAGCCTTTAATGAAATATCCAATCAATCCATCATTTCATTTCTCAACTATTAGACTGTTGTCAACCTTTCCATCACCTTCTAAAAAAGGACATCCACTTTAAGTGGGATGATAATTATCAACAGGCATTCAACAACCTCAAACAATACCTTTTATCACAACAAGTACTTATGCCTCCACACAATGGGGATCAATTCTATTTTATATCTCTGCAACTACCCATGCAATGAGAGCCTTGGTGCATGAATATGAATAGGGAAAGGATAACATTTCCTATTACATTACCCAAACACTTCAAGATTACAAAAATCACTATTTAAAAGTCAAAAATTTGTGTTGTTCCTTGTACTTTGTAACTTATAAACTTTTTCACTATCTCCTTAATAAAAAAACCTACGTCATCACCAAATTTAATCCAATCAAATCTATGCATTCTAATCCATAACATAATGATTATATCACTCGATGGATCATGCTAATGAATGAACTTAAACTATAATTTATCTCTTACAAATACATTAAAGGCAAGGTCTTCACTAATCAGCTCGTTGAAGCTCCCCTTTTGTCTAATCAATTAGCTTGTGAACACTTTGTTGAAAAATGTACCAACACTCTCGACCATGATAATACCCCTCTTTGGATGACCTTTTTCTTTGATGGGTCCAAATGTTGATAGGGGAGGTTATGGAATAGTCATAATACCCCTTCTAACACTCCTATTCCGTTATCTTTTAAACTTAATTTCGAATGCACCAATAACATGGTAGAATACAAGGCCCTCATCATGGGACTTCAGATCGCCACTTTCCTTGGTGTACAAATCCATGACATCTAGGGAGACTCACAAATTTTTGTTAACCAAATCAAAGAGATATACCAATGTAAAAATCAGGTCCTACAAAAATATAAAACCATCGTTGAAGACTTACTGCAACTCTTTGACCATTAAAAAATTCAAACCAATCCTCATTCATTTCAAAAATTCACAGACACCATGGCTTCACTTTCCTCCCTTATCTCTTTATTACCATATTATTCCAAAAAAATTGTCGATGTACACAATCTCAATCAACCATACTACACCAGCACTGATCTACCCACCATCAATCACATAAAAGATAGCTCATATGAAATCATGGTATACACAGAAATAAGACTATCTTTCTACTAGTAAACTACCCACATGTCTATCCAAAAATGGTCAAAGATATTTTAAACAATGCACATTGCATTACATTATACTAGGAGGCATACTTTACAAAAGAGGGTTTGCTGACCTCCTCTTTTCGTGTCTTAAAACTATAGAGGCTCGACTAGCTATGTGAGAATTTCATGATGTCATATATGGTTAATACTTCAATGGTTTGGTTATCACTAAACACATCTTATGTATGGAATACTATTGGCCCACACTTAACCAAAACTATTATGATTGCGTCAAAAAAATGAGTCAATTATAAACAACATTCCAATCTCACACATATCCCTAGCCACGGTCTTCAACTAATATAAGACCTGTGGCCTTTTTCACAATGAGGGATTGAACCTATCAGACTTATCAACCCTTTCTCATCACAATGACAACATTACATCAACTGCATATTTTAATAAATGGGTGAAAACAATCCCCCTCATCTCCACTAAATAATATAAAATCATTATCCATCATATATCACATTAATTAAACAACAAGATCATCATAATGTCACATATATATTTAGAATCATAAAAATCATATCAAACATCTCTAATTTAAAAGTAGACATTTCACATACATCCATAACTCATCATATATAGATCATAATTAAACCCATCAAATAAATCATCACAAACTATATCTATATCCATAACATTGTAATCATTACAAACTCAAACATAACTCAAATATCAAAATCAAATATATATATATATATATATATATATAGATATAGATATAGATATATATAATGTATGTACATCATCAAGGGATTTAAAGTGCCTCGTGTATCAAAAATACATTTATACATCGGTAATGGGGGATTCATATGAGTCTCATACATTAAAAATATATACATCAGAATCCATCTACAAAACTACCTAGTAAACTGAATTTTTTTCAACTAGACACTCCCTCAGGTTTTTCTCCCTTGATCATCATTTGAGCCTCTAGTTATTCCCTTTCCTAGACCTTTAGGAGGCTGACCCACGCTCACGAAACTACCTGAAGGAACCTACTTTGATCGACCCAAAATAAAATACAGTGAGGCTCATATAGAATCCTTTTCCTTACTATATCCTCATAATATTAAAGCTCGTCACATGAATCCTGGTAGTTTACAACACTCACATCACTAGGTTGCCCCATCTAACCATTGGTCTGAACTCTGACTACCTGTAACTCAACCCTTGAGATCGATGGGCCTATCACTCAAAAGGCCTCTCTGTCCCACCTATATCTGTATCTATCATATATTTCCTGTGTGAGATATTCCTTTATAGCAGTGAGCTTCTGAATCAACCCAACCCTCTCTCTAATCATAAAATCTATCTCATCAATAAGTTTAGCTCACTCAGCTAACCATGCAGAATTCTCAGGCTCTAAAATCTCTACAATGGCCTCCAATAAGGCCACCCTATCATTCTCATATCACTCTAACCACCAGTACCACCAACCTCATGAGGTGTAACCTCTACACAGGCCTACACCCCCTATTAAAACCACCTAGCTACCCCTGTCACCATGCAACATAATCCTATGTCAAATATTAATATGATTTTTATCTAATCTACTTATTTCCAAGTTATTTCTCTCTGTAGATGATTGTACTAGGTCAGGAACATCTTATCATAAACACATATGAAATTCCTATCATATAACAACCCTTCATCTAGGAATGATTTGAAATTGCACATAGACTCGTCATTTACACCATTTCCTTGACACCAGATGTTGAAGACATCGAAGATAAACTTGAAGTCATACAAGAAGAACGTGATGCTACAAAAAAATCATGATTCAATTACTTTGATGAGTTTGAGCTTGCCACATCCCTTTCCTAGGTCACCTATCACATGGAGCAAGATATTTCTATCTCTTTGGAGTTCTAATCTCATTTTCATTTTCAATTGTTTTTCTATCATTATCACTTGATTGTAACACAATTTGACACCCTTTAAGGAAGCCCATTGGTTCCTAGGATCGACATTTGTCGATAAACTCATCATATACTCATATAATATCTATATTTTTTACATATCTTTACATGTAGGTTCTCTCATTCATTGGAAGGAGGATTATCACATGCGTATTACACCCATTCATCCCAACATTGTATTTTTGAGACAGGTATTGTTAAACCCTTTCGTCTTCTAATTTTTTGGTGTTTATCACATAATTGTCAAAATCAGCTAGAACACCCATTTTGGGATAAAAGACAATAACCTAAAGGAATCCATATGAAATTTGACTCTCTTTGGCTTGGTTTCTTCAAGATTAGGAACTTCTGTGAATAAAATACATACTACTTTGTGTGTCTTGATGGAACCCCATCGGAGTTTCCTCATAGTTGACAACATTTTAAAATCTACAAGTAATAAGGCTAGTTGTCCCCAACCATGTATCATGTTTTCCCTTTTAGTTGCATGCTTCCCTTTCTTCTTGGTTCATTTTACTATTTTGTTGTGTGTGTTTTTTTGTTTTCCATTGGTTGTGTTTGTTGCTTGTACTAGTTGTTGAATATGGTGAATTAATTTCCTAATAGATAAGACACTAGTTTTTTCCTCTATGAGATGTTAGAGGTTATTCATTACCTCTATAATCTATATCCTTGACTTAAAACTAGTTATTGTCATGCTAAATGTTTAACATGAAAAATTTAAAATTTTTGTCATAACAACCAAGCCCACCACTTGAAATCCACTTTCCCGGTCATTGTGAATCCTTCTTCCAGTTACCCTATCAACTCATACATCCCCTTTGAGTCCTTTTCATCCTTATTTTGGATAAGAGGAACGTGATACAATGGATTTAAATTGTTTTTCATATGCATGGAAGTATATCCAAGTAAATTTCATGAATCTACTGAGCTCTGAGGTGGAAAAGTGCTTCCAAAAGTACTAAAATGGATATTTTTAGCCATATTATAGAAAGAGAACATCTTACAGAAGATATATGCAAGGTTTTTACTCATCTGGAGCTTGTACATGGGATAAATGAATATAATCATGATAATTTTAAGGAAATATGTGGAGGCATGTGGCACTAGGATCCATATGAGAAAGACTGGGTCACTATGGGTGCATGGAATCTAAGCTTCAATGAAGAAAGTGATCTTGTTTAGAAGGTTTTGGGAGTTCTAGGAGAATTAAAGAGCTAAAAAAATAGTCAATGGAAATATTTAGGAATCCTTTACATGGTAGATGCGTCATTTTTATTTAAGCCTCACCAATCTCCATGGTCTGGGTCACTACTGTTGCTTCTTTGTGCCAAAAGGGTGAATAGGCCTAACAATAAAATTGAAAGTAGAATCATGTCCTTAAAATGGAAGGGATGGTTTTAGTGGGTGTTTTGGAGTCAATATCATATAATTTTTTTACCATGGAACTCTAGGTTTTTCTCCCTAGGTGGAAAAGACATTCCCATGTTCTAATTTTGCATTGACAAGATGACATCAACACACAATACTTAAGTGAATGGCACCATTTTGACCTCATCTATCCCTTGTAATTTTTCCATTGGTGTAAGGGGATAGTGGGGACACAAACGTGTTCCAACTTGTGGAAGAAGGTATTTCGTCACTTTAGCGACAACTCGGAGCGCTAGAACAACTTGTAAACTTGTTTTAGACCAATTTGGCCACTCCTAATTAAAAAGGATACCTTTGGTGCACATTTTCCCATTGTCCCAAAATATAAGGGGGTATTTGGGACAAAAAAAATTCCCCAACCTCATCTAACTAGCCCTGATCACATGAAGAACCCTATCTCAGCTCTAGGGAGACTGTTTCTAGCACCCACATCTATCTCTTTTGCTCCCACATGGTGGAACTTGTCACAATATCATGAACAACGAACTTTAGTGTCCCCATTATACCCTCACCTTAATTTTACCCTATTTTATATGGGTGTAACTCACCCTCTAACCCCTGACTAACCTGATTTAAACCATGTTGTGTTAATGATGAGTTAAAGTGCTAAAAATCAAGAAAGGGATAACAATCCAACACTTAGCCATTTTTTAATATTTTAATGTGATGTTTTTCCCTCCCAAACACCAAATACATTTTTTTATGCTGATAAAAAGTTCTAGAAACCTCCATTCTTGAACATGAATATTTTCTCATAACTCAGAAACCCCACATCGAAATATCGTGAAATTTTAAAAACACCATCCTTACAAACAAAAAAATATTTTGGTCCAAACCTTACCTCTACTGATGATATGTATAATTTGTAATGGATGGAATAAAATTGCATCCCTAAATATTTCCTTTTGGTATCTACAAGAATTTGTTGATTACAAACCCTTGAAATTTGGAGAAAAACATCTCAAAGTGAAAACAAAAGTTTTGAGACTACTCTCATCTCATTCTAACATCTACAAGACCAATTACTAAAAATAGTAAGTTTTACTAGGTTATCACATACTAAATATAGTAAGTTTTGAAAATGAGTCAATTTTTGAGTCACCATCACTCCTTTCATGTCAAGACCACTTAACATTAACAATTTGAGAAACTTTCTAAAATTAGGCATCCAAGGTGTGACCTGTTAAAAATAGTAAGTATTGGGATTTTGGTCAAATTATTCATATCCATCCATATCCCAGCTATTTCACTAAATTTCATCTAAATAAAGATCAAATACTCATGTTTAGAATTAATTTCCATATTAAATACTAAGTATCCCAATGTAGGCGATAGTGATGTGACAAACATGGATCTATAAGACTTAAAAAAAGGATGCTGAAAGAACCCCATGAAGTTGAGGAGGAAATTATATCATCAAGTGGGATATTTAGAGATGATATACATCCATTATCTATTCAAATCACAAAGTTTTCCCTATCTTTTGCCCAACAGTATGACCCAAATTTGAGGACAATTTAGGAAGATGATAACTCACTGATGGCAGTTCTCAATCCAAAGGGAATCTCTCAATGCTTGTAAATCACCACTAGTAACAACATGGTGATCATAACTCGGGAATTTTCATCTCAATAATGGGAAAAAATAGATTCATATTTTCAATGTTTAAAATTTGGATCATGACTTAAAAAAGGAAGGAAGCCCTCATCAATTCCTAATACTTGGTCTTGAGGTGAATTCCGTAAGGCATACTCAGATGCAATAGTCTTGTTGAACATTGTGATGGGAGAAGAGAATATAAAAGACTTCCAAGACTAGATGGATCAAATCATCCTAGTGTTCAAAAAAGGAAATCAAATGATTTATTGGGGATAGATTATAATTAACAACATTCAACGATAACTGTTGCATTTTTCCACCTTTAAGAAGCTCGCAATGACTTCTTATCTAGTGTTTTCTCTTGTGTACATAAGGCCTTTCCAAGGTCTCTCTTCTACACCAATGTTTCCAAAAAAGTATCCAACATATGAGAAATATATATAGCTTACATATTGAGAGAGTAACTCTAACTTCAAGGGTAAATGATGCATTTTCCATGTATGTCATAAGGTTACTCGAAGGTAATCTTGAGAAGAGAATTTCACCTCAAAAAACTAGGTTGATTAAAAATATGGAAGTCATTTCATCTAGTTCCCTACTAACATATATCAGATTTGGAGTATTATATCTCTCTCCTCGTAGGTTACCAAGGTACTCAAGTGACAAGACCATCATGATTGAGTTGTGTAGGTATTTTTATCACGTTCAAACAAAGTGAAAAAGTGTGAAGAAGAAGGGTGTATCTTTCCCTATATCCATGTTGATATATTCATGCAAGAGTAAAATGGATGAAAAAAAAATTAAAACATCGTTCACATCCTTGAATTTGTATTTCTACATATCCCAACAAGACTTTGATAGTAGGAAGAACATTTATACTTAATTTTTAGGTTTATAACATATTCCACAAATTAAAGACTATTAGGCCAACTGCACTGATGATTTTGAGGTCATAAGGTGGGACTACATGAGGATGAATTTAAATCAAATTAGGGACATTAATTTTTAATGGTTTGTAGAAGGGATGCAAGATGATGGATAAAATCTATTTAATCATGCATATCAAGAAGTTCAATCATCTTCCCTTCCTCCCATTTCATGGAACATATGAGAATCTAGAGGTATAAAAGAAATAACCATGGTGATGATTCAAAGATAAAAGGATTTTTTCAAGTGGAAGATGACATCCTTTATTAAATCAGGTTGTCTATTGGCTCCATCCAAATAAGTGTCTCCCACCTCTCCTCTCAAGGTAGTATTGTTTTCCCAATCAATTTCCTAGGTGCACTAGCACTTCATCTAGAGAGATTTGAACATTCACCCGAAGCACACAAAGATAATAGGTACCCATATTATACTATCTTGTCATGATGTTAGCATTCATAACCATATCACCATTACAAAAGCATATATTCCATCCCAAAAATAAGATCCATTATATTAATTCATCATGAAATAGTAGTTGAATATATCACAATACTCTCATAGAAACATGCACGTAAATTCATACCAGCAACATATATCTATTACAACTCAAAAATATTGCATATATGGTCCTACCAAAAAGTGAAATACATTACATACTTAGAGGGGTGGTGACTTTCCACTTAACGCCCATGAATTCTCAAAAATAGGTTGCATGCTCGAAATATCCATGTGCATGCAAGCAAGCCTAATAATAGATTAAACCTAAATATAAGATATGTTCTAATTTTATTATTAGCTTGACCTTTTTATGTCTCTTGATATCCTTTTGCATGTGCTATATTGAAAATAGACATTCCTTTTTCAACAAGTCTCCATGCTTCACTCTATTTTTGGAATGTTGCTTGGATGCCACTCCATCTTGTCACTGTCTATTTTTAGCCCGTGGCTCCTAATTTTGATAAGTCCCAAACATCTCCTTCCTATGCGTGAACCCATGTGTGCTTCTTGTTCTAACTTCCACTTGCACCTTCATGCATGTATCACTCATGTCCTTAAATCTCACACATCATTCATACTTAGCACAATTTTTCCATGCAACATTACCCCATACTAAATAGATTTCTGTCCCCTATGATAATTTAATCAATATTGTCACCAAAAAGAAAGAGTTCTAGAATCTCAACCTCTATCTCACTCATCACCTTCTTCCATTCATCTCGTTTTGTCATAGATTTCCGGGGTGCAGCCTCTATAATCCTTGACACTTGGTTAGGTACCAAATCTTCAGTCTTGTGCTTGAATTCCTGAATGACTAATATCAACTCTTCCCATACCCCCTTTATCACATATATGTGGTCAAACACCATATTTTGAAACTGTGCTACATGGAGCTCAAAATTGTATTTTTTAGTTTTAATCACTATCTTATATTTTTTTTCCTCAACCATAGCTAGGTTGCGCTCAACCTTATTAGAAGGAATATTCTATTGAATGGTTCTAAGCACTGCTTCTTCATCAACCAACTGCATAGAAATTATATCCTCACACTTATAACACTCGTTGAAAGCCACATCATATTTTACATTATCTTATTTGAGATTTGTGAACAATTCTTCAAGCTCGATGATATTGGTTTCAACAATGAACTTATTCATTTCTCTCTCCTTAACAATTTCTTCTTCCGTAGGCCTTGTTGTCTTTATTATTTCCAGGAGTATACCTAATAAGTCTTCTATGTAATCCATTTCATCATTGTAATCACATTAGGATTGGCTCACTAGGGAAGGGCACTATCCCAAAACCTATTTCACTAAGGCACTAACCTTGTCGTATGCTTCCTTCATTCTCTTTTGTTCCCCCTACAGGCATTTCTTTAGCTAATCTACCTCACACTCTTTTCCCCTTTTATTAGTGACTAATGTCTTCATAGTGGCACTTGCATCCAAGTTCCTTCGTGTTACCTCCACAACTATTTTATTTAAGGTGTTGCACACTTGTTCATTAGTCAAATGATTTGGATCTATCACCTTATACTTCTTCTTAGGCCACTTCTACAATGTTATAGTCTCGATGGAGTGATCAATTACCTCAAATTATGGTTCCTTTGTGTGGTTATGCAGACTCCATCTTAATATTTTCTTAGTGTGTGAAACCCCTCCATCCTAATCCATTAAATCCCATGTATGTAACTTCTCTGTCACTACTATGCTTTGAAATCACATTCGTAAGACCTTTTTAGGGTCATCCACATAGTCCATGTGGGGTGATCGGGGTTTCTAACATTTCCTTAGTGCCTTCCTTTTTGTTGTTTTCGTCTTAGGAATAAGAGTCCTTATAATTGTGCTCACTCATGTTCTTGTCTCTTCCTTAATGACAAAAGCATCACTAGCTTCTTTCTCAAAATGCTCCTCCTCCTCCTGCATAGGTGTGTCTTTCCATCAATGGAATCTTACTCACTTCTTCTTCTATTACCAGCACCTTATAGTTCTCTTTGGCCTTTTAACTCTCTATCTGTTTTAAAAATTCTTATTCCAATTATTCATGAAAGGTTGCTCCTCTCTTCTCCAAGTTTGATTCTTCACTTGTCTCTATATTAGAGACAACCTTTGTATTTTTGCACTTAAATTTATCCTCCTATGCGCTCCCCTATTGTGAGGTCCCTACACCACCAGTGTTTCACCTAGTATAATACATCTTCTTTCACGAGTGGTTTAGATTCCCTTCATATTTATCCCCTTTTTATTCTATAAGGTCCTCATCGTGCACCGTCTTCATCAACAATACCATTTTCCTTCTAAGTTATGGAAATCTAGAATCTATAACATCCATATCAATCTATCCTTAAGTTTTAGGCATCAACTATACAAATAATATGTAAATTATGCCTCAAATGGTGATAATGAGCTAGGAATGCAAGTCCAACATATCACGATCTAGTAACTCTAAGTATGTTGGCCTCGAATCATACCTATATTTTACATGCAAAGTGTGAAATTCTGATTCAACCTTATCTATATCAAAGGTGAAATTTTGTGAAACTTTTATTTTGTTTAATAAATACTTTAGGTACTACGTAGTGAAATAAAATGACAAATTACACCAGGGCCCCATCTCCCTATTTACCATTCTGAAGCGTGCAAGGCTGTAATATGACATCACTATGAATTACATCTGTTCCCCAACTATAGTGGACATTTCACATGGAATTATCCATTCATTCTCAAATTTCCCTCTCATCCTATCATATCACTTGTCTATCTATGCCTTGTAAGTACTTGTAATTTTTCCATCACAAGTATATCCTACAAATTATACTACAAGATATTTATACAAAGGTCAGTAAACCCACATGTTATCCTCTGATCCATCTGGTACTTTAATCTTCTAGAACAATAAGAGGAGGATAGATCCCCGAGTTATCTTTGCCCCTTCATCATTTTTTATCCATGCCTCTTCTAAAATCCCATTTGGAATTTTTTTGTGATGTTATAGTGTGCCATATTCATAATTCTTTTTGCCACATAGATAAATCATTTGTTGACGTCCATCCATCATTCAGAGGTACCCAATTTGTAACTCACCAACCTAAATGTAACCCTAGGCACTGGATCATCTAAATCTATAATTGTTATTTCATGACCGAAATTCTTGTAGCCCAATGTTGTGGCTAATTCATCTATCTTTGCATTCACATAAAGTTCTAACCCCATATCTTCACCTGTAATCCTAAGGCATGTAACCTATTCAATCAATTGAGCCATCGTACCCATTATTCTTCCTATGAAGTAAAATAAATATTCATGCACCCTTGACATAAGCCACCGGTACAAGTGCGTGGGTTTTACAAAAAATGGAAGCTCATGAAGTTGTAAAAATCTAGTCTTCTCCAACCACCTTTGTGAAAATTTATGTATTAGAGTATTTCCTTCCTCGTTTGTTCCTGGAAGAATCTTCTCAAGGTCTTCTTTTAATCTCTTCTCATGCTCATATGTTCTATGATTGTACTCACTGATCTTACACTTTATGAGGTTAGATTTCCATATTTCTACCCTATGCAAACTAGGTGGGTAATTACATTTCTATAATAAATCTCCTCCAAGGGTTCCTCTGCTACCACCTCCACCATTTTTGTCCAGAAATTTCTCCCTTTTGGTGCTATAGCTATCTATAAATTTAAGTTCCCTAGGTACTCTGTAACACAATATTATTCACTAACCAAACACTGCAAACCATAGATTTTTAAATCATAAGCAAATCCTTCTTCCCAGGCTCTACTATTGGTTCCCACTTTTTTCTCCACAAATATCTACACATAGCTTCTCACACTAATCTGATTTGTACTTTAATTCTTCATTCTTTCTCACACAAGGACACTCGATAGCTTCTTCATTCTAAGTTCTCATCGAATGTATGGTAGAAAAAAAACTACCCCTTTCCCTTATTTATACTTTTTCATGAACCCACATTATCCTTTCAACACACATTTTCAAGTCATTTTTTAATAAAGTACTTTTTCCACTCTTTACTTCCCTTCATGATTTCATTTCATGCACTGAAGTCATATCCTTCTGGTGTGTCTACTAATTATCGGCCATAGACCTCCTTATGCGCACCTCCATGCGCCAAAGTAAATCAACCGCTCTGCCACATACTGAGTAGTTTACCATGTTGTTTCCTACCTCAAGATACACTGCGTGATAATTCTTCTTGTGTGGTGTCTAACTAGAGAAAATTTATTAAGAACACATTCATTCATAACAACTATAACATATTTTTTTCTTGTGTCAATATTCAAAGAGTCTCCTTCATCAAACCAACCTATATGACGACCTGCACTTGAATTTCATTTCAAGTTAAACTATTTTACTTATATCTGCTCCACCCCACACTAAAAGTATGCATGGTCCTCTGTGCATTAGCACACAAGATAGTAATCAGATCCTGGTGCACAAACACACTTATTAAAACAAAAAACTGAACTAAATTGATAAAGTATAGCAATGATGAAAGGAAACACATTAAAGGAAGTAAATTAAAATGAAATCTAACATAAATGGAAATAATGCATTATTAAAAACACTAAGAATAATTATTTATAGTAGAACTTTAGCCTACTCCCATTGAAGTAATTAAGAAATAAGGTGTCATCCAATGCCTATAACTAACTAGTTCCCGAATCAAGTATCTTTGTTACCACAAATGGTCCTAACCAATGAACTTTAAATTTCCCTGGGTGGCGCCAAAACTTAAAATCATACAGAAGAACCATATTTTCCTCCTCGAATGTTTTTTTCCTGATATTCCTATCATGTCAGGATTTCTATCTCACTTTTTATTTCTTTTAGCTCTATTAGGAAATAAAGCACTTCTCATATAACTACATTAGTTTATCTATGCACTCCTCCACATCTTTCTCATTATCTGGTCCTCCGGCATGCACAATATGCAGGGATAGAAACATGAACTCCACAGGAAATACAACCTCTATGAAAAACACCAACTGAAAGGGTGTGGCCTTAATCAATCTTTTGTAAGTTTTCCTATATGCCCAAAGTACAATAGAGACTTTATCATCCCAATCTTTCTTTCCAACATCATATATTTTCTAAGTGTTTGTCCTATAATCTTGTTGAAAGTTTCAACAAAACCATTAGCCTATGGGTGGTAGGGTGTTGTCTTATGGTGTGCCACCATAAACTCTGCCAATAAAATCCTAATTGTCTCATTAAGAAAATGAGTGCCCCTATCACTTGTTAAACTTAATGGACATCCATACCTACTAAGAATTTTCTCCCATAAAAATCTCACTGTTGTGGAATCTTTAGTAGGTGTTGCTTCTTCCCACCTTGTCAGATAATATGTACATGATATAATATAGCGTGCACCAGTTCTACACATGGGTAGGGAAATAGGACCTACAAATTCAATTTCCCATTTCTCAAAAGTTTCAACACTTGCAATAGTCCTTAAAGGCATCTCATCCCTAGTTCTAGGCTTCCTAAAGCACTGAAAATGGTCACACACCTTGACATAATATTTAGTATCCTTGTAAAAATTTTCCCAAAAAAGGTTATCCATCAAAATATTGTGCATGGTGGCATCAACTACATAATGACCTCTTGTAATTCCACCATGAGCTTATTCCATAATAACCTCATTCTCATGCTAAAAAACACACCGATGTAGAACTTTTTCATGACCTAGTTTATATAAATCTCCACCTATCAACTAGTAAGGTGTCATGTGTATTGCAAGTTGTTTCTTTTCTAATGTTTTCATTCCCTTAAGAACTTATCTAGTGCGCAATAATAATATAATATCCTCTAAATCTGCGAGTGTATGGTTTAACCTAAAAAGCTATGCATCAGGAATTATGTCCTCAATTCTCTACATGTCCTTGCTAGAATTAATTCTTGACAAATGGTCAGGCCATGAGTTACTTTTCCCTAGTTTAAAAACCACTGTAAACTGAAATTATTGAAATAGTAGTATCCACCTGTAGATGCACCATTGTAAAATAGACTTGTTGACTAAATACTTAAGTTACATATGATCTGAAAAGAAAATAAATGGTGTTTCCAATATTTATTGTCTAAACTTATGCAACATGTAGATCATAGACATATCCTCGTGCTCAATAGTTGTATAATTTTGTTTCATAGGTCTAAAATTCCTGCTTACAAGATAAATAGGGTGGTCTACAATTCTTTTCCCTGGTTACACCAAAACTGTGCCAATCGCCATTCTAGAAGCATCCACATGAATATGAAATAGTTTTTCTCATAAAGGAAAGTGAAAAATAGGTAAAGTAGTGAGTCTTTCCTCGAGTTCTTTAAATGCCTATTATTGTGTGTCATGCCAATAGAATTTCCCTTTAGCTTTCAAAAATTCCTCTAGGGGCATGGAAATATTTGCATAGCCCTTAATGAATTTCTTGTAATACCCTGTATGCCCCAAAAATACATGCACTTCACTTTGATTACGAGGTTCCTCCAAACCCAAGATCACAATGACCTAAGCTGGGTCCACCAACAACCATTCCTTACAAATAATATACCCCAACAAAGTGCCAAAAGGTGTTGCATTTAGAGAGATGTTATATTGCCTACACATCTCAAACATGAGCCTTATATTCTCATAGTGGTACTTAACCAAGCCATAAATAGTCCAATCATCCAGGTACACCTGTAAAAACTTATGAATGAAATATTAGAAAACCTACACAATAATGCACAAGAACATTGTTGACGCATTCCTCAGTCTAAAGGGAATCACCGTGTATGCAAAAATTCCTCACTCAATGGTGAAAGTTTTCTTTTCCTGATCTTCCTTTGATATGCACACTTGATGATATCCTTAAAACCCATCAATAAAAGAGTATATCTTGCACCCTATAACTCCTTCAAGGATCTCTTCTATAAATGGGGTGAGAAAATGATCAATAAAAAATATAGCATTTAATTCTCTACAATACACACAAATAATTATCCTTCCATCCTTTTTAATATTGATTACTATGGGGCTAACCCATTTAGATTCCTCAATGTGATCCATCATACAAAAATTGATCATGTTATCAATTTCTTCCTTTACCTTGACACATAAATTAGGATTTATCCTATAAGGCCTCTTCCTAATCGGGCGCACACCTTCTTTAAGCTTGATTCAAATCTCACCTAAAGAAGGGTGTACTCCTTTTAACTCATGAGCCTCATGGAAACAAGTCCTAAAATTTACACCTGAGTTCAATGATCTTAGCCACTTCTTACTCTGACCAGTAGTCACCAATAATGACCTCTTTAGGCTCTGCATCTATTATAATGTTAACCTTTTTTTCATAGGATCATGATACATGCATGCCTTCTAATCTGATGTGTCCATCACCTCATGTGTACCTTCAGTGTGGTTAACATCTAAGTTATTATCCTCATCATTTTCATCATTTATTATGCATATCAATTTATTCTTTTCCTTTTCTTCCCAGGCGTGGACCATTTCTTCTTCTTCTATCTCTCATAGGTCAAGGAGTGCCTCTAAATATAACTCTCTAAACATATCTATCAAATTTCCTTAACTTTTGCACTATCCCCCAAAGTAAGGAACTTCATAATCTGAAATGCTTCATGTAATGGAGGTTTAATATAAAAATAATCAAAATTGTGGATCATGCCCGAGCTCATCTCTAGCAAATTAACCATTTCTCTTTTCAACTTTACAGGAACATACCATGCGCGTGTAACCACCTAGGGTGGCATAGAACTTATGCATGAAATGTGATGGTGGCAAGGCCTCCTGTCCCTCCATCTAAAGTCTCTAAAAATTATAAATGTGGTGCAAAACATGAGACTTCCCATGAAATTTTCATATTTGAGAAAGTACATTTCTCGTAAAAACCTAGTAGAAAAGGTGATTCTAACTTCTCGTCATTCCAATAGGTTGTATATGTGTGTAGTCCACCAATGTGCCATTGTCCTGCATAGAGTATATACAAGAACATGTTTTTTTTTACCTTCATATTTCCATTGGGATTTCATGGTGCGTATAAATAAATCAAGGTTCCATTCACCAGTGTACCAAGGTACCTGGTTATAAATCAAGTGCTAAATGGTGTGCGGCCTGATCATGTGAGTGACTATGTTCTTGGTTTCTCACCTAACTACTTCATATATTCCATGCACCCTATTGTCACAAGAAATACTTGTGGTATCAATAAATGAATGAGTATCATCCTCTTGTATCACTCCTTCCTTGGATGGCTTAGTTACCTAAGGGTTTCTGATTATTTTTACATATATCCTATCCAATTCTTCTTCACTCAAAGGCTCAACATACAGAGAAGCCTTTACATTTTTGAAAGGTATAATTACATGCTCTTCCTTGTTCTCAAAACTAATGTACCCCTTGTTGAAACATAAATATGCATCATTTATAAAACACTAGGGGTGCCCAAGAAATGTTGGGAAGCTATCTTCTTTAGTGAGCTCCAATACTTAAAATTCCCTAGTAAACTTGGTTCCCATAATTGTAATAATCACATCCTTAAGTACTCCATGAGGCATATCTCTAGTTTTGTTTTCCATATATAAAATATTTGAATAAGGTTGTAAGGTTGGTCTCCCTATTTGATCCCATGCATCCAACGTGAGTACATTAACTTCCGCACTTGTATATATCATAATGTTTCTTAGAAGCCATCCATTTATGACTGCATTTAGCATAATATCCTTATCATACTCATGATTATGGGGAGGAAGATTTGCATGAAGTATATTCCTTTCTCTTTTATTACCTGTGCATGGTATTTTTCCTCTCAACCAATCTCCTAATGAAGGGATTATGTTCTCCTGGTGCAACATATGACATACCTCCTTCAAATCATCGACTTCCTTCTGTGGGAGTTAAAATTTCTTTCCTCATTCCATCACATGTGCCTACTCCTTAAAACTATGAATCACACCTTGAAAATCCTTGATAACATCCATAGTCTCCTAGTAAAATTATTTCTAATGTGTAACATCAGGGTACTTGGCATTTATCACCTCTTTCTTTGTTATATTTTTCTTAAAATTTTGAATCTCACGTGCGTGCGCAACCTCAATGTGTAGTGACTAATATGGGAATGTAGTTTAGAATTAAGTCCAGCCTTCAACATCCGTTGATCTCCATCTACGCGTTGTATTTTAATCATAGTCTTACCTTTGTCCATCTCGACTTCTTGCTCATGCGCTCATATAAATTAGGGCATTCTTTAAACTTGTGTTAGTTTCCACACCATGCGAAAGCTACATTATGAGGGAATTCACGCTGATAATGTTCAAGAGATCCACATGTATAATAGGTTCCTCTAGGGAATCCTCCTCTGCCACCACCGTGACCTTGGCCTCTATATGCTCCATGAAATCCTTTATTCTTGTTATCACCATTATTACACCCTTCATTGTGTTGGTCTCCTTATTCTTTAGATCCACTTGCTACACTAGTTTGGCTCACACCATTCACAATAACTTCATGGATATGATCAATCACCATTCACTCAACTGTGTCATGAGTATGAGTTTTGTAAATATTACAGTACATAGGCACATTCTTCTAGATCACACACTGTAAAAGGGGACACCTACTTGCATCATGGTCTAAAAAAAAAATTTCACAATCCAATAACATAGCACACACTAACTTGTGATGGAAAATATCTTTAGTATGTCCTTCCACCTTGTATTTTGTACACCATATCCCACTGTGCATCGCATGAGATGAATTAGTAGAGAGTTTCTGCAACTATTTTTCCATAACTATAATATGCACCTCTAAGAAATGGAATTGCTCTAGTGTCCACACTCCCAACCACCTTAGCGTATAGATATTCTTCCAAAGCATCACGTGGATCCACAAAAGTATTATGAGATAATGCCTTTCTAAAAGGGGTCAACAATCCACCCAAAAACCATTGTGCATGTTGGCTAGTATGTATGTCATAATATAACTTTGACAACAAATTTTTAAAACACGCATCATATTCTCGAATTCCCTTAGATAAGCCCTAATCAATGTCCTTAAGAACGCTGATAATTTTCTACCCAAATTCAGGAATATAGAACTCAAATAGAAATGTAGAGCACAAAGCATCATAATCCAACATAGTTTGATGTGGCTCATAATTTCTATACCAGTTATGCATGTTACCTTTAAGAGTAGTAGCAAACTAAATTTTCTTTCCTATCAGATGTTATAATTCCCTTAGTGCACCATAACATATCACACTTGTGTACATGATCTACAACATATTAAATACCTCTATATTCTTACAAGTGGAGGGAAATCTTGTAGTAAACTTGTTGAGGTTGATATGGGGGTGATTGGGGATGTGGGACTTGTCCTCCAAATCTAAAACTAGAGCTTCCACCAATATTTCCTCTACCTCTAGAACCACCTATTCCATTTGATCCTGACCCTCATGATCTAGCTGATCCTCCATCAGTAGGCATCAAACTAGTGGATGTACTTCCTTGTGTCATAACAGCAGTGCTAAACTAAACTCCCATAGTCTACGAAGTTGTAGTACTTCTAGATGTATTCCCAATGTTCTTTGTACCCACACTCTGTCTTGATGACATGCCCAAAAGTATTCCTCCAATCAGTCCTCTGAAAAATAAAGACGATGTCTGTACTGCCATAGGTGTATGGTTCTCTAATTCACTTCTTTATTTAAAGGAAAATGATATCTACCTAAAGCTACTAGATTACCTACACTTTCATGCTTATCAATGATTACTTATAGAACTAGAGCACCAAGCGCAAGGGTTAGGTTACCAGGTGGGATCAGATGTTTTCCTGTGATCCTCAATATTTCCTCCTTTGACACACTCTTATAAGAAGGAAAAGGGGATTCCCTATTATGCTTGCCCAATATTGGGGGAATAAGATATTGCTACTCCTTATCCTCATCTTCCACGAGAGTGAAAATCCCTGGTGTGCCATCTCTTCCCTCAATGCCATTGACTAGGGTTCATTTTAAGAGAAACCTTTGAAATCGAAGGTGGATAATACCTGGTGAATATCCTTAGAACTGGTTTCATGGGAAGGCAATTTTTTTGGGGGTCTGATCGAAAAAATTTCACCTAATTTTTAAGTGGTGAGATAGAAGGTTGCAAACACATGACAAATATTTTCTGATGTGCATCAACAATGTGGTTTACATGTATCAAAATACCCCATCGATGTGTGTCAACAACCTTGTTAACGCATGTCAATGGGGTCTATTGATGCACGTCAACCACATTGTTGACGCACATCAAAAAATATTTGTCACATGTCTGCAACCTCTTCCATTTGGTCGTGTAACAAAAAAATATCTATGTCACACATCAAAAAACTCTCTATCATGCATCTACTTCCTCCACACTCCTGTCACGTGTCAACAGACTCTCCCTGTCATGCGTCAACAAACTCTTTTTCACGCATCTGTAGCCTCCACCCTTCTGTCATGTGTTTACTATACTTGATAATACATATGCCCTCAGGTGGTATGAGTGAGCTAATAGTGTTCTACCTGGTGAATAATATAGGATTATATAGGGGATAGTTTCAAGGGTAGGTGAAGCTGACCCCTAAAAAAAATTAAACTGTAATTTTTAGGTGAACAGGTCACTGACCTGCGCTAGAAAATTCACCTTTTCAATTTTTTTAAAAATGGAATATTTTCCATATTACGAATATTCACCACTAAAATTATCCCTGCCATTGACTCTAAAACTTCTCTTGCCATCTCCCTTCCCCACGCTTCATTATATCTAATCCATATTTCCTCCCTTTTCATTTCTTCCGTCAGGTCTGCCATCTTCACCACACCTACTCCTTCCCCTACACATAGCGGTATGTTCAACTAGCCATATGTAGGTGCTCTAGACTCAACACCACCATCAAGATCTTACATACATGGTATTTCTTTGACAATTAAGACATTGATGGTGGTGCTAAGTTTAGAGCACCTACCTATGGCTAGCTAAACATACCATCAACCCAGTAGCATATATCTATTACAAGTCAAAACTATCACATATATGGTCCTACCAAATAGTGAAATACATTACATAATTATAGGGGTGGGGAATTACACTTTACCACCAATGAATTCTCAAAAATAGGTTGCATGCTAGAAATATCCATGCGCATGTACAAAAGCAACTAGGCCACATGCACGTTATCCTAATAATAGATTAAACCTAAAGATAAACTCTATTCTAATCTTATTATTAACTCGACCTCTACATGTCTCTTGATCTCCTCGTACATGTGCTCTATCCAAAATAGAAATTCCTTTATCAAAAAGTCTCCATACCTCACTCTATTCTTGGAATGTTTCTTGGATGCCACTCAATCTTGTCACTGTCCATTTTTATCTCGTGGCTCCAAAATTGGCTAGGTCCCAAACATATCCTGCCTAGGCATAAACCCATGTGTGCTTTCTATTCTAACTTCTGAATGTACATTCACACCTATCTTGCACACTTCCCTAACTCTCACATTTTATTCATAATTAACACAATTCTATCATGCAAAACTCATTTAGAATGGTCTTCTAAAAATAATTTTTTGGAGACATAGTGCACTGAAGTTACTCCCCTTAAGAGGATTCATAAAAAATAAAATTCAAAATGAATCCTATTAAGACACTTGAGTTGGGAGAAATTGACCCATTTTAATCTCATAATCATCCTCAACATCCAAGTGTTTCCTCAGAGGTAGCTGAGTCATCCCGTCTTGTTGAAGCTTTATTTTCATATCAAGTACCTAAGAGTTCCTTCATGCCCGATATTATGCCTACACTAGCTGATAATTTCCCATGGTTGTAAGAGCTACTTGGAGGATAATCAAGAATGACACAATAATCAAGAACACCTAACTTTAAGGAGATATAAAAATATATAAAAACCAATCCCACAAATAAATATCAAATAACTTGTTGATTATTTACCGAGGCCTCTAAATCTTAGTATGTGGAAGTTAAACATACTAAAGTGATTAAACCCATGGTAGAGATGACACCATATGATAATGAGAGAACTAGGATTCCATTCAGGTAGTCTACACCCAAAGGAGATGTGTAGTTATTCAAAGAGTTTGTAATTTGATTCAAGAAATGAATATAATAAGCATTGTTGGTTGTAAAAATTGCACACATGTCTTAGATCTAGAAGAACCAAGTTGTTTGTGACAACAATGGAACCGTCCCCAAGTTGTGGGACCTTTTGCACTTGGGAAAAATCTCCAAAGAAGGCTAATTCCTCTATCTAGTTCTATTGCTTGTGCTACTCCTAGTGTTCAAAGGGAAACTAAACTAATAATGCCAAGGAACTAGGGATAGAAGGATAACATGAAAGGAAACTACAATAAAAGGTGATAGCACCAGAAAAGAGGGATGAACACTACCTATTCTAAGTGAAAATGAAGGGAAATACATGAAAGAAGGCTAGGTATGTGTAGCACAACTTAAACTAAATTTACCAGATTAGTTTCATGGAACACAACTAAATAAAGAGCTACAATGGACGTGAAATGACACAACAGGAACACAATGCAAAAGAAAAGGAAATAAGAAGGAATGCAAATATGTTAGGACATAGAATAGTCACAAAACGATGCTCCTATTACTTCTATAAATGCATAGAGTTGTTTACAATGGTGAAAGAGGATGCTATCCACATGAAAGAGCTAGATCTAGAGGTCTGCAACTCAAAATACATAAAATATGAAGTCCTTAGAAAAGTGTGTAAAGATCCAAAATGTCCAAAATTAATAATGAGCCCAGCTCTTACATTTATAGATGAATCCATGGAAGAAGGAGAGAAGAAGGAGGGAAAACCCAAATTTGAAATACAACCACAAAAAATAAGCTTTCAATGCTTGCAAATTCACCTAAGAATATGTAAAATGCACTTCCCTAAGTCTATTTGGAATGTTGAAGAAGGAAGGAGGGAAAATCAAATCAATTCGGGTGGCTAGAGTAATTAGCTCTACTCATCAATTCTCAGAAAGAAATTTCCCCATTTCTCACCCACCAAGTCCACCAAGAATTTGAATTTGAATGTTTCACATTGTAGCCTACATCAGCAGCTATCTAACAAGTCTAAGTGCACACGCTGATTGGAGATCTGAAGCAAAAGATATGGCTGTCAGAAATTTGTTCAGAGTCATGGTGACGCACACGCAAACACATGGTGGCACACATAGATTGGCTGAAAGGATGGCCAATTATGCAAATGTTTTGTCATTTCTACCACGTGTCCACTCATTGATTTTTTTCTAAGGATCCATGGTGCCTATTGTTGTGCACACTTTAACTAGTCATGTGTGTGGCACACTCAAGCATGTTAGAAAATGACTTGGCATGGAGAGGAATAGAGGAGGGCACAAAGATATGTGCACTAAAGAAAAGGGCATGGGGAGAAGGTAGAAGGAAGGCACACGTGATGCTGCATAGGGTAAATGAGGCAAACTAGTGAGAATGGAGAATGCATGATCAAGGTGCATAACTATTACAAGATTAATATGTGAGGTGCGCACGAGGGCTAGGGAATTGGTTGATTGAAGCAAATGCTGAGGCACATGCACAAAGAGTGAATAGTATGTCTAAGAAGAAGGTGGATGTGCAGGAGGATGCATGTGCATGGGAGGATTGGAATAAAGAAGAAAAGGAAAATGAAATGGGTAGAAGGTGGAAATGCGCATGGGGAAATATAACCAAGGGAATGTGCCAAGTGAATCTTGAACATGCACAACCTTGCAATGAAAATATAAAATCCAAAATATGTATACAAGTTGTCTAAATAACTAGGAGATTTATTTGAGATAATAGTTTTAGTGACCTTTCGGGGCCATCTACCTGCTAGATGAAGGAGATCAGTAGCCTAAAGCATCCATTGGGCATAGAGTCTACTATGTAATCATGAAATTCTGATTTGTAACTTTTAAGAACTACCTATGAAGTCACTTAAAGGATCATTTCTTCACTCGATTCTGAATCCTGTAAGTTAGCTAAAAGATGACCTGACATCCTGGAACCAACACAGAATTAGTGCGCGCAGGAATCACATGAGAAGAAATAAATATGTACAAACAAAATAGGTGCATTGAGTGCACTTAGAGGAATTGAAACTATTCTAATATAAATAGAATGATGCAAAAAACTTAATGGAAGGGTTTGAGATAGATCCCATTTACTAGGATTTCTAGCGCACCTCCATCAAGATGAGTTAACTCAAAAGAGTTAGCCTCTTTACATGAACCAATGATGTATAGGCCACTCCAAAGTGCATCAAAATTTGAATGGCACCATGGTTTATCTCTCTCTAGCATCCCATTTGAAGAACTAAGTCCCCAAATTTGAAAGCTTGGGGCCTAGCCTTTATGTCAAACCATTTCTTTATTATCTTGTTTGATGTTGTTCTAGCTTGATCATAATCAGAGTTTCTTGATTCTTCAAGATTGACCATCTCTACAATTCTAATTTCTCTCTAGTCTACACCTTTGAATTCTAGTTGTTGGGAAAGCACTCAATGAATTCATTTCCAGCATCAAAGGAAGGTAGCCTCTTTCCCATAGAACAATCGTGTAAGGAAAAGTTTTTATTTCCTTTTTGAATGTGATTCTATCTACCAAGAGTGTGCATAAGACCCTTTTATGCCATTGTCTTTGCCTGATGTTCATTATGTGCATTTCATGATTCATGATCAGGTTCTTAATTGTTGAATTCTTCCAGACCATTTCCCTGAGGCTAATAGTTGGAAGAAGTCTATTTAGGTAGATGCTCAAATTTAGTGCACCTAATCCATTGATTTTAGTACCAAGGAAGGATTTTGAATTATCAGAGCCAATGGTTTGAGGAATTCCAAATCTTATGATTATGTACCTTCGAGAAAGTCAAGGATGACTGAACTCAGTTGATTCCTTGAGTTATGATAGCTTCTGTCCTTCTAGTGAATTAGTTTGTAGTTTTCAACACCCACTTTTGTCTAATGCTTGAAGGTGGGTTGATCATGCCTATGAAGTTGAGACCTCATTTCACAAAAGGCTGATCCACTTGTATTTTTCAAAGGGGAAGCACTCCCAATATTTTCATTCTTGCCAATAAAGTGCATTCCTTGAATTTTGTGACCAACTTGTGTGCATCTTCAAATAGGGTAGGCCAAAAGATTCTTGCCATTATGATATTCATTGTTGTAGTTTTGGCATAAAAGTGTCCACCAGAGAATCCATTGTGAAATTCTACTAACACTTTTTCATTCTGGGCACCGTTGATACACCTTAACAACATGCCATCAAAGTTTTTATTGAAGAGAATTCCATCAATCAAAACATAAGGGATAGATTGTAACCTTATATGTCTTCTCTTTGCCTTGTTCAAACCAAGAAGGTATAAACCCTCAAAAATGAATGTGATCATGTCCTTCATCTAGTCATGTGCACCAGGGTATGTATTCTGCCCAAGTTTTGTAGGCGGGAGACCTTCATCTATAAATAATGAAGTCTCATATTCATTCTGCACATCTTCAACAATCTGCTTGCAGAGCGTGCTACCTCTTACCAGTTTTGTGGCTTTGATAGTCACATCATATTTCATGATTTTGGTCACCCACCATGCTCTCTTTTCATTGATCTATGCTCCCATGATGAAGTCTCTGATAGAAGAGTGGGAGACTAACACCTTAATATGATTTGTGGTGAGCATGATTTTGAATTTCTTGAGTGTGTGCATGATGGAAAAGACCTAATTCTCCATTTGACTTTATTTTAATTCATAATAATTCAACATATAGCTGAAGAAAACCATTGGTTGTTACATCCCTTGTTCATTTTCTTAGGTTATGACAATAACCAACACTCACATCAGCACCATAAACATAAAAGATGAAATCTTTGGAATAATCTAGGTTGATGAGTGTTGGTGTGTAAGAAATTTCTTGCTTGATTTTCTTGAAGCTTTCTCTTCCTTCTGATATCCACCTAAAGGCTATGTCATTTTTGAGCATTAGGGTGATGGGTCGAATCAGTCTTTCAAAGTTAGGGGGAAAATTCCTAAAAAAATTGATCTTACCGATGAAGGACTATAGGGCTTTCTTGTGCACCGACAGGGAAAGAGACAGGATGGATAAAATGCACTCAGGATCAATTGAAATGCCATCCTTTGAAACCACATGGCCCAATAGCTTTCCCTACACCATAAAAAAATTGCACTTCTTGGGATTAAGAGACACCCCATACTTTTTGCATCTCTCAAAGACTTTCTCCAGGTACACCATATGATCCATGCTTTTCTTTGAGAAGACTGTTATGTCATTAAGGTAAAGTAAGATGAACTCATTGATGTAGCATTTGGAGGAAATATCCATGGTGTGCTAAAATGTAGTGTCTGCATTTGACAGACCAAAGGGCATCCTTTGATATTCATATGTTCCCCACTTGGTTATAAACACCATTTTGAATTGATCCTCTTCCTTGAACAGGATCTGATCGAAACCTGCATACCCATCTAGCATTGAGAATATTTGCGCACCAGCCACAGTCTACCAAATTTTCTATATTGAAGGCAAAGGATAATGATCCTTTAGAGATTCCTTATTCAAATCTCTAAAATCAACACAGATTCTGATTTCACTGTTCTTCTTACACATTAGAACTAGATTCGTGACCCAAGTAGAGTAATTTATGGGAAAAATAATTTTCACCTCAATGAATTTGGATAAATTCTTTCTCATGAGAGGATCTATCTTTAGATTAACTGGTCATTACTTCTATTTGATGGGTTTAATACTAGGATCAAGGTCAATGGAGTGTTGAGCAACACTTGGATCAAATCCTTTGAGGTCTTCATACTCCCATGAGAAGATATCACTATATTTCTGACAAACAGAGATGAAGGCCTACTTTTCTTTGTGTGTGTAAGATTTACTGAGAAATAACTCCTTTCCACACATAATGGTGACTGGGAATCATTCTTCTTGCACAACATGCATATACGTTTCTTCACCCTTGAACTTGTCATAAGGGATAAAAACTTTCTCTAAGGTGACCAAACCTTTAGGAAACTTATTTGGTTATAGTTAAATCACTTGGTCACCATAGTTGTCATGCAAGTCAGCTTGCATACTTGATGAGAACTCAGCTTCATTATGGATGAATTAGACAATCTCTACGTCACTACCAAACACTTTTCAATTGGTATTGTTTTCTATAATGGATGGTTTAATCACCATTTTGACATGCTGAGTGTTTCCTTTGACAAATTCCTCACTAGTAGAGAATTGTGAACCAAGCGCGGCCATTTGATCATCTTCCTTGTTCATTTTTTTGCTGCACCACCAGTATATTTACAGCATCAAATATCTCAAAGAGGTCCCAAACTATGTGCTTTTAAGATTTGAGGAGCTTATTCTTTGTCTGGAATTCATTGGTAACTTGATGGATAACCAATTTTATGTCCCCAAAGATCTACAAGCCTTAATATTATTCTTTTTAGTAATAAGCAGACTATGCACCAGTGCCTCATACTCTGTGACATTGTTAGAACATATAAACTACAACTTGTGTGTGAAGAATAATTTATCATCGTTGGGATAAATGAGAAAACCCCCTGCTCCAGCGCCGTTGTTGCTTCTGGAACCATCAAATTATAACTTCTATAGGCCAAGTTCATCTTGGTATTTTGAGCACATATGCCTGCACAACTTCTTCTTCAAGAATGCAGTAAGTACCAAGCCCAATTTCATAGGATTCTAGTTCTTCAACATATGGGTCAAATTTATGGTGCCCCTTCACCCATTTATCAAGTACTAGATCAGGAATAGAAGGTGGAAGAGGATGTTCTTCAGGAATTGAAGCTTGTTCTTAGATTAAAAAATTTTCTTGGAGAGAGGATGGGACATATGACTCTACATGATAGGAAAATATATTCTTAGCTTGTATGGTAAACCGAGTACCATACCTTGTCTTGAGTAACATATGAGACCAATCATAAGACAAGTAACCACCCACTTTTGCAGTAAATTCTCTTGATAGGCATAGGGAAAAAAAAGGAGGTAAGTCAATAATTGACACATTTTAAATTATGGTGAGGCTTGGAAATTCATGATGGGTTAACTCAAGTTCCTTGATGACTCCTAAGGTAGTGACAGTTGAACCATCAAGTTACAGGAATCCTTTAGAAAAAGGGATATACCCAAGACCTGAGACATCAACTATCATCTTGGGCATAATAGAGGTACTAGCACCCGAGTCTATCATGTAATTATGCACTAGATGTTTTCCTATTATCAAGGACATATAGAAGAGTGGGGTTTTGAAAATTTATTTACTTACTTCTCCTCTTCTTGGCAAATGTTAATAGAAGCGTGTGGATTCTGTATAGCTGGAACAACACGCGGGTGTTTTACCATAGCTTTATGCAACATGTCGTACTATGATGGAATGGTTAGGGCATCTCACATTGTGACATTTATATTTGTCTTCTTCATCTGGTCCACAATGTTGAATGGAAGACCCTCTGACTTGTGCATTTGGGGCACAATGACATCCTTTCTTGACTATCTAGGTGCAGAGGCATGGGATTTAGCCGAAGCTAAGGATTGACATACCAAAGGAGGGTCACATGTCACTTCTAAAGGATCTTTGAATGGGGCCTCAGGTATAGGAATTTGAGCATTTTTACTACTGGATGCCCTGTTTGCATCTTTCTGCTTTTGCTGGTCCATTTGTGTTACTGGGATTGTGACCTGCGCGTAAGACTCAAGCATTCACTTCTTGTATCTTGTGTTGTTCACAACTTAGGTGCATGTTCTACTTATGTCCTCTGTAGATTGGTTGATTACATAGAAGTCCTCAATGTCAAATAACATCAGATTTGAGTCAGGAAGAACTTCTGGCCTTTCTTGGTTTTATGCTTTAGGGAAACTTGTAGAAGGCTCATAGGTTGAAGCATTCTGGATCATTTCGGCTTGGGCATGCTCAACATTGGCATAGTGATATTAACTGTGAGGAATATTTCAAGGGAAACACCATTCCAAATCCTGCACCAAATTGTTCTGAACTGGAACAAGCACCTGACTTACACTGGGTTATGGAAGAGAGGATACATGATAAACAACTTGTAAGGGTAGATGTGCACTATCATGCCATCTATCATTATACTGGTTGGACATGTATATTTGGTTTCCATATTGATTCCACCAAGGATGACTACTTTGGCTATGCTCTTGATTAGAATTTCCTTTGTAGGCTTGCACATGTTTCTTTTCTAATGATATGAATTTATTTGAAAAATTTCTAATAAGGGTCTTCAATTCTTCATCTTCTTTCTATTGTGTTGAAGAGTAGGATGTTGATGCAATAGGTTGTGTGCTTTTCTCAGGAATAGGAATAGGGGCCAAAGAAGACTGGGGAACTTGTGAAATTTCTTGGAACAAGGGCATAAACGGTCTAGGAGCTATCTTTCTTTCCTGAATAAGACTATTTTCTTCCCTTACTATAATATTATAAACAACTGGTAAAGTCCTATCTCACATGGATTGAATCATGAATGAGATATCATTATTCAATGCCTTTGGATAATACAGAAAAGCATGTTTGGCTATAGGTCTTACCAGAAGAGGGATTCTATCCCAAGTCTTTTGAAATTTGATGTTAAAATTAGTCATCTTCTTGTTGGGCGCCCTCCTTATTATTGTCAATTGCTCCACCCAAGATAGGTGACCTGACTTATCTTCAAAATAATTACAGAGAGTTATCCCCAGCTCATCCCAGGTGGTAATAGATACAAGTCTCAAGCCTTGGTACCATTGAAGTGCTTTACCTTTGAAATAGGTTACAAGTATCCTGATTATTACATCGTCATGTTTGATCAAATAGAGTGAACATACGTTTGAGATATCCTCAATATGCTCCTGAGGGGTGAATTGATTCTCATAAGTGAAGTAGGGAATACTTTTGAATGTGCCATTTGGCATATCATGTTGCATGGCTAGAAGCAAGGGAATTCCTCCGGTGAAGTTAGCAAATTTCATTAGTGGAGGAGGTGGTTGATGCACCATTGCAGGGTGCTCTAGTTGTCTGTTATGAGGAGGTGTCGAATGGGCATGTAATGCCTCCGTATTTCTTTAAAAAAATAAAAAAATATAAAATAATAAAATAAAATAAACGGATTCAAAATTTAAGAGAAAATTAAAAAAAAATGTCGTTATTTTTGTTATGGGCGCGGTTTAGGGCGGATTGGAGGTTTCTACCCATTGTTTTGGCTATGTAGAGGGGGGGAGTGAGTGCTACCACCTTGGAGGGAGGGAAGAAAGCTCCATCCAGATTAGTTTGCATTTTCTAGCAAATCCCCAGCCTGCGTCCAAGAAAAACGTGCCCCTGACCTGCGCATCATTTTGCAAAGCGTAAACGAGTTGGAGATTTTGTCAGATGTTGTAGTTTCAATGCTGAATGGAAGGTGTGTTTCCTCATGGATCTCCATGCATGGTATAAGCCTCCCCTTCCACCGCTTCACTTTTCCCTTCCACGTGGCCCTTGGATTAGCAGTGGTAAATGGGTTTTGTGGCCTCCTCCCAGCGCCTAGCCTATGCCAGCATCCCCTCAACCCATGCCACATACCTGTGGGGTCACCTAGCAAGCAACAAGGCCGAGAAACTTGTCAGATGTTGCGGTTCAAGCACCCTAGTAGATTCATATGCAAAAATGTGGAACCCTACGAACTGTTCAAAAATGCCTAAAAGAAATGTGTCTTACAGACTGTAATGATGGCAGGATGTGCAAAAAATGAGGTTGTTCAAAAGGCCTTGGAAACTTTCAAGCAAATGCATTTGGTCTGTGTAAAGCCAAAATCCACAACCTTTGTTGATATCTTCCCAGCCTGTGTCAAAATAGGAGCTTTAGAATAGCACATGGACTTCCATCAAGTAGAAAAGAGAGAATAAATTTTGTCAAATGTGGTAGTTTCAAAGTGCCTTGGGTGCTGGTGTTTGTTTTTGGCCAATGAAAGAATGAGACAACTTCTAATGGAATAGTATTATTGCATCGTGCAGAAGACATGGACCTCCTCGTGAGGTAGTCACGACGTTTCTTCATTTATGGCAGGGCACCAACCAAATCAGCTGCGTATGCCAGCATGCTTCCAGCGCATGCCAAGATGGAAGCTTGGGAGCAGGGTATGAGCAATAGAATATGGTTTTCATTTGTAGGATTTTTTTTCTTGCAAGCGGCATATTGGATATGCGTGAAAATGTGGAAGTGTATTTAGGGCATGTGGACTGTTTGATTGAATGCCTCAAAGAAATGCAGTCTCTTGGAGTGCCATGATTTACAGAATGTATAATGGAGGGCATTTAATCAATATAAAGAACGTTGTTATGCTCCATGTTGCTCTAAGAGATACCCGGGATATGGTCATCAATGGTGATGGGAAGTTGGAATGATTGGTGTGCTGGTCGGAGCAGTGGAATATGCACTCCTTTTTACAACAATCCTCAGAAATATTTCAACCAATTTTTTTGTTTCATTACCAGTTATGGATGAGGCTCTTTTAGGCAAGATAAGCTTGATGATGTGTATGCAAAATGGTGGAGATGAGGACACTTGTGGACTGGTTGACGAAGTGCCCAAGCAAGAGATTGACCCCAAGCCTGCAGCTTCGACTGACTTCATTCTCCAGTCATGGTGTTTCTTCCCTTACCTCTCATAATTCTCGTGTTTTAGTTCTCTTTTACAACTGAATAGAATTTTAAAATTATGGGATTTTTAATATAGTTAAATGTTCCTTCAACTCGTTGCAAAACAATACTTGTCATGTCGTAACTCACGAAGACATTATAACTCACCTACTTTAAAACATGAACTATCACCCTCGCTTCGAGATGATTTAGAAATCTCTTACCCTTCTTGACCACTCCACTATCATTTTGTTGACCAGACAAATTTTACTCTCCACTGCTAAATTTGACCTTCTCCTTGTTTTAAATAGTTAAATTTTGTAATTTTCAGAGACTCACCAGGTACCCTTCACCACTCTAGAAATGAGATGTGAAGTTTCATTCAGGTACCTTGGTATACGAGGAGTCACCCTGATTTTTGGTTTGGCCTGAAATGATCATTTGAAATCCTTTTGATGCCCTTATAGGAGCCCTGTAACACTGGTTTACAACAGTAGAAAGTTGTTAAAACTAGAAAGTTGGCTTTCGTTTTGGATCGCCATTTGAAACTTGGAAAGAGAAATCACTTCCTGTCTTCACAAACCTCTAGCGATTACATTAGACAAATGCATGGAACTTTCAGTATAGGAAAGAGAAATTTTTGGGATAGTTTGGCAAAGCCATTTTATAGGCCTCCGGTCACAATTTGACGAGGTCAAACTGGTTCAGTTTCGTCCTGTCGCTCCAGAAAATTTGTCGCCATTTGAAAATGGTTTACTAGTTCTCAGCCCCGTCGACTCTGATGAACTCTCCTTATGTAGGGGAAATAGTAAGAGATGTATCGTTGTGTGCTTCTCCTTCAAACTCTAGTTATGGATGCGGGTTTCCGGGCCCTTGAGTTAACTTTTGTCTTTTCACAACTGGGTGAACTACGACCAGTGGCCTCGGAAAACTAACCGCCAAATGCAAACCATGCGCTCCTTTTCAATTCCTTCAGTTGCAATGAGATCTTGGTATATCTGGGAACATGTAGAAAGTTAATCGTGATGTGCATGCTCATTGGAAGATAACCTTTGGAAGCAGTTTCTTAGCCTCCGAGCCTGTTTTGTACGTTTTGCAGCTAGTGAGAAAATGTAAAAGTAGAAAGCTGCGGACCCTCGTAGGGTTGCCAAATCACCCTGGAAACTTTCAACACATGTAAATAACTATTTAAAACACTAGAATGAAACTTGTTGTGTGTATTGGAACTTTATAAAAAATTATATTTTCTCTCTCTTCCTTTCTCTCTCTCTCTCTTCTGAGTTTACAAAATGAAGAAAAATGAAATGCAATGGATACATGTTCTTAGACCTTTTTACTTCGATTTCAAATTGTAATTATTGTTAGATTTAAATGGGAATCTGTAATGTGATACTTATGATTGCTTAGGGTGGATGCATGCCAGCGATTTATCGTTGATATCATGCTTAGGTGGGTTTTACAGGATGGAAGAACGACCACGAAAAGGGCGATGTGTGATTTAATTATTATTATTGTAATTTTTATAGGTCATTGTAAAATGAATAACTGACTAATGCAGTCTCTTGTTACCGAAAAGTTATAAATGAAATCTATTAATATGCATGATATGCTAGTTTTAGGGATACTTAAGAAATGTGCATCTACTCACCAGTTCAATTTGATTCTTAGTTGAGTATGGAAAAAAGGGGTTTGATTTATACTTAGTAAATTGAAATCAAAATTAATACATTGTATTACCTTCTCAGTATTAAATAAATGATTAAATTAATTATTGGGTTACCTTCTTACCTTGGAAACACAATAATGAGTTTTAATGGGAACACTCAACCCTAATAAAATATTCGTGCATAACTTTCCTGTATGTGTGATCCTGTTCTACCATATAAGAAATTAAATCGCAGAACGACCTTAAGCTTGCACTCAATGAGACCTCCTAGGTTAGGTAAATAAAACCCTAGCTGGAGTTTACCGTCATAGTCATTAGGTTTAGCGACATTGTCGCGAACCCATATTTTAGGAATAACATGGTCCAAACTTATCTAGAGTATGCGGTTTCCTTCTAGTTTTGGTAATCGTGAGAAGAATGTCCTCTCTTCAGGTCCAACACCATGTTGAGTGTTGAAGATCACCTTAGAAGTCACCTTATGATTCCTTGTTTGAAGGAACGACTAAGCGGTGCAACCCTGGATTCTATCAAAATAACACCTGGGTATGTCCTTGAATGTGGTTAGTATAATTTTTCCACCTGCCTTAAACTCTTATATAGTTGAGGTGTAGGTCATTAAGTGCATAATGGAAGAAACCAAACCTCAGCTGATTAGGAGGTGTCACTTGTGGTTCGTGTATGGTTTACAATTCTTCCAACCATATACCCCTTTCTTGATGGTAGTCAAATACTTATGTAACTCCTAATTACACAACAATGCTATGAACAAGACCATAATGTGAAGTATAAGCCTATCCTAAGATGAGAACGAGATTTAAGATTAGGATGGAGGTCACTCATGAAGTCCTTAAAACTTAATTAAAAATTTTCATGCGTTGTAAAGAATATGATTTGTCAAATGGTGTGATCAAACTTCAAGAAAACAAAGGATATATATATAAATCGAATTTGGATTTCAACAAGTTATTGTACTATAATAATAATAATAGGGAAATAACTATTTCATGATCGATGGATGTTCTTGGGGAAAAAGCTTTTTCAATCTATGTCTTCCTTAATCCCAAGATTTCATCCTGACATCACGTTAGGTTCACTGGTGTAATAAGGTTAAATTCTAAACTTTGAATAAGCGTTTTGGGAAGCCTAATCTTAACATAAGAATGAGAGAGTTAGAATTTTGTATAAAATCTGAAATATGGAAAATACTTATGTAAGTCATGAATATTTGTCATAAGGGTAAAGAGTAAATTAAATGGTTGAACAATATGTGATCTGTGAAACGAATTTTTAGAACATGTAGGTGGAAAAAAGGGAGAAAATCATGCTTACCTAATAAGGATCTTGGAAAGTTAGCCGTAACTGAAATACATTTAAAGTAATGATATGTCTTGAGTTCGTCGTTCCTAAAGTCACGTTTCTTGTGGTTGGGTCTTTGCTAGTATTCATTCATTGGGAAAAGTGTGGTATCGACATGCCGATGGTCATCTGCATGTGTCTTTGTGATTCGATGACTTATGTGATTGTCACATGTGTGTCGCGTTCTGTACTCGAAGCCCTTATTGTGTTGTGTGTCATGAGTAATGTAAGTCAAAAAAAAAATTTATCCTGGTATTTTTACTGTTGTATTTGGGTGTGTAAAATGTGGGCACGACAGGGCATGACACACTAGAGATAGAGATGCCCACATGGGATTTATGGAATGAAGACTTCTCAGGGATAGTTGGAGGTACTCGAAGGAATTTTCAGCTACTACATTTCTCATTGTATGCACTCTTCTCATGAAAGGAATTCGGGGTTGCTAAAATAGAGATATGTAAATGTTGGGAGTCATGAGATGTGTTGAAATGATCCTCCAAAGGCTGAAATACTAAGTCCACACACCAAAACTTAGCAATATGAAATTTAATCTTTCATTATTGGTCCCACCGGGTATGCCAAAAACTATTGGTCATCAAACTTGTACCCGTGTCTCAGATCTGGAAGAACCGAGTTGTTTGTGACAATAATAGAACTTTCCCCAAAGTTGTGGGACCTTGAGCACTTGGGAAAAATATTTGGAGAAGTCTTTTTCCTTTATCTAGTTTTACTGCTACTACTACTCCTAGTGCTAAAAGGGAAACTAAGATAATAATGCCAAGGGACCAAGGATAGAAGGATAACATGAAAGGAAACTACACTAAAAGGTGATAGCATTAGAAAAGAGGGATGAACACTACCTATTTTGAGTGAAAATGAAGGGAAATATGTGAAAGAAGGCTAGACACATGTAACATAACTTAAAACATATTTTCCAGATCAATTTCATTGAAAAAAACTAAATAAGGAGCTACAAGGGACATGAAATGGCACAACGGGCACATAATGCAAAAGAAAAGGAAAGAAAAAGGAATGAAAACACATTAGGACATAGAATAGTCACAGATAATGCTCTTATTACTTCCAGAAATGTACAGAGCTGTTACAATTGTGAAAGAGGTTGATATCCACATGTAAAAGCTAGATCTAGAGGTCTGCAACTCAGAATACAGACAATATGAAGTTTTTAGCAAAGTGCGTAAGGATCCAAAATGTCCAATGTTAATAATGATCCTAGCTCTTACATTTATAGATGAATCCATGGAAGAAGGAGAGAAGGAGGGAAAACCCAATTTTGAAATACAACCACCAACAAGAAGCATTCAATGCCTGTAAATCCACCTGAGAATTTGTCAAATGCACTTCCCTAGGTCTATTTGGAATGCTGAAGAAGGAAGGATGGCGAATCAGATCAAATCAGGTGGTTGGAGAAATTATATCTACTCATTAATGCTCATAAAGATATTTTCCCATTTCTCACCTACTAGGTCCGCCAAGAATTTGAATTTGAATGTTTATCACTATATCCTAGGTCAACATCTATCTGACAAGTCTAGGCACACACCGATCAAAGATCTATAGAAAAATATACAGCTGTCAAAAGTTTTTCAGATTCGTCGGCACATGTAAAACATGTGGCACGTGTGGATCAGCTAAAAGGATGACCAACTATGTAAATGTTTTGTCATTTCTACCACATTTCACTCGTTGATTTATTGTGAGGATCTGACATCCTGTTGGTGCACTTTAACTGGATGCGTGTGGCACACTCAAACATGTCATAAGATGACTTGGCATAGAAAATCACAAGGTAGGGAAAAAAGATATGCATGTGGAAGAAATGGGCATGTGAAGAAGGTAGAAGAAAGGTACATGCAACACGCACAAGGAAATGAGGAAAAATAGTGAGCGGAGAGTGCATGGTCAAGGTGTAACTATTAGAAAGTAATATGCGGGGTGCATGCGAGGGCCAAGGACTTGGCTAATTGAAGTAAGTGCTAAGCATGTGCACAGGGTGAAAATATGCTAGGAAGAAGGTAGATGCACAGGAGATGCGCGTAAGGGAGGAGTGGAACATAGAGGAAAAGGAAAATTAAAGGGGATAAGGGGGAAGCATGCGTGGAAATGTAACCACGGGAATGTGCCAAGAAAATCTCGAGTGTGTGTAACCTTGCAATGAAGAGCTCAGAGCTAGAAAATGTATACACTTTTTCCAAATAACTAGGAGAGTTATTTGGATAATAAGCATACTGTGGAACAACTTGAAGAGCATGTGATAACCCTAACTACTTATGTGTAATCGTTCTTATAGTCCAATGAAACATTAATTCCTCTAATATAATCTCTATCTCTTATTAATATATTTTATCCCCAAGTGATCAAAAGAGCTCAAGGGAACATAATATAGTGTTTTCCCATTAATACTTGAGATGAATTGTATCTATCCTCACTCCTTGGTGAGTAATAATGTGCTCACATTTGTAACCGATAATTTTTCTCCTTTTTGGATACTCCTAATGAATGTCAGGTGTGAAATGATGAACAATGTAATTTCAAAATTTGATTCTTGTGAGGAGAACACATATAACATCTAGGAAGAAATCACTAAAAGTGTGCAAAATCTTGAATCCCTTTCACTCAATGAACATTCATCCTTCGAGGGAATCCTAAATTCCTTCAAATAATTTGTCCAAAAATATGCAAGAGATCCTTTCTCCTTCAATGAGGATACATTGGAATCCCTCACAGATATTAAAGGCTCCATCTATAATATCATTGGATATCATGAAGTATGGTTCACATAGTGCAATTCCCTTGGTGATATTCCTAATACTTATATTATTGCTTTGGAGTACGTTTTTGTTCCACAAGAAAAGGTAGTTACACTCGTAATGAATCGATTGAGAAAATATGTCAAGGGAAAGGATTTAATCCCTGAATCATTTCCATAGAGTCCATCAAGAGTAATCTCTTCATCATTAAAATATTTTTCATCTTCAGATTGACCGCTTCTCTCTTCTATTCTCTCTTCTTCCTTCTCTCTCTACATTCTAATTCTTTGGTGGGAATGTATTTTTTAGCTATTTTGTCTTATTCACTTAAGTGACCATTTAATTTTGAATTAAAAAAGTTCACTTTCATAAATAAAAAAAGAACTTATTTTTGTTTATGGGAATATCAAATGTCACAAGTGGTAAGAATATGAAAATTCACTTGAGGGGAGATGAAGAAATGGTTTATAAGGCTATATATTGTGATATATTCTCCATTCAAAAGGGTTAGCTTATTTTCTCCTACTACTACAAGTAATAATATATTTTCTTCGATCTCCTTGTCTATATTATTCTACTTCCTACTTTCCAACTATACAAGCTTTTTAATCTTGGAAAACTAATAAATAGCTTTGTGTCTTTGAGGAATTAATCAACAGAACTTTATATCTTTGATTTTTTAATCTTTTTGTTGTTTACACACTTATTTATCTTCTTATTGAATGTGTATGTAATCTGGTTAATGTTTTTGAAATGTGTAAGTGCCTATTCATAACCTTAACCCATTACCTATTTTCCTATTTTCCTCTTACCTCTTTTTAACAAAATCCCTCCATTGTATTCCATATAAGTAACTTGTCACAAGTTTAGTAGAGTACTCCCATGTGATCCCCAGACTAGCATTCATCCACATATTTTGTTATTTCTTGTATTCAATAAATTAGAGCCTCCCCATCCCTAAGAGTGTGGGGTTTGAGAAAATAAATTAACCATATTAAATATTAAGTTATACATAACATTAAACATTAAAAAAAATAACACTATGAATACATATATAATGTGAAAAAATCCCCGAGGGGTAAAAACCACAACAAAATGAGATTCCTTTAATTGAGAAACTATTTTACACAGTCTAGTAACTCCAACTCCTCACTTCTCTCCCATGGTAATTCATAACGTGATTTCCAAAAACATGATCTGAATGGCCATTTGACCCACGGGTAATATTTAAATAATAGGATAATGTGTTTCTTCTCATGAAGCATCCCCATTAATTATATTGATTCAGTTAATAAACCAATTAACCATAAACCTAAAATTTATGTTAAATAAATTAAAATATATAATATTCTAATTTATTTTACTATAAACTAAAGTTTATATAGCTAGAACAAATATTAAATGTTCTAACACTCCCCCTTAATATTAAGTGGGGAACATATGCCATCATTGCTTGTTTATACAACATGATTTACAAATCCATAAATCATAGTGAAGGTTTAGAATAACATATCAAATTTAAAGAATTCATACACCTTTATCATTCTCAACTTACCTTCTGGTATAAAAGGACTTGGAATTTATAAATCAGTAGTGAATGATTTAGGCTAAGAATGATTTATGAGACTACATCTCAGAGTTTTTCATGAAAAATATTTACCATCATCTCTAGGATCCTTTTATAACATACAAACCTCCTTTACAAGAGATGCAACACACTATAATGTACACCATATGCTTAGAGTGACAAGTCTACAAAGATCATAAAAAAATCTTTTTATAATGCTTTATAATGGAGTAGAAGTATAGAGGAAAAGGAGATAACAACTAATTTTCCATTAGGAGGTGGCATTTCCATACACACTCCCCCTCAATGGAAACCTTGAAAGGCTAAGCATTGTATGAAACTTGAATAATTTTATAACACATAATGGATTTGTAAACATATATGTAACTTGATATTCATCTAGGAAGTACAAGAAATCTATATCACTACAGAGAACCTTCTCTTGGATAAAATGCATATGAATCTCTATATGCTCTGTTATATGATGTTGAACTATATTATTAGCAAGATAAATATAACTATGGATATCACATATAAGAGGATTAATTACTTTAGATTCCATGTGTATCTATTCCAAAAGTCACTTTAGCCGCATGGCTTCTTTCAATACTTTCGTTATACTTCTATACTTTTCCTCAGTAGAAGAAATGGAGAGTATTGGATGATTTTTATTACTCCAAGTAATGACACCTATACCAAATAATTGAACACATATCTATTTGTTATATTTAATATCTAACATAACATCATCATGGTTAGATTCATAATATCCATATATACATTATAATAAGCATAATATCAATCATTATTGATTTCAATTTTAGCCATCTATAAAAATTACATTGATAGGTTAAACAAAAGTTGCATAACAACTTAAATAACAACATTCTTAACAAATAACCATGTTATATTACCAATATGTTGAGAAATTTCAACATATTAATCTTGTAATATATATATCAGATGTAATCAATGCTGGATGTCTCCAATACAAACACAAAGACGCCCCTAAGTGTCATTTGATATGCATATAAAAATATTTTAATTAATCACATACTGATTTAAAATTTAGAAATGTTTTATCAAAAACCTATATATCTTCATCATCTATTCTAAGCCTTTAAAAAATGTGATAAGACTTATAGATAACACATCTGAAAAATGAACAAATCATGTAAGAGTAATCAAAGCATACACTAAAACAAAAGATCCAATTTGACAAATTCCATGGAATATGCAGAGTTTTTCTTCAAAAATTGACTGAGGAAGGGTTTTTGGTGATATATTACCATGTAAGAATCCTTCACACATTTCATGAAAGATAGGTGGTATATTTAAGCTGAGACATGTTATACATGATTTTAGAAAATGATATTAGTCTTTCATGCCAAAATTGAACAACACTTCTATTTTTGAATAAACAAATAACAAGTTGAAGTAAAAACCTATAAACACATATACGTCATTCTTTTGTATGCTTTTAGTTATAGTGATATTAAGTTTATTTTTAACAAAACATTTATCTTTCAAATATATTACACTATAGTTATTATGATTTAGCCATGAATGAAAGAAAATTATTTTTTAATTCAATACCAAACACAAAAAAAAACATTTTATTTTCATTAGTAGTGAAAAATATAGTTTATAGAGTTACTACGTTAGATCTATGATTATTTTCTTCATTCTCATTTTGATTTTGATCTGATTTATTCCATTTTTTATTTTGAAATTTGATTTTTTATCTCTAAAGTCTTATTTCTTATGACCAAATTTACCTCATGCATGAAATTTACCATCAAAAATTACTCTTAAGTTTCTGGGTTTTTATCTTTATTAGTGGGTTTAAAATACGTTTTTTTATTCTTGTTGAATCTAGACGGTTTGTTATTAGATTTATGTGTGACAAGTTCCTAAGTGGAATTATCTTTTAAATCAAAATTATTCATAACCTGCTCTTCCTATATTAGAAGAATAATCAAAGTTTACAAGTTAGGGATGTCTTACTCAGCTTGGTATTTAGAATTCAAGATTGAAATGAAATTTCTAAATCTTTCATGTATGTTTAATCGAATAATGATATAAAATAATTTAACTTAAATTAAATTGCACTTACACCCATCTAACTGAGATTTAATATTTTTAATTTTACTTAAAAAATGATTACCTTTTCATCTCCCTTAATGGGATTTTTCATTAGTTCTAGAATAAAATTTATAATGTTTGATAATGCGTACCTTCATGCATTGATTCTAGTTGTGTCTAAGCCTCACTCGGACTTTCTTGATTCCTAATGTAAAGAAGGAATTCATCGTGTACACTCCAATTTATAATTAACATTGCTTCATGTATATCATATTGATATGCAACTACATTGTCCGTTGTTATTTGTCTTTAGGTCAAAGATTTCTCCATACCGTTCACAACTATCTAAATCTTACGTACGATGAATTCCACTTTCATTATTATCTTCTAGATGTTAAAGTTTGATCCATTCAACATTTGTGATTTTTCAATTGTAAAATGGTTAGATCCCATTTTACGTAAACAATTAAATAAATGAGAAAAATGAGGTTTTTTGTAAAGCAGTTTAAAGAATCCCCCTGTCATTGTTTAAACTATGTCAGTCATATTTAAATGAAATTCCCTTATTCATGTCAAACTTTGACTTGTTAAGAAAATATTCTAGACACACAACACATTAGCTTGACTATAAGGTAAATTTGTTGAAATGTAAGTGAATTTGTTTTTATTTTTGCAAGAAAATGACTTACTTGATAATTGTTAAAACAATGCATTATTTCTCATTCATATTAAATTTTTAAAATAAACTTCCTCATCTAATATAATTTAAAAATAAAAATAAATAATATAGGATAGGAAAAATAATAATTTAATAAAATGATAAAAAATATATTCAATGTACATTAAAAAAATTTGTATCTTAGTTCCATTGAAGGGTTTAGGGTGGCCGAGCTCAAGGCCAATCTATTTCTGAGTTGGGTGAGCTACGGGGAAAGTTTTTTCTCGAGCTAGGTTTCAATGTTTTATATTAACTTGCTAACCAATTTTACAACCAATTTGTAATTTACCATGACTCACCATATAACATTCAATGAACTCTCTAACTCACCATACACTTTCCCACATATTTAACCACCAATGTGACCCAACTAAATGTTAATCCCTATTAGATTCATAAACACAAGGATTTCAAAGTGTGACTGAAGCCATGTGAGTTATAGTTATAGGTTTGGATTAAAAATATTTTTTGATCCCTCATCGTCACCGAGCTAAGTGTTAATCCCTAGGAGATTCATAAACAAAAGGATTTCAAAGTGTGACTGAAGCTACATGAGTTCTAGTTAGAAGTTAAGATTATAAATCCTTTTTGATCCCTCAACATCCCTAATGTGGGACTAAAGTCCCATAGAATTATATTAAAAAATGGCTCGTGGCTAAGGTTGGGCACAGACTGCAGTTGAGGTGGGAAGGAGGTGTCAAAGGAGAGGGGACTAAAGCCCATGTGGCAGATGGTGAGTGGAACAAGTAGGGCGGCTTGCAAAGGCCTCCACGTGGATGTCACAAAACCAATAAGGATAATTGGGGATGGTACTATTAATTTAAATATGGCCACAATATATATCTTAGGCCATAGTTTAATACTATGTCCACTTACATAGGTATTAGGCTATAGTTTTAAACATTAGTTTTTAATTTTAGACTATAGTAAGTTGTGTATAGTTTATAGATATAGTTTAAACTTATAAATTTTAAAATAGTTTTAAATTTAAGACCATAGGTTAGGAAATAGATTCAATACTACTTAGCAGTTAGGGTTCATAACATATAGGTAAAATTATTTTTAACCATATAGCTGTAAATTATACAAAAAGGAACAAGGGGGTGCCACACCAAACATATGGGTTTTAAAATATTATTAAAAAATTATTGTTTGTGGCCCCATTCCATGGGTATCCAATAGGCCAATAGAAAAAATTAAATTTCTATAAATAGGGAAGTTTGTCTCTCTTTGGGAGACCTCATGTAACTTTTTTTTAAACTTCCCTTTACCCCAATTTTATAGTTTTTCCTGAACATTTGAAAAAATATACAAATTAAATCAAATATTTCATAAATATTTTACCCTTACCTGTATTTTTAGGGGGCCTAGGCATAGATTTTTCACCAACCAAGGTTTGTTCAAGCAAAGGGTAAATAAATTAAGAGAGATTGTGTGTATGTCAAATGAGAGGGGGGTTTAATATTTTACATGTTGTCACCAACAACCAATGGTTGTAACCATTAGTAAATTAAAAAATTAAATTAATTTAAATAACCTAGAACCATGCTCTGGTACCATGTGGGATCCGAGAGATAAATTAACCATATTAAATATTAAGTTATACATTACATTAAACATTAAACAAAATAAATAAATAACACTGCAAACACATATATAACATGGAAAAAGCCCCAAGGGGTAAAAAACCATGGAAAAAAGAAATTCCATTAATTGATAAACTATTTTACATAGTCCAGTAACTCCAACTCCTCACTTCTCTTCATGGTAATTCACAACATGAATTTAAAAAAAATGATTTGAATGATCATTTGAACCCACAGATCATATTTAAATAATATGATTGGGTGTGTCTTCTCATGAAGCACCCCAATTAATTATATTGATTTAATTAATAAACCAATTAACCATAAACCTAAATTTTATATTAAATGAATTAAAATATATAAAATTATAATTTATTTAATTATATACTAAATTTTATATATCTAGAACACTTAATATTGAATGTTCTAACAAAGAGGATGGACCTAGTCCTAGAGCATTGATGAAAACTAATAATTTGTTCTGTGACAAACTATTTCACCAACAATATTTGTTTTTACAAATTTTTAAAGTAGACACAAACTGAAAAAGAAAATAACTCCATGTACACCCCTTATTTTTGATAAAAATAATCAAAAATCAATTTTTATTTTTATTTTTAAAAATGTGTGTAGAATGAAGTGTTGATCATGTCGATGTTATTTTTGAAATTTTGATGAGTGGATCAAAACTTACATAGAAAAATAATACATTTATTTTGGAAAAAAATGAAGACTCTATTAAACAAATTTAAGGATCAAAAGGTTAAACTATTCAAAATTTAGAAAGAAATACATCGACATAAAACTAAGACAGAGATTAACATTGTAGTTATGTTTTTTTACAACATTATCTTAAAACAAGTGAAAAAATGGGGCATACACTAATTTTTTTTTTTATAAAACACAGATTCAGTTATGGAATAGATAGTCAAACCCTTAGGATTAAATATTCTAGCCACCTCTAAGCCTAAGGTTCGAAATTTCCAATCCAAATAATAATAACACAAGCGCATTATAACACACTCATGTGATTTCTCTATAAAAATGGCATAAACACAAATAAGATAAATTAGCTCATGATTTTGGTCCCACAAATCCTGTGAACTGCATTATTATCTACACATTTAAGTAATGATTTATTATTTTGAGATGTTCCATATGATAATTGAGTAGTTTTAATGTTTCTTTCATTGATAGAACATTGTTATTGTATCTTTTGTCTTATACTGAATCATTATTTTGAGAAATTTCCTATTATTGTTTGAGAATTGAGTGTTTTTTCATTATTTATTATATTCCTAACATTCATATAACATTTTTGTGTGAATTAAATTATTTTGATATATATTTAATATTTATGGGGAGCAAGCCACATAGGAAAACACTTGAGGAGATGGAGAAACAAAGGGAATGGATGTAAAAGGGGAAAGAAAAAAATTAATTGAACCTTTATTTTCTAGAGACATTAGCTGTTGAAAAATATTACCTATCATCCACCATAGTCAAGAAATAAGAATAAAAAATAAAACAAGGGAATGAGTGTTAAAAAAGCATGGAAGAAAGAAATAATTTATGGAGGTGAAGGTATGACATCTTTTCCAAATGAATTTGATAACAAAACGTATCCTCAAACACCAATTAAAGCAATAAATAATGAATCTTCAATGAATGTGATGCAATACCAAATTTAAACGTATATGTTAAAACAAATGATCAACCTATTCAAAACACACAACATTTAATAAATTATGAAGATGAACAACATATAGGAAATGAAAAATGTTTACTTGATGTTCAACTAACTTTACTATTGATATCACTAATTAATTTTTTTCATAAAACACCTATGATTTTACTTAAAATTGATGAAAATATTTTAAACCCAGTAAGTGATATGATTTTTGAATGCAAGTGTAGAAGAAAAGCCAATAAGAGAATATTTTTTTAAATGACTTAAACGAAACAGGAACTTGCCAATTGTTTGTTGAAATGATGAAAAATATTAAGTTTACAACCACTACGAAGACCCTTGGCTCAAGAACATCTAGGACTAATAATGAAAAATTCATTGTAAAAAGAATAACCAACACATACCAAGAAATATTTTTGACCTCACGTATCATAAAAAGTAATACTACATGTCATGTTATTACATCAACTATAGTAAGTAAAGAGACAAAGAATTCTAGTTTAATTAGGAAAAAAGTTGTACACTATAAATAATAGAAAAACACTATTGAAAGCTATCAAAAGATGTGAAAGAGTTGAGGATCCTAATAAAAATGAATTATGTGAATTCTCTAATAGAATCCCATGAAAAGACAAAGGCATACTTGAAGATTCAAAATCCAAAATTAAAGAATTTTATAAAACTAATATAAGGGGTTCACATAATGAAAAATACATTTTAAAAATAAGAATTTTTTGTCAAACCCATGAATCAAATCCTAATTTTATTTGGATATGACACAAACATAATTTTATAATAATTTTAAAGAGACTTATTGCAAAATAGAAATTAGTTAAATGTATTTTTAAATGGAAAAACCTTTTTAGGTTGAAATAAATCACTCATGAGCTATTTGTTGTTATAGGGTCTATATTAATTTTTCTATGCATTATGATATTTTTTGGAATATATTCTTTAATTTTCATAGTAATTTTTTTTGTAGCATTATATGATAAGTGTTCCACCTAAATCAGCAAGATATTTCATCTCAAACATTCTTTGTATAAGATAAGGATAATTGTTTATGATAAATCACGTTTGGAAGAAACCTACCATAGTTGTATTTTTTACAATGTTTTTAAAATTACATACACACAAAGAATACACATGCAATTATAAATTAACTAGTCAGTTTTGGGAAATACAAGTCAATGAAATACACTTCAAAAGATGGAAAATAGACCAAGAGGTGTGAATTACAGAGTAAATAAATAAGTGTATAAAATTTTATGACTATATTTTGAGATATGAGAGTGTATAAGTATGCATTGAATACACACATATATCGATGGTTAGATGAGAAATTTAGGTTATGAAAGGAAAATTTTCCTCTTTGTACCATTGTGTCAGTTGTTGATTTTAAAGTGAACTATATGATACAATCATAGAACAAAATCTAATCACAATAATACAACCCTATTTAGGTTCCCATATTTTTGTATATATAATTCACTCATGCTCCTAATAACATAGAGGAGGGGAAAAAAGATATTTAGGGAGTATCATTTCTATATGAGTGATGGTTGTAAATATTCTATAGAGTTCTTACAATGTTTCTTTGATATATTCTATGGTAATTTAAGTAATAGTAGCATCATATTTGTTCAACACATCATATGGTCATATAATTATACATCATAATTCAAGAATTCAAAGATTTTATACTAGTTGAGAAATATGCATAGGATGAGTGGTTTCAACATATTTGGAATTTCACCAAGGTTGGGCATGGAAAAGGGGAACATAGTGGTGAATGATCATGTGTTAAAATAGCCCTTACATGAGAAGAGTTGAAGTACAAAGACGGTGTAAAGGTTACTAATGCAACATCCATTGTGTAATGGTGTAACTCAATAATTGGTCCATGTGATGATAGTAATTCTATAGTTTATATATTTTTTTGGTTGGTAGAAGAATCTGACTTTGCAAAATATGAATATTGTTTTACACTAACATGATTTAGTGAGTTTCACTCTTCTATAAGTGTAAATGTAGTTTCATGGACTATTTATAGGAGCTAGATGACATGTTTTTTTATTTAGGTGTGTATTTTATTTAATATGAGTGTGAGTTAAAAGAGTGGATCGATGAATGGTGTTGTAAAACTTTAAATCTACTTGAGATGTATTGAACTCCATGGGCCCTATAACTCATGGAGATCGAATCATCAGTTGACTTTGACTATATATCAGATCTAATGCAGCCATATATTATAGATACATTGTTTAGTTAAAATTATTATTTTATCTCATTATGTAGTATTTATAGACAATATATTGAAATTAAATTTGTTGTATAGTAGATGTTGGTCATGTTTATGTAGTTGTTACAGAAGAAAATAATAAAGAAAGAATAAATTATTATTTGTCTCCTTGTGTTGAGGCAAGAAATAAATTGATAGCCCCAATCATAGATGGAGAAGGCATAGAGTATCTTACAAGGTCTTTGGTTATTACTAGAACATGGATTAGAAGATACCGAATGAAGAAATACAATGTGTGATTATTCAAGGACTTTAATACTTATAGACATATTATTCATTATTCTCACTTTGTTATTGCATCTAATGTTCAATTGATCAAATATGGGGTTAGACCTCAAAATAATAACTTGTGGAAAGTTCTTGAATCTTACCATGAAGTAATTCTCAAAACCCTAAATACTAGATCACCCGTATATGGTTCATTAGATTAAATTGGTATAATGGCATGTAATTTATAGTTTGTAAGTATATTTTGAAGTTTTAATTTTTGTGTGTTTGAGTACTTTTTACCTTTATTTTATATCACTAATAATTCTATTAATGTAGGTTAGTGGTGCCAAATAAACTTCCACCTTCATGTAGTTGGTTCTATCCATACAGAGTTTACATTATTTAAGTGAAGAGAAAATTTAAAATCTTTTACAAAATGATCATTTGATTCCTATACTTTAGGTCCTTTGGTTTTAATCTATTTGTTTAAGAAGTCCTACACAACATTACTCTATATATATTAGAAAGGTATGCTTGGAAGCATATAAGATCTATTATATAAGATAGGAAGTATGGATCTATGCCTTATTTATTTTTTGTTTGTCTACCCATCTACTATGCATTCACTAACACACTCACTTTTCACTATATATGGAACACTCTCCCATCCGTACACTCCTTGTTCTCTGTTTCCTACTCAAGCTTGCTCCTATTTCATTAGTAGAGGAATATAAATGATATATCCATACATAAAGTAGGTGATTCAATTAAGATAATGTTTTACAGTTCCCTGTTGTAAAGTGAAATTACCATCCTAAAAATATAAAATTTGATCCATGACAATCAAGCCACAAAGTGAAAACACGCTTCTAAACCTTCATGAAACCCTCACTTGGTTAGTATCTCTTATGTGTCATGACCATATTGACCTTGCAGGTCCTACCAATATTATTTATAATCATGTAAAAAATTTCAACCAGTGTCAATTATTCCATTCAAAAAAGTACAATAGAAGACTAGTTCTCTGATAGGCTTTAAAAGGCCAAATTTGGCCAATTCGAGACATGTGTGCATCCTTCGGGAAGGTTATAAAATATTATAAATATTTGGAGATAATATTTGATATAATATAATGTGTTTTGATTAATTTAAGGATATTTAGGGAAGATTTGGTGGTTTAGGGACATTCTGTGCAAAAGCGGGATTTTAGGTGTAAGGAATGAATAGCCAAATTATGAACCTGAAATTATTTAGATGATTCCGGGAGCTATGTAAGGAGTTAGAATGAAAAAAAATAGGAAATGTAAATATGGAAGAATTCTCTACATTATGGAATAATCATATTTTATCCAATACTTGATAGTTTCTTGAAACATTTCAATCTTTATAGGCGCACCCTACTATCCTAAAGAAAATGATCCATTTTTTTATTTTCATGAATAATTAAGTTCTAAAACATAGTCCATTGATATTATAAGGTATATTGGAGTCATATTCATACAAAATTTCATCTCAAAATACCATTCAAATATCCGGGAGTGAATTTTTCAAGTTCTCACTAGTCACAAGTGTGTAGATCCCATAATTAACTATTTTTTTGACTTCCTTATGTCAGCATTTCACTCTTGGAAATATTGGAAGAAAAATAGACTAAGAGGGGGGTGAATCATTCATTCATTTTTTAAAAAAAAATTCAAATTAAATTTCATACACCATTAACATTCAACCATACATTAATGAAATATTAACAATAAACAACAACCATCCACAAGAGCATAAACATGAAGGAGTACATAAGAACACAAGATTTAAGTGGGAAACTATACACACCCAAAATTGCACATGCTAAATCTTTGGAAAAAAAGTTACAAAATGTCCCCAATGATGATTCATATCCTGTCATAAGATGTTCAAGTTCCTAAACCCATTTGGAGTATATATTTGTAGCCTAGACATCCCTACTTAGCCTCTGCACACTTTCTTCTAGCTTCCCACTTCTTTTTATACATGTTTTGACCTTAATTTTCAAAAATACTAAGGGCGGAAGTTTCATGTTTGTCCCCCTACACAAGGAAGTAGTTCTGTGTGATTTTTCTAGAAACCTTTATGCAAAAAATTAGACATGTGGGATTTCAGTTAACTTCACTTCCAAGGCACGTTTGTGAACCAAATTAGCTAAATTTAGGATTTATTGCATGGTATTATCTCCCTCTTCTATTTTTAAATATATTTAATAATTTTTAGCTACCTCTTCACCCAATGAGTTGGCACCCCAAGGCTGACTTGTGTGTGAGTTCACAACCCAGCCAGCTTTTTATATAACCATTGCTTGTTATCAAGAAAAACCTGGAGAAAATTTGTATTCTTGATATTGAAAAGTTGTTTCCTTTCTTGCTAGAAATTTCCAAATCCAATCTTAGTTCAATTGTGCTTTCACTCTTCCACTTGCATTGCTTCCCAGTATGCCAATTCAAGCTGTTATTTCTCTCGCATCCTTCTTCTTCTGTTGTTGCTACATTCCCATCTGTTGGACTCACTTGGACACAAATATTGAAAGGATAAATTGAGGGGATAATATTTATACAACCAAATTTTCCAATGTTCTTGTAATATCCAGGTTGGAGGTGGTGTTTACTTCATTCATTCAAATTGTTAATTCTGAATTTATCATTCCAAAGTTCATATCAAATATAGTAGATAAATCCTTTCATTTTTTCAACTATCAAGTTATCAGTAGATCAGATCAAATTAGAAATTTTATTCTTCAACATTACTAGAGAGGTTGCAGGGAATAGTAGCTTCTTTGAAGCTGTGATTTATTCTTTTTTTTTCCTGAGATAAGATTGAAGAGTTTATTTGAAAGATTTCAATTAGTTAATTGTTTAGGTTTAGATTAACACAATCACACAAGCACTTACATCCAGTTAATTTCTTGTTTTAGATTCATTTATTAGGTTAGAATATTTTTTCAAAATACCAAAAAACAATAAAATATTTTCTTTACTAGATTAGTTATTTTATTACTTTTATTCATTCATATATTAGAAAATACCAAGAACATAGCTTAGATTTACTTTTCTTACATTTTTTTCTTTGTTCAATAAATTTAGTAGTTTCATGCATGAAAATTTCAGGACCAAGAGAACTTAGATATTTTATATTCAAACCGATAGTGCCTCAACCAAATTTAGTAGTACCATTAGAAAACATAGATCAAGGCCTTAGGTAAAACATTTTCAAATCAACTACGGACATAAATAGAATCAATAGACAACTAGACATATTAAATATTGAAGATGATAAAATGTTTGAGTATTGGTCAAAACAACCAAATTACCGATTACTTTGAGCACTTACATGACCATTAATGATCCATAAAAATAGAAAAACTTTAGTTTTGATCCACTGGTTCCAAAACCAAATGGACTAAAAAATCTCACAAACATAGATATGAGACTTCATCTACTTGTCCTCAGAACTCTGGCTCGAAACTTTGTGAAGTTACAACAATTAAACTTGCTAAACATTGTGGCTGATCAGGCCTACGATTATTGGACCGCTCTCATGCACATATTAATTGACCATCCTTGGGTGTAGATTTCATATCACATTGCATGACCATAAAAGGACCATGACCAGAGAGATTTTATGGTTGTGATCCTATGGTTCCTCAACTGAATGGAACCGAGAGCTAATGAGACATAGATATTGGATTAAGAGAATTAACATTTCGATCCAAACCACTCCCACTAGACATCATTAGGCAATTAAACATCCTCAATGAAGAAGCTCATCAAGCCCTCTTGTTTTGGAAAAAAAATTGCTAACCATCCATAGAGCTGAACGAAATCACGCCTCTCACTTTTGATTGTTCCATGACCTTATATGGAAAAATTTACGAGGTGCCATCTAGTTTCCCATGAGTTACAAAACCAATAGACAAGATATATTTGGATCTTTATATTGATGAGAGTCTCCGTGTTTCCATCCTTTTCAATTTCTCCCTTCAAGCCACCCAGGTTAGACAGGATTTCATTGCGCTTAACGAGTATATTCCACCATTGTAAGTTAGAAACATCATATTTCCTTAACCATCTTCGCCTACCATTTTCACACACTTTTCATCCATTACCATATTTGCTACAACTTAGCCATCAACATTTCCATATCAGGTACCTCGACACGACCTCAGGGAGTTGAGTGTCATTAAAGGTTGTGTGTCGATTATCTTCTATATAAATTAGTGAACCCAACATGAAGAGATAGTATCTGATCATTTCCACTTTATTCATCCATCTTCCTCTCTCCCATCATTCTATGGGTATATATACACTGCCTAAATATCTTAAGATACAATGGATACATCCAACCCATTTTGGGTCTTGAAGCATATAACTATCAGATGGGTAGACAAAAACAATCATCCTCGCTTTATACATGGGAAGACAAATATTCAACCGTCCATCTTCAAACTCCTCCTCCTCGGGGGACCAATGTTGGTTCCTCAATAAGAATCAAGGAAATTGATCAAATTACACAAACCCAACAACCTGAAATCTCAAGATATAACAACATGAATTTTACTAAACAGACAGGCTCATATCCTTGGGTCTTGTTTAGACAACCCATTAGTATGTAGTTTGAGAAACTTCCACATTTAGAGAAGGATTATTTAGTGCATTATGCAAGAAGTGAAAAATGATTCCAAAACATGAGACAACCTTTTGATAGGCCACAAGGACACGTTGATGTCTTGCTTCAAAACAATAACAATACCCCTCCTATAGTGGAAAATGTTACTAATGAGGGGTGGATAAACAACGAGCATTTTATAACAATATATCATATTCCTCAGTAGCCTACAAAGGTTCAACATTGTATGCCAAAACAAAATACCAATCCATCGATGGGTGAAGTCATCTCGATGTTGGTGGACAAGGTCAAGGAGATGTAAATTTCCAAAAATACTTAGACTTCATATACTATGCAAGGGAAGATTCCATTCTACCCACAAAACTATTGCAAAGTGCCTACTTCATTAGGTCCTCTGGTTTACACAAGAATTGCTACCCTCAGAGACCTTCTAACTGGGTCGGGCACCTTGGGTATGCCACCCTATGCTACATATGGATACCCTCCATAGGCACCAACTGGAAGTGTGTTCTTAAAAGCCATGCCATCTAGAAATGAAACATTCCCTGGCTATGTGCCTCAACATCCATATCAAAAAAATCCTCCCCCTTACATACACATGTATTCTAAGTCACCATAGGGGGACATGTATTCTTACCCAGGCCCATATGGTAAGCCATAGGGGATGCCTTATGCCCCAACGAATGTATATGCTACACCATTCCAACAACCAATTCTTCCTACACTTCCCCAATAAATGCCATCAATGGTTGAGTCTTACGTAGTAGGTACCTATTCAGAATATCTAAAATAACCTCTTGAATTTTCTATATGGAATGTCATGCTCTGAAGACCTCTTCCAAACCTTCCAAAATTTAAAGGGAAGGAGATCCTAACGTGTACATCAAGGTGTACTTAAATTTCATTGGAGAGCTACTCCCATGGGATGTGGTAGTTATAAAAATATTCCCTAATATGCTAGAAGGTATTTCTCTCAACTAGTATCACATAATACAAGAGGATTCGATACATTCTTTCAAAAAAAAAAATTCAAAGTTTATTAAAGATTTTTACATGAACAAACTTTTAAGAACAGGGATCAGAGAATACCTCCATATCGAAAAAGAACACAACGAGTCTGCCACACATTTTATACATAGATGGTGAAAAGTTCTTTACTCCTCAACAAACACTCCTAACATGGATCAAACAGATCTTTGTGACTTGTTCCTTCATTTTAATCAACTGAGAAACAAAGGAGGAGGTTCAAAAGTTACCACTTAGGAGCTATGAAGAGGAGCTAGAGGGTGTTTTCTGCATAGACCAAGTAGTAATAGATAGTGGTCGTAAGACTTATGGCTCTAATGGGAAGCTAATCACTCCTAATCAGGGTAATTTGAACTTCCCTAATAACACAAACAAAAATAAAGGACCAAAGGTCATCAATAATAACCATGGAGCTATAACTGATGATGTTACTGATCAGGCCAAGAAACTAAACATTGTTAACACCCCTAATTCAAAAATTACTAATAATAACAATGTAAATAGAAATAACCAAAGAAATAAAAAAATTGTGCCTACGGTCAATGTTGTGAACTTCAACTATCCTCAACAGCAACAACAACAACAAAAACAAGTTCAACAAGTGTAGGCTCAAGGTCCTAGCATATACCCAGGCGGGTACCCAAGCTAGGTTCAAAATACAGGGAAATGGGTTCCAAACTTCAATTGTAATAATCAACAATTGTATAACAATCGAAACTTTGGACAACAAAAAAATGTAAACCAAAGACCCCAAGATTACGAACCTAACTTATATTATGGTTTTCATAGAGTCTAAGGGCACAATTCCAGAACTTTCCAAGCAGGGATAATTTTAGTGGCGAATATTCGTAATATGGCGAATATTTCATTTTTAAAAAATTGAAAAGGTGAATTTTCTAGCGTAGATCAGTGACCTATTCGCGTAAAAATCACAGTTTAATTTTTTCTAGGGGTTTTCTTTGCCTACCCTTGAAACTATCCCCAATATAATCCTATATTATTTGCTAGGTAGAACACTATTAGCTCACTGATACCACTTGGTGGCATACGTATTATCAAGTACAATAAACACGTGGCAGGAGGGCGGAGGCTACAGATGCGTGAAAAAGATTTTGTTGATGCGTGACATGGAGATTTTGTTGACACGTGAAAAGGAGAGTTTGTTGATGCATGACAGGAGTACAAAGGAAGTAGACACGTGACAAAGATTTTTTTGACGTGTGACACATAGATTTTTTTTATTACACGACTAGATGGTAAAGGCTGCAGATAGGTGACAAAGATTTGTTGATAGCACCCTCACTAACGTGCATCAATAAACCCCTTTCACATGCATCAACAAGGTTTTTAATGTGCATCAATGAGGTTTGTTGACGCACGTCAACAAATCTCTATCATGCATCTACAGCCTTCTATCCCACCACTTAAAAATTAGGTGAAAATTTTTCTGTCAGACCCCTAAAAAATTTGCCTTCCTGCGAAACCAGTTATGAGGATATTCACTAGGTATTTTTCACCTCCGATTTCTAAGAGTTCTCTTAAAATGAACCTTGTTTCCAAGATTGTAATAAATTTTTGCAACGTTTTCCCAAAGACCAAAGACAAATTTTTGGTGACATGTTTTTGGAAAATCCTACTATTCTTAATAAAAATGCTAGCATGGGGCTAATGTCCCCTCAAAATATTCCTCTTAAGATCTTTAACAGTCCTCTTCCAAATTGATCCAATAATAGTAAGTTAGATCCTAATGGATAAAACAAGGGTACAATTGTGGGAACCAATGATCATGAAGCTTTGACTTCATCAATCCTATTGGTTATGCCTCCATTGGATGGGTGTCAAAAGACTAAGATAATGGGTCTTGTAGAGCTGGATATCAAGCCTCAAATAAATGTGACCACTAAAACCAAGGACTATTCTTTGCATCCTATCCCAATCTACCTGACTATATCAGATGACATTAGTGAAACACTGGGAAAACCAGTAGGAGCTTATGACTTGATCAATGACTTAACCAAGAACTTCTCTCACATTTCCGTATTGGATATGTTAAATAATTCCCTTGCTCACAAAGCCACTTTATTAGAAGAACTAGATCTTGGGAATTTGATTAATGTCACCCCTCCTCCAGAAGTGCAGATAAACCATATAAACTTTGATGTTTATCCTCTAGGGAAACCTGAAAGAGATGTTGGATTCATATTCGACATCACTAAGATTCCCACAAACATTAAAATATCTCATAGAGGTGATCCAATCTTGTTTTTACAAGTTTGGATCTAAAATAACTATATAAATTTTTTGATGATTGATGATGGGGTAGTGGTCAATATCATCCCCTTCTCTTTCCTCAAGAAATTAGGTGACGGAGAAACTAATTGCTCCTCAACATGAAACATGCTAAGAGGATATGACATCCTCAAATCAACTTCAATTGGAACTATAGTATTTTCATTCACCCTTGTACTTGAGATGGTTCTAACTAAATTTTATATTATAGACCAGGAAACTAACTATAATATGATCCTCAGTTGTACTTGGAGACATTGCATGAAGGTGATTACCTCCAATTTTTTTCAGGATGTAAGATTCATGCATTTAGGGAAGGTCTTCATTGTGTAGGGTGACCCAAAACCATTTGACATACATCTAGCCAATTTAAAGAAGATCCCAAGGGTTCATTTTGAGTTTGAGCTATTTTCCAACTAGTTAAAAAAACCTATAAGCTCAAAACCAGAAGAAAATATGGTTCCCACAACAGAACTAGAAACTACGGGTTTGATTGAAGGAGTCCCACTGTAAAGGATGAAACTATATTTGTTGAGATAGTGTCAACATAAATTATGGTAAGGATATTTTAGTTATTCAAAAATCACCTACCCCTTCTCCTTTCATTTGATTCCATGGGCATAGGACATGCTCTGGGACTCAGCTCTCTCCCTGCCGATGAAGTATGCATGGTAGAGGTCTCAAAAGTGAAGGAGGGTGATGCAAAATATGATCCAATGTTAATATTCCCAGGTAACTGTTGGAATTTAAATTATGATGGATTAAAGTGTCACTTTGATGTTGGGGTAGGCATGATTATTACCTCTCCTCAGGGAAAGGTCATGCCTTTCACCTTAAAGTTGAACTTTGAATGTATGAGTAATGGTACAGAATATGAGTCTCTCCTTCTTGGTATAATTCTAGCCAAAAGTATGGGTGCTTATAACATTAGGGTGCTAAGGGATTCACAACTAGTCACAAATAAAGTATCTGAAGTGTATCATACTAGGGCTGAACACCTGTAACTCTATAAGACCACTGACTTGGAATTAAGTTTTGATTTCATTTCAATTGAAGTTATACCTTGAGAATAAAATCTCTTAGTTGGTTCCATTACAACCTTTTCTTCTCACTTCACTCCAAGAAAAGAGTTAGAAGATACAAGATTTACAGTTTCAATTTGTGTTGAGCCTTTGGTTCACAAGATTCCAATAACTTTAATTCTTTCATACATAGAAGCTGAGAACGAGCCCATCACCCTAGACTACACTGAAAATGATGAAGTAATCATAGGGTACCTAAATTCCTATATGGACTTACATCTCACTCACCATAATATTGGATTTTCTCTCATTCCTCACTCTTCCTCCTACTTTGGAGATCCCACAATGGAACCTTCCTCCGTGGAGGGTCTTGAGGTGTATGAGGTAGAAGAAGAGGGGTTAGAGATACCTTTGGCCCCACCTGAATTTGAAGAGGGTAACACCTATTTAATTGAAGGAATGATTGATATAAACATTGAGATAAAGGAGGAACCAAAAATTTTGAAGTTAGGATCTTCTCTAACTCTAGAGGAAATAAAGATACACATACAAATTCTCAAGGAACATTTAAAATATTTTTCATTTAGCTACAAGGAAATGACACGAATTTCTCCTCAAGTTATAGTTCGTAATCTCATCACTAAATCATATGTTAAGCCTATTAAGCATAAACTAAGGGCCATGAAGCCAAAAGTGGCTCTCATGGTAAAAGAAGAAGTGATGAAACTCCTACAGGTGGGGTTTATCAAACCAGTTGATTACTCATGATGGGTATCCAACCTCGTCCCCATTCTCAAGAAGAATTGAAAGATCTATACTTGCATTGACTTTTGGGATATTAGTAAAGCCTGTCCCAAGGAATATTTCCCATTTCCATCCATCGATGTTATTGTTTATGTAACAACTAGCTAGGAGTTGTTGTCCCTTATGGATGGGTTTTCTAGATATAAACAAATCAAAATATCTGAGGAAGATCAGACCAAAACCATGTTTATCACTCCTAGGGGAACCTATTGTTACACAGTCATGCCATTCGGACTTTAAAATGTAGGATCAACTTACCAATGGGCTATGACTTACATATTCCATGATCTTATTCATAAGTTTTTGGAATCCTACATTGATGATCTTTTGGTTAAGGCTATAAAGTGATTCGATCGCCCTGAAGTGATTCGTGTCATCCTCTCCCATCTAATTGAATATGGAATCATGCTAAATCTAAAAAAAATGTGTGTTTGGTGTGACGGGAGGCAAGTTACCGGGATACATTATCTCCTCATCAGGAATTGATGTGGACCCAGCCAAAATCTAAGCAGTGTTGGAAATGATCCTACCGTTAGACAATTCTGGTATTATATCTTTTCACAGGAAGCTCAGTGAAATCTGAAGGTTCATCCCTGACTTAACCTTTGTTATTCCCCCAATAAACAATTTATTGAAAAAGGATTGCTGCAGTGATTGGATGGAAGAGTGTAATGAGGCATTTGGGTTGGTCAAATGATTCTTACTATCCCCTCCCACACTCATGCCTCCTAATTCAAATTACCCCTTAATCTTATATTCATGGGCTAAAAATGTATCATTGGCTTCCATGCTAGCTCAAGAGGACGATGATAAATGATAGCATGTAGTCTACTTTATCACTCAAATGCTACTCTACTATAAGACACATTATACTCAGGTAGAAAAGGAATTCCTTGCCTTATTTTTCACAACAAATTGGTTAAGACATTACATGCTTAATAAAGAAATGAGATTCATCATCAATACAGATCATTTATAGACATTTCTCACACAAGGGTCCTTATCTAAGAAAGGTGGACGTTTTATAACTCTAATGAGTGAATTAGATTTAACATTTCTTAATCAGAAGTTTGTCAAAGGAAAAATCATTGCAGAATGGTTCGCTAATATCCCATTAGATGGAGGCAATCTAGTTAATTTGGAATTCCCTGATGAATGCATATATTACATTGAAATCAAACCCCATATTTCCACATGCCCATGGTACACTGACATTACTAATTTCATAGTGGATCACATGTACCCTGAAGGGGAAACATCTCAAAAGAGAAGATGGCTACACATCATAGCTGCTAAGTATGTGCTATTGGAACAAGTGCTCTATCACAGAGCCTTTAATGGAATTTTTCTAAGATGTGTTAAAGAAGAAGAATCCCAGAAGATTCTTTATGAATCTCATAATGGAGGTCACTTTAGAGGCCATGAAATTTCTCAGAAGATACATTAGATGGGCTTGTTCTTGACCATGTTAGAACATGATGCGGTAGATTTTGTGCACAAGTTCCATAAATTTCAAGAGTTCTGCCATGAGATACACATACCAGCACATGATTTTAAACCAATTGCAACACCATGGCCCTTTTCCATGTGGGGCCTATATTTGATAGGGAAGTTCTCTCCCTCATCAAAATATGGCCATAACTTCATAATCAAGGCCACCGAATACTTTACTAAGTGGGTAGAGACCATGCCTCTTACTACTGTACCTGGATGTGTAATCGCTAAGTTCATTCTAAAGCAAATCATTTGTAGGTATGGGGTCCCACAAGTCATTATCTATGATAATGGAACATCTTTCAAAAAAGAGGAAGTACATGAACTATGTGAAAAGTTCAAAATAAATCATCGTATGGCTTCACTCTATTATCCTCAGGCTAATGGATAGGCTGAGGCTATAAACAAGATGTTAAAATCCATTCTCCTTAAAACTGTCAAGGAGAATAAACGTTATTGGTATTTAAAGCTCTTTCCAGCCTTGTGGGCCGATCAAACATCAACAATAATGCTAATATGGGTAAACCCTTTTCTTTGGTATTTGGTGCAAAAGCGGTTTTGTCACTTGAAATTGAAATACCTAGTCTCTATATCTTGTTTTAATAAATTCTAAGAGAAGAAGGCTATTGAGAGCTGTAACTATCTCAATTAGAAATCCTTGATGAAGCTAGGCTCAATGTTGAACAATGACATAGCATTTATGCTAACCGAATGGCTCGACAATATAACAAGAAAGTCTACGAGCGTGAGATATGTGAGGGAGATCTAGTATTAAGACTTGACAAACGAATAAACAAGAAGACTGGTGAGGGAAGGAAATTAAATCCTAAGTGTTTAGGTCTATATTGATTAATAGAGGACTATGAAAATGGGGAATTTCACCTGTATACACTAGAAGGGGAGGAGTTTGGTGAGTCTATCAACTCCCTTCATATTAAAGGTATTATGCATGATTCATCTATATTTCCACTTGTATATTACAATATTTTCATTGCATTCTCATCTACCAGCTTATTTCGTAAAGTTTGTAATCAAGGGAATTATTCTTACAACAATTACTAAAAACTTATAAAAATATTGGGAAAAAATTCAAATCATATCTCTTCAAAATTTCATAATATCATCAATCGTTTCCGAATCATTTCATCAATTCAAAAAAAATTTAAAAAATATTTGATAGTAACCATACCAAGGCCTGCATACTTGTTTCTACTCATAGTTTTCTTATAGATTAGGTGTCTTTTCCTATAATATGTTCTATAAGCTTCATGGTGTCACATCTATCCCATATACACCTCTTTAGAAATAAGAACACTATAAACATTTTACCTAGATATATGTGTCAAATGTAAATCAACAGAATATTTTTATTTACACACTTATTTTCCCCACTAACCTTCGGTGTTGATCCTGCATCTCTTACTAGTGGCATGGGGTTGGGAAAGGAGAGAGGTACCCTTACTCACCTATGCCTTTTCCTTGGTGATGAGCCGATACTCCCTACTTGTAGCATGGGGCAAGGTATAGGGGGTCTCTTCGAAAAATTAGAAAATTAAAATCAGTTCATTCAATAAAAGATGTAAAATCATAAATCAAGAACAAAGTGAGTTAGATGTCAAAAATTCCAAAAGAGTTTACAACATCAAACCAGATTTTTTCAACCAATTTTCCATCTACAGATGTAAGTATAGATAAATTGGAAAGTAATTCACACCTTAAACTATGTATAAAAATTGAGTAGAATGAGGTTGTAGTCTCTCAATTTGGTTTTTTCCAAGTCCTTATCTTTCTCTCATTATTACCATTCAAAAAAATTCTATAACTTGTGTCCCTTTTGGCTCTCGGTGTTGATCCCTCACATCTTACCGGTTGAGTGGGGTTAGAAGTAGGACAAGTTCATTTTACTATCATATCAAATTTTCATCACTTTTTTCCAAAACAATAAGAAGTACCAAAAAAATCTTAGAGAAATTAAATTTCAACATTACATTATACTTGCATGATCATCATATATCAACATTGCAAAATATCAAAAAGAAGTCATTTTGTTAGCATCCATATCCATTACATACATTATGAAAATAATAGAGTACACACGTAAATCAAACCATAAATGGAATTCAACTCTATGCAAGGAATAGATGAACCAAAAATAGGTATATGTATGTATATATATATATATAAAAATATATATATATATATATATCACAATAAATTGAGTTTGTGTACAATGCCATCATGCGCTAGGCATGGTCAAAATGATCTCAGTGAGCCTTGAAATATAAAAAAATAGTACAAATTTCTAACATAATGGAAAAAAATTAATAATGGCTCAATAACATATCAGTCCATATGGGACCCCTATGAAGGCACATGCCTAGGGTTACTTCTACATCTTTGATAATGTGAGTGCATTGAGTGGTGTGAGTTACCATGAGAACAACCACTTGTTGTGGTCTTGCTGTGGCTCCTCCTCATTGCTGCTCTCTCCCTCTCAACTACCTTATAACTCACAACTCTTATCTTCAAATCAGTAATCATCTTTGTGGCCTTCTAGAGAGGCACATAAACATTAGTATGGCAGTTGGCTTGCAAAGGCTTCCCCAAATCCTCTAATAATTGTGCTCTGGTCTCCCCCATGGGAAGTAGTAAGGTGTCCACACAGACCTTATGAATAAGGTCTTGTCACTCCTGGGTGTTCGCTACAAAAACAAATAAACTAATGGAGAGTTAGAAAATTATGAAAACCAAGAAGAAATATTAGACATAAGAGTAACACTTATAGCTAACAAATTAAGGGAAAAAATATCCACATACTCATATCTCCATTCATCCATATAGGATCATCAGGTACTACTACTACATGCACTGGGTGTTCCTCCTCACCTCCTGAGGCTACACGCTGACCCATGAAATACCCCTCATATCCTCCCTCATCTCAAGGAAGTGGATCCTTAGAGACTAAGGTCTGCATCTTCGTGTCTTCCTCCTCCCACTCCACCCTCAATACATCCTGGGTGTCATGCCACTCAGGGTCACTCTCCTCCTCCATGTTAGTGGCCTCACTATTCTCACTACCCAACTCATCATCATCTGACCCATCATTGGTCGCCTCCTCACCTTTCTCCTCACCACCCAAATCCTCTCCTGTCTCCTCCTCAGAATTATAGTCTACATCTATAGGTACCTCCTCATCCCCACTGTGAGCGGGTGTAACCTCAATCTAGAGTAAAGGTACATGAGTGGAAACAGCTACTTGGAAGGCATGAACAACATGTCTAATGGAAATAGGTGCTCCTGAAGTCACTAATTTCTAGCTAGGATCTTTGTCATGCACCTTTTGAGCCTCCTTGACACTCCTATATATGGGTTCCATAAGGGGAAGCATGCCAATATATGGAAGGTCAAACTGCTAGGGAACTTGGTCAAATGGATGAGTCTCTATATTCCTTGACCTGTAAAATAACTGGATGGTAGAGGAACAAGCTAGAGCTATAGTCCCATCCTATCACCACACTCCTGCCATAACATGGTAAGGAGTAGCAACTAAGTCATTAGTCTCATTTTGGATATAACCTGCTAACCATACATAGAGCTGAATGGAATCACGTCTCTCATTTTTTATTCTTCCATGACCTTGTCTAGAAAAATTTACGAGGCCCCATCTATTTTCCCATGAGTTCCACAACTAATAGACATGATATCTCCAGATCTTGATATTGACTGGAGTCTCCATATTTCCATCCTGTCCGATTTCTCCATTCAATCCACACAAGTTAGAAAGGCTTTCAGCACACTTGACGAGAAGATTATACCATTACAAGTTGGAAACATTATATTTCCTTAACCACCTTCACCTACCATTTTCACACATTTTTCATCCATTACCATATTCACTACCACTTAGCCATACACATTTCCATATCGGTTACCTCGGCACGACCTCGGGGAGTTGAGTACAATTGAAATTCGCGTGTCAATTTTGTTTCATATAGAAACCCTCAAGGGGAAGAAAACCCATTGAAAAATTTCTAATATTACTCACATCAAAGTAGTTAAGTGAATATTACACATTGCAAGAGATTTCTGTAGTGAGGTACCAACCTCAGAAGGAGCACCAACTCCTAAACCCTTGTTAATATTACTCACAAAAAAATACTTGCATGAATATGATTCATCACACAATATTTTAATAAGAATATCACTAAAAATACTCTATCAAAACTCAACTGATGGTGATCACAAAATTCAGCTCCAAATTCCTTTGAACCCTTCTTCAAACACAACTCCTTTTAAATCACTCAATCTTGGACAAACTTGGACTGATTTGAATGCAAAACCTTGCACTTAAGCTCTCTAATGCTCATCATAATTTTTCACACTTTCTAGGCTCTAATTTTATTCCCTTGAACAACTAACACTCTCTCAAGAAGCTTTCACTTTTTCCTTCTTACTTAACTAGTTCAAATTTGAACCAAAACACTTACTTTTATATTCTCCCTATAGTCACTTTTACCTACTACTTTAAAACCCTAGGCACATCGACACATCACCCAGCCTAAACTGGGCACTCACCCAAGGCTCACAAAGGTGAAGAGCCCCTCTTTTATGTGATCCTTGTAAGAATGTTTAGCATTAATGGAGAAATATTATAGAAACAGAAATACATGCACTCATTCTAACACAGAGGTAAAGAAACTAGATCCAATCACATATGCACTATAATATGAATGTAATCATTATAGAAACACAAAGGAATCAGATATGAACCATGAGAAATTTGAAGAACACAAGGGTTTAGACACACAAACATAGATTTTCATAACAAACCAACTCATATGTTAATTCACCAATATTCCATTAGCCAAATACATCACGAAATCCATAAATAGACCAGATACATCATTAGAGTTTTAGTATTCTCCTACAATGGCTCCATTACAGAAGTTACAACAGTGATCACACATATCTCTCCTAGCTCTCTCTACTTTCTTGCACACATTACGCACATATCTCATCTCACATTCATCTCTCTTTATTTTTCATGCAAATCAATACATATCAAGGGACTCAAAGGAATCTTCTCTTTACCACCTACTCATCACTCAGAGGGAACTGTCTATCAAATGTCATCATATCTTGCCATACTCAAGTATCCTCAACATGAAAGTGCCAACCAAACCATAACTAACTCTACTTTACATGTCCTAATCCTCTCATGATAACCATATCCTAGTTTATTCTTTCCTTAGGCTCCAAGTCTCCATGTTCTAGCATTTTCCACAATAAGATCTGGCCGCATCTCCATGTGTCCCTTATTACAACTCTGACCTTGGTCCAAAATATGGTTAAGTCTTGATCCTGTTCTTCCTGGGTCTAAACCTCTACGCCTTCCCCAAAGTTACTTCCATGTGAGCCTTTATGCCTTGTCGGTGTGTGAGAAAACCCTTTGTGCCTTAGGTTCCTAGTCTCCTTAGGGGTTTAACACTCCCCAACTCAAAAAATAACATAAGTCATTCCAAACCAAATAAATAAAACAACATAAAAATACATTCATAAAAATCATAATATGGACCCATGTACGTCTACCATGCTCCATGACACCGAACAAACGCAAAAATGGCTGAAAACCCCATCCCAAAGCTCCTCAAGAACCTCCAAACACATAAATGTGGTTTTTAAAGCCTATGAAGGTCTCAAACATGTCAAATATGACATAAAAATATCATCCATGCTCACACATTACCTTGTACAAATCTTATTATTCATAATTCTGCCAAGGACCATTTCCTTCACAAAATAATTGTTTCTAGGAGCTGATCTTCACCAAACCTACTCATGACAGCACCGAAACACCTAAACTATGGTATGTACTGACTCATTAGAAATACACATACATGTAAAACACATTCATTCTTGTTATAACTCATGAAAGATATAATAGTGAAAACCACACATTCTTTCATCTTCACCAAACTGATCTTCCTAGAAAAAAGTTTTGGGAACTCAACTAGTTTGCACCCTTTTTTCCACTTTCAAGAATTTAAAATGACTTAAAAAGGGACAAAATGTAATCCTCTTCACTCTTTAAGAGATAAAAAGCATCAAATAATCCAAAACATGTGTCTTCTACCTCAATCTTCTAGCTAGAGAAATCTTGTCCTAAAAACAATAAAACTTAGTCTTCACAAAATGAGTTAGTTCACCTAACAAAAATCCTCATCAAGAGATAAAAAATATACCATTCAAAATATCTCTACATCTTATTTCTAGAAATACTTACATTTCCTTCCAATTCCAAGTGGAAGGGTTTTAACTAGGTCAATATCTTAAACTACTCAAAACCTCCCTTTTAGGGCCTAAATACTAGTCTTCATAAATAGGGTACACTTTTCCCTCTAGGACCTCAATCATGACCAAAAAATATCATGGAAAAATAGTACAACTCCCAAGATAAAAATAATGTCAATTTAGTCAATACCTTCAATGGGAAACTTTTCCACAAACTAAAAGTCTTGAGAAATATGCCTCTTTGAATGGGGTCCACATACTGTCACATGTTCTACCATACCTTTCTAGAAAAATTGAGGAGTCCTATACAACCTCAAATAATTATAATATAAATAAAAATCAATTTTAGAAAATTACCAAATAGATCTCTCCTACCACTTTTTAGATAGGGTTTCAAACTCATAAAAGGTAGTTTACCTTCTTAACATTCGTTCATAAAAAACCTGACGATGAAACAAATCCATTATTTTATTATTTTCTTGAGATGAAGCATAAAACTTCAAAAAACTGGAAGAAACCATTACACCATCCACAAATGGTCTGATCAAGTTATCATATTATATTACTAGTTTCTTCTTCCCGAGTCTCATTTGCTTTCCCTACTCTTACCATCTTTAAGTCATGCAGGGAAGCTTCAATCAAATAATGAGAACCTTATGACTTCATGAATTCATAAAAACACTAGATTCACTTCATTCATGAATCAAGGATAAACATATCATATAAAATTCTTCTAAACATGGCCATAACTTAAGGCAATAATGTACCTTTCTTTTGTTCAAGATTTCAAACTGATGAATGATTTTTTCTCCATAATTTTGTCTCCTTGCTCACTGTTGGTGCTTAACTCAACTTCTATAACATGTTGAAAATATTCAAGATCCTAAAAATCCTCTCTTGAATCCATGATTTTAATGCTACATTACCATTCTTCATCTTACAGATCCCTTCAAGCCTCATTTTGACTTGATCCACAACTGTAGTTTTCACTTGTAACAATAAACTTGATAAATATCCATATCTCTTCATGTAGAATTCCATGACAAATTTTGACACATCTAAGCCTAAACTCAAGGAATAAGATCAAAATTTTTACTTAGTCAACTCATGAAAAGTCAAGGAAGCATCATCACACCTATTATATACCTTGTAGATTGTCATATGACAGTTGCAAGCTCTCACAAGACCATGGACACATTTTGTTCTCAACTTTAATGACTTGATAGACTTATATAGACATAGTTAAAGTCTAGAACACATTTTATACAAAACCTTAATAGACCTGAGAAGATACTTTCTTATCTTCAAACTCATTCTTAGACTTCCTTTTGATATCACCTTAGAGCCTAGAGACCATGGTAACTTATCACCACTCATAAACCATTGACACAAGCTTGATTCATGCTTTATAAAATGAAAAAAAATTACCATATAACATTTATGTCTTAATGAATCCCTCAGATTTTATAAATATATGTCTAAGCATAGCCAATCCAAACATGTTTTAGATACTTCTGAGACACAATTTGACAATTTTACAAGATGGGGTAAAGTATAACTCTTGTTGGACTAACAATAATTCATACTCAGACCAACACTCTTCACTCACATGGATAACTCAGATGTAGATTATAACCATAACTTAAAGGATCAAGACAATAATTCAGAATATTTAAACCATCAATACACTAGACAAACACATACCCTATACATGATTGTAATCACACAGTTCTTATTTATTTTAAAGACCACAAACAACCACGTAGTGTTATAAGACATATCTTGACATTTTTATGAAATACCTTCACCTTATGAAAAACCTCTTACAACATCATTATTAAACCAATTAGCTACCCCTTTTGTTAATTCTTCATAAGGATTAATATATCTCTAAGAATCCTATTAGAAACATAACACTTCAAGATATATCTAGAAGAATGACTTAAAGAGTTCCCAAGCTATATTAGATACCTAAAATTCATTCCATCCACTTGATTTTGATCTATACTCTGAGAAACACCTTGATTTGCATCAACATATGATCTTGGTGGAATCATTTTCATTCTTGGCTCCCATAACATGTCTAAAATCTATGAAATTGAAACATACAACTTTAGTTTTGTCCTTGTAACCTTCATTCCTCAAAATTTGAATTGATGGTTTATAGAAACAATACCTAGCAACATGACCTCTCTCGTGAAATTTTTAGCACATTACATTCTTTGATGACTCAAACCTATTATCCCTCTAAGGTTGATCATCTCTATAAAATATCCTACACTCCTTAGAACTATTTTCAAAACCATTTCAAGTGAAATAATAACCATTAAATGATCTCTCATACCTTGAAGCATTTAGTTACCTAACTGAATTTTTCTTCACATTATCTTTATTGAATTTTTCTTTCTTTCCTTGGTGTTTGGTCCTTCACCATCATTTCTTGGAACACTATATTCTTGATTCATATCTTTGCCTTTGAAGTCACCTTTAAATCCCAAACCTCCTCTATCACATGCTGATTTTTGAATACTAAGAAAATCATCAAGGTCCTTTTTGATATGATCTTTACTTGCTAACTACATTAGATAAATCTCTCTTAAGAAGGGTCACTTATTCTTCCTTGGATTAAAAATTTAGAATCATGGAGCTCATATGTATCTCTAGCCTTATTACTGTCTCCCCAATATTTTTTTCATAGCCCAATGTTTCTCCTCTAGATCGTGGATCTTTGCATCATATTCCTTGACTTGATTTCTCAGAATTTTATTAATATTTTTTGCCTCTTGAGATCAGTTTGAACACCCACCAATTTATTCTTATAGACATCTTCTTCTTCCTCATATTTTGAACGTACGGAGTCACTAAAAATTATAGGCCCATTACTCATAGACTTAGCTACATCCTTGGTCATGAATAACACCTCATCACCTACATCTTCATGCTCTAATTCAGATTCAAAATATAAAACACCCCTATCACATATAATTTCTTCATATGAACAAGAATTTTACCTAGTCAAGAAACTCTTCCTTACCTTCTTCTTATATTCAACCTTCTTGAAATTCTTCTTACCTTTATTAGAATTTTGATTTTTCTTTTCATTATCATCTTTATGGTCTTCATCAACTTCTGTTTCATGCCTATGAGGACACTTAGCATCAAAATGACCTATTTCTCCACAATTAAAACATTTAAATGGAATATTACCTTGGTAATTTCTAGAACAAACCTTTAATATCATAGCAACCATTAAAAATAGTTCTTCATATTCAATCTTAAGGGAATCATAATGAATATTTATTTTTTTTCCCTTGGTCTTCCTCTAAGTATTGAAAGCTATCTCCTTCTTGAAAGTTTTACCACTCTGAATTCTCATCTCATATGCACTTAAGGTTCCATTCAAATCATCTATTGTCAAGAGATTCAAATCCTTGGCCTCTTCAATAGCAGACACTTTGGAATTAAATCCAATAATAAGAGACCTCAATTTTTTTTGAACTAAACCCTCTTCCTTCACTTCTTCAAATAAACCTTTCATCGTGTTGACAAACTTGTTAACCCTAAGAAAATATACAACAATAGACTCATCATCACTCATATTTAGTCCTTAAAATGATTTATAAAGGTTTGCATCTTATCTATTCTTACCTTCAAATGTCCCTCATATACGACCTAAAGTTTCTTCGACATATCCTCTATTGATTTACAATGCATCACCTTCATAATCTCAAGTTCAACTAGATCACACATAATTGCATTCATATCCCTTGAATTATCACTACACAACTTCTTGTCATCAAAAGTTGTTGGGGGATTTATAAAATCTATGTAACCATTCATAATTTATTACAAAATGTCAAAATATAGATACATGATGTGAGTACTCATCCTAAGACTCCAAAAATCATAACTCAATCCATAAAACAACAATAATTTTCTAGAAGAATAGCCACTCTACTGACTTACCATTTTTGTGCTTTAAGGACATCACTTCAAGTGACCAAACTTCTCCAAAAGGACCTTCTCTAATACCAATTTTTGGAATTAAAATGAATTAAGGGAGGGAGAAAGTTATTCATTAAAAAAAACCCTTAAATAATTTCAAATTAACTTTCATACATCATTAACATTCAACCATGCATCAATTCAATATTAACAATAAAAAATGACTATCCACAAGAGCATAAACATGAAGCAATACGTAAGTATAAAATATTTCAATGGGAAACCAAAAATGGGAAGAAAACCCAATGAAAGTTTTTCTGATATTACTCACAAAAAAGTACTCAAGTGAATATTACACATCACAAGAGATTTCTTTAGTGAGGCACCAACCCCATAAGGAACACCAACCCCTAAATCCTAATCAATATTACTCACAACAAGATAATTTCATGAATATGAATCATCACATAATATTTTGATAAGAAGATCACTGAAGATATGATGCCAACACTTAGCTAATGGTGATCACAAAATTCATCTCCAAATTCCTCCAAACCCTTACTCAAATACACCTCCTTCTAACTCGCTCTATATTGGAAAAACTTAAACTGATTTGAATGAAAACCATTGAACTCAAGATTTTTAACTCTCCTCAAACATATTTACAATTTATCATCTCTGATTTTATTCCCTTTCACCACTCACACTTTCCCCCTCTTACTTAACTAATTCAAATTTGAACCAAAACACTCACTTTTATATGCTCCCCAACTCAAAAACACAAAATGAGATGGTATAAAAAATATATTGAAAAATACAACATAAAAACATAACACTACATTCATAATAACTCATAATATGGACCCATGCAAGTCGGCCATGCTCTAAGAAACCAAAAAAGCCCAGAAATGGTTCAAAACACCATCACTAAGCTCCTCAAGGACCTCTAAACACATCACCATGATTTTTAAATCCTCCAAATTCCTAAAAAATTTAAAATATAACATAAAAATATCACCCATTCTGTAAAATTACCTTGCACCAATCATATTCTTTATAACTCTACCAAGAAGGACCATTTCCTTCACAAAAAAACTACTTCGAAGAACCAGTCTTCACCAAACTTGATCATGACCTCACCAAAACACATCAAATATGGCATGTAACCACTAATTTTAAATAAAAGGAAATTTAGAACAGATTAATTATTTCTATAACTCATGAAACTTCCATTAATGAAAACCACACCTACTTTCCTCTTCACCAAATTGAGCTACCTAGAAAGTAATTTTGGGAACTCAACTATTTTTCACCCTTGATGCCACTTTCAAGACTTAAAAATGTGTTAAATAGGGAAAAAATTTATCTGTATTGACTCTAAAACATATATAAATCATCATATAATCCAAAACATGTCTTCTCCCTCAATCTTCTAGCCAAATTAATCATATCCTAAAAAATAATTAAAACTTAGTCTTCACAAAATGAGTTGGTTCACCTATAAAAAATAATAACCAAGAGACAAAAAACATACCATTGGAAATATATATAAATATTTTTTCCATAGAAACTTACATTTTCTCCCAAATCCAAGTGGACGGCCTTGAACAAGGTCAATCTCTGAAACTGCTCAAAATTGCCCTTTCGTGGCCCAAAGACTAGTCTTCATAAATAGGGCACACTTTTCCCTCTAGGACCTCAATCATGACCTTAAAATATCATGTAAATATAGTAAAATTACTAGTATAAAAACAACGTTAGTTTATTCAATTCCTTTAATGGGAAAATTTTCCACAAACCGAAAATCTTCATAAACATGTTTGTTTGAGTGGGGTTTGCATACTGTCACATGATTTACCATACCTTTTTGGAAATTTGGAGGAGTAACATAAAACATAAAATTATCATACTAGAAATAAAAATAAATTATGGGAATTTACAAATAAGATCTCTCCTACCACTTTTGGCTAGGGTTTCAAACTCATAAAAAGAAGTTTACCTTCTCAACATTAATTCATAAAAACATGAAGATGAAACCACTCCATTATTTTGTGAAATTATCTTATCTCAATGGAAAAAAATTCGTGAAATAAAAAAGGTCCCATGCAAGGCACACAATCCACAACGAGCATCAGAAGTTGTAATTCAAGATGGAAAAGGCTCTCTCAAGTATCATGTTTTTCCTAAAACATCATAAATTGTAAATTTATCTCCATAATGACTTGATTTTTTTTATCACAACTCTATTACACCCATTTTCACCATATAAAATCATTAGGTTAGATCTAATATCTCTCCAAATTCATATCCCCTCTCATTTGCATGACTAGACCTTAGGATTTTGCATGATTTAAGCTAGGCCATAGTAGAAGAACCTCATACGTCATCATGAAATCACTCCAAAACACTATAAAAACCTAGATAAATAATTTCTCACTCACATAAATACCTCCATGAGCTCACAATGGTATTCAAATCATCCTCATGTATCATTTTTCTTCCAAGAACCTAGAATAGGTCTAAATGGGTACTTGAAATAAAGTGTTCATCCTGTACCAGAACCCTGAAACTCATGTGAGTGTCTCAACACACTCTTATCATGATATTAATACCTATAAAATGATCCTCAAGTAATTTTTAAACTCTACTAAACATTCTCTATCACCTAGACTAGACAGGTCACCTGATTAGGATTATTAGACCAAGACAATCTCACTGAATGCAATCTTGCCATCATGTCATCACCTAATTCTCCATATCATCAACATACTAAGCATATCATAGTATACCTCCATCATCCCCTTTGTTATTAATGAGATTTTTCATCAATGATAACTCACACATGCCAACACGAACCCATTTGCATCCCTTTTTTCCTTTTTTACAAATGGGATAGAGGGGACAAAAATGATCTCCCATGTGTAAGATCTTCCTCTAGTCTCCCATGTGACCCTTTCAAGATCTATAGGATGCTTATATGGATAACCCCATTTCCTTAGGACTTCTCATATTCTGAAAATTTCATGATCTCTCTCTAAGAACCCTTTTTTTCCATCTTGTCCCTTTGTTCCAAGGGGACAATGGAGACAAAAATGAATTCCCATGAGCAAGCCCCCTATGTGGTTTTCCATGAGACCCTTTTTCAGCTCCTTGGGTGCTTGCTTCTCTTTTTCAACCTCATGAAAAATTCACTATATGTTTCCACCATGCATGATATCTCTCCAAGTTCCCATTTTTGTCCCTCTTGTATCTTTATCCCAAGGGGATAAAGGGAAAAAAGATTGCCCATGTGCATGCTCCTCATAGGGTCCTCCATGCGATCTCTTTCATGCCCTGCAGGTGCTTGATTATCTTTTTTCAACTTGTTCACACTTCACCATAGGCTGAAAAATATCATGATATATCTCCAAGTTCCATTTTCTTTCCCTTTTTACCCCTTACACCTTGTAAACCTAGTTTTTAATTCCACTTTAGGTTTCATTTAAGCCAAGGTCAAACCACAGTTAGTAGGAAACAAAATTAAAAGATAACTTGTTTTAAGTTAATTTATTTACACATGTTGACCTATTCACCATTTATTCTATTGTAATACCTACAAGAACATAAAAATATACCAAACATGCTACCAAAATCATTCTAGAATATCCATAGCCTTGGAAACTATTTTTTCTTCATATATTTCAACTAAAAACCCATTTTCCTTGAGATTTTCACATAATAATATACTCCCAGGAAGATTTGAGAAGATATTTTCTACATATCACATGATTCTCTGGTTTATTTAAAATATAAAATATGAAACCCTACCTCTAGAATTTTATTTTCTACTTTACAAGATTTTCACCAGAAGAATCAATGTGAAAATTGGAGCATAGGATCTCGTAGAAAAGCCAAATCTAATGAGAGTGTTTTTATTGAAAACTAAAAATTGTAAGTGTACTTAATAAAAATAAAAAGTTTTCTATATAGTCAAATAATAAAAATAGTAATCCTCCTAAAATAACAAGCTCACATTACTCAAAACATCTAGAAATAATGAAAAACAACAAACAAGGCAAAATAGACAACTTTCCCAACAAATTAGTTTCCAAAAAACTAGCTTACTAAAAATAGAGACTTTATGAAAAAATAGGTAAGCATCATAAATGGAGGTATATATAATTGTTATAAGATATTCAGAAGATAAAATTTGAGAAAAAAGAAAATTTTCCCAAAATAACAGCTCCTAACCCCACCTGCCAAAAATAGAATGTTTTAGATTCTAGTGAATAAAGTTGTTGGCTTCATGTTCACTTATCTTGATAATTTTTCGAATCATGAAGTTAAAATTATATGGTATGGAACCTGTTTCAACATTGACCATGGTGTTGTAGGCATAATGACTAAGAGGGGGTGAATAAGTCCTTATAAACTTTCATTCAATTAACAATGCACAATTATAAACCTTTAAGAATTAAGATGATCCACATTCAAACATACACAAGGGAAAATGATTAAATTACACAAGATATATGTGGGAAAACCTCAACGGGAATACAACCCACTAATCCTCTACATATATTACTCTAGGGTTCATTTTAAGAAGACCCCTCTAAAAAATTACTTTTGAATCATTGGTGAATCTCATAAATTAACTTTCGAATCGTTGGCAAATTTCTGAAAAAATGTTTCATGGCAAAGGTGATTTCACAGAGAATTGTTCCCTCATTTTTTTCACAATTTTGGCTGAGTAGGTTAGACGGGGGTTAGAAAAGTATATTTGAGGGATGGGTTGGATAGGTGGGCTAGACAAGTGGGTTGGACGGGTGGTTTCGACGGGTGGGTTAGACAGTGGGTTGGACGAGTGGGGATTGGAAAGGTGGGTTGGACGAGTGGGGGTTGGATGGGAAGGGGTTGGGTGGGAAATGGTTAGATAGGTGGGTTGGACGGGGTGGGGGTTGGACGGGAAGGGGATAGACATGTAATGGTTGGTCAGGTGGGTTGGATGTGTGAGGAGATAGACGGACAAGGGTTGGACATGGTGGGTTAGATGGATGAGGGTTGGTCAGCTAAGGGTTGGATGGGAGAGTTGGAAAAATGAGGGGTTGGATGGCGTGGGTTGGGAATTATTACAAATGTATTTAATGTTCATTAATTATACCCTTGGGCCATATAAATATAGTTTCAAGGTTCATTTTTTCACTTTTATCCGTAAATTTCCAGTGCTCCGAGCTCTCTAATTTTACACCCAAATTTCACTTCTCCCTAATTTCAGCAATGGCCAGTACCACATCTATTCCTACACCCAAATTTCAATACAAAAACCTCATGTGCCCATAGATTTTAGCTCTACTAAAAGAAAAAGACGCTCCAAAGGATTGGCTAGAAAAATCAGAATTTTCCGAGCTTGCAAACATGCCCCAATTTGACAATGATACATTAGTCCTTGATTACCTACTCACCTCTTATAATGAAAATGATGGAAAATTTTCCATTCTTTTCGTGCATCCAAAACATCATCAAATTTCTTTTTCTATTGAACCCAAGGACATGCATCAATTAACATGTTTACCTTTCAAAAATAAGTCTCCTGTTACTACAAAGGATGTCCTTACAGACGAAGACATTCTTTTTTTGAAATCTCATTATAATGTACAGGTTGATGGTAAGTTTATTATTTTCAAATTATTTTTTTCTTAACATTACTCAACCACAAAAAGGATCTAACGTTTCCTTTCTGTAATTGCAACTCCTCTTAATCGTTCATCAAGAGGCCTTCTTTTACAAGGTATTACAAACAAATTCTTTATTACAGTTTGTAGACACCTATAATTATGCCTGAGCAATTTAAATACTTAAATTGTGCTAATTATCTTCTTTCCTGCAAACTGGTGATATATCGTCAAAAGCGCTTACCTTCTCTCCTATCATCATTAATTAATTACACTACACTAATTAATTAAGTCACCTATCCAACAAATACCCTAATTAATGACCTTCTATTAATTAATTCTTCCTTCTATCTAGACTAATTAATTATTATTAATTAATTAGCTTCCCCTTTCATTAAATCCATAAATCAATATTTAATTGGTTTAATCCCCTTCTATAGTCTAAATCATGCTAATATTCCTATAAAAACTTTTATAAGCTTGCACATCTATTAATTAATCATCTTGATCAATTAATAACCCCCCTTTATCCACATTAGCCACTAAAGGACAAGCTAAAATCTCCTAAAGTTAAATCAACCCTATCTAAACCCCCCTTATCCACAAATAACTCAACATCTCTATTATCCCACATGCAAATGGATGTAGAGATTTCTTTATCCATTGGGCTATATAAAGAGCCCTCCTCCTACCTTTACACTTACACCTAAATTCCTTGAGAAGATAAAAGCAAAGCACATAGCAAATAGACTATAAGATTTTTTGTTATTCTTAAGAAATTCACTATTTGAAGAGCTAAGCCTCCTTTCTTCCATTTTCTAGCCAAGTGCTTGGGTCATATGGGAATAGTCAAAGGGGTCTTGTAGCCAAGCTTTGATGAGCTCCCATTCCTAGGTTCTTGAAGATCAAAACAATCAATTTGTTTGTCATGGAGTCTACATAGGTCCATTTTATTTTGTTGGTAATCTAGAGAAGTAGAGGTTTTGAATACTTTAGCATGTTAATTTGATCTTAGTTAAAATTTAATGCATTATGCTTAGTGTTGATCTTGTTTAGCTATCATCTTGATGGTGCCTATATTTTGACTTAGCTTTGTTATAGAACTATTTAGGTGGTAATTCTCATTCATCTAACTTAGCTTAAGCAAAAATACATGCACACATTTGGCATGCCCGGTGGGACCAATCCTTAGTACCTTATCATTTTTATCTTAAATTCTATTGTTTTTTACTAACCTTTGATATACACATGTAGTAAATAATGGTCAATATCTTAGAATTTTCACTAGTATTACATATGTAGGTTCTCATTTATAGCTATCATTTTAATTGGTTATTTCCAATTCCGAGATAACTTGTTAAAATTTTAAGTATTGTGAGATTTTTTTAGTTTTTTGCCATACTTTGGTTGCAAGAGTGGCACAGGCGCACTAGTCGGGGCACAGACACACTTATCCTGGTGCAGGCACCTCTCGGGTGGCACAGGCACACTATCAGAGCTTGAATCTCTGTTTTCCAAACCTGGCACACATACTCTAACCAGGGTACAAACACTCTTTCGTATTTTACCTTCATTGCAATGGGAAAACCTGTCAGACTAGTGCATACACACTAACCTAGGTGCAGGCATCTCTCTGGTGGCGTAGGCACTTTTCTAGTAACGCAGGTGCTCTGTCAGAATATGGTACTATTTTTTATTGGTTGTGGCACACACTCCCTAACCTTGGCATAGACACCTCTCTAGTGGTGTAGACACTCTGTCAGATCTTAATACTGTTGTTTACCTACCCTGGCACACACACCCTAATCCTAGCGCACACGCCTTTCTGGTGGTGTAGGTGCACTATAAGTTTGAAAATCACAGAGGGGCGCATCCTCCCTAACCTTCACACATGCACCTAAACTGGGGCATATGTTTCTTTTAGTTTTCTTAAAATGAAGGTGTTAAAGTGCTAACTTATTTGTAGGTTTTATCTAATTAATGCCTATTTTTACAGGGTATGTTTACATGCTTTTGCTAGACTAGATATGATTTACATGCTTTCTTATAAGAATAAGGTCGTGTATGCTCTTCCCTCGTGTCCCTTGGGTGATCTTGGGAATCATGTATTTTTTATGCTTTAAGATTATTAGGAATATCTAAATTAGAAGGAGTTAACTTGGTGTGTTTGAATTAAGTGTTTTTCCATTTGACATCTTCTTAGATTTTGGAAACGTCATGTATGCTCTTCTCTTACATCCTTGGATGATCTTGAGAGTAAGAAATGATGTTTACTATTTTTATGGAAAATTACTAAACCCGTTGTGCAGGACCAAAAAACATGATTTTCAAAGAAAGGTGGAATCGAAACAAAGTCAAACTACTAATAAAGTTGTCATTCAGGTTGCAAAAGGTGTTCAAGCAAACCACATCAAAATTAAAAAAGATAAAAAGAACAACATATTCAAAACACTATATTGTAGGTATCAGAAAAGGGTATGTCCCTATCCGCTCAACTAGAACATAACCCCTTTGGCATAACACCTTAAGCTATAAAAATGGGGGTAGTACCAGTAACCCCAAAGTATTCCATGCAAGAGGGAACCTTGTGGACAAAATGGGAAGTGCTCCACACAACCTACTTGACTAGTCATTCCTTTTGAGTTATCGTTACCGATTGTCTGTATGGTGACCCCATTAATAGTACACATAGACGCACTAGTTGCCTAATTGTGCTTGAAGGGGGTAAAATAAAGCCAAGATACTCCCAATTTAGTCATTGTGATGTGTTTGGGTAAATAAAGCTCGGTAAAGACATCTTTTTAATACCTAGGAAGAGAGAACCACATAGGAAGATATTATTTGGCTAGGAGCCAACTTTGACCATTTCAAAAAAGTGATAAGTTGCGAGCCATCATTCATCATGAAACGTGAGAAGCATTACTTTTGTTTAGTTTTTCACTTTCCTTAAGAGAGAGGCGAAACTATGATCGAAGTAAATCCAACATTTTTCATCCCCATTTTGATCTACTTCCTTCACATTATTTTGTCACTTTGTTGATCAAAAGAAGGGTGACTAAATTTTGTGTTACCAATTGATTGTTTCTGCCACTATTTTGTTCTATTTAAACGCCATCCATGTTTACGGCTAGGTAAGTTAAACTTCTAAAGTGTGCAGAGGTGTATTCATATCATTGGTGGCCTTTGTGATCTTGATGCCCATGTCAGAATCATCATCATAGTTAGGCATGGTTCATCATCTTGAACTTCCTTAGAAAGGTTACCTTGTTTATATTGTATCACTACAATTTTGGTATTTACGTCTTGTTTCTTGTAAACTTGACCTAAATATCTATATTGTAAGGTTACACTATACACATTTTAACAAATCTTAGTTATACTTTAAGCTTTTAAGTTCGATTCTATTACTACCTTGATTTTGAAAAGTGCTACGTGTTACCACTTGTGCGTGTTATATCAATATCATCTTGATATCAATACCTTACTTTCTCACAAAGTTTGGTTAACATATCTTGGTGACATTGTTGTGTCACTCACAAATTGTAACTAGAACTTTTTGGGATATAGGTATTAATTGGATTTGGGCTTGCTTCTAGTATACCTTGTTAGGAGGTCACATTAACTTCTTGTATTTACTTACGTCTTGTTCATTCCCTTGAACTTGACATAAGTGAGGACATCTTGTTAATTATCTTGTGACACCAACTGTTTTTTGAAGCACGATCTAGGAAGTACTTCATTCATTTGATAGGCTTAGGTACCAAACATTGTGTCATTGTTGATTTATCACTCTATCACATTAGTATTCTAATGTTTGTACTCATTCATGTTCCTGACATTGGTTTTTCATTTCACTTAGGTGTGATCACAAAATTTTGAAAACATTTATAAATTACCTTAGTGAAACTATTACACATCATGGCTCCTAAAACATGATTAGGGCTCAAGAATCAAACATACGAAACACAATGAGTGCAAGCTTGGGAAGCCTCAAACAAACAAGGGTCAAACCCTTTTATTGGTCATGATCTAGGGCCTCTATTTTCTACAGAAAAAGAGATAGAAGACATGGTAGATCATAGTGGTGATGAATTAGAATCCCCACATGAAAATTTTGACTTTGATCCCACCTTATTAGACAAGTTACTTTTTATAAACAAAGATAGGGTGATGACATGGGTTGTAGAATTGGGGGCCAAAATGCCCACAAAACATGAAACAATCCCACCTACAAATAACGCTAATGAGGAGGATCTACCTCTCATCAACATGGAGGATATTTTAACACATGGACATGCTTCTACCTCCAACATGGGAAATGATAATGTAGTGGGACATATAATACCCTTTATCAAAGTGCCATGTAAAATCAGGTCAAGACACGAGAATGTTGAATAACCTCCACAATATGAAGAAGAAGAGGAACCTATGGAAAAATAAGTCACCATTTAACAAAAAATTAGCAACCTTAGATGACAATTAGCCTTGCTAACCTCTCATGTACAAAAGGAAGCAAGCAAGAATGTCCAAAATACAAAGCCTAAGGTCAAAATTAGTGAACTTCATAGGGAAAATCAAGGAGAAGACAATACATAGTATCATCGTGTATATATCCATTCTTCTCCTACTAACGAACAATTTCTCACACAAGAAGTGCAATCTATGAAAGCAAAACTCACAATAATTCAAGAGAGCAATGTGGGGAGCATCAGAAAATATCAATATGAAGAACTATGCCCCCATCCTTTTGACAAAGCTATGACACTTAAACCTTTCCCTAAAAAATTTGACATGCTGAAATTTGAAAAATATAGAGGAAAGGAAGACCCACGAGATCATGTCAAGGATTTCTATATGGTGTGTCAAGAGGTGTCCTATAGTGATAATTATCTCATATGACTCTTTCCCAAGAGTCTAGGAGGTCAAGCCTTGGAGTGGTTTACTCGTTTACCTCGGGGGTCTATTTTTACCTGGCCAGAATTGGCAGAGAGGTTTGTGCATCACTTCTCATACAATATAGAAAGTGATATCACCATGGTAGATTTATGTGGCACCAAACAACATCCTAATGAGACATTCGCCATCTTCTTAGAATGGTGGAGAGGGATAACTAGTCACTTCCCTTGTGCTTTTCCTGAAAAACAACTAGTAAGTATCTTTGTGCCCAACCTAAATCTAGACATTTCTTTCCACCTTCAAATGCATTGTGCTTGCACTTTTGAGGAGGTCATTGAAAAATGTGTTCAAATAGAGAAATCCCTTATTTCCAAAGGAACTCTTAAGTCACAATCTAAGGATAAACAAAGTGTTAAACCTACAGAGAAGCTGAAATATATTTAACAAAAACAAGAACGTGGTGGGAGACGGGATCACAGATTCCAAATGTGTACAAATAGTTCAAACTGGTCAACCTTTTAAACTGACCAAAGGACCTATTCAACCACCACCTAAGAGAATAATGTTCACTCCTCTCAATGAGCCTTTTTCAGTTATATTAAAACAATTGGATGTAGCTCACATGGTGACTTATCCCATGACACAACCCTTTGATGACAATGCTCCAAAACCATCATGGTACAAAGAGCATGACTATTGTGAATTACATCGTGTCAAGGGACATAAAATAGAAAAATGTCTGTGACTATGTCACTATATCCAAGACCTCATCGATAATGGGGAGATAGAGGTGGACAACCAAGATAAAACTCAGTCATGCCCAACGAAAAGATGGGGATATATAAAGAACCATTCCCCAAACATGGTAAATCAGAAGAGTCAAAGCTGGATCGAGGAGAGTCATCCCAGAGTTATAAAGTAGAGAATTATTTATATACCAAGAAAGACAACAATCATTATGATTTTCTCATTGGATGTATTTGATCTCCTAGTGACCATGTGAATACCATTCAAATCAAGGGAAAGGATGTGTTGTGGTAATAAGGCGTGCTTGCCTCATGATTCCTAAACCCTCTCCATCAACCCTAAAAAATGGTAGGTATAACCTCTTAGAACAACTTGAGAAAATGTCTGCCAAGATCTTGATCTTGGATCTTCTTAAGATATCAAATGTACATAAAGACATTTTGTACCAAACTCTTCAAGGGTTGGGAGTGCCACTAGAGGTAGATCCTACACATATTTAGGCTACAGTAGTAAATATTGTACTAGCTAAACACATTGCCTTTAATCATAGGGAAATCCCTACTGAAAATCCAATCCATAATCTTCCTTTGTATATTGAGGTAGTCGTTACCTGCCGGAAGATCCAATGGGTGCTTGTGGACAATGGATCAAGGTTGAATATATGCACGCTAAAGTTTCTTAAGAAATTAGCACATACTGAAGTAGACCTTGAATCAAACATCATTACCATAACCACTTATGACAACACGGAAAGGGAGTTAGCTGGAAAAATCACATTGCCCATGGATGTCAGTCCTATTTTTCATCACATAAAGTTTCATGTTTTGGACTTATAAAATCCATATAATATGCTTCTACGCCAACCATGGATTCATTCCATGTAGGTCATGCTATCAACGTTCCATCAATGCATTAAACTGAAGCACAAGGGACACACTGATACAATATAAGGAGATTTGAATCCCTTCACTCACTGTAGATCTCTTAATATTTTTACACATAAGGGTACCTATACATGTCCCTCCTCTAATATAGCTTTTCCTCTCCAATATGAAGCCATAGAGTCCCGGGTAGATTCAGATTCTCTCAATTCTTGCGCCCATGGTGCCTCTACATCAACTTATCCTTTTGATTCATGGGAGATGAAGGTTATAGAATATGGATGTGGAGAATATAATTTGCAACAATCCTTCCATGTTTTAGACCACTTATTGTCACCTAAGACTAGAGGTCGACCCAAATTTCATTTTAAATGACCTAGAAATGAGCAAACTATTGGATCATTTTTACCTGGAGGTTTATTGGCTGAAGAAAAATTGTTGGATCCACCTACGACTTGGGTCCCAAAGGATACTCATCCAACCTACTATCAAGTCCCTAAATATGAGAAATCTAGTTGAATGATGTACTTCATGGGCTAAAAGGGCCTAAGATGTGGGAGAAACGAGAAAGGACAGTGAGAACCAGTGCCTCTCCCGCATTTTAAAATAGAAAGATACGACATTGGAATTTTCCCTTATGGGGCACATACCAATGATCAAGATGTTACCTACTCTGAACATGAGGATATATTTGACTATCTAAACAATGATATAGATTCCCATTATAGCTAATATGAGGATCTTTCCTCCATGAACCTATTCATGAATATCACTGTCCTCACCATAACCCCTACAAAACCTACCCTTGACCTCGTTTACCCTTGCCTTGTTGAATGGTACCAACAACATCATATGTCACTAGATCTATTGAGAATGATGAATCTATTGCAAAGTTCATGGGAATTTGGGATATAGTCCTCATTGGATACAAAAAAAAGGGATTCTATATTGACTTAGATACATGCACTTACTTCGGAGAGGAAGCTGAGCTTCATGGTAAGAAAAATATAATAAAAAGTGAGGGAAAAAGTTCTAATGCAAATCCTTGGCAAAAATCAAAGTCCAAGTCGCAGAGTTAAAACCTCTTTGAGGAAATGGAAAACAAACAAGTGCAAAAATCAAAGGACAATGAAAGTGACCATGCTAAGGATGAAAATCTCATGGAGACATTCTTAGACAAAGATCTCAACCTTCCTCCTGATCCTACGCATATGGAGGACTTTTCAAAATTACTAGTAGAGGAGACTATTGATGTAAACATTGGCACAAAAGAGGACCCAAAAATAGTCAAATTGAGAGCTTCAATCTTGGCACGGGAATAGAAAACATTCACCATACTGCTATTAGAGTTTATATATGTATTCACATGGTCCTATAACGATATGCCAGGATTAGATCTAACTTTAATCATGCACAACTTAGTTGTACATGCAGACTCTAAGCCTATTAAGCAGAAGCTCAGAAAGATGAACCCAAGGGTATCCCTCCTGGTCAAAGAGTAATTAGAAAGATTATTTTTGGTAGGATTCATTTTTCCCATTGATTACTCTAAATGGATATCCAACATCGTCCCTGTCCAGAAAAATCTATCGAGATCAAAATATGCATGGATTTTAGAGACATTAATAAGGCCTTCCTTGAGGATGATTTTCCACTGTCAAATATTGATATGATTGTGGATTCAACAGTAGGATATGAGATGTTATCTCTTATGGATCAATTTTTAGGTTACAATCAAATTAAGATAGCTGATGAAGATCAACATAAGATGGATTTTACAACTCCTTGGGGTACCTTCTGTTATCAGGTAATGTTGTTTGGTCTTAAAAATGTAGGAGCTAATTATCAAAGGTAAATGATGGTAATTTTCCATGATATGATTCATGATATCATGGAAGACTATGTGGATGATATCCTTAGAAAATATAAGACAAGGGAGGATCACTCTATTATTTTACGGTGTATCTTTGAGTGCCTACGAGAGTACAAGGTCCTTCTAAACCCAAAGAAATGTGTGTTTGGCGTTCTATCAAGAAATTTTTTGGGTTTCATTATATCAAGAAGGGGAATTGAGGTAGACCCTGCTAAAGTGTTTGCTATTATTGAGATGCCTCCTCCTAAAAATATTAAGCAATTATGCGGCTTGCAGGGAAAAACACAGGTTATTCACTGCTTCATCTCCCAGCTTGCCGATAAGTTTCATTCATTCACTCACCTTCTTAAAAAGGATGTTTCCTTCATCTGGGGACGAGAGAAACAACAAGACTTTGCCTTGCTTAAGCAATACTTGTCCAATCTTCCTATCCTCATGCCTCCAACTCCTGGTGAGCCACTCCTACTTTATATATCTACTACTCAATTTTCTATTGGTGTGATGCTCGCCCAATATGAAATTGGTCATAAAGAAAAAGTGGTTTACTACCTTAGTCGCACTCTTATCGCTTATGAGTTCAACTATCCCCAAATTGAAAAATCTTGTTTTGCTGTAGTTTTTACCTTTCAAAAACTTTTTCATTATCTATTAAACACCAAAACCAAGCTTATATCCAAAGTTTACCCCCTCAAATACTTGTTGTCTAAACCCGACCTCACCGGTAGAATGGATAATTGGATCATTCTACTAAGTGAATTTGATATCAATTTTGTGCATCAAAATTTGGTTAAGGGACAGATACTCACTGATCAATTAGCAGAAGCACCTTTACAAGGAATTGAACCTTTGAATCTAGATCTTCCAGATGCCTTATTACTATACATTGAAGAATCTGTTGTGTGGCAGATACAATTTGATGGGTCTTTTTCTTTTTATAGTTCAATGGCAGGCGTGGTCCTCACTACCCCTTCTGCTGACCCCATACCTCAGGATTTTCATCTTGGTTTTCCTTGGATGAACAATATCGCAAAGTATGAGGCACTCATTGCTGGGATGAAGCTCACTATTGAATGGGACATTCATCATGTTAAGATTGTTGGTGACTCTCAGTTAATCATCAAGCAAGTTAATGATGAATACAAAGTTAATGATAAGAAACACATCCCTTACAAGAAGTTGGTAAAAACTCTAAAAATATATTTTTTGCGCATCATGTTTGATCAAATTCTAAGAGCACAAAACAAATCTGTGGATATTATGGAAATAGTGGGTTCTATGCTCTGCATTCCACTGAAAATTAACAACATGCCATTCTTTGTGGAAAATCTACATCAGCCTACGTACTACATACCAGAATCTTGTCTAGATTGTGATGTTATTGGTCCCAATTCCCCATGGTATGATCCCATCTTTACCTACCTTAAAGACAATACATTCCCTCCTGACATTTCCCATTTTGAGAAAAAATCCTTATTCACCAAATAGCTTGCTATACCCTTTTAAGAGGTATGCTTTATCAGTGTGGCTACGATGGGAATCTGTTACGTTGTCTCAATATGACAGAGTTAGTCCAAGTGATTAAAGAGGTGCATGAAGGGGTGTGCGGAACACATACTAATAGAATGGTTCTAGCCAAAAAAAAATTAAGAGTAGGATACTATTGGCCTACCATGGAAACTGACTGTTGCAACTATGTAAGAAAGTGTGTAATTTTTCAGAAGTGTGGAAATTTCATCCATGCTCCATCACAACCATTGCAACCCATCACCACCCCATGGAGTTTTTCTAAATAGGGACTTGATTTAATAGGGAAACTTACCCCTACTTCATCTAATTTCCACACCCACATCATTATGGCTAATGAATACTTTACCAAGTGGTGGAGGTCATCCCTTTAACCTACGTAATAGGAGCTCAGATTTCCAAGTTTATCATGAATCATATTATTTTCTGGTATGTCGTTCCTATAGCCATTGTTACTGATAATAAAAAATCATTCAAGAATAAAATGGTAAATGATCTCTACCATCATTTTCAAATCAGGTTAAAATGGTCAACACCATATTATCCCCAAGGCAATGGATAGGCCGAGGCAACTAATAAGACTTTGGTGTGAATAATGGAGAAGATGGTAAGTAAGACAGGTCGTAATTGGCATCTGTAAATCCACCCAACTCTTTAGGCTTACAATACCTCTATTAGCACTCCTACAGGTGTGACACCATATTCCTTGATCTTTGGAATGGAATCTATAATCCCGTTAGAAATTGAGCTTCCTTCCCTAAGAATCTCTCTTAGGGATTATCTAGATAAAGATGAATATTATTGAGTGGCTAGACTAGCAGAGTTAGAGCTCCTAGATGGGAAACACATCCATACCCTTAATCAGCTCAAAGTGTTTCAAAACAGAGTCTCTAGAAATTACAACAAAAGGATCGTACCTCATTAGTTTGAGGTTTATGATTTGGTTATGAAGGATAATTAATTCAACACAAGGGTAGAACGAGAAAATAAAGGAAAGTTCAAACCGCATTGGTTATGACCTTATGTTATCATGGCCAAGTATGGCACATAAGTGTACAAAATTTCTCACCTCAATGGTGATCAACTCCATGAAACCATGAATGTCATGCACCTTAAGTGGTTTTATGCTTAAACATGGCACAAAAATCAGAAAAAGAAAAGTCAAAAACATGGTAAAAATAATCAAAATACAAAAAAAAGAGAAAAAGAAAAAGAGAAAATAGGTCATCCATAAGTGAAAACCACACAATTTTGGCATTTTGGATAGGTCCTTAGGTGAAAACTAGTTTCCGGTGCCTTGGGAGGATTTGTTGTTCACAAGCGTCTTGCATCTGGAGGGTACTTTTACTTAGCCTAGGGCTCGTTCTGCCTCTGAGGTTCCCTATGAGCCCATTATTGTCAAGCCTTGATCCGGCTTTGTCTTCTTTTATTTGTCTGTGAAGGCATGGTCTTTTTCTATTCCCCATCTCACATTGGGGACATTTCTATGAATCTACCTTCTTGTTTATAAGTGCATGGCATTTTCCCTTGTATATTACCCATCTAACATTGGGGGCATCCAAACTTTCTTAGTTACTTGTGCATAGCTCCAGAAAACTATTTAGAAAAACACAAAAACAATAGAAAAATATTTCACAAAACTCTAAACAATAGAAAAATGCTTAGAAAAACACAAAACAATAGAAAATTGTTTCAAAAAACTCTAAACAATAGAAAACTATTTAGAAAAACAAAAAAAACAATAGAAAATTGTTTCACAAAACTCTAAACAATAGAAAATTGTTTCAAAAAACACAAAAACAATAAAAAAAATTGTTTCAAAGAACCCTAAACAATAGAAAATTGTTTCACAAAACAAATCTTGCAAAAAAAAAACATTCACTTTAGTTTACTTGCATTGTCTTGTTTCTTGCTTTGCCTGATTTCTTATGTAGTTTCTTCATGTTTGTACATTTTTATTGTTTGTTTCTTAGGAATAATTTGTTAGGATTCATCTTTTCTTGATTAGATCAGATTTATTCTTACTTGTGCATATTGAAGTGTGCTTTTGCATGTTGGTGAATCATGGTACATTGTTGTATTAGTTAATTATGTTCTTTGTTAGCATTTTATTGTGTTTTATTGTTGCATGTGCATAATTTTGTTATCACATCATCATATTTCCATCAATATCATCACATCTAACATCATTTATACATCATATATCAAGAAAAATATAAGTATACATCATACATGAATGCTAAGCTAATAATCACATATCGTATCACCAAATGGGGGCAAGAGGGATCACAAATATAAATATATATACCCCCATACCCATATCATCATATCATCTCATCCACTAAGTCTAACACGTCACATGAGAAAATACATTTGATATACTCTACAGATCTATCATCTAGAAATCAAAGCATGTGATATATCAAAAATCAGGATATATATACATGTGAAATCAAATCAGCTAACATCATAAACACATCTATATATCCATATCCTCCATCAAAAATAACAAACAATATCCATCTCATAACACATGTGTCATGTCAAAAATGTCCATATATACATGTGTGTGGTATATATGTATCAAAAATACATATACATTGCTGATATACATCAAAAATTCCTTCATCTAAGGCATACAAAAAGATGATATACATCAATCAAATAATACATAAGGCCTTCATCAAAGGCATATGTCAAAAACTGCTATACAATAACAAATGTTGTACATCGAGCACAAACTACTCATGGCCTTCATCAAGAGGCATATGTATCAATACAATCATCAAGGATGACTTGAGCCCTTAGATGGGGTGGATTCTCTATCCCATGGGGGAGGCATAGCATGAGTGCTACTCGGCCCTATAGGCTGCCCCTGTGGCTGCTCCATTGAGGCTTGAGGCCTCTCTAACCTTGTCCCTCTACTTGACTACTGGCTATAAGAAGGTGCCCGCTACTCAGCCGGAACTACCTCGAAATATAAATATCTATAGTAAGATGCTCTACCCTTTATTGTAGCTAGATATGTATGAGTACGGGTTGTCACTACTATGCCATCTATGCATTGGAAGGATGTTATCTCTACTGATGTTCAAGAAATCTCGGCCTACCCCACTACTTGCTCTGCTCTCATCCTATCTCTCTCTAGTATCACAAGCTATAGTTGGGCCTATGTCTGCTGATATAGGCCCATCACTTGAGCCATCTCTGTTGCCATATATCATATCTGCTAAAATTGAATAGCACTATCATCTCACAGGCCAGCCTGAGCCTGATCCTGATCCTACTCTGCTGTCACTACTAAATTCTGGGCTCAGGCCTAGTCTCTCTCTGCTAAGGCCTGTTGTAGTTGCTATTGTAAGGTGGCTATCTGTGCCACTAGTTATACCACAGGGGCCTATCCTTGTGCCAATCTAGAGGAATATCCTTTCTCTCATAATCTAAGATGGGGAAAATGTGCAGGCGCTTGTAATGGTCCCTGTGGCCTCTGTCCCTATACCTGTGCTGCACCCTACTCATCGTGTGGTAGCCCATCAAATGGATCAGCTGGGTCATGGGCTGCTGCATCCTCCCTCTCATCACTGCCATGATGAATCTCTCATAGTGGTCAAGTAACTGCAGCCCATGACTCATCTAGGATAGTCAAGTGTCGTGGTAAAATAGTAGCATACCAGGCCATGTAGTCAACGGTGGTGCTCGGATCTCTAACCTATCAAGTTGGATCCCATACCTGTGGTACCACCTATAAAAAGTTGACCCCAGCTTGGGTCACCGGTATGTACGACCCCATGGTCAACCTCTCAGAGTCTCGGTGTGCATACCACATGTCTGGCTGTGGAACCCCCTGCACCATGCCCCATTATTGCTAACATATGTCTACCTTGTATAACCTAATAATATAGTTGTGACTTCCGAGAAGGAAGTGCTCCACCATATAAACACTATGCTCTATTGCATCCTTTGGCCACTATATCTACCTGTAAGGTCTCCATATGATGTCCCTGTCTAGTAGCTCATCAAACTCTCAAATTGATATCGGTACAAGCTACCTAGACGATCTCTTATGTTGTCACCTACTGAAACCCATACCATGTATGATGGATCCTCTAGGGCTTGGACATGTAATCTACCTATAGGGTGCCTGATAGCTATGTGGTCCCATGACCAAATATACAAAAGAGAGGCAGGCCCCACCATCTTCTGATGGTGATAGGTAATCAAATGTAGGTCCTACTAAAGATGTGCCAGTATGCATTGGCCTAGCAATAATGCTTGCCACTGAAGATCCCATGCACTAGTGTCATTAGACCCCTAGGGAAGGATGTCTCAGTCTTATCAGTGTGAAAAAACCTAATGATAAGTGACATCATGTATAATGGCCCCTGGTGTAGTGTCAAATCCGCTATGCACTCATGAAATGAAATTGTCATACTATTATGCAGTATATCATCTCTATCAAATAGGCCACTGACAGCCACTCGGATCCGCCCAAGGTCACTAGTATACTCAATCAATAAGCCTAGGATAGGCATGCAGAGAATCCACCACACGTCCTCCAAATTCACTATCATATCTCTAGTAGGTAGCCTAAAGCACTGGCTCTCCCTGTGCCACTGCTCAACTAATGCAGTAAGTAGACCGTGATCCAAGGTAATCAAAGGCATCCGAGATACGGGGCCTAGGCCCACCACCTCTAGGAGTATCACCACTATGCATCGGTCTTGTCTCCACATGCTCCCCTCTAGCTTTGTAATGTGTGAGTGTCACTCACGCATCTGAATCATGGGCAAGTGTATCTACAAAATCATTCCATGTGTCAGTTACTAACATTTCTTATAAATTCTACCTATCATTTTTAGGGTTAACCCAAAAATCCTCAATTTTCTTCTAAGTGCCATCATTTTTGGCATTTCCATATCTTTCCTTTGTCTGCTAAGTGTGCCTACATGTCCTTTCAGGCATGTGCACCATCCTTTTGGCATATGCACATGTGCACAACTACTTAAGGGTGCTTGTGCCATCGTTCGGGTACTACGAATGCATGTGTGCATGTTTCCTTTGTGTGTGCACCACCATGTGGTGTGTGCACGTGCACGCATGTGTGTGGTGTATACGTGTGCATGTATGTGTGTTTTAATGTGCCTACATGTGTGCGCATATGCACCAGGGTGCCTGTGCCACCATTAGGATGCCTGCACCATTTTTAGTGCACTTGCATCCCCACGCATGTGTGTCAATACAACCTCTAACCATAATTCCTACTTCTATGGGAATTAATTGCAAAATTGACAGAGGGTTATAATACTCAAAAAGATGCCATCATTTTTGTGTCACTCCTACCCTTGGACTATGTCTGCTCCCTCAATCGGTCTCATGCTCTCACCATCGTCCTCATCATTGTCTGGGCCTCGTAGTAAAAAATCAGCAGTGGTCCATAACAAATTAATTGGTCGTGGTGATTTACCCCCCCGGGTAGGGTATATCAACCTATTTTTCACCAGCCATGGTGCCTGGAGGCTCGTTTTGACTGTCATCTTCTCCTCTATTCACCATAGAATAATTATTTTATTTAAATAATTATTTTTCTTTCATTTTTCACTTTACTAGGGCATTTTTTTCTGTCTAGTACTCCTTTCTTCTCACTAGGACAATTTTTATTGCTCTTAGGTGATTTTTCTTCTTATCCAAACTCTCTTGAATAATTTTTTTTAAAAATATTTTTTTTATTAATTTTTCCACTATACAGGGACATTATTTGTCACATGTTTCTTCTTTCTTCACCCTGGGGCATTTTCTTTTGCATCTAGGCACTTCATTCTATTTCTTCTATTTTTTTCTACTGTTCACCACATTTTAGAAAACACAAAACAAAAAAATATATCTATCTATATCACTTCAAAAATCCAAAAACAAGGAAAAATTCTCCACAAAATCCTAAAAAAGTAAAAAACCTACAAAAATAGGTAACCTGCTTATTACGGTTGAAACTTGTGTCTTATGCATGGTATTCTTTCCATATCCTACTGGTTTGTTTCACATCTTCCCTAATCAACAGGACTCATAGATCACTGGATTCACAACCATTCACAAAGATATTTGTTTGCTCCGTCTGTACTCTGGGGCATGTCTTATTGCCTGGTACTGTTTCATTGCACACAAATCTTTCTACTTGGACCTAATGTGCATCATCATTTCGCCTTGCATGTATCTTTTCTCAGGGCATCATTTTTAACCCTTTTCATCAATCATGAACATGTGGACCTCTTCAGCTTGATAATAAAACATTTTTACAACTGTCTTAACCGTTGTTGGGTTGGATATGTGTGTTTGTACTTGTTTTCCCTATTAAATGAGCTTGTTTCCTTCTCATATTACATTACATTTTTGTATGTTGCATGGATTTGGTGTTTTCAGCAATGGAAAATTGTTTGTAGTATGGCTTTTCATGTCATTCTACTTTTTTCGTATGCTTATATTTTTCATTTGGACCGATGACATAGATCTTTTGGTAGTATGATGACACTGAAGTTGTTCCACCACAAAGGCTAGAGGCTAAGTTCTTCTCTCCACTTCTCCATATTTCTTCTACATCACTTTCCTCTCACCCCTAATCTTCTATTTCACCTAGGAATTCTACCCCCACCCATTCTTCTATCTATTTCTCACCTTTTTCGATCGTCGATCGTCTTCCTTCATCACCCCATTGACACTCGAGGGGGCATCTCTCACTTCTACTAATTTTTTTTCTACCCCTTCAAAATTTTATCTGTCTACTATCTTTGAAGTGGCATCACTTACGCCACCCCAAAGAGGGGAAAATGTAGACACCCATAATTACGCCCCGAGCAATTTAAATACTTAAATTGCACTAATTATCTCCTTTCCTACAAATTGGCGACATATCGTTAAAGGTACTCATATTCTCTCCTATAGTCATTAATTAATTACACTACGCTAATAAATTAAGTCACCTATCCAAAAAATACCCTAATTAACAACCTTCCGTTAATAAATCCTCCCTTCTATCTAGATTAATTAATTATTATTAATTAATTAGCTTCCCCTTCATTAAACCAATAAATCAATATTTAATTGATTTAATCCCCTTCTATAGTCTAAATCATGCTAATATTCCTCTAAAATATTTTATAAGCTTGCACATCTATTAATTAATCATCTTGATCAATTAATAAACCCCCTTTATCCACATGAGCCACTAAAGGACAAGCTAAACTCTCCTAAAGTTAACTCAACCCTATCTAAACCCCCCCTTATCCACAACTAACTCAACATCTCTATTATCCCACATGCAAAGGGATGTAGTGATTCCTTTATCCATTGGGCTATATAAAGAGCCCTCCTCCTACCTTTACACTTACACCTAAATTCCTTGAGAAGACAAAAGTAAAGCACATAGCAAATAGACTATAAGATTTTTTGTTATTCTTGAGAAATTCACCATTTGAAGAGCTAAGCCTCCTTTCTTGCATTTTCTAGCCAAGTGCTTGGGTCATATGGGAATAGTCAAAGGGGTCTTGTAGCCAAGCTTTGATGAGCTCCCATTCCTAGGTTCTTGAAGATCAAAACAATCAATTTGATTTTCATGGAGTCTACATAGGTCCATTTGATTTTTTTGGTAATCTAGAGAAGTAGAGGTTTTGAATACTTTAGCATGTTAATTTGATCTTAGTTCAAAGTTAATGCATTATGCTTAGTGTTGATCTTTTTTAGCTCTCATCTTGATGGTGCCTATATTTTGACTTAGCTTTGTTATAGAACTATTTAGGTGGTAGTTCTCATTCATCTAACTTAGCTTAAGCAAAAATACATGCACATAAATGGCTTCATATGTATTCTAGGTCTGGATTGTATTACAGGGAAGATCGTGCTATATCATTGGCCTGTTGGAGAGATCTCTCCCAGTATTTATTGGAGATCTTCTAGCAGGTCAACAGTTCTACTTGGTGCAATTATTTGTCAAAAATTTAGATATCTTCCCTTATCAACATTGCAAAGCCAATCAACACCTGATCCACCGAGGATCCTAGTCTCCCCTTGTACTTTAGTATCCCTTTTACCATCCTTTTGATCAAAACCCACATCTTCTTTCCCTTCTCCCATTTGTGTCGATGCCCTGACTTTGATAGACCTAGTTCAATTCCCCAAAGTCTTCCTAACCTCTAAGGTCTTTGGATTCACCAAATTTTGGGAAAATTTCTCAGCCATGCTAACAATTGGTGTCCCTATGAAAACTGGTGCTTTGATAAGGGATTTATGAAGAGAGACTGTGAAATTCCCCTTCTTCACTTGGTCAATTGATTTAGATAGGGATCAAAAAATAAAATTAGGAAAATAGTAATGTTTCCCATGTCTGATGTGATTCAACATTGGGAAATTATAGGAAAAAACCACTTTGAACCTTCCCTCAAGTGTCACATATTGCATCAAAAGAAGATAAATTTCATTAAAGGGTAATGGTAAAAATTCCCTATCAAAACTGGAAAAATTTTGTTTAAGGGTTTCCTTACCAATTATAAAAATGTTGATTTCCATACTGCAGTCAGTTTTAGGATTAGATATAATTATTCCTTCCATCAAAGGACTAGTGACCTTCAGAAATTAGATTATGAGTTATTGAGAAGGAAACTCCCCTTTAAAAAACTCTTCTATCGTTCCATGATTTTTCAACCGCCATGCTTAAATTATCATCGTGACCTCTAATTTTTTTGAAGAAGTAATCGATACTTACATGTGTAATTATCTCCTTAGATTCCTTATTGATCTTTATCACCATATCAGGATATGTTATTACCAGGTCTCCTTCCATACTTGAAGCTTTAAGAATTCATGTGCCAGCTCTACTCATAATTTTCAAGGTCAACTAGTGTTCAAGGTTGTCACTTGGTCCTCTTTTTTCACAATATCCAATAAAACTTTCCCCCCCCTCTCACTATTATTACCACTATCCTTCACATGCCTCAAATATGAGAATGAATTGATAAAATAATCATTCTTGTGTCTCCCTTCATAATTTATTTTAACGGCCATGTGATTTTACTTCTCATTAATTTTAAAATCCACCATGATCATTTTAGTATTGAGGTTCATTAAGCAATTGTTGGGATCTAGTATCCTTCTTAAGTAAGACCTCAATTTAATCATCCACCCCTCTAAGTTCTCAACTATATTTAATTCATTGGAAAAAATTCCCTTATTAACAAACTGGTCAGCAATCACATTTCCTTCTTTGTATATATGTCGTAAGGTTATGGAATTAAAGAAGAATAGACATTGATTAATAACTTTGCTAAAGTATTCCATGGAAAATGAGACTGTATTTTTCTTGTTCATTCTTCGAATAATATTTAGTGAGTCTCCTTCGACTATTAATGATTTAAACCCTCTCTCCATGGCTATCTTAACTCCCCAAAAAATTACTGTTGCTTCCATTACAGGGTTTGTTTAGATCCCAAGGTTGAAGTCATATGCCATCATAAATTTGTTGTTGGAATCTTGGAAAACCCCTCCTACTTCTGCATTTCTGGGGTTTCCTTTAGCTGCCCCATCAAAGTTAATTTTAATAAAAACTTCCATTGGTTGGCTCCACCTCACCCCTTCTCTTGGGTTTACTTTATGATTAATCCCTCCATTTGACAACTCCCATCTCCTCGGACAAAAACTTTCATTTCCAAAATCTCTACCTCCTTATTTTTTAAAATAGAGAAATTGTTTCTAACACCTTTAACGCATCTTTTAGTGATTGTTTGAGAAGTATCATTTTTATCCCTAAAGATCCTTATATTTCTTTCTTTCCACATATCCCACCATAAATGACCAATTCTTAGGATCCATAAAAATTTTATGCCTTGGCTTTTGAAGGGACATTGTCATTGGATCCATAAATTCTACACATCTTGTGAACATGCCCATGCTACTGTAAAAAGTGATAGGATAGAATTACTATCAGAAAAGAGAAAGAGAATTCCATAAAGAGGTGATTTATAGTCTCCAAATCCTTTTCACATAAAACACATATGTTAATAAAATTGAAACATCTTTTTGTCGGTTTCTCAAAAGTGAGGGGATTATTAAGAAAAGTTAACCACATGAAGATGTTCACTTTGGGTATGATATTTTTGTTCTAGAAATTTTCCCATAGAGATCCCTCCACTACCTTTTCTTCTTCAAAATAGTGGGAGTAGGCAGATTTGAAAGAGAAAATGCCCATTTCCTCTTTCTCCATATAATTTTGTCTTGATCATTCTGATTGTAAATGAGTTGGCTACTTAAAAAATTATTAAGATGCTTCAATTTTTGGTTTAGGTCATGTCTTTCCAATTTGATATTTTTCAAAATTTTGAAATTTCCTTCCTCCTCAAATTTTTTAATGAGTAGATGTCAAGATAAAAAAATTAACAAATATAATGAGAGTGTCATGTGTTCTTTTCTAGTATTTGAGAAAGTTCAGGGAATTTTCCTCCATTGAGAATTGGATAGCCCATTTATCTTTCCAGAAAAAATTTCTTTAATGTCATCTCTTATTTTCCATATGCATCCCTTCTCTAAGATGTCCTTTGACCAATTGATCACTTTCCAAATGTCTGATCCATTAAAGGTTGGAAGTCTAAAAACCCATCTTTCATCTTGTACATTTGTCCAATACTTAGTTTTTATAATCTTGGTCCATACACTATCTTTGTTAAAAAATCTTCATCTAATTTTTGTTATTAAGGATTTATTCATTTTCACCCAATCCCTAAGACCCAAGCCTCCAAGTCTCTTGGTTTTGCATACCTTTTTCCAAGAAACCAAAGGAATGCAGTCATTTCTTTCTGTTCCACTCCATAGGAAGGAAGTTTGTCACCTTCATTGGGAGCTCAAAAGTAACATAACATAAACTGGGAATGCTTCTCAAGTCTTCTGCACAGAACCTAGAGTCATTGTTTGACAAAGCTCAAACAGTAACTTCATATACATTCTCAAATCTGGGATCACTTTGAATGAACTTTTCAAAAAGTAACTTTTCCATCCTTGAGAAAAAGGATTAGCTTTCCACCCTAAAAGTTTTATTTCAAACCTTTCTATAAGAAAGTTCCATTCATTGTTTTGGGGTCTTCTTTCTCCTAATGGCATACCAAGATAAAAGGAGGGGAAGGGTTTAATATCACAATCTAGAGCTCTAGCTATTTTCCTTTCCTTGAATTCCGGGGTGTTGAGAAAAAATATCGAACTCTTCCTTTAATTGACAAGTTTCCCCAAGACCTCCATTTTTTTTAAAGGATCATGGTTTCAGCACTAATGCTTCTCCCACTAAGATTGTATCATCCAAAAAATGTTGATGGGATACATTGTCAACACCCACAACAGGGGAAATTCCTTTAATATTTTAATTTATGGCATGAGTGGCTTCATTAAGTTTTCTTCTCAAAGCTTCTGCCATTAGAATGAAAAGGAAAGGGGACTGTGGATCTAAGTTAAGCCACTGTCAATTCAGTTTTGCCTTACCACAAGAACTTGGAAAAAATCCACAAGATAAGAACCGAGAAGTTAGAATTAGAGATACATGATTTAACCATGCATTTATAATATTTTTCAAATATGTCAATGCATTCCATTTTTCAAAAGCAACACCCTGAAAACTTCCATCATAAATATATAAACTTTCTAGACTCCAGCAAACATGTCTTATGAGTCTTATAAAGTCTGTAATGTAGAAAGACAGATCTTGATCATACTTCATTAAAATATTAAGCTCCTTCAACAGTGTGAGTAAAGTTTCTATGTTAGTTAGAAGGCACAATAGATCTTTAGCTTTATCTACATCCCTGTGATATTTAAACATAAATCCTGTCAGTGAACGATATTCATCATATATTCTATAGGCAGGTTCATACATAGATATCCATCTGGTATCTACATATTTAAGAAGTTTTTTTCCCTCTGTTAGTACAATAGATTTTTTTTAAAATTCTAAAAATCTCTTAGGACTGCAAGAGTAATAGACATGGAGATCACATATCAATTCCTCCACTTTAGCTACATTTTGAAATGTGCTCACAATTTTGTAGGTGAGATTCATTTTGTGAGCCATGTAGTGGACAAAAAACATATACAGAGCAATAGTTTTCTAAAGTCTAACACCAAGAAAATTTATGGCTCCCTGCATTACTGTTGTACCATCATTTTTGACACAAACTAATTTTGTTGCAATGGAAAAGTCATTCATTCCGGCGATATCCTTCTGATTTGATACCAACAATTTATAAATATTCTCATAATTGCAATTCTCTTTCATTTTATGAATTTCCAAGAGGTTTGGAATCCTCATTTCATTAGTAAATGTGTAAACATGAATACATATCCATGAAGTATTATCGACTACGGTAACCTCATCTAAAGAAAGGGAAATATACTTTTCCTTTTGAACACACAGTTTCAGATCCTCCTTCTCTACCAGAGATAGACATTTTACAATCTCCCAGCCACTGGTATTTAACCAATGAGATTGAGGAACATTATTTAAACCAATAAATTGATACAACATTCTATTTTCTCTAAAATCTGACATCAGTCTTCCCCTTTTCATTATATGAAATACAGTTGCACATTGAATACCCTTTTCTTGCATTTCTACCTCCATAGCTTTGGTCAAATTTTCTACTATGGTCCCACCTTTTTCATTCACATATTTGATATGTTTTTGTTCCTTTTCGTACTATTCTATGTATTTGACATGTAGACAATCTTTTTCATTTTTCCATTTATGTGTTCTAACTATGCTGCCATCCTTGACATTTTGGGATATGTATATTTTCCCATAGTGTTTTTCAATTGTGTGTAGTTTGAGCTGCATCGTGTGATCCTTCCCCTATTTCCAACAACATATTTTACATCGACATTGTTTTGGAACATCATTATAATTTTTAGTGTGCACAGGTTCAATAAAAGGATATTTTATAGCCCATTCGAACTAGAATTTCCTTCTAATTGTCCAGTTTTTCATCTTTCTTCTAACATATTTTTTTTCCTTGGGATTCAACTTCTGCATCTGGGCTGTCAACAGAAATATTTTGAATCTCATGTCTCCTCTTTTTAGAAATAGAATTTGGAGTAGAAGCTTCCTCTGATGGTGTATCTTGGGAGTTTGATGAATTTTCTTGTACTTCTATTTCATCACGAGATGGAATGTTTGCCTTAACATATATTGGATTATCAATATCTATAAAGTGATTATTCTATGAAGAAATTTTTGAAAAGTATACAAATAATTTTATAAAATTGTTACTTATAAGTTATATAGTATTAATCTTATCTATAGTTAAATTTTTATAGAGTACAAATTTCAAAGAGTTCTAAGAACATTATCATAAACATAATTATTAAATTCTGTAAGATAAAATAACCAGTAAATAACACTTGCCACATACCGATATTTTCAGCCGAAGCAAAAAATGACTTCATTTTTTGTGATTTTCCAAAATAGCCAAGCAAAGTATTGGCACCCTTTTTTAAACTTGCTGAATTTGTAATCATCTTGCCCTAATTTCTAGTATCCATGAATGCTTACTGCTTAGGGCCTTACGAGTGGCTCTTATGTTCCAAGGCTCTGAGAATGGATGGTAAAGGTTGGATGGCTAAGGATTGGATGGCTATAGGTTGGACTGTTTAGAGGTAGGACAGCTAGGGGTTGGACGACTAGGGGTTGAACGGATAGGGTTTGGATGGCTAGGGGTTGGATGGCTAGGGGGTTAGATGGCTCAAGTTGAATGGAATAGAGTTAGATGTTTCAAATTGCAGAGTATGTTGGATCAAGGCTAGATGACTCAGAGTTGGACACCTTATGGTTGGATGGCTCAAATTTTAGACTTAAATGTTGGTGGCTGAGGATTTTACTATGTTTACTTCGGTGAATATGCACACGATATGATTCAAAAAGGTGGTGAATTACATTTATAACCTCTTATATATGTGTAAAATCTAGGCAAAAGGAATAGTATAAGGGACATGTCAGTCAAATTTTTGGGTGAATAAGTTGGCTTTGAACAACATAATATTCACCATTTCAAATTTCCATAATCCTTGATTTTCGTGAGTTTACGAAAATTTTCCACTAAAATTTTCCCTATATTACTCAACAAAAATGAATCATGTGTATATTACATAACACAAGATATTTCTTTATTGAAACACCCACTTCACAAGGAGCACTAACCCCTACAAATTTAGTGAGGCACCAACCCTTTAAGAAGCACCAACCCTTATTTAGTAGAGAAACCACTCTATAAGGAGGATATAAAACACAAAGATTACTAAGAACCCACTTATCCATATGAATATAAGTAGAACTTGATGACCTTGTTTCTCAGCCAATCGATTATGATCACTCTTTCATCCCTCTTCACTCAAAACTCTCTAGAAAAAACTCTCTCATTATTCACTCATGAATGCACCAAAGTGTGTTGATTATATCATATGACATTTTTATTCTAATCCTATGCTATTTTCAAATTCTCATGCCTCTTCACTTCTCTATATCCCTCTGACCTTTTCACACACTTCTTTTTCTCACTCAAGACTCTATTCCACTAACTTACTCAAATGAGCTTTTACACTCTACTTTATATACACGACTCATTCCACAAATCAATCTAGGCAAAAAAATACCATTAGACCATGCAAGTTAGGTCATAAAAAAAGACACATTACAAACATAATCAAATGATATTACATGTCAATTTAGGTCTGCATAAGCCTTACAAACATAAACATGCTCAACTAAGCCTAAAACACTAATCATCTCTTCCAACGGTCATAATTTGAACTTCAATCACATAAAGAAGCTTAACCAAGACTCCATCAACTCTATAAATGTCATCAATATCATCTCAATACCATCTACAGGCATAAATAACTCTATAACATCCATCTTCAACATGGATCACTTTAATAGGCAAACACCACCCATTAGGTCTAAGCACCTAATTTGAAACTCTTCAAAAACAAAATGGTTCATACAATAAGTCACCTATTTAAGACACATGTGGCACATAAATGGAAGTATCTCATCATCAAAAATATCATGAAACCATTAAAACCTTCAATTCAGGGCACAAGACCCTAAAACACTTCCTTATCTGAAACTACTCAATCCTCCTATTAGTTATCAAGAACTAGTCTAGAGATATTTGACCTCCACCATCTTTAGGGTAACTTCCAGACACTTCCACCACTTGGAAAACTTCACTATAAAATCCACCAGAATGTTCATGCACTCACATTCATATCTCATTCCCATAATTTCACACTTTCATACATGTACCTACCACCTTCTTGGAAAACCTAATTAGGTTGATTAGGCCATTAGGACTTTAACATGACAACACCTCTTCTGATCAAACCATGAGACCAAAAAAAACATATGGGATATCAAAAAACTATCCATGCTCATAATAAATTGTTAGGCCATACAAAACATTACAAACACTCTTGAACTTATAAGACTGGTTTTCACCTCTTTAGGCCATTAGCGGTAGGAAAAATTGGGAGAAATGTGTCACCAATTTCTTGAATAAAACCTATCCAAATATTGTAATGGAAATTTAACACACATACCAAGATTGAGGAATAAATTATTTTCACTTCATGAACCCCAAAACACATACATGTGCATGAAAATATTTACAAAATAGAGGTTTTGTCGTAGCTTGCCATCATACTTGTAGCATTTCACCACCACCGAAATCAGATATGAAGAGTTCTCTACATGCTTGAACCATCACACTAGAATTATATATAGATATATATAGATATAGATATATATGTGTATATATATACACATCAATTCAAGGTAGATAATTAATTATGTCAAAAACCTTGACCCTGCATACATATAAAGGTATTGTTAATATTTCGATTCATGTAACAAGGCAATCATGGTAAGTAAGAAATGTCCTAGTTTCATTAATCCTTAAGATATGGAAGTAGGAATTAATAAGTTAAATAATTAGGGTGGTCTTGGACCATTGGACATGGATTAGAATATTTTGTTTTCAGATATTATTATGCAAGTTTGGAAAATAAAGGTTGTGAGCCAATCTCCCTAGTTCATTGATTAGACCTAGACCATATGCATTGATTTTGATTATTGATTAAACTTAAGGATTAAACCCTATTTTAATGGCTATCATGAATGTTGTTTTGTTTAAATAAGTTATTAAATGAGGTCATTGAACTGATCACCATGCATACTTTGGAAAATATTTGGTTAACATAAGTTTTGTTTAATTATTTCTTTGACCCCCATACATGGTAGGAAGAATGAAATAGTAGTGGTAGATTTCAATGTGCCATTAAGTGGCTTTATAGAAATTAAATGTGAATTTATACCTTGAAATTTTTAAGATTCTTATAGAAGATACCTCTGCACGTAATTTTTGGGTTCATTTTATTTTTATTTTTAGTCGATCTCGTTTTGGGCGAAGCCATGCTGGATTGGAAACTTGGTGTTTTAGTGAAACTCGAGCTCTCCCTTTATGGAGTTGTGCATGAAATTAAATAGTGAATATTTTTTGATCTACTCATGGATCTGTTAGCTAAAAATAACATAGTTATTATAGTCCCATGGAAGTAGGACTTTATATATATGTGATTAGGTTGGGAAGCTTGAAGTTTCTCAGATAGCTAGAAATTCAAAAGGAAATTAGTGAAAGGAGTTATGGAAATATTGTTGGAAAAAAAATAGTTTTACTTACCCCTTACTTTGTTTATTTAATTTTGAAATACATGAATATTTACAAGGCATGAGAATAATTTTTTGTAAATTTTCCTTTTCTATATTGATTATAAGGGATTCGATAAATAATCAAGGCCATTCCTTTATGGGTCCTGTTGACAATCATCCTTGACGGATTGGACCGTCAAAGTCATGGGAATCCTTAGGTTACTGGGATGTATGCCCTAAGGATACCTCCATATTTTAAAGAAGTTTTTTCTTCTCTGTAGTGTGAGATGAGGCTTAGAAAATCAAAACAAACACAAATTTAAAGGGGGGTGATGTGCCAAGTGAACCTTCTAAGAGATCAATCGAGAATGCAACTGTCTAAAAAATGGAAATGGTGAATGAATAAAAGGGGTGAAATAAATTTCACCACAAGCCAGAGAAGATCACATAGAACACTACCTCAAACTACTTAAGAAAAACTTCAAATATAGTAACAACATTGAGAGATGCATAGTTTCTATGTGAAAATAAAGGTGATCAGAGAAAAAAAAAGATATACGAATGATGAATGAGATGCACCACAGGGAATATATATTACTCCAATAATTGTGCATAGTATTACATTAGAAAAGAGGAAAGATTGTTGCTACAAAACCCAAGAAGAAGGATAGAGCGTCAAGACCTTTGTCTTTTACAAAAGAGGGACTTGAGACAGAGAAGAAAAATCAATTGACTCCCTGCTTTTATCTCTAACTATATATCTCCTTTTTTCTATCTCTTTTGTGTAAAATATATCTAGGAGGAGGAAGAGAAGATAAGAATCCCTCCTTTACTCCTTTCCAACTACTTTTAATTATGATAAATGGAGTCAAGTGATAGGAAAAAATATCTCAAGATATTTCTCACACTTTAACATTATCTTCCCCTTTTAAAGGGTGAGAGCCATGCCTATTTAATGCATCTTTAACTATCATGTTACTGACTCCTTTGAGATGGAATCACCTTTTGAGGAACATCCCTTCGAATCTTTATTACATAAACAAATATTTTGATCCCTTGTGTATTGGTTCCCAATCTTATGACTCAAACGACATGTATTTTGTTGATATATTGAAACAAACATTTGAATGTGGATGAATGACTTTAGTATTCATAGGTTGGTACTCTTCACATGGGGCTATGCATTAATTCACTACTGAAATGACAAGCTAGATGACCCTTCAACTTTGATCTTTTGAAAAATTCATGAGCATTTAAATCTAACAGATAAGTATCATAATCACTCATACATGACACATGGCTTGTCACCTTTTATGACCTACTTCAAACTTGCAATCCATTTCCTTCTAGATCCACATGGGAAGCCCACGCATCCTTAATATATCTACTTCCCTTCAGGGTTTTGAGAATGCATTTTTCTGACACTTGGCACCATCCGTGAGCACACCATTTTGTTCCTTTGGGTGAGTAAAGGACCCCACTGTATATAATGTCAAAACCCCTTTTTAGGTGGGACCTTTGTAGTTAGATCCACGTGGAAACCATGCGGGCTTACGAGAATTTACGCCCTCCTTTGAATTTTGAAGTTGTGATGGTTGGACACTTTGCATCATTTGTGAGCATGCTCTACTTTCTTTGTGTTTTGGCTAAGTCCCTTTTCCATTGGCAAAGATTCAACTCCGAATGGGCTCCAAAAACACAAGAAACTTCCTAGATGTGGAATTTAGATAACAGTCTAGCTACTCACTAGGACCATTATCCTGCTAAATGGAAAGAACCCATAATCTTTCACTATCAATTTGGTATGGAACTGCACTTCGAAGCCACTCCAAATCTGGGTCCATAGCACTTTTGGTTTTTACAGAGACTTCATAGTCGCTGACTGATTCCTATGCATTCCTACTCTCATAATAAAACTATGTAATTTATTTTTGTGAGAGTAGAAAATTTAAAAGATATCCAACATAATCTCTTGACTGATTTTAGTTGCTCTACATTTTCGCAAAGTGAATATTGCAACCACCTCAACCAACTGCGAATTCTTCATCAAGTCAGAGTCTTCATAAGATCTAGTGCCTCCTTAATAAAGTAATATAAGTGTGGGCATATACAAAACATAAAACATACATGCCTCAAATGAGTCATTCAGAGTGTGCACAAGCACTTATTTTTCTGAAAGCAATCTACTCCTAATCCTAATCTAATTGGTTTGGTACAAAATAAACAAAACCTGAAATAGGAAAGGAAAAATAGCTTCCTTTTCTTATGAAGTGCAGCCATAGGATTAATTTATCTATTGATATGGCCTGTAACAAGAGTGAAAAATTACCTTTCACTCTTCCACCCATGGTATCAATGAACAGAATGGATACCTCCTTTAGACATTCCTCTCTTAGCTGGAGGTGTTGTAGCTGACCCTCGAGGTCTTGAAAATTATCCTCATACCCTAAAGTGAGCATGAATGGTGTTGAATTCTTTCCTTGGTCTTGAGGGGAACCATTCTCTGGTGGGAGTCGGTCTAACTCTCTAATTCTTCCTGTTGTTCTGGATCACATTTTTTGGAACGAGGTTTTTTCATAGGATTCTTTGAAGGGTGTCATGACTATCCTTTCCTTCCTTATTTTACTATCATTTCCTTCCTTTTTTTAGCATCTTTTTCGGTGAATCTAGGATCTTCGATTGAAAGAAAAAAGGTCTCAATAATACTTTCTTCTAGAGTCCTAGGACTAGTCCCAGGAGAACTATTGTGAGTGGATGGCTGCCTTTGTTTTGGGGTGGATGAAGTGGTGAATTTTTTTATTTCTACAGGCCCTTCTTCATCAAGGCATCCCCCCAAATCTGATAAGCACTCAGGCTTATCTTCATCCTCCTCTCTCAAAGCTTTATGATTTTGTATGATGGTTTTTTAGCCTACAAATTCTCCATCATATGTGTTTTCATCTTGCATTATGAAGCCTGTTAATAAAAAAATTTCCAGGGGAGCTTGTTTGTGGGGAGGAAAAACAAAGGAAACTTCTGTAACCTCTCTTTTGCTCATCTTATGACACAAACCTCCTAAGCCCATATCACTTCTCACCACATGCTCCTCTTCTTTTGGATTTAGATCCATTGCTTGCTAGTGCGAGGGTTGTAGTTGCTCGAAGATAGGGGAAGGGTGGAATGGGTGCCTTGTAGATGGACAAGAGGATGATGCCTTGGTGGTAATGAAGTCATGATTGCATAACTTCATAGGATGAAGAGAAATGGAAGACGTGGAAAGAAAGATGAGTGGAAATGGATGAGAGGGAGGTCTATGAGCCTTTATAATGATTTTTCTGGACCATGTGGAGTCGTTGGATGTGCTCCGCAACTATCTTCTTTGAAGTTTTAACTTCATCAAGAATAGACCAAGTTGATGCCATGATAAAATATCACTTTAAGTCATCCCACCAGGTGTGCCAGGAAAACTGTTGACGATCATCCTTGGCAGATTGGACTATTAGAGTCATTGGAATCCTTAGGTTAGTGGGACATGTGCCCTAAGGAGACATCCATATTTTAAATAATCTGGATCTTCTCTGTAGTTTGACATAAATTTTAGAAAAATGAAACAAACCATTAATTTTAACGGGGACGATGTGCCACACAAACCTTCTAAGAGATCAATCGAGACCGCAACTGTCTGAAAAAGGGAAGTGGTGAACGACTGAAAAGGGTGGTTGAAATTACACCACATGTCATAAAAGATTCACATAGAACACTACCTCAAACTACTTAAGCACAACTTCAATGATAGCAACAACATTGGAAGATGCACAGTTTCTATGTGAAAATAAAGACGATCAGAGACAATAAAGATATGTAAATGAGGAACAGAAGATGCACCATAGGGCATATATATCACTCCAATAATTATGCACATTATTACATTAGAAAAGAGGCAAGATTGTTGCTACAAAACCCAGGAAGAAGGCTAGAGCTTCAAGACCTCTATCTTTTACAAAAGAGGGACTTGAGACAAAGAAGAAAAATCGACTGACTCCATGCTTTTATATCTAACTATATATCTCCTTTTTTCAATCTCTTTTGCGTACAATATATATAGGAGGAGGAAGAGAAGATAAGAATCCCTCCTTTACTCCTTTCCAACTGCTTTTAATTATGATAAATGAAGTAAAGTGATAGAAACAAATATATCGATATTTTTCTCACACTTTTCCATTAATTTCCCCTTTTAAGGGGTGAGATCCATGCCTATTTAATAAATCTTTAGCTATCCTGTAACCAACTCATTTGAGATGGACTCACCTTTTGAGGAACATCTCTTTGTCTCTTTATTACATATCCAGATATTTTGATCCCTTGTGCATTGGTTCCTGGCCTTATGACTCAAACGACACGTATTTTATCATTATACTGAAACAACCCTTTGAATGCATATGAATGACTTGAGTCTTCATAAGTTGGCACTTTTCACACGGGGCTACACATTAATTTTCTACTGAAATGACATGCTAGATGACCCTTCACCTCTGATATTTTGAAAACATCCTGAGCATTTAAATCTTATAGATAAGTCTCGTAATCACTCATATGTGATACATGGCTTATCACCTTTTGTGACTTGCTTCGAACCTGGAGTCCATTTATTTCCAGATCCATGTGGGAATCCCATGCATCCTTAAGATTTCTGCTACCCTCCAGGGTGTTGGGAATATGTTGTTCCAACATTTGGCATCATCCGCAAGCACACCGTTTCATTCCTTTGGGTGAGTAAAGGACCCCATTGTATATAATTTCAAAACCCCTTTTTGGGTGGTACCTTTGTAGTTAGCTCCACATGGAAACCCTGCATGCTTTTGAGACTTTATTCCCTCCTTTGACTTTTGAAGTTGTGACAGTTAGACACTTGGCATCTTCCACAAGCATGCTCTACTTTCTTTTTGTTTTGGCTAAGTCCCTTTTCCATTGGCAAAGATTCAACTCTGAATGGGCTTCGAAAACACAGGAAACATCCTGGCTATGTAATTTAGATAACTTATCCTTTGAATAAGTTAGATATAATAAAATGGGGTTGTTAATTGATGCATTCACGCCTGAATCGATGTCTACCTTTGTCTGTTTTTAAAACACATAATTGATAAGAGGTCATTAATGGAATGAGATGTGGCCTTGATTTGAAATTTAGGTAGATACATAGGCACAATAAATAAGTTTTATTATTTCATAACCTAGTGAACAATATAATAGCATAGCAGATTTGTGTTATTTGACACCACCGGGTCTAGTTGATTTCACCACCATTTCATTATTCTAGTTAAAAACTTGTAACCCATGAAAATTTTGGTTAAATATCATGACCACATCTTGAATAAATAAAATATAGAAGTAAATAGTATTATTTGTTGTGGGCTATGAAAAATTCAGGCTTGCTGGGTATAGGGTATCAATAAGTGATCCCTATGTGCATGATAAAATGGGTAGGGTGATTTTAGAAGGTAGTCACAAGTTGTTCTCTAAAGGATAGATATCCTTGTCTTGAAACTTGAATGTGTAGTTGAGACCAATATTGTATCAGTCCTTATTGGTTGTGTATTGGTAAGGGAAGTTTAAGTAACCTCCCATGGCTTTCATGCATTTAAAAATATCTCTCTGAAACTTTTACAACCCTATTTATTAGGAATACATATTTTCTTGTATTGTACTAACTTATTATTGATCTCATATGGATAGATAGGTAATTATTATTCTCTGTGAGAGATCTTTAGATGTGTGTGTCATATTAAAGAAAAAACATAAGAAACAAGAGCTAATTGTTATACTAGCCCTTGATAATTGTAATATTCTAAAGGGGGGTGTTTGTATCACTTATAGTTTTTGTTAGGTAGTATGCATGATGAATTTTTCTGAGGAATAACTAGCTTTCACTTCCTACTATATTTATTGAAAATTAAGGTTGCATATTGATGATGGAGGTGGAATTACATGTTGAGTATTAACAATAGTTTTATGATTCTGATTATTGCACTGAAACTAAATGTGTTAATAGCTCTAATATTATATCTATTATTATTAATTTATTGGGATATTAATGACGTTTACAAGTCTTTTATTAAGGATTGAAATCATTATTGAATACTTCCTAATGGTTGACATACTTATTTGTATAGGAATGAGTTTAATTTAAGTTGTATTTTAAATTAAACCATAAATGTTGACTTATTTTGAAATGAATCAACCAGATATAGGGGTATAATTCCATGCCAGTTCTTTTGGAACTGACCATGTGCATTTTATTATTATTTTAGTTACAGGTTTGAAAAATGTTACAAAAAGGATAAATCTTGGTTAACAACATGCTGTGATTATTTCATATGAATGTAAATAATGAATATGTATTTGAATGTAATGAATAGAAGGAAATACTTATAAAGGAAAAAGGAAATTTAAAATCTTGTTGTAATTTATTATTGATTTCATTATCGTTATGTATTTCAATAATGAGGCTTTATCCTCTAATTCACAAATGAATACTTGTTGTTTTTACAGTATATTTGAGATAAAAATAAATGTTATAATTCCAAATTTTTAGTAGATTATAAATGCATTATTGCAAGTACAATTTAATAATTGGTTTCATTATATTACTATTGTATGATAAAACAATACTTATAATACGAAAAAGACTACAACATTGCTAAGATGTATTTGTAAACTATTTAATATAACATCATGTTTAACTACACATTAAAAGATATATGCACATTGATTAATCATATAGGAATGTCAGAAACCTATTTCCGTGATAATGTGAAAGATATAGTTATAAAAAATTATATCTCTCTATTGTATTATGATCATTAACAAATGGCGTGTAATAAGTTAAGTGTACCTTCCTTATCATAAACATATAACTATGAAATACTTAAGAATGTAATGAATCGACCAGATATAGGGTTATAATTCCATGTCTGTTCTTTTGGAACTGACCATGTGCATTTTATTACTTTTTTAGTTGCAGGTTTGAAAAATGTTACAAAAAGGATAAATCTTGGTTTACAACATGTTGTGATTATTTCATATGAATGTAAATAATGAAGATGTATTTGAATGTAATGAATAGAAGGAAATACTTATAAATGAAAAAGGAAATTTAAAATAATGTTGTAATTTATTATTGATTTCATTATCGTTATGTATTTCAATAATGAGGCTTTATCCTCTAATTCACAAATGAATACTTGTTGTTTTTACAGTATATTTGAGATTAAAATAAATGTTATAATTCTAATTTTTTGGTAGATTATAAATGCATTATTGCAAGTACAATTTAATGATTGATTTCAGTACATTACTATTATATGATAAAATAATACTTATAATATGAAAAACTCTACAACATTGCTAAGATGTATTTGTCAATTATTTAATATAACATCATGTTTAACTACACATTAAAAGATATATGCACATTGATTTATCATATAGGAATTTCGGAAACCTATTTCCATGATAATGTGAAAGATATAGTCATAAAAAATGATATCTCTCTATTGTATTATGATCATTAACAAATGGCACATAATAAGTTAAGTGTACCTTCCTTATCATGAACATATAACTATGAAATACTTAATACTATAATTATGTGTTGTAAGGAATTGCAACAATATCTTGACCAGTCTAGCGTGGAATGGAGATAGGAAGGGTGACGATGTGCGATGATGTAAGTAATCATGCATCCACAACCTTTCCCATAGGTATTCCAAGATGGTTCAGTCAGTGTACTAATGCAATGCTTAATGATTCATAATTGTTTCCTGATTATAAACTGAATAGATGAATTAATGATTATTAACTGATGACAGGAATCCATAATGTCACACTTGTGTCTTGCAATTCATACTTATACCAGTTCGAGATGACTACAGTAAAAGGGATGGACACGTAATGACTTGGGTCATTACATAAATGTACCTTATCTTGTAGGGGTACCAACGTGGTATTGGCATGAGCCACACAACTCGAATGTCAAGTTAGGATAATTGTAGCTTCATTGTTTGAACTTAACAGCTAAATACATGATTACATTGATGTTTAATAGAAAAATTAATAAATTAAATAATGGAAATGAATTACTTAATAAATTAAATAATGGAAATGAATCTTGATAACTATGAATGAGACATTTGTGGGTGAAGGGAAGACATGTTCCATAAGCTTATGTGCAGTCTTGGAACCAGCTTGCTAACACAACACCAAATAACTATGGCCATAGTAGTGAATGTAACAGGATGCATCATATGTTCACCAAGTCTTCTTGTTATGGTGTCAAGATTTGGATGTGTGTTATGGAAGTAACTTTCTAAAGGATTATAAGAAGATTTGTAAGTTCTCTTAGCCTAAATAAGACTTAAAAAAATGATATACTAAGTATATTGGATAGTAATGAGTGTTTGAGGTGGATAAAGAAGGATCTCTAAACCCTCACTGCTGCACATGGTTATCATAGATTGTCTGATTAGATTATGAGCATTAAATAATGCTAGAATAATAAAGTGGATGTTGTAAATGATGTTACTAATTTTAGCATAAGATAGCTTAAGAGATTTATATCTCTTGTATAGTAGATTTAAATTATGCATGTTTAATTCAATAAGGGTATTAATTGTATTTAATGAGTTGGAAAAAAAACCCCTCAGCTTTTGACGGTTCATTTAGAGGTGTTATATTTAAAATAGATGTTATTTTAAATGTAATCATCACCTGAGAGATTCAAACTCTTGTAGGGAAATTTTTTTATATAAACTCAATAATTATAGTTAATGCCTTTATTGAGTTTAACACACAACAATTAATTTCTAGCATACAAGAGTTATAAATCACTTAAGGTATCTTAGCCTGAAATGAATAACATCATTTACAATGTCTCTTAGATTATTCCAGCATTAATTAATGTTTAGAATCCAACCAAACAATCTATGATAACTATGTGTAATTGTAAGGGTTTACAGATCCTACTTGATCCACCTCAAACACTCATTACGAGCCAATATACCCAATATATCAATTGGTTAAGCCTTATTATAGGTAGAGAGAACTTGTGATGTCTTCTTAGCATCCTTTGGAAAGTCACTTCTGTAACTATCATCTGAATCTCAACACCATAACAAGAGTACTTGGTGAACAGACAATGTATCTAGTTACATTCACCACTATGGCCATAGTTATTTGGCGTTGTGCTAGCAAGCCAGTTCTGAGGACACACAGAAGCCTAAAACCTTTATTCCCTTCACCTCATAACCACTCCAACCATAGTCATTAGGATTTGTTTATGTTTTTTTAGTTATTAATTTTGTTGTTAAACATCTTAAACAATCATGTAATTAAATTCAAACACCAAAGCCACAATTATCATAACTTGGCATTCGAGTCACGTGGCTCATGTCAGTACCACTTTGGGAACCCTACATGATAAGGTACATTCACGTAATGACCTAATTCATTACGTGTCCATCCCTTTCCCTGTATTCATCCCCAACTGATACAGGTATGACTCACATGACACGAGTGTCACATTAAAAATTCTTTCCGTCAGTTAATAATAATTATGTTATCTAATTCAATTCACTATCATGCAGTAATTATGATCTGCTAATCCCTACAAACTTACACTAACTAATCCATCTTGGAACAACTATGGAAAAGGTTGCAGATGTGTGATGAATTATGTCATCGCATAACGTCACCATTCCTATAGCCATTCCAAGTTGGATCGATCAGGATATTGTCACAATGGCTTACGATTCATAATTATATCCTTAAATAATTCTTAGTTATATGTTCATGATAAGGAGGGTACACTTAATTTATTACGCATCACTTATTATTGATCATAATACAGTAGTGAGATATCATTTTTTATGCCTATCTCTTTCATATTAACACAAAAATAGGTTTCTGGCATACTTATATGATTAATCATTGAGCATATGATTGATAAATGTTTATATATCTTTTCATGTATAGTTATAGGTGTTTTCATAATAGATAATTTGCAAATGTGTCTTAATAGTGTTACTATTATTGTCATATTTTAATGTCTCATCTTAAAATACAACAATAATCAAATCATAATGGAAGTAATAATCAAATTGTACTTGTAATATTAAATTCCCATTATTTCGTAATTTGGGCATTATAACACTTTGTAAAAAAGGTAGGCTATAAAAAAAGTCACATAAATTCATGTCATGGAGGTTAAAACCTCATTTGAAGTACATAATAATATTGCAACAATATTAAAATACAACATGCCTTTAAATGCCTTTATCTCTAGCAAAGTAATACTTTCACTTTTTAAACAATTACATGAAAATTTATTACATTAGTATAGATCAGTATAACATCAATCAAACATGCTAAAATCCATTATTTACCCTTTTTTTGATACTTAATAAACCTACAAGCTGAAAATATTAATTACACATGGTCAATTCCAAATAACTAATATGGAATACACATCTCTTTGTCTAGATATTCTATTATGAAATAATTTAGCATTCTCTAGCTGGTTTGACATCATTAGATCAAGTATCATGAAATCAATACATACCTACTAAAATAAATGATCTAATAAAATTAGAAAATTACTACTTTTAACAACATAGAATGTCAATTATTTAAATCATGCTCATATAAATTAAATCACAATTGTGTAAGTCTCCATTCTTTGAATCATACTAATATAACTTAAATCACAATTCTTTAAGCCACCATTATTTGAATCACACTAATATAGGACATTCTTCAATCATTACCAATTATTAGACAACAGTTTTTAATCCAAAAACAACACTTAATAACCATATTAAGTGTCACTTTATAATTAGAACAGTCATAAGATTTTTCCCCTAGAATATTTCATTTCCCATTAACAACTCAAAACTTATATTAATCCTTACACTACCCTTTAGACTTCTTTTATTTTAGATTCATCCATTAATGTTCTATTAGATTGCATTACAATAATGAATCATAAGGTTTTCTTTCCAAACAATTTATTCAACCTAGATATGTGGCATACAACTTGTACCCTCTACTTCCCATTTCCACATCATTGATAAAATTATGTATTCAATCAACTCGTTAATATAAATTATAATATTTTTATCTTCACTGTCAAACAAATAATCCAATCTCGGGAATAATGATATCATGTTAATTAAACTAACAAAACAACCTAAGTAACAAATAATACTAATAATCAATCATGGCCTAGGATCATGAATTGGAGGATATATAACTAGTTCACCTCAAAGGTCATCTTTTATTTTTTTGTTGGGATCTACTTTGTGAGATACCCTTTAATATAAAGGATGAAGGAATAAAACCTCGTCTACCATATACATGCAGGTCAGTGACAAAGAAAACCAATTAAACATTCCGAGTTCATGTGGAATATCCCAGTCTTGAATAGTACATAGTCTTGAGCTCCATGAGCTCATGTATATTGTTAGAAAAAAAAAGGACTCAACATTAAACTAAGAATCAAGCTCCTTGAGATCTGATCTAAAATCAATTTGTGAGTTGGGTTCCTATTTACAATAGTATTAGTTAAAGCACAAGCCAGTGATAGCCCTTGAAAATAAATTTGATATCAACAAAATTCAGACCCACGACCCCCAAACCGATTAAATCCAATTTTAGTTCAAACCCAGTTTGCAGGCCTGAGATAAAAAATTCCAAATCCATTAATACCTTCCAACGACTATGCATCGACCAAGAAAAATCATCTATCTATTCATGCATATCACAAAGAAACACATATACAATGAGCACTCATAAGCTAGTACCTAGGTTGACTGACTCAGTACTTTTTCAAAGTCCAAAAATGGGCTACATAAGCAAGATTTACTCTTATGTAAAGAGTTTATCTATGATGATTTTTAATCACAATTTTTTTTAAAAAATCCCAGAAGCCTTTAAACCAAAAAATAAACCTCTACATATTGAAGAACAACCCTGAAAATATTTCCCATAAAACACACAATTACATAGAAATAAAATATCCAAATTAAGAGAAATGTAAAACATGTCTGGATATATGGAGTCCCTGAAATATCCTCAAATATTCTCATTGAAATAGTTCCACCTAGTAAAAATAGTCTTGCCAAGATTCCAACCTCAAAAATCCAAAATATTGCCTTTTTATTGAACAACTCATTCTCATATATAAAGAAAATGTTGGGTCATTCATAATGGCTTCCTACATACTCTCGCATACAACCGAACTTTAACAATAGCTTGCCTAACCAAATAAATACATGTAGAGCTCCAAATAGGGAGAGCAAAAATGGTGAGTAAACAATGAAACCATGATGACTCATGCAATATATTCACCTAGAAGCTTCTCCATTCCTGAAGTCCATGGGAAATTTTAATAAATATATTAAATAATCATAGTTCATGTTGTGGCTGAACTTAATTTGCATCGATTTTCCCTCCATCTTTGGCAGTGGAAGTTTAAAATATTAACCTTTTCTTTGCATGCTAACTCATTCATTGCATTAATCAATATTCATTACATCTCGAGCTAACTTGAGTTTATCCAGGTTGAAATTTAAATAAAATTGAATTTAAAACACTAAAAATTTCCATGTTAATATCCTTTGATTGATTATAAACCATGGTGCATGCTTGGGTTGTTAATTGACCAAATTTAACTATTTCTTATTCCAGGCTACTTGAATATAATCAAATTCTCTTTAATACCAACCTTTGAATCCATGTAAAGACGTATGTTTTAGGTCTCAAAACCCTTGTTTAATAATATAAACCTTACCAACATGGGGTCGAGGACCTTAGTATTTGGAAACTATAATTTGGGATTAAATTATAATAAAACATATATACCTTATTTTTGCATTAAGGTCCTAGACCTATATCACCATGATGACTTTTGCGCAACCTTACCAAGGTCTACACCTGGTACTAGTTTCGTCAACCAGTAAATGCAAGACATCAAAGAGGGAGATAGTTTTATTTGAGACAATGGTCTAATACCCATTAGAATAAACTTTGATGTTATTAATAGTTGCAAAGTAAGAAAAACAATTAAATAACCTTTACCTTTTCTTTGAGAAAGACTTCATTACCGTCTCACAGTCCATGAACAAATTTTAATGCCAATGAAGGAGAAATAAGATATTTAAAAAAATATTAATTGTTGTCCTTACCCTAGAATTGGTTTGCGACCATGTAAAAAAAATGAGTTAGAAGTATCATATTATTTTTATGATAGTCTAAGAATGATATTAAACATTCAAACATTCATATAATCCAAATTATTTCTTAGTGACAAACCATTACTATTACAAACATTATTTCTAGTAAGAATAGCAAAGCATCAATATCAATATCAGGTACATAAACTAATAATATATAAATGTATTAACTCATCACTTTCAGTCAAGTAACTCATAATACACAATAGCAAGATGCAAAACAACATTACTATAGGTGTCGTAACCAAAAAATTTAACAATGTACTACATCATCATTCATAGAAAATTAAGTACATAGAAAAATCAAAGCCAAAGAGGAATATGTCATAAATGTTGAGTGCATTACGAGAGTTGAATGGAAAGTGCCATTGTGAAGTTGTACATGCAACTACATGTAAATACATACATCCTTTTCAGGATATGCACATGCTCATGTGCATGTATATAAAGCCATGTAAAGGAGCTTATTTTCTAGCTCTTGTAACCCACTCTTCATTCTATGAATTATTCCCAATGACAAAATAGACTAAAATTTTAGGATGTGACATGCTTCCCCCCTTAATGAATCATCATCCTGATGAGTTTTTCTCATTAATCACAATCAGAACATTCAAACTCATAATTAAATCTAATATCTAAGGAGAACACTCAACATTTTCATAAAAAACCTATAATATTCCAGGTCAGAATTCAAATTTATTGGCTGTAATATCCTTTTATTCAAATAATCAAAGTCAAACACTTTGAAATATGAAAAAATCCTTATTATTTTAGCAACCAAAATGTATAATAATGTCATGTATGTCATAATAATTGACAAAAAGCTGAATAAATCAGTCAAAAAAAATGTTTTTAACATTCAATTTAATCAAGAAAACCCTCTTTTTTATCTCTTTCAGTCTATTCTAGTAGTTTAATTTGTTTCATCATGACAATTTCAGGATCTAGAGCCTTTATTTTCATCTAGTGTTTCTTCCATACCAGCATGTTAGTTTTCCATTACATCCTAAATCCTCTGCTGTAGATTGTTTACTTTATTTCTCAAGGGACAATCCCTGACGTAGTGGTCACTACCAAAAAATTTAAAGCAACTATCAAAATGTCTCTTCCTTTCAAATATGGCAATCTTACCGACAAAATTTTCTTGTTCAGTTCTTTTAAAGTTTGCAACAATGTTATTTCCACATTTTTTAGCTTTATTTTCTACCTTTTTTCCCCATGTTTTCCTATGTGACAATGGTGAAGGTGATATATGACTCATCTTTCACTTCTCATCTCTATGAGCAGTAATGGCTTGGATATTCTGATCTTGTATGATATCTTCTCATCTCTATGAATATGAGTTGATTATTCCATGTCAGTTATTGTGAACTAATAATGTACATTATTGTACTTTATCATTTTGGCATTAATTAATGTTTAGAATCTAACCAGACAATCTATGATAACCATGTGCAACTGCAAGGGTTTACAGATCCTACTTGATCCCCCTCAAACACTCATTACGAGCCAATTTACCCAGTATATCATTTGGTTAAACCTTTTTAAAGGTACAAAGAATCATGCATATCTTCTTAGTGTCAGCTTCCGGATCACAACACATTTTAAAAGAATAAATGGTGATAGAAAATGCAATAAGTTATTTGCAATACCATGTGCATAGTTTTAGCATTGCGCTAGCAATCCTAGTTTTGTGACTACACATAAGACACTTAAAACTTGTCTCTACATTCACTAGACAATCCTTCGTAGTATCAGTATTTTTTTCCATTATTTAAGTTATTAAGTTAGTTGTTAAACATGTTATTTTATTCATTTACGACAATGTAAACCTTCATCCTATGGATAGGTTAACTAAGTTTCAAGATGATATCTAAACCATGTTAGAGGTACACAATGATCTCCATGAGTCAGTGTATAAATTATGTACCTCTTTTTGCATGATTGTTAACTTTATCGATCTACGATAGTTGATTAGGTTTACAAAAATATAAACCTTTAAACCATTTCGAAGCATTAATCAAAATTTTATTAATTCTTAACTTATTACGCGTCATTATTTAATGACTAGAAATCATGACATAGCAACAAGATGTCATTTATTATGATTATCTCATTCTACATTATTGTAGCTTTAGGGTGTTGATTTTGTATTGTTGTATCATATTAACACACCAAAATAATCAATGATAATGAAATCATGCAACAATTGTACTTAAAATATTACATTCTTATTCTACTAAAATCTCAACATGATAACATTTTGTAAAAACACAAGTATGTTGTAAAAAAACAACTATTATTCATATAAAATAGGATGAAACCTCGATTAAATTACATAATGATATTGATAAAACAATAATCATTAATTCATACATGATCATGTCGTTGTCTATCAATCTCTCACAAAGTATGTACTTAGAATGCAATGGCGTTATCAATGAATATATGTGCATTTATGATATCATTTACATGAAATAATACAATTAGTTGAATCATAATGTGTCATACTAAGCACTAGTCCTTTATCAGTAGTACCGACATCCATTCATAGAAACACATTGCAATTATCTAAATAACCTCTTTATTTTTATAGCAATGTACATGGTAAGTTCTTATTATAAAGTCACTACTGAAATAATAAACTCATGATTCATAAATTATAGCAGGCTTATTTAACTTAATGATGAAAAATAATTCTTATCACATTACTCATATCAATGCCTAGTACATTCATTTTATTCATGAAATTTGGTACAAAGATATCAACAAGTGACATGACATCTTTCTTTTGTCAACTCGACATTCCACTGGACAGATGCCGTATAATATGGAAAAGATAGTTTGTACATGGTCAAATCATAAATATTTTTGACATGGTAATATCTAATCCAATCACATGATCTTTAGTTTGAAACAAGAAGTCATAACACTTACAAATAAGCCACTTATCCTCTTCACTAAGTACATAACTTTAAAATATAATAACATTCTAATTTTCTAAAAAATTTATAATTCCATCTACATCTATTTCAACATTAAAAGTCTCATGAACACTTTGCACCCCATATTAGGAATTCATGAGTCCTAGTAGAGAAGGATGATGATAAGGCCCAAGTATTACATAATGTCATTAACTGTCCATCATACACAGAAGACAATTCAATCAAGACCTATACAAGAGAGTATTATTTATTTCATATATATTATCTTAATACTCAGCAAATGGATTTCAAACCACAATAGTTTCAATCTGATAAAAATCGGTATTCAACTCAATGGCTTTCTGAAATCACCTTATTACTACTAATGGGTAAATTTCCTTCCCGGCTCTAATTTAGTATGCTTTCGACAATTGGTTTACACCTAACCATGTAAGACAATACTCTATGAATCCACATCAAATAAGCATAATTGAAAGAGATTCCAGTATTCGATAAGTAATCACTTTACTAAAGGACACGTCCATACACCTCTAGTGGGTTAACCTTACCATACTTCTGTCAAAGAAGCTTAAATGTATGAAAAAATTCAACTACCATTATACAATTTTTTTTCATTAGAAACGATAATGATATCCAAACCACCCAAAATGTAGCCATTTACCTAATATTTTTTTAACCAACTCACTCATAACCTAAGGAAGTAAGAAGATTCTCTTTTATACTACTAATGTCTCTTTCTGAGAATACAAACTCAATTGCATGATACAACCAAAACACTGAATAAGGTCAACTCTAGTTTCCAATATGGGGAAGATAGAAACAACATAATGCTCACAATAATAACTTTTTCCCAGTTCTTATATTACAGTGCAGTAAAAATCCCAAATACCCATTTCCCAAAAGGAATTATTTGATAATAACTAATTGAAAATTTGATTTTGTTTTTTATTCAGACCTAGGAAAAAAACAGGCATAATTTTGTAAATAATAAATCCCCTTTTAATAGATTTACTAATTACCCAACAAGAAATCGACTTCATAAGGAATATTCAAAACCCATTCTATATTTTCTTAATAAATTAACATAGAATAAAACCTTATTATTTTCATTCATGCCAAAGCGTAATAACAAAAAAAAGGTTGAGAAATCCATTCCTGGAGTAGTGAAGACTTCTACCAATTTTATTCATTATTATTTCATTCCAAACTTCAAGAAAACTAAGCAACTAAAAACCCAAGAAGACATCTACTCATGTAACCAGGAAATTATTACAGATGCTCAAATAGGATGAATCTATTTTATTAGAAGAGAAGAATGTGGCAATAACTCGACAACCTGGATTCTCATCTTGGAATCATTCCAACAAATAATGAATTTGAACACCACAAAATCATTAAACTACCCTTTTTGTTTATACAGATTTCATACCAAAATTATGGCATCAAAAATACACAAAGCTCACCCAACAATAGTTTGAATACAAAATAAATCAAACCATCATGCATGTTTTCCCCAAAAAATCTTGGCATAAAAAAAAACAACCAAAATAAAACTTGTTTTCATGTAGTTATCTTGAGGGATAAGCTTCATTTTTTTCCAAACCAAGTACCTCATAAATTTCATTTATTCATACACAGGTTCCACTTTGTTTCTTAGGTTAAATCCTTTAATTCCCATATCCCTATAAGTATTAGTTGGGGCTTATAATATTAAATAATAAAAAACAATAATTAATCACCCTTGAATTTTCATGGTTTAATCAACCATAAATTAAACAATAATCATATAGCATAAAAATATTATCCAAGATTACATGGTCAGTTGACTAATAAAAGATCATTTTTTAATGCTTTGATATATGGTTAAAGACCACATTATTGTAAATCAAACAATTATCCTTCTACCAAATTAATCACATAATGAGAAAGGTATATAACCATATCTAACTTAATCACAAAAGCAAATGATTATGACCTTTTTAATTAACCCATAAAAATCCAATCCATCAAAATTGTTATCAAATTTTTTTTCTATCAACTATATGTTAACCATCAAGGAGGTACTTATTGAATGAATATAGTCACCATCAATGACTTATTGAATAATCATTATAATTCATTCCTTACCTTTGCAAAATTCATTTTTAAATCAACTTAAACAATTATTTACCTTGACTTTGATATAAATATATGCCATCGACTAACAATAATTAACTCTACACTATATTCAATACCATCACCATCATCATTAGCAGTAGTTAAGCATGATAGTTTAAATGGGAACACTTATCTTTAAAATACTACAAAAATCCTTTACAAGTAGTGACAAAATCATTATAATTCCTTTATCGCTAAACCATTGTCATATCAACAAAATGATTATTCCTACATAAGGATACCAATCATTATTTCCTAGTAACATCACATGCAAGGCACAACCATGTAGTTGTTTTATCAATATTATGAGCTAATCAAGAACAAAAATAAAGTATTACCATCTAAATATAAATTCACTAGCCATTAGCAAATCATTATTAAGACGATAAAATCTCATTAAGAGGTATAACAACCCAACAATACTCCAATGTTACGAAACCATTACACTTAGCAGAGGAAAATAAAAATTTTCAACAAAGCGAGAAAATAATAATTAATAAATGTTAAATAATTTATGATCGCGGGATGACAAACGTTATTACGTGGTTATGCATGTAACTACGCATCAGTGTGTATATCCTTTTCAATATATACATATGCACGTGTAGCTTCATACTCATCTAATCAATAGTGTTTATACCCAATACCTCGTAAAACATTCAACATTTAATGACTTATCCTTTCTATGAAACAGAATGAAATTATGGGATGTGACAGCTAATATACTCCTTTGTAGAGAAACAAGTCCTTTCTATTATAAGAAATCTCAAGAAGTTAAAAAACTTAATTTCTAACAATAAAGTCTAGTTAATAGTCTCACATCTAAGTGTAAAATAATTCATCTTGAGTAAGGACTTAAATGAGAAGAGGGAAGGTTGGATCACAAAAGTAATGGAATACAGTGTGGATATCAAGGTCATAAAGCTAAGTAGAGGTAAAGGTCTATGTGAGTAGATAGCTTCCAATCTACATGACAATATGAGTGTTATCCTAGTGCTACAAGATGACCGACAATCAACTATAACTTCAATACCTTTCAGTTGGACTCATGACATGGTCTGTTTCCTTCAAACATGTGAATTCTCTTAAGTTTTGAACAAAGTTAAAAGGAGATATTTTAGGATACATTCCATCCCTTATGTTCCTATGGAAGTCATATTATTTAGAAAAGATATTAATGGTACTCCCTTAATATGTGTTAACACAAATAAAATTGAGAGGATTTTACAAGAATTCCATAATAGACCAGTAGGTGGACATTATGCACCAAGTTAAAAAACACTTAAAATTATGAAAGGAGGCTACAATTGGCCAAATATCTTCAAATATTGCCATGTATGGGTCAAAAGTGTTAGAAATGTGATTTATTTTTGGGAAAAAGAGAAACTTACTTCCTTTCCTCTCCGCCCCATTTTAGTTAAAAAATTATTCATAAAGTGGGGGTTATATTTTATAGGGGCAATGAATCCACATCCAATCCTAGTACACAAATGGATATTAAAATCAATGAATTATTTCACTAGGTGGATAAAAGAAAATGCCTTGAAAGAGGAAAATGAATCTAATATATTTTATTTCTATGAGGGAATTATAACAAGTTTTGGAGTCCCCTCCACAATCATATATGATAATGCCTTGGAATTCCTCGACACCAAAATAAATGAGAGGTTTGTAAAAAAATGGGATTCATTTGAGTGCAACCTCAAATTACGATCCCTAAGGTAATGGGATCACTGAATCAATAAACAATAATATTATAAGGATAATCAAGAAAAATTTGGAGGAAAATCAAATAACATGGCACACAAAGTTAAAGTCAGCCTTATGGGCTGCTATGAATGCTCCTAAAATGCATACTAGCAAATCACCTTATAAGATTGTCTATGGTAAAAAGAAAATATTGCAATATCCCGTGATTTAATTGTAGATTGAGCAACAAGGGCAGAAGCCTGATTATATTTTATTAAACTCAATTAACCAACCTTATAAAGAATGGGCTGTAATATTTATAGATATTGCATAGCCAAATACAAACAGGAAACTAAGTTGCATAGGTGCAACTATATTCCAAATTACATTAGCTTCTAATAACATCTAGGAAGCAAAAATGAATAAAAACAAATATACTGTTAAAACAATATAACAACATCCGTGAAAGACAAATATGGTTTAGAAACCATATAACAATACACAACAAAAATATGGTTTATATTATAAACATTATTATTTAATTAATAAAATTAATTAAATAATTATACTATGCATAATTAACCTAACATTCCCCCCCTTAATTGTGCATTGTATGAAGAAATGAGGAGAGGAACTTTTTGAACAACTCAAACTTGTCACGTGCAAGTAACTTTGTGAAAATATCTACTCGTTGTTCAACAGTTGGACAAAATTGAAGTTGGATGTTGTGCTTCAACACATGTTCGTGTATGAAATGAACCTGAACCTCAATGTGCTTTGTTCTCTCATGAAACACTTGATTGTGAACAAGTTTGAGAACACCTTCATTGTCAACATACATGGTGGTAGGTTTGTCCTGTGATATTCCAAGTCCTTCTAGTATGTGACATAGCCAAATCACTTCATAGACACCTTCTCCTGCAGAACGATACTCAACTTCTATGGAAGAACAAGAAAAAAAGTGTTGTTTCTTGCTTCCCCATGATATTGGTCCAGATCCCATAAAGAATACAAATCCATAAGTGGATTTTCTATCATCAATATTTCCTGCATGATCTGAATCTAAATATCCAGACAAGAAGAAGTTGTCATTCTTCTTATATTCTAGACCAAGATCCACTGATCCTTTGAGATATCTCAAGATGCACCTTGATGCTTTCCAATGACACACTTTGGGTTCTTACATGAACTTGGATAGATAACTTACTGTAAAGTTGATATCTGGTCTAGTGTAGGTCAGGTAAATGAGACTCCCAATCAACTGTCGATAGAGAGTGGCACTTACCTTAGGAGATGGATCTGAACGAGATAACTATAATTTATTCTCCATGGGTGTAGCAATCAGCGTGCATTCCATCATCCTAAACTTCTCAAGTGTAGTCTTGGTATATTTCATTTGAGAAACAAAAATATGATTCTCTTTTTGCCATACTTCCAATCCAAGACAATAGTGCATCAGCCTGAGATCAGTCATGTCAAACAATCGATTAAGATCTTTCTTCATTGCATCGATCATCTTCACTGAACTACCAGTGATGACTAGATAGTTGACATAGACAACAACAATCACCATCTCCCCCCCTTTATTTTTTAGGTAGATATTAGGATCATATGGATTTATATCAAATCCATGTTGTACGAGATACTCATCAATCTTGATGTACCATGCCTGGGGTGCTTGTTTGAGACCATACAGAGACTTCTTGAGTCTGCATACCTTTGATTCTTGACCAGGTACAACATATCCCTCAGGTTGAGTCATGTAGACTTATTCTTGTAAATCTCCATTTAGGAAGGCACTTTTTACGTCCATTTGGTGAACTTTCCATCCAAATTGAGTAGTTAGAGAAAAAATCATCCTGATTGTTTTGATCTTAGCTATGGGACCAAATGTCTCCTCATAGTCAATGCCTTCTTTTTGTGCATACCCCTTTGCTACAAGTCTTGCTTTATACTTGTCCAATGTCCCATCTGCTTTGTACTTTATTTTAAATATCCATCTACATCCAATGGGTTTCTTCCCTGGTGGAAGATCGACAAGCTGCCAAGTGTTGTTCTTCATCACTGATTGATATTCAAAATCCATGGCATCTTTCCAAGCTTTTAATTGCAGGGCTTCATGGACTATAGAGGGCTCATCTGATTCAATAGCTCTACTCAACAAATAAAAATTGACTTCTTTCCTTTCTTTACTATGAGTATGTGGTCCAAGGGTGGATGTATCTGGTGGAGCATCCAATCTTACATCTCGTAATGTACTTGTACACAATTTAGGCATATGATGAACTATTCCCATGGGTCATGGTTCTATCTGATCAACACCATCATCACTTTCATCTTCTGAGGGAACATCAGCTTCAATTTATACAACAGGTGAAAATTTTACATCTTGTGAGTCTTGAGGAGTCTCTGCTTCCTTCTCAAAAAACTCAACATCTTTGCTGGTGTATACTTTTCTAGTCTTAGGATCCATCAATCTATACCCAAGATTCTCTTCACTGTACCCAATGAAGATGAGTTTCTGTGACTTCATGTCCAATTTATTTCTTTTTTTTTTGGGTATGTGTATGATTGCTTTACACCTAAATACTATGAGGTGTGCAATAGATGGTTTCCTTTTTGACCATGCTTCTTGTGGTGTTATTCCATCAAGAGCAGTTGTGGGCACTCTATTCAACAAATATACAGATGTCTTTGTTGCTTCTGCCCAAAATGTCTTTACAAGTCCGGAATCATCAATCATGCATTGCACCATTTCCATGATAGTATGATTTCTTCTCTCAACAACACCATTTTGCTGTGGTGTGTGTGGAGGAGGCATTTATCAACGAATTCCGTGAGTTTGTAGGTAGTCTCTGAACTCATCACTGGTGAATTCCCCCCCTTGATCTGAGTGGAAAGTTTTGATGTGACGACCAGTTTCTTTCTTAACTACTACTTTGAACTTTTTGAAGGTTTCAAATGCCTCACTTTTCTTGCGAAGATGCATGAAGTACTGGAACCTAGAATGACTTGGCTGCATCGGACCACAAAGATCGGTATGAACCAAGTCAAGTTTACCATGAGCTTGAAATGTACTCTTCTGGAACGAAGCTCTGTGTTATTTTCCTGCTAGGCAGTTAAAACACTTGTCTGTATCCTTCTGAAGAGATGGTAGCCCATGTACCATATTACACCGGTGAAGTGTTTCAAGATATTTGAAACTTACATGACCAAATATCTGATGCCATAACTGTGCTGAGGTGGAGTTCTTAGCCACAAGTGCTTGATCATCTCTGTGAAAAAAAATCAAGTTAGAACATCATCCCACATTGGAGGCTTTTGCAATTATTTTTGAGCCTCTTGATTTATCTTGAATCAAGCACGTTTTCTTGTCGGATTGACTATCAAAGTCAATTTTTAGGTTGTGATCTAGGATTTGACTAACTAAAAGTAGATTCTTTGTCAACCCAGGGACATATATGACATTTGATAGTCTGCATATTTGCGTGAACCAAGGGGTAGAGAAATGTTTCCAATCCCCTGAACTATATATGAAGAATCATCTCCCAACGAAACATGATTTTATCGATGGTGTGTCCCTCATTGAAATAAACTAGTATCTATGGCCGGTCATGTGTCGAGTGGCTCCCGAGTCAACATACCAGACATCACTAGATGACATGGATGGTTCACTTGATCAAGCAGTGAACAAGAAGTCTTCATTGTCTGACTGTTCTTGTTACTCAGCAATATTACCCTTCCTGGTGGGATCTTCTTTTCCAGTTCCCCTTTTTATGCCCGTGGTTGTTGTTAGAATGTCCCTTGTAATATTTTTGTTGTTGTCATCTAGATTTGTTGGATGAACCTTTCTTGTAAGTATTGTACCAAGAATCTTGTAGGTTATGTCCTCTTTTGAAGATTGGACATTGCTTTTTCTGTTGTTTTTCCCCTTGATACTAATTTTGATTTTGGGACTTCTGATAGGAATTAGGTTTTCCTTTACCTTTTCCTTTCAATTTTTGATGTGAAGATAGTTCCTGCTCCTCATCATCATCCTTATTATGCAATTCTTCCTCTTGTTGCAGTAGGTTTACCATTTTTTCAAAATCGAACTGTCGTATATGACACGTTTAGTGTTGTGACAAAAATGTGGTAAGAAGAGGAGAGTGCTCTCAGAACAATGGGAATGAGAGCATCATCTGTGACTAGTTCTCCCAAGGCTAGAAGTGAAGCCCTCAATTCTACAACTCTTCTTAAGAAAGCTTTAATTTTTTCATTCTGCTTGAACTTCAGTGGATGTAACTGACTTTGTAAATTGAGTATAACATTCTTGTTCTTGGCCTCGTATACTGTGCTCAATTTATCCCATTCTTCTTTTGCTATTTTGGCATCTCAAATGTGGGGTTACACATCATCAGACACTCCAAACAAGATGATGAGTTTGGCCTTCTGATCTAATTTATCAAATTACCGTTGTTGTGTTGTATCAATGGATGATTTGGTCAGAGTACCATTCACAGTAGGCCAGATTTCTTCAAACTCAAGCTGTGTCTTGATTTTAGTCTTCCATGTAGCATAGTTATTTCGTCTAAGCAATTGTGAATCCGAAAGAAAAAAATTGGGGGCATTGGTGCCCATTTTACAGAGATCACTGATAGGTTTAGCTCTTATCACTCCAGATATTAGGTTTCCCAATCTATATACCGTCAGTCCAATATACTGAACCTTTCTATATATGTGCCCTTTTGATATACCCATCGGTACGTGGAAGAAGCTCACACTTTCTATATACCCAACAGTACATGAAAGAGGTGTTAACGTACGTGAAAGAAATCAATATGTGGTACCAAGACAATATTGATGAGGTTTGTGCGATTATTAACACCGGATCAAAGAAATATCCTCATATGCGTGCGTAACTTCGATATATACTTGGATAATTTCTCAGTCTAGATTTATGTCATGCAATCATTCACAGACGAATGGGATGGTTCATAGTGTGTGCACTGTGACCTTATTACTCCCCATCAATTTATAGGGACTATGCCTAGACGACATTGTTGTAGCTATATTAGGTGTTAAGTGCAATAGTAGTCATGATGGCTTTATCCGTAAGTGCTTCCCAGAGGCACCATATATACCAAATGCTGTGAATGAGATCCAGGATCTCGTGAGTGTTACAAAACCAATTTTTTTATTGTTTTTAATTACAATTCTACCAGTTTCTGAGCAGTTACAAAGTTTGCAGTTGACTATGGCAACTTGAAAATTAGTACAATATTCTGAAGTATACAAATTACATTCAAAATTTTTGAAAAATTGAATGGCAAGAATTTTTTTTTGTTTTGTAGGCCCTAGTGGCCTCCGAAGCCCAAAATGACCCAAAATGCAAAGAATTGCAAAAAACCAACTGAAAATGCAATTTTTAGGTATCCCTCTGTTGGAGAAAGATGCCCAAAATGAAAAATAGGCTAAATGGGAGAAAAAAAATTACCCTAAATTAGTGATTTCTCCTCTAAATTTAGTTAGTTATAACTAAATTCAATTTTTTTGCTGAATTTGGTGGTTCCACCAAATATTCTACCAAATTCGAAAAGAAAGTTGTGGGTGGGATTTGAACCATGCACCTCCCACTACTAAGGCTCTCCCTCTATCCAACTTGGTCACTTAAGGGTGCTTGATATGGAAATGAACAAACTTGTATTTAATGAAAGGTAAAATTGACTTACCTTTTGAAAATGTGACCTGAATGAAGATCCATGTGGCTGCAAATGAGAAGAATGTGATTTAGGGTTTCTTTTTGCTGAAAATATAGATCCATAGTATTTATCTTTGCATTTTGAACGCTATAATTTTATTTCTTCTCCACGGATCTGATTCAACTCACTGCTTGAGAAATCCTAACCGCTTTTTGTTTTCTTTTTTTTTAATGTGTTGAGTGATGCTTGATTACTGTATTTGATCTCACCGTGTTTTGCTTCTAGTGCAGGTTATTATTTTTAATGCGGGGATCTCTTTGATGCAAAGAATTCAGTCTTCAAATGGTGTGTAGGTTGCTTCGTGGGTTAGAGGAGTGGATGCAGGGGTCTCTATGTGCAGGTGCATGGAAGCTTTTCACAGCTATGGCCATGTCTGCAGGTTTCTCTGGATACAGGTGCAGGGTGCTTGAAAATGAGTAGGGACAGGCTCTCAAATGGCCCAACCTTCAGTTCACAGGTCTCCAACACACTCAATAATAGAATAATCCAATATGCATGGCTCAGTCTGGGGCTCGGTGCACAGTGTACTGCAGCAATTTTTTATTTTTATTTTAAATCTATACTTGCAACAAATTTTTCCTGGTGTTGGGTGCACCAGTGCAAAAAAAAAATTACCTTCCAAACACCTAGAAGGAACAAGAGGATGTGGGGGAGGCAGGGATGGGGCTGGGAGGTTGCACAAGGCTACACAGGCTCTCAAATGCTACAAACGCTTCTCCAATCTCCTCTCTCTCTGTTTCTCTCTCTTCCACACCTTCACAGGTCTAGATTCTCACTTTGGTACCAAATGTAGATTGAGCAACAGGGGCAGAATCCTAATTATATTTTATTAAACTCAATCAACCAACCTTACAAATAATGGGCTGTAATATTTATAGATATTGCACAGCCAAATACAGACAGGAAACTAAGTTACACAGGTGCAACTATATTCCAAATTACATTAGATTCCAATAAGATCTGGGAAGCACAAATGAATAAAAACAAATATACTGTTAAAACAATATAATAGCATCCGTGAAAGAAAAATATGGTTTAGAAACCATATAACAATACACTACAAAAATATGGTTTATATTATAACCATTATTATTTAATTAATAAAATTAATTAAATAATTATACTATGCATAATTAACCTAACATCAATAACTTTAGAACTTGTAAATGATCTTGAAATGTTTGAAGAAGAGGCCATAAAGGGTGGATATATAGATTTAATGGATTTAGAGGAACTAACGGTTTGAGCCATGAAAAAAATGGAGCTTCATCAAGCCCAAATGAAAATAATTTGATAAGAAAATAGTGGCAATAAATTTTTAGGAAGGATACCTTGTCCCTAAATGGGATCAGGGTAAAGCTAAACTAGGTAAGCACACCAAAATTGACATAATATGGAGGGGTCCTTTTGTTATTTTTATCTACAAATCACATAATTATTTTTTATTTGTAAAGGCCAAATGATGAGGAACTTTATATCTTTCTTAATGGGATATACCTCAAGCATTGTTATTAACGTGAAGTGTCATCAAGTACATGATAGTGGAATATTTGCACTTTTCTCTAAGTGTTGTTATGCACATGTCTGGTTGGTAGTTGTATAGTTTTAGTTCCCTATCTACTTATGCACACTCTACATGTTTCCACTTGCAACATGTATGATTTGCATTTTACATATAGTTTTTATGGGCCTTATTTGGCTGCACACAATCCAGTTTTTTAATCATGGTAAAAAATAATAATATTTTGGGGAAGCTTCCAATCATATCATATTTTCAATCTCCAAAATATTAGCTTTAAATCAAACCAATTCAATGCTTCATGCAAATTTAGGGACAATTATAATTTTTAAAAATCAAATTCAAGTTTTAAGGCTTAACTCCGTTCCCAATGAATGCTTCAAGGTTATTGATATTTACATATAGCAGGAAGATTTCCCCTGAAATTCACCAAAATTTTGTCCAAAAAAACACCCCTTGTTATTTTGAACAACTCATCAAGTTTCAAACTTAGGAAGCTTCAGATTGATGAACCAAAAAATGAAGAAGTTGAAGACACAATGTTCCACGGAGAACTGGAGAAAAATTTAGTGTTCTAAAAAATTTACAAAGTTTGAATCCATGGAAAAAATAAGTTATATGGTTATTCTTCCATGGTATTTGTAAAAATATTAGTTCTTTATGGCAATTAAAATATAGTATTGCATAGACTTGGGAAATATACAAATATTCGGAGCTATTTAATTATGTGTAACAAAGCATGTAGTCTGCTTAAGAGAAGCCATGGTGAAATTAAAAAGTGTTGAGAGACATTGAGAGGAAAAGGCAAGAGGGTTGAAAGTGTCTAAGGTTGGAAGTTGTGGAACACAAAACTATGTGTTCTATGGGTTCTCAAAATATAGTGCTCTATAGATTTTAAAAATTGATAAACAAGGGTAAATGGTCACAGGTATTAAATGTTTCTTAATAAGGAGAAATAAATTCATGGAATATCAAAATAATAAGGCTAGGTGTAGGAAATTTGTAAAATATGCACATCAAAGAAAAAAATGTGAAAGACAAAGGGAAGACAATAGATCATCTTAATTCCATAAAACATAACAAATCGATGCCTAATTTGAACAATGTTCTCTATTGGAAGAAAAATGGACTAAGAGTGGAAGGTGAATTGGTCCTTTCAAACCCTTAAACAATTCAAATTAATTTGCATAAACCATTCAACATTGAACTATGCATTAATTGATATCTTAACAAAATGTAACAACCATCCATAAGAGTATAACCATGACAGAGTACACAATAATTCAAGATATAAGTAAGAAACCCTCAAGGGGAAGAAAATCTATTGAACTTTTCATTATATTACTAAAATCAAAAGAATTTAGTAAAGAACTAACTTCATAAGAAGAACTAACCCCTAATTTTTTAGAGAACCAACCCTACAAGGAGCACCAACCCCATAAGGAGGATACACCATCCTAAGGTGATAAAACACCAACTTAACCACCTTCAAATGAAGATCTTTGATCTATTTTTTCTACCACAAATGATGGAGATCACAAATTCAGCTCACACACCTTCAAATTATTTTCAAATGCACTTTCTCTTAACTCGCTCAAACTTGATCTTTCATTGACTGAAATAGAAAAATACTATTGTACACTAGATCTTCAAAACCCTTTATACTTTCACACTCTTTCTTATCTCTCTCTTGATGCCCTTAAACCTCTTGCATTCTCTCACCTAGCTCACACTTTTTCCTCTATTTAATCTAGTTGAAAAATGATCTAAACATACAATTTTATATGAGACTAAAATAAAAAACATAACATATATCACTCATGAGATAAGATTTTGTCATACTAACATATAAATATAACAACACACTCATATAAATTCATAACATTGACCCATATATGTCGGAAACACTCCAAGACATCTAAAACAATGTACAATTAGGCCAAGAAGCTTAAATCCTTCTCTAACGAGCTCATCAAGGACTCTAATCACTTCACCCTAATTTTAAAATCATTAAAATGATTCAAAAATGTAAAAAATATCATATTAACATCATCCATCATCTCACAATATTCTTCATAATTCATTTTCTTCGTATCTTTGTCGAGTGAGATTGTTTCCTACTCAAAACAAGGACCTCCAAGAATAAGTCTTCAATAATGGATCTCAAGATAAAAAAATTAAAACTAAACTAATCCATGTAATAAATAATTATAAATACAATGACTTGCAGAACACATCTATGAATTCTATACCTCATGAAACATCCAACAGAAAAAACCACACCTCTTTTCCTTTTCAACAAAATGAACTTACGAGGAAGAAGTTTTGAAAACTCAACTATTTTTCACCCTTGTTTACAATTTCAAGACCTATGAATGCATTAAATATGAAAAAAATTCATCCTTATTCACTCTCAAATAGATATACATAATCAACTTAGCCAAAACATGGGTCTTCTACATCAATCTTCTAGCCAAACCATCTTTGTCTTGAACAAGTCAAACTAGGTCAACTTGTGACCTAAAACATGCCACCTCAGTAAACTTTCAAAGATCACCAAAAACATGAAAAATGTCACATGAGATTTCAAAAACACCTCCAAGGTCATTATAATCCATCACCAAGATCAGAAGTTCTCAATAATTTACGTTTTCCAACACTGCTAAACTACCCTTTTAGGCCCAAAATCCAGTCTTCAAAGAAAGGGAATGATTTGCATTATAACACCTCAATCATTATATAAAATCATTATATACATATATTATATCTCGTAGGATTTCATAAATGGTGATTTTTTAGTAGGTTTAATGGAAAACATTTTCAAAAACTGAAAAACTCTACAAAATTTCCTTTTTGGGTGGGGCCCACATACTGTCACAAGCTCTAAAATACCTCATTGGAAATATGTAGGAGACTTATACATATTAAAATAATCATATTTTCAAAACCAATAAATTATGTGCTTATACCATGAAGATATTCTCTATCACTCATAACCTAGGGTTTCAAACTCGTAAAAAAGTTACTTACCTTATTAACATTCATTCATAAATTTTTGGGACTCATTTGACCTCATTCCAACTATGAAATATTTTTAACTACATTACCTAACATCCTTTAAATTATTACCTTCCCATGCAAACTATACACATTCCAACATAGAACAATTCTTTCATCTTCAGCTAGAAAATGCACTCTTAGGAACCTTGTTTTAGTTTAATCATGATAACTTGTAAAATTATCATTATGGAAACCTGAAATTTTTTTCACAACACCATGAAACCATTTTACATCATCTATAATCATAATATTTTCTCAAATATCTACTCATATTATCAAGAACCATGACTTGCACGACTAGACCTTGGGGTTGTGCATGTTCTAGGCCATAATAAAGTAGAAGAATATTATACCTCAAGTTTAAAGCTCTCAAAAACTCCCTTAAAACCTTAATACATCATGTATCACTCACATACATGATTTTATGAGCTAAATTATCTCTACACCCCTCTCTCATGCTCCATTTGGTGTCTAAGCACCTAAACTAGGTCTAGATGAGCACATATAATTGAGTCTTCCACATGTACCTACACTCTAAATATAAAACGAGTGTCTAAAAAATATTCATCCATGTTATCCATACTTCTAGCATGCTCCTAAAGCTACAATAAAAATAAAACCATCATGCTCTATCACTCTAGACATAAAATCACGCACTTTTAGTCATTATTTAGTCTCAATTACATACTACTATTTGCATGGTTCCTAAACAAGAAGAGTGCCAATCAACCCCTGTCTTTAGCCATCTTTCATGCTTTCTATTTCTATGTTTAGTCTTGTACCCTTATTTTCCTAGTATGTATTTTCATACTTCAGTTTTAGCTTTTTTGGACTGGAGCGCCCATCTAGGATGCCAGCGTCAGGCACCCTCCTCCCCTCTAGGAGACCCTTTCCTCTTTACACTTTACTCTCACTTTTTAGGTCCTTTTTAGCCGTTTGATCATATTATATTTTTGGTATTCATCCTTTTCAAGGTTAATTACAAAATTCAAGCAAAGGAATCATATAAGTATAAAGTTATGTGATCATCAAAAGGTACCCGAGCACTAAGCACTAACTATCACTACCTAAGGTTGCATCCATCAAAGGTATCTATAGCTAAATTTTCATCCATCTAGCTCCATCACAAGGCACAATGGTTGGTTCATCTATATAACACTTCATAGGAGGGGAGTCTATTATTTCCATGCACACATTTATTACAGTCTACATCTAGTTACTTTCTCGCTACTTCACAAAATGTGACTAGCACAAGAGAAACCTAGGCCAAAATTACACACACACACACACCTATAATTTCATTGGGTCTGAGATGTAGTGAAATGATCAATGATAAGTCCATTAATTTCACAGTTGAGGACAGTATGAACCCTTCATATGCATCTTTCATTTTTTAGCATCTTGATGCTTTGTCTAGGGTTTTGTAGGTGATTCTTTATTGTAGGTTTATAGTGACATCAATGAACTAGGTGCGACATATACGCAAAAACAAGAGAAAAATTGTGAAGCTCTAGTGACCTCGTCAGCATAGTTTTTCAGGAATTTCCATTGACCTGGGTGCTCAGATTGCATACTAGAGAAGCCTAGGCACCCTATCCATTTTCTAGGTGCTCCAGTCCAGCCAAATCACTTGAATTTGCATTTTCTCAAGCTCATGTGTGACAGTTTCTCATTCCTATTTAATTGGTCTTCACTATGACACAATCCTATGGCATCTTTAAATCAGCTATGGATCTTCCAAATATCTTTGCACATTAGAGATTACACATTTTATTGATTAGCTTGTTTGGGTGTATTTTAGTTATTTCATTGTTTATTTATTTACTATAAACTTGCATTATATTAGGCTAGGATATTACATTTTATCATAATCAATCACCTAGGCTATTTAGGTCACCTGATCAGGCCTACTAGGCCAAGCCATTATAACCATGTCCACTCATACCATCATGATTTACCTTTTTTTCATGTCATCACCACACTAAGAATCCTCTAGCACTCCTCCATCATCATCTTTGTCATTAATGAAATTTTACATCAATGACAACTCTCAAAATCATTCATGCCAATAATATCCCCCTTTACTGTTGATGGAAAACCACCTAGTTCTCCCCATTTTTACATTATTGATAAAGAATACCTGATCACATGGTCTTCATCTTAATTCAAATCTCTTAGAGTCTGTATTGGATAGAAAAATCACCAAAATATTCATATAGGCATACAAAACCTATATTTCTTTACTAATATTTGTTTTTGTCTTCTTCATAGCTTGAAAGTATTGTAGTTCTTCCTTGGATAGATTCACATAAATCTTCCACTCATGCCAACAAGAATTATGACCATGGAAAATCACTCTTATCACCTATCTAAACCATTCTCAATTTAAGAACATCATCAAAGGATATATCTCTACCATGTACTAGTTTATGAAAACTTTTAGGGTTGAGATCCCTAAACCAAATCTTTAAATCATTTTAGACCAACTTCTACTATCCAAAAAATCTCATATACATCACGACACAACATCTTATAGCTCCCCCTAGAAACATAATAACCTCTTTTAACTAAAAATACAAAAATTGGCTTACATGCCTTGCTTTCATGCCATGAAGATGACTCAAACATATCATCACTATCCTGAGACACTTTTTCATTATTTTTCAACCTTGTTTCTAAGATAATGAGGTCTTCTTGATCATATGAATCACTCTACAAGCCAATATACCTGCAATCATCATCAATTCTTCCATTCTAACCTTTTTTAATCTTTTACTCTTGATTGATACCAAAACTAGCTCCATGGCTTAGAAAACCTTCACAGACCTGTAATATAACATTTTAGAGATTCAAAAATCTTCAATACTATGGTTAAGTCCATTATCCATTAATGATTTAAGAGATCCATCATATAATCCCTACAATAATACTTAACCTTACATCTTCCAGGATAGAAGACACTTAGACTCCCTTTCATCTTTATGTACCATCATAGAGCACCATGAATCCAACATACGCAATCATTATACTTGTTTTGAAACACTGTAGAAACTAAAGGAAAATACAACTCCAAACATACCTTTATATTTTGATGCATTATTATAGATCAGAAAAACCTTTATTAGGATACATAACCTCATTTTAGGCTTATATATCCTTGCAGACCATCGAGGCTCACATATCCTTGTCTAAGTTATCATTGCAGACCTAAAACAACCATTCTCAACTTTAGAACTATGCTTAACCACTGAGAAGACTTAATTTTTTCATCACATACCTTGAAAGACTTAGGAATCAATATTCAACTTCCATGATGTTTTAAAAATTTCTCAAGACATCTCAATCTTGATTCAAAAACTAATAGCCCAGCTAGTCATCTTACTCACATGTTTGTAATATTGTTATTACTTTAATGATAAGCTCAAAGAACATACCTAACACTTAATTAAGTTTTAAAATATTCCATAAACCTTCATCAAGATTAAATTTTTAATCAGTCCAGGGAGACCTTACAAACTATTTTTCTTCTCACACACGTGTCTGAATTGCTACTATAGACTCAAAAGTTCCACTTACATACCTGTAATCATGCTTACCAACTTGAAGAATTGCATCTTCATCTCTCATGGTCCTATTTATGATTTATATTTCATTATGATTCCTTCATGATACATAAAACCTCTTGTGACATGTCAAAACATGACTCAAGGCCTACTGCCATATCATCTATACCAAGATATTCATTTTTAGTCTTGTAAGCATGTGTCTATTTTAAGGAATATGCTTAGGAATCATAACTTACCTCTTCTCATACTTGTAGACTATGAACATGATGCAACTCTCCATATTAGGAATGAATAGCCTAGATAACTCCCTTGTACCTCTTCATTCCTAATTTTTACATTACCATAGAATCCAAAAGACCATGCACATGCTTGACACATAGTATATCAACTGAGAGCTCAAATTTTGATCTTGATATTCATGATAGGGATTTATATCTCTTTATATAACCTATATGATGCACAAATAACCTTTGACACATCCAAAATCATATAGAATATGGCCTAAATCAGCTCATATCATACCTTGGAAATACCTTTTCACTTTGACACCATGAATATGTTGCTACAGTTTCAAACTCATGCTTATCCATATAAAAAATTTCATTGTTCCCCTTTTATAATATCTATCATAGTGTGCTAATTCGTGGAATCTAACTTCATATCTCAACTTTTGAGGCACGAGGAACTTATCAAAAATCTTATGTCCCTTCATGTAGCATTACTACCATGTACAAACATATCAGATCTCACTTCTTATTGAAAATTATTTCCTTACTCTCAATATCTAAATCAACTTCAAACATCTTTAAGACCTTCAAACACATGAGGAACACCTATTAGATTATAAACAAACAACTTCAGTTTCATTCTTCAACCTATAAGTCACCACGAACCATAACAAAGACTCTATACAATGCTTAGACCATGAAAATATCTCTTTGATGTATGCATATACTTGATCTTGACACCATGCTTGATCATAACATCTTGAATTCATTATAGTACCTCAAACACACTCAAGACATACTAAACACTTTTTTAATATGTTATACACACCTTGACACTTTGAAGAGACACCTATAAAATCAGATTACAAATCCTACATGCTCCCCCTTATCGCAATGCTTAATATGAGTGATAATGCCTCTAAGAAGCCAAGTAGAGACATATTTCTTCATGATAAATCTAGAAGAATGATTTGAATAGGTCCCAAGTCCCCTTGTACACTTGAAACTAAAATATTTCATGTTGTTTCTATTTTTCATTCTAATAATCTTCTTGTCTTGCATTCATATAAGCTCTTAGTGGACCACTCTTATTTATTCTTGGATCCCATGACCTATTTTTCCTTCTATCATGCATTCTAGGATGCTAAAGACCTATGATTTTCCTTTTAGACTCATAAAAATCTCTTAAAACATGACCAATTTCATTGAAATGAAAGAACATAACATTTCTCTTACCTTTTAAACCTTTATCTCTCTAAAACTGAATAGGTGGATCATATAGACAAAATCTAGCAACATGACCTCTCTCTTGATAGTCGTAGCATATCATGTTCTTTGATTGATAACTCCTATTATCCCTCCATGGGTGGCCATTATTGGAAAACCTCCTACACTCCTTAACACTATATCTAAAGACATTACAAGTGAAACAATAACAATAAAATGACATTTCATACCTTGAAGCATTTGGTTGCCTAATTGACTTTCTCTTCACATTATCTTTGGCATATTTCTCCTTTTTTCTTTAATGCTTGTTCCTTCAATATAAATACCTGCAATAATATCTTCCAGCATTATTTATTTGAATTTGATGTCTTATTTATACCCCAAATCTATCTTTTCACTTGCAGGCCTTTGACTGCCAAGAAATTCATTAGGATTCTTGGTGCTTTCTTTGATTTTTTGGAATGACTTAGCTCTATTAACTGCATCAGATAACTCTGCCCTTAGGAACATCATATCTTCTCCAAGTTTGTTACATTAAATCTCTTTTTCTTACAGGCTTGTGACTAAGAACTTTAAATTTTCTTCAAACATCCTGATTTTCTCATTTAGCTTTCTTATTTCTGACCAATGTTTCTTTTCAAGGTCATAGATCTTGTCTTCATATTCTTTAACTAATGCTCTCATCTTCTTGTTATTATTTTTTTCAACGTGATTCAAGTCAGCTTGAATACACATAAATTCAATCTCATATTCATCACCTTCTTCTTCATCTTTAGATTGTACGGAATCACCAAGAACTATAGGACCATCACCCACTTTTATCCCTTCAAACTAATTTCTAAAGGTTTGTATCTTAGTTATTCTTACCTTAGAATATCCTTCATAAGAGACCTAGATTCTATCCCATATTTATTTTTTTGATGTGCAATGCATGGTCTTAAAATTTTTAGGTTTAGCTATACCACACATGATTTCATTCATATCCCTAGAGTTGTCACTAAGTTTTGTTTTGCTTTTGTAAGGGAAAAATTCACTTTAAAACAAGAAAACTATGACATAGTTTCAAAAATTATAAACCTTCCCCAACATCCCTCCAAGTCAGCCCATCCCATGTGTTAGGATTATCCCCATCCATGTAATGTTTTTGAATGTGGTATTACCCTTTCCCATGTGTGGAAAATAGCAAAACAAGTTCAAGGGAGTCTTTCAATACAATGCATTTCAAAGTAGATCTTTCGGCAATCTCAGGAAGGGTTATTTATGGCCTTTCTAAGGCTAGTGAATATTATCCAGAGTGGATTTCAAGTTCTAAACTCATCAAGGAAGTGTATTCATGAGAAAATATAATTGTGTAATTGATTTAGGAAGATTCTGAAAATATCCGGTAGTTTATAAACAAATTCAACAAAATTGGGGTTTTAAGGCCAAAGGAGATTACATTGCGAAAAAGAACCTAAACTTCAAGAGATGATTCCAGGAGATAAAAAAATGAGTTGGAGGTAAAAATAAATATAAATGTAAATATGATTAAATGAAATATATGGTGGTAACCTCATATTTTTCACAACACCCACACATCTCTTTCCATAACTCATTCTTCGTACGCACAATTGGTGGTCTTGATAAAGAAGGACATTTTTTAGAAGGTTTTTACTTGATTAAGAAATTTAGAACCATACCATACTTCTAAAATTTTTGTTTCCAGTCAAAATTATATAAATATGTGCCTAAAAAATCATCTAGGAGCTCCAACAATGTCATTTTCAATCTCCTGTCCAAGGTACAAACTTCGTACTTAGCCAAATTTGTCGATAACACATATCACCATAAAAATGAGGCACAATTTTTTTTCCCCTCCATCCCATTCCAAGGGGAAAATGTGGGTAAAAAAATTCCCCCCCCCCCACTTTAAGCCTCATGACCCTCAACATGATCCTAGGGAGCTCAAGTAAGCACCTTTCACCAAATTTGTAGCCCCCACTCTAACTTCTGTATGCTTAACACTTGTCCTAACTAGGACGAGGAAAAACTTTGGTATCCCCTAATCCTATTCCAAGGGGAAAGGTTCCTCATATGACCACAAACTAGCTCCTGGGTACCTAAACTAAGCCTTTTCCTCATTTTTTATTTCCTGTGCATGTGTACCAAGTGTCACTCTAAGGCTAAGGATATTTTTGGTATCTCATTTTCCCCTTATATGGGGAAAATGGGGGCATAAAAATGTTCTCCCTTCCTCTCTCCATCTCACGCCTATAAATACCGACACTTGGCCATTTTCTTTAATCCCTCCATATTTCTCCATTTTCACCCAAAACTATGGAAATTCTTTTCCAGAATACCTCCACCCTAATTTTACATTTTCATTCATTTACCACATGTTTTCATGATCATAGTGAAGTAAATTACATGAAAAATCACAAATTTTAAAGGCTCCAGGTACATTTTTCACTAGAATGACTCTGTGACCCACAAAGTGAAAACCTTCATAATTTGAAAAGGGGTGCACAAATCAACATGGGATACTTTGAATTCTTCCATATTTCAAAGTTCCTTAAAGACCCAATTTGAAAAAAAATTCATGCATGGATTGCATTTTTTATGTTGAGAAAACCCCGATTTCATGCCCCCAAATTTTAATATTTTATTTCCCGTTGTTACGGAGATCGGGTTGAGCTAAAAATTCATAAGTGAGATAAAGAGGGAAAACCCATATGAAAAAAGTTTATTTTGTCTAAATCCAATGTTGGGATAGCCATTTTCCAAAAATAGTAAGTCTCTACATGAGCACTTGCTATATATAGAAAAATATCACAAAAAGAAAATTTATCAAGGCAGTGTGTACGAGGAACATTCAGAGGAACAAAAAAGGTGATTGAAGGTGGTTTGAGTTAAAAAAGGTGAAAATTATAATTTACTAAAAATAGTAAACTCCCATTTTGCATAGATAAAAGTACAAGTTTCAAACATGAAGTTCAAATTTTTAGTCCTCTACTTAGTCACAACTCTCTCTTCTAAGTACTCGACTGTGGGGGATAGTAACATCACCCACATGGACCTTAAAGATCTCAAAAACTAAATTTTTGGAGGACCAAGAGATCCAATGGAGGAAAATTTTTGCATGAGAAAACTTTATGCGACGTGGCCATCCAGTCACAATAAATAGTGTGGAATTAGTTTTGGAATGTTCACAACAATATGAACTCAAAACAAGGACCATTAGAGTAGACGATGGCTCAGCCTGGTGTTACTTTCTCCCAGAACTATTTCCCATTCAATGCACATCTGAATTTGGAGATAATATCACCCATTATTTCAAAGGAGCTTAGTAGAAAAAGGAGTGTACCAAAATGGAATCATGATTCTCAAGACCTCACCCTTGGTGTCAAGGTTGAAACATAGGTGATAAAACATCCATGGGTGTCCCAAGTATTTCTTGTGAGGTGAAATTACATGAAATGCTCATTTAGATTCAATCTTTCTTCTAAGTTGGGTGATGGGAGAAGAATCCTCAAATAAATTTCAAGATTATAATGGCTCTCTTCATGAATTATCTTCATATTCATGATCATAGAATATAAGACAAAGGATTTATTAGGGATATATTATTAGTGATAATCCTACACCACCAGTTACTTTCAGGTTCTAGTATTGAATATATACTCACAATGACTTCATATCATAGTATACGACTCTCGTGAGCTTGAGACATTTCAAAGTGTTGGAACTTGTTATAAACATATCTCCCAAGACTACTACATTTAACATATGTCCTCAAGTTAGTTTTAAAGGAGAGAAATCAATCACTTCACGAGGGTAAATGATTGGCATCACCATGTTTATTCATTAGGAAACTTGGAGGGGAACATGCACTCAAGGTTTTTTCTCAATGAATTATCTTCTTTGATTAGGAAATACATGGTTCATACTTCACATAATTTTACCAATTTCACATAAATGATGAGTTTTTGGTTATGATGTTTCTCCACTCATAATACGTTAGTAGCTCAGTCACAAGATATTGTCTTGTTTGAGCTTTGCATTCAAGAAGTTTGCACATGTTCATAGTAAGATTAAGAACCTGGAAAATAAAAAAATGTCTCCTTTCCTATCTCACTCAAAATCTTCATCTGTAAGAGTGTCAGTGGTAAATCGACCCTTGGAATCCTCATTCGTACCCCCATTATGCTTGTATTCATATATAATTGAAGGGAAGACATTCAACATATCGATGTGATCCATAGACACTTTCCATCTCTCAAAGAATCATATCATGTATCGAAAGATCAAATATTATTGGATAAACTGTACATAGACGAGTTTGATATTAAGAGAAAGAGATTGTATGCTAATAAAAGTTAGATAAATGAGAAGGTTTAAGTCTAAACAGGTATGTATAGAGGGAATTCAAGATGACATGGTACCAAAATATACTATGATCTAGAATATAAGGTAGTGAAGGCTGACCCCTTTGCCACAAGTAACATTGAATCTGGAGACATAAGTGAGAAAACTAAATTTTTAATCGGAAGATCAAATGAATGGTTCAAGAATAAATAATCCTTCCTCCACTACATCAGGATGTTGTGAAATCGCTTGAAAATCATGTATTGCATCATTGGTCATCAAATTTCATGGAAGAATTCTTTGGGCTCAATTGATTCTGGAGATATTTTGAAGTGTAAAGTAGTTAAGACAGAGGCCATTTACTACAGGGGATTGCATAAAAAGTTCAGATCAACATAGGACCCTCTAGTGGAAGTATAACTTTAAGATAATGATCTAGTTCACCTCTCATATTCTCATCATACCCAAAAAATTTCACCTCCTACCACCACTCCTATTTCCCCTATATAAAATGTAGCAACTCACCTTAAGCAACAGACAATAGTCACATCAATGTCATAGCCTGAAACATGTGATATGTTGCATTGGATGAAGGAAATGATCACCAAATATATTCAAACATTCCAAAAAGTATTGCTCCCTAATTTTGAGTGACATCAACACTAGCCAAAGGGAAAAAGAAAGAAATTATAGAAGTGGCTTCACACTTCTTCAGTGGATAATCAATATATAGAAGTAGTCAGGGAGAAATAATCAATACTATCAAAGAGATGACACCATATTAATTTGAAATTATCACCATTCCTTTATGCCCATACAATCATGAAGGAGATACACACATGTTCCGAATATTATTCCACTCATATCCTCATGAGGAACCAAGAGTATAAGATGAAAATTGACCACTTTGAAGACCAAGTACACACAACTCTCTTTGTATGTACAATGCACTTAATTGACCCGAAAGCTTCATCATCACTCTCATTTAAATAAGCTTACCCAAATAGGTAGATTTGACCCACATTCCATCAAGAAGACACATGGGCCTTCACCATGTACATGTATGAGTAAATGATAAGTGGAGGAACATAGATCATTGATAAAGGAAATGGTATTTCTTCCATAGATTTTATCTCTATTGTATAATTACATGTGCACCACCAAAAACAAGGTATCTGAATGAAAAGGGAAGGATTAGAAATAGGAAAAATAACATTGAAAATAAGTTCATCCATTGGTGATGGAGACATGGGAGATACTCACTCCTATGTGTTTGATGATTAGGAAATTATTTAATTATTCATTTGAGGAATTGTTCACATTTGTGAGGCAAGGACCCTTGGCCTCTTGTTATGGAGTGTATGAATCGGGCCATTTATGATTTAGACTCAAATGAGGAGTGTTCCTTTAAGATGCAAGAAAACATTTCAACATCATGGTACAAAAAACTTTGATTGCTTTCCCTTGATGAAAGAACCACCGCAAATGAGAAGTTAAAGCCATTGGAAGGTGTATGTCCAAAAACATGGTCCAGGGACCCTTCTTTCATTCAATGAACATACATTTGGATTCTTTATCTCAGATCTGAGATCCATAATATAAAACATTGTAGTGAAACACCCATCGTGGTTTGCACGAAGAGCATAAAATCATCAATTATATCTAATATGGTCGGTTCCGGTCCTCTTAGTTGTGTCTTTATTCCTCAAGTAAGAGAAAGTATCATTTACTGCATAGCTCTAATATAATAAAGATTTTGAAGGAAGTGGAAATATCTCCAACGGAGCTTGGAAAAAAAATCAATAAGCTGACAATGACATGAATCAACAGATTTGAAATCTTCATTAGCAGTAGTTCTCACTCCTTCTGTCTCTTTCTCTCACTTCCCTTCTCCCCCTCTCATCGTATTCCATTTTCTTTCCCTTCGTTTTGGGGTTACATACCTATTCATTTTTATCCTATTCCTTATTCCATCTTATTCATTTAAATGTGACATTAGTTTTATAATGTACTAATTCATCCTTCATTGATCAAAAGGGGACATAATCCTACACTTAGGAATAGGAAAATTCACATTTTGTAAGGGGAAAAATGAAAGGTCATGTGGTGGAGTAGGCAGAAGATTCATTATCATGTATTTAAATTATGAAAGCACCCTCATTCTTAAGGGATGTCAATTTTGTATTCTCATGAGAGATTTCTACTTTGAGGAAGGAAAAAATATATATATAGCTATTTCCTTGATTTCTCCTTCCTCTATGTTATTTTATTTCTTCATTATTTACATATTTGTCTAAAACATCAATAAATAGAGAAAGGATTTTCTTACCTTTTTGATAAGAAAGTTATTGAAACTTTTTGTTCCTATTTCCACCTTATCTTGTTGCAAGTAACAATCTTATCTTGTCTTATTGTTAGTATCAATATTTGTGTTTGTTTCTAGTTATCTATGTTGAAGTAATTTAAATAATGTCTATAGGAATTTTATTTTGTACCTGAGAGATTAATGCCCCACTCTATTTTATCCCACTCCCTTTCCTAACTTCTCTAGTAAAATACTTCCCATTGCAAGAAATTCTAAATTTTTTTTTGTAGGTTCAGTGGAGACTTCCCTATTGGAGTCCTCTACCTCTAAGGCAACCACACTATTTTCAATTTCACACATGCATAATAATTGGAGCTTCTACCATTCAGGATCTGAGGGACCTAGTGTCTCAAAGCATTTTCAGATTCCCAAAAAATTTTTCCACCTGAACAAATTTTTTTTGCAAACAATTATTGGTACCCATGGTCGGGTAAGACATTGGAAAAATCTGCGCCAAAAATAAAAATCATGAGAAAATACAAAAATAATTCAAATATCCAAAAAATAAAAAAATGGAAGTTGAAGAGTGATAAGAGCTTTCATGTATCATATCATATGGCTATTTCTTAGTAACTCTCCTGTACAGAGACCTGAATTTAATTTTTTACATAAAAGAAGACATAGTATCTGAGCATAAGGTAAACTATTCTGGAACAACAGAGGGAAGAGAGTTTTACACAATACTTCACAGTTACCAGAGTGCTAGACACTGAAGATGAATGTGATGAAAGAAAGAGAAAGAGAGAGATAAGCCCAAGTGTAGCAAAGAAGATCTTAATGTTCATCTCAAATTTACAAAATGGAAGATCACAGATATACTAAGTTACAAATACAAGGAGGAGATCTTGATACCATCTCTGAATAGCATCCAATAGAGGAAGAGAACTAGTAAGAAAATACAAGGCACTCCATTCATCCTGAAGCTGCTCTCACTTAGTTGTTGAAGTGGTGTCAACTAATTGGACATAAAGTTTCCAAATATGAGTGAAGATTTTTAAAACTTTATTGATGTGGTGACTGAGAGCATAATTTAAAGCAAGAGTAAAAGGAAGCAGAATCAATCCCTACTAGAAACTTGAAATATCAGAAGAAAGAGATCAGAGCCAGAGATCATAAGCAGACAGCCACGACCAAAGCTGAAGCAAGAGAAAGAGTAATAATCAAAGCGTAAAGCTGAATATCCATAATGGATGACAGAAGAGAGACCTCAACCTATAGCTGTATAACTTAGGTAGGAAGACAAAAACCCATTTACACTACCACATACATTTTCACGAGCTGCCATGAGGTTCAAGAATTTTTTTTCCAAGGTTTCATGGGATATGGCTCTCAATTCCTAGAAGAACATGTAGTGGCATTCATCGCTTCCTATGGTGTGTTGGGTTTTGGGACACAAGGATGTATCTATTAGATTTTTGTGGATTCCTTACAAGATCCTTCAAGATAAAGTAGAAAAATGGTTTTACCTCCTACCACCTAGATCAATCAGCTATTGAGATGATATCAATACTTACTTTGAAGAAAAAATCAATTTAATAGAAGATTTCCAAGACCTCTTCATGCATCTAGTGCATATAAAGAAAGAATCTAGTAAATCCATGAGGGATTTCATAACAAGAAACAACAAGGTGGTCAAGAGGATACCTACATAATTCATGCCCTCAGATGATAATGTAAAAATATTCTTCATAAGTTCTCAACCACCTAAATTTAGGTTTATTCTCAGAAGGTATCACTCTAGAACTTTGAAGGAAGGTCAAGAATACACCATTGAGATGGAGGATGATCTAATTTTGTTTGGAAAAGTGAAAAATATGAATGTATAGCAAAAGGGTCAAAGGTATATCTCCATTACCACATATCTTGCGGTTCAAAATTTGGCCAATGAGATGATTTCTATAAAGAAAAAACTTTCCCAAAGCACCATGAGAAATGTGACAAAAAATACCAACCTCTCAAATAGGCCAAGGATAGCTCCACCTCCTTGTATGATTTTCCTTGAGGCACTGCCAATCAATGAAACCTATGATGCATAAGAGGTATAAAAAGAAGAATTAGTAGAGGAGAAAGAAGAATAAGAAGAAAATGAGTACAAAAATGTTATTGAGATTGAATAAGTCAAGGGTGATACTCATAATTATCTCATCGAATACAACTCAATGGATGAAGATGATGATGAAGAAGAAATACTAAGCTTCTTATGTGTTGTGTTCACCCACTCCTAGTCTCAAAATAGAGCTTCCTCCCTGGCAGATGCTACAAAGAAGAAAAAGGAAGATCATACGGTAGTAGTTCCACCTAAAATAAGATCATTACGCAGAGGGTCTCTACTTCCACTGTCATCTATGGATTCAACAAAGGAGTAAGCTAGACCCAATTACGAGTGAAGAACCCAAATTCTATGTAAAATATAAGTCCTCTAGTATTTCCCCTAAATCAAATTATAACTTCTGAAGCTAATACTTCACCTAATGTTAGTCTTGAAAAATCCCTTCTAAGGCTTAATAACCAAGTTCAGCCATTCCTTCTCAAACTTGGTAAACCCATCACCTCACCCACCAAAGATAATCAAGCGCCCAAGCTAGTGCCATCTCTATAGTGTAAAGCATTTGTCTATCCCCAAAACATCAATCTCACCCAGTCTTAGATCCATTCAATTATGTGGAACATGCAAGAAAAGACTAAAGTTTAGATGACTGAAACATTTAATACTTTCAAACATACCCAAAGAAATTCAAGAGGATTTGCAATGTTGTCTAATGGAGGTATCCCAAAATCCAACACTGTGAATCCCAATCCTTAGGGCCTACTAATTCCTACACCACCTATTCCCCCTACGCATAAATACATGTTAAAACTAAGTGACATCTAAAATTAAGAACGTATAACCCTTTCTACTTATCCTTCTTAGTCAAAAGGTATGCAACTTAAACAATTGTATCATAGATTCATGGGAGCCTCTAACACCATCTCGTACCCATCAAAGTTTTCAAAATTCCTTGGGACTTACTCAGACATGTGTAATATGGCTATCTTGTTACTCTATAGTAATCTAAGGAGGCACCATTGGTGGGAAGGATCAAAGATGCAAAGGTGGCCTTGGCGGAATTTCCATAGAAGAAGGTTTTTCTCACCATCTTAGTGACAATACATCCCAACATCTTTTGGTATGATTTTGAGTAGAAGAATCTACAAAGTATTCATAGTTGGTGAAATTTAAATGGATTTTTCCTATGCACTACAATTCCTAGTAAAGGGGGAAATGAATAAGTTTCTCCCCGTGTGAAAGATGAATTATACAATTCAAAAGTTAGAGGACCTTAGAGAAAACATCATGTTCTAGGATAGTGGGATAGGGAAACTACTTCCTCACCTCCAGAAAGAGATGAAAGTTAATTTCCACTCCTCACTGAAGATGAAGAAGATCATCTTTAGACCATGTAATTTTGATTGGAGTCCATTTAAGTGAAGGGCCCGAAGATAGCATTTTCTTGATCTATCCCTCAGGTGAATTCTTCCCATTTGCATACAAGCTATAATTTGAAAATAATAACAACACTGCAGAGTACGAGTATCTCCTCCTAGAAAATGGATTCCAATGAGTCCATGGGTATAAAAAAGCTTCAGTGTCTTAGATATTTTGAATTGATAGTCAGTTAAGTGAGAGACCAATATCAAGTAAAAATCTAAAACTTAATCACTATAGAAAGAGAGATTGGGACTGCATCGAATATTTTGATGGTTTGTCCATTCAAGCCATCACTTTTGAGTAGAATGAAAATGTCGATTCTCTTTCCATACCATCCTTTTTAGTGACTCCACACCCATCCTTTGATAGGGACTAGGTGATGATCAAAATGTTTTTCAGGCCAAGTGTACTAGACAATGCAAACCATTGGCAAGTCTTCAATGATGACAACCAACTCCTCATTTTCTTGGAGTAAAGAGACAAATTTAGTAGTCTCTACTATGAGAGAAGTGAAAAAACACATCATGAGTAAGTTGAAGAAGAGGAAAAAGAAGGGATTTAAGGAGTCAACTTAGAGGGAGTAATAAAAATCAAAGGGAACAAAATTCTAAAGGGCCTAGTGTTACTATAAAATCTGTTTGAAAAATACAATAGATCCATTAAGGAAAGAATAAAAGAGTTTTCATAGTGCACAAATGAGTTTGAGAAGTAAAATATTAACACTTCAGAGTAACCCCGAATGGTAAATATTGGAAAATGTTACTCTCTTAAATAAAAAAGAAGGTTTGTATCACTAGTGAGGAAGTATTCAAACATCTTGTCTTATTCTTATTATGAACTCAAATATTTTCATCCCAAATAAATGCACCATTTTATCCCTCTGAAGCTAGAAGCCAAGCCTTTCAGGAAAAAGAAATAGACCTACAATCTAAAGATAGTAGATACCATCAAGGAAGAGGTCCTCAAGGTGTTAAATGTAATAATCATCTTTCTTATCCACCACTCCACATGGGTAGCGAACATCATTCAAGTGCAAAATAAAAATGGTGAAATAAGGATTTGTGTGGACTTTCAAAACTTAAACCAGGAATCCTTGAAATATAACTACCCACTCCCAATCATGAATCATATCTTGTAAGCAGTCACAGGATCTGAAATTCTCTCATTGTTTTATGGCTTCTTTGGGTATAATAAAATAGAAGTAGAAAATGAAAATGGAACCAAGATAACCTTCACAACACCTTGGGGAATTTTTGCATACAATAGAATGTATTTTGGTTTGATCAATATGAGAGCAACCTTTCAAAGGGAAATGGACCTAGCATTCAAAGAACTCAAACATTACATTTTAATCTATCTAGATGATCTCATGGTCTTATAAAAGAAAAGAGGATACCACATTCAACACCTTGAATAAGTACTCATCAAATGTAGGGAGCATGGGATATCACTGAACCCTAAGAAATTCATTATCAGGGTCGCTGAGGGAAAAGTCCTTGGGCACATTATGAACAAGGAGGGAGCACAGATTGATCTAGAAACAATATAAACCATCTAAAAACTATCATTACCAATAGGAAAAAATGGAGTACATTCCTTCTTTGGAAAAGTTAACTTCCTGTGGTGCTTCACCCTAGAATTTTTCGAGTTGACTAAGCACATCACTGTCATGATGAAGCCACCAACTAACTTCAAATGGAACAAGAAAGTAAATATGGCATTTAATATAATAAAAGAAGCAACAATAAAGACTCCCACTTTTGTGCACCCCCAAATTTGAGAAAGATTTCATTTTGTATTGCTACACCTCTAAACATACGATATCATCCATTTTCATACATAAGAATGGAGAAGGCCTAGAAGCTCCCGTCACTTTCATGAGATATCCTCTAAAAAACATGAGTTGAAGTATAAATAACTATAGAAGCATGTATATGTCATAGTTAAGATAGTAAAGAATTTTTGGTTCTACATTCTCAACTCCCACATGGTGGTAATGGTTCCAGGTTTGGCCATCAAATCAATTCTCACCCAACAAGATCCAGGAATAAAAGGGATGATTTGGTGGAAAGAATCCAAGAATATGACTTAGAGACCAAACCTTATAATCTGATCATAGCAAATAGGTTGTGTAGATTGCTTGTAGAGGATTATGCACTCATGACTAAAAACTATACGGGAGAATTTTTGTGTTGTGAATGTTTCAGCAAGGACTTACCTCAAGACCTTTTCGTGAGCATGAAAAAATGTGTGGTATGTGGACATCATCTACTTCCTGAACTAAAGTGATTTCTTTCATCACCTTGATCATAAGCAAATAAGAACCCTTAAGCTGAATTCATTAAAATATGTCATATGGAATCATACACTCTACAAGATGGGATTTGAAGGATGCATTCTAAGATGTGTGGATAAAGAGAAATAGGAACAATTAATAAAGTCATACCATGATCAAGCATGTAGAGGAAAGTTTTCAGCAATGGTGACAGCTTGCAAAATCCTCCATGGAAGATACTACTAGCCAAACTTGTTCATGGATTCCCAAGAATGGGTCTCCAAACGTGGAACGTGTCAACATTTGGTAGGAGACCAAATCTCCCATTGGAGTTCTAAATCCTCACACAAGTGCAAGTCATACCCACATCCTCATGAAAATTGATTACTTCACAAAGTGGGTAGAGGCCATCCCAAAAAATCAATCCAATACCAAAATAGTGTGCAACTTCATCAAAGAGAATATCATTTTTCATTTCTATATCCATCAAAAGATCGCAGTGGAAAACACTACATATTATTCCTCTAGCAATCTAATTGATTTTTGCTATAGCTATAAAATATCTTTATCACATGCATCTAAATATTACCCACAAGGAAATGGCTAGGAGGAATCAAGAAATAAAAACATCATGACCATAGTCCGTAAGATAGTAAATGAGAATCAACCGAACTGGCATAGTAATATTTTTGATGCATTATGGGTGGATAGAATAACTCTACAGAAAGCAATTAGTATGTTTCCATTTCAATTTCTCTATGGGATCAAGGTAGAGATTCTAGTCACTTTGGATATTCCAACACTCAAATTTCTCCTAGCAGTAGAAAATGGGAAATATCGCGATTCTATTGATAAAATAATTTTGTTTCTTGAGAAACTAGAGGAAGATAGCTTCAAGGTGGTGGACTGTATCAAAGCGCATTAAATAAAGGTCAAGATATTGTTTGACAAGAAATCAAAGGCTTGAGAATTCAAATTTGGAGACCCTTTTCTTTTTTGGGACAAGTGAAGAGAACCAAAGGAAAGCCATGGTAATTTCTAATCTATGTGGCTCGGTTCATTCCAGATTCATGAAACTTGCAGAGAGAATAGATTTTATATATCATATCTTAATGGAACATAGTTGGAGCTTCCCTGCAATGGGAAATATCTAAAGTTATACAAGTAGTGAAAGCGGGTTGTCCTTTGCATTATACCATAGGTGATTTAGGTGTGTTTCCATTTCTCTTTGTGTGTTTTCTTCCCATTTCATGTTTTTTATGTTTCCTTTTATTGTGTGTGTGTAATCCTTTCAAGCTATTTGTTGCTAATGACTATGTGAAGCCCAATGGATAAGGAAATGGTCTAATTTTTAAAATAAGATTTTGTATTTCCTTCTCATCCTGTCCTCACTTTGTTTGATCTAGAATAATTCTCCAATTGAGAGCACACTTTTTTCCTATATTTTTACAAGGGAAAAATTCACTTAAAAATAGGACAACTATGCCCTAGTGTCAAAAATATTAAACCTTCCTTGAAACCCCTCCAGATAATCCCATCCCCTATGCTAGTCTTATCCTCATCCATGTAATGTTTATGTATATAGTGGAAAAGAAGAAAAAAAGTTCAAGGGAGGCTTTCAATACAATGCATTTCAAAGTAGATCTTTTGAAAGGATTAGGAAGGGTTGTTTTTTTCCTTTGTAAGGTTGGTGCATATTCTATGGAGCTGATTTAAAGTCCTATATTCATTAGGAAAGTGTATTCATGAGCCAAGATCATTATGTACTTGATTTAGGGAGATAATGGAAATATCCAACAGATTAGGTACAAATTTAGCGAAAGTGGGTTTTTAAGGACAAAGGAGCTTGCATTGAAAAAAGGAACCTAAACTTTGGGAGATGATTCAGAGAGATTTGGAATGAGTTAGAGGTAAAAAAAAATCAATGGAAATATTATTAAATTCCCTACATGGTGGTAACCTTATATTTTTCACATGACCCATGCATCTCTTTCCACAACTCATTCTTCATTGGCACAACTATCGGCCCTGATCAAGAAGGCCATTTTTGAGAAGGTTTAAACCTTAATAAGACCTTAAGACCCATATAATCCTTATAAAAATTATTTTTCCAATCAGAATAAAATAAATAAGTGCCTAAAAATTCATCTAGGAGCTCCGACAATATCATTTTCAATCTCCTCGCAAAGGTACAATATTTATCCTTAGCCAAATTTTTTAGTGACACATGTCACCATGAGGCTAAGGTGAATTTTTGGTTTCCCTACATCCCATTCCAAGGGAAGAAAGGGGAAAAAATATTCCCCCCACCTTAAGCCTCATGCACCCTCAACATGACCCTCGGGAGCTTTGATAAGCACCTTTCACCAACTTTCTAGCCCCCACTCCAACTTCCAATTTATTGACACTTGTCCTCACTAGGATGAGGCACAATTGCAGTGTCCCCTTATTCCATTACAATGGGAAAAGGGGGAATAAAAAAATTTCCCCCCACCATGCTCCCGGTAGGTTCCTCATACAACCAAAAACTAGCTCTCAGGTTCATAAACTAAGCCCTTTCCTCATTTTTCCTTGCTTGTGCCAAGTATCACTCTAGGGATAAGGCACATTTTTGGTGTCCCCTTGTCTCATTCAAAGGGACAAGGGAGGAATAAAAATGTTCCTCCCTTCCTTTCTCCATCTCATTCCTATAAATATCGACACTTGGACTCTTTCTTCACTCCCCCCACATTTCTCCATTTTCACCCGGAACTTTGGAAATTTTTTTATAGAATCCCTCCACCCTCATTTTGCATTTGAATTCATTTCCCACATGTTTGCATGATCATAGTGACGTACATTTCATTAAAAAATAACAATTTATAAAGGCTTTGAACATGTTTTTTCACCAAATTGACTATGTAACCTATAAAGTGAAAATATTCATAACTTAAAAACCAACACACGGATAGACGTGGGATTTTTTTCACTCTACTAAATTTCTGGAACGTTAAAGAACCAAGTGAAAGAAATTGCATACACATCCTAGAATTTTTATAGTGAGAAAACCCCAATTTCATACCCCTAAATTTTTAAATTTTATTTGTTGTAGTTCCAGAGATCGGGTTGAGCTAAAAATTCATTTGTAATATAAAGAGGAAAAACCCATATAAAAGAAGTTGATTTCATCAAAATATGAGGTTGGGAAAGATACTTTCAAAAAATAATAAGTCTCTACATGAGTACTTATTATAAATAGCAAAATCTCACATAAGGAAAAAATTTCAAAGGCAGTGTGTACGAATAACATTCAGAGGAACAAGAAAGGTGATCAAAGGTGCTCGAAGTTGAAAAAGGTGAAAATTCCAATTTACTAAAAATAGTAAAATCCCATTCTAGATATAGAAAAGTACTAGTTTCAACCATGAAGTTCAAATTTGTAGGTATCAAACCAGTCATATCTCTCTCTCTTATGAGTACTCAGATACGGGGGACAATAATGTCACCCATATGAACCTTGAAGATATTGAAGACAAAATTTTCAGAGGACCGAGAGAGCCAGTGGAGGATTTCTTTTTCATGAGAAGACTATATGTGGTAGGTGGACATCTAGTCTCAATGTAAAGTGTGGAATTTTTTTTGGCATGTTCCTAGCACTATAAACCCAAGACCAGGACCATCCGAGTAGGTGATGGCTCAGCCATGGTGGTACTGTCTCCCAAATCCATCTCCCAATCCATGAAAATCCAAATTTGGAGCAATATAGAAATCATTTCAAAAGAGGTTACAACGAAACTATGGACCAAAATTATCTCATAAATTTAGGGCCTTGCTCTTAGTTCATGGTTGAAATGAGTGAGAAAACCTTCACGGGTTCCCAAATATTTCCTGTGAGGTGAATTCTAAGAAGTATATTCAGATGAAATCATTCTCTTAGTTGGGTGATGGGAGAAGAAATATCAAAGGAATTCCAAGACTGTATGGATCATTTCATATTCATGATCTTGGAAGATAAAAATAGAATTGATTGGGGATAAATCATTAGTGACAACTTACACCATCATTTTCTTCAGGTACTAGTATTGAATAAGCTCACAATGAATTCATATCTGGTGTATGCTCTCATGAGCTTGAGACCTTTCAATGTGTTGGAAATTTCTCAGATCATCTCTCCCAAGGCCCAAAAAATTGAGAGATATCCTTAGTTGGTTTTGAAGGAGAGTAATTGACACTTCATGAGGGTAAATGATGCCTTCACCATTTTCATCATTAGGACAATGGATGGTAGCCCTCACTCAAGGTTATCGCCACAAGAGGATTCTTTCATCAAGAAGTATGGGTTATAATTCATGCAATTTTCCACTTTCTCATACATCTAAGTTTTTGGTTATGATTTTACTCCGCTCAGACTACCTCACTATCTTAGTGACAAGATCATGTTGTTTTAAATTTTTAGACAACTAGTACATGTTCATAGTAAGATCAAAACCAGAAAAGGACTAATTTCTCCTTCCCCATCTCACTTAAAATCTTCAATTGTAAGAGTGTCAACAATGCATCACACTTGGAAGCCGCCTTCATACCCCTTATCTTGTATTCATATACAATGAGGGAATTTTATGACATCTGAGGTGATACTGACACTTTCCATATCTTAGACTCATATCATATACCAAAGATCGAAGATTATTGGGTGAATTACATAGATGAGTTTGATGTCATGGAAATAGACCATATGTGGATGATACTTAGACAACTGAGGAGATTCAAGTTTGAACGGTAAGATGGAATTCAATATGATGACACATAGTTGTATGATATGGAATATAAAGTAGTGAAGGATTCATATTTTACACATGTAACATGGAATGTTAGCGAGTTGGGATACATAAGCGAGTGGACCAAATTTGTAATCAGAAGATCAAAATAATGGTTCAAGAATAAGAGGGATGCCTCAATCACATCAGTAAGTTTTCCCATCCTTAAGAGACATAAATCACACAAATTTTCATTGAAGGTCATGGAGAAGACCTCAAACTCAATCCATTCAAGAGAGATTTCCAAGCGTAAAGCAGTGGAGACAAAGGCCTCTTACTACAGGAGATTACATAAGAAGGTCATATCAACAGAGGATCCTGTAGTATAAGTGGAAATTGAATAGAATGAGAAGTGGATTTGAAATATAAAAATAACATTGGGACCAAGTTCATCCACTGGTGATGGAGATGGGAGATATGCACTCCCAGGTTTTGGTGATCAAAAATTTTTTCATCTGTTTAGGTGAGAACCCTTGCCTCTCAATACAAAATGTTGAATCGATCCATTGCTGAGTTTTACTCAAATGAGGAACATGCCTTAAATATGTAATACAATGTTAATATCAGAGCACAAAAAATTGGAGTGCCCGCCCTTGATGAGAGCACTATCGTAGATGAGTTGTTGAGACCATTTGAGAAGCATGTTCTAAAAAAGGTTGGGGACCCTTTTTACTTCAACTGAAATACATTGGAGTCTCTATCTGAGATCATATCCAAAATTTCAAACATTACAAAGAAACATATGTCAAGGATCACGAAGATAAAAATAATAAATGATATCTCATATGGTTGGCTCGAGTCCCTGAGCTACGTCCACATTCCTTAAGTAGAGAAGGTAGCACCTGTGGTAGATTAGTACAATAAAGAGTTCAAGGGAGTGGAAATATTTCTAGTAGAGCTTGGAAAGGATCAATCAGGTGGGAAGGTATAATTGACAGAAGCAACATCTTCATTAGCATAGTTCTCTTCCTCTCCCTCTCCCCACTCTCTCTCTTTCTTTCTATCTACTTCCCCCTCTCCCCCTCTTACTTCATGTTATTTTCCTTCATTGGGGGCTTCACTTTTTTATCATGTCTTATTCCTATTTTGTCTTATTCATTTAAATGTGACTTTATTTTATAATGTAATAAGTCACCCTAAATTAATAAAAGGGGACTTAATTCTACACCTATAAATATGAGAAGTCACATGTTGTAAGAGGACAAATGAAAATTCATGAGGGGGGTAGGTGAAGAGTCATTCTCAAGTCTATAAATTGTGATGTCACCCTCATTCTTAAGGGTTTTCAATTTTTTATGCTCAAGGAGAGGTTACTAATTGAAGTGAAGAAAAAAGAGATAACAAAATTTCCTCCATTATCCTCCTCTATGTTCTTCCATTTCTCACTATATACAATTTTTCCAAAACATCAATGAAAATAAAGAATTTTATTTCCATTTTTTATGAGAGAGTTATTGAAACTTTATGTTCCTAATTCTACATTGTCTTGATGCAAGTAATGAATATTTTTTATTTCTATATATGTGTGTGTTGAAGTACTCTAATTAATATATATAGGAATTTGATTTTCTACATGAGATATTAATCCCTCCTTCCTTTTTCCCACTTCTTTTCCTTCCTCAGCAATTTCCTCCCTTACAAGTAATTGCAATATTTTTTCCGCAGGTTTAGTGGAGTGTTCTTGTTGGATCCTAGACCTTATGGCTACCACATATTTAAATTTCACGTATGCATAGTAAATGGAGATGCACCATTCAAACAGAGGGACATAGAGTCTTAGAGCATTGGTGGATACCCACAAATTTTTCCACCTAACAAGTTTTCTCATAAACACACTACTAGTCTTCTTTCTTGTAACCATTTTTGGGGGAGTTGCAAGAGTTGTATAACCATCCAAAACATATTTCTAAATATCAAACCCTAAGGACATAAAGTGATTCCTCATCCTTGAAATCCAAAATTCATATCTTATCCCATCAAACAATGGTTCATTACAAGAATACGTGCCACTCTACTGACTCACCCTTTTTTTGCTTCAAAGTATCTCCTTTCAAGTGATTAAAATATTCTAAAAAGACCTTATTTGTTACCAATTGTTGGAAGAATAATGTACTAAGAATGGGGGGATCATTCCTTTAAAACCCTTAAAAATTCAAATTAATTTACAAACACCATTTAACATTCAACTATGCATTAATTGTGATATTAACAATATGTAACAACAATCCACAAGAGCATAACCATGTATCCACACATGCCATCAAGATTTACCTTTTTATTCCATGTCATCACCACATGAAGAATTCTCTATCGCTCCTCCATCATCATTTTTTTCATTAATGATATTGTACATCAATGAAAACTCTTAAACTCCTTCATGCCAACAAGCTCAACCACTCCAAAAACCAAAATATATCTTTGAACGATATTGTCCTCATGTATTAAAAATTTGATGCCTTGTGATTGGGGAAATGTAAGGAACCCACACTTAACCCATGAATTAATGAAAATTAGTCCTTGGTGATTGGAGAGTGGTTAGTTCCATTCAGTACTGGTGCAATATGATCTTCTCCCTCTCTCTTTTTTTCTTTTCTATATAGTACAACTCATTTTCATTATAAAGGATCCTCTTTACATTCTATAAAGTTACCATGCTGAAATGTTGACTTATTTTTAATTTTTAGACCTATTTCTTGAGATTTTACAATACATCTAATGCCTTTTAGGTGACTATAATAGACTATGCATCCTTATATAATACATTGAATGGGGCTCATATCTTCCCTTTTTATTAGATTATTGTCTTCTCACATCTCTATCATTTATATTTTATGTTGTGAGTGGAATATATTTTCTTGGATTTTATTTCATTGTGTCATATATTCAAGGTTTTAAGTTAATAGATCTAAAAAATTTCACTGTGGTCATATTTTCCCTCTCAGTCTTACGCGAGCCTTCTGTATTTCCATGAATTTAAGGAAAATTATATTCCCTCTCTAGTGTTATCACCACACTTTAGCTTAGTTTACCTTTCATTCATTCCTTCTCCCTTCCCCCCATAATTTAGTAGTATCACCTATCTCAGGAGTATTTTAGCATTAGTAAGATAGGTAGAGGAAGCTAAACTTCTCTGGAGGTTAATCTTATACAGTAAAGTACCTCATTAAGATATCATCCCATGTTTTAATGAGGTGTTGAATATCTAGATTCAAAAATGGGTGCAACTTTAGGTGATAACATATAATTGACTAATGGGATTGAATTCATGGATTTACTCAATGATATGCTAGGGAAAATTTAAATATTTATTAACAAAATATTTTAGTATGTAAGTATCATTGAAGATAACATGGAGTAAAATATAAAATATCTTCTTAGGTGATGGAATGAACATTTACATGACCATCCACTTCATCCTACCATATTTCACACACCTTAATCCTCATATTTCCATTGTATCGTACTAGTTTTGTTTCTTCCCTCTAATGACTCAGAGAAACATTTATAATATTTTTATTATCTAAAATACCCCACGGTTCCTGTTTTAATAGCTTACATTATTTTCTTAAACTTGGATAGGTAAAAAATAATAATAAATGGAAAATTTTAATGTTCCAAGGATTTCTCTCTCCATTACAAGGCTCTACTACTCAACACTTAGCAAAAAATTAGAAGAATTGGGAAAAATATGATCTAGTGAGGCAAAATCAGGCCTGAGAAGAACAATTCCTTCATTATTTTTATTCCCCACATTATCGTACCATCCATAGAGAGGTATTTGGGAGTTTTTTGTGGATGAATAAATATTTTCAAGCACTAAAGGAATAATTATCATGTTCCTTGTGTTCCTCGATTAAGCAATTTCCGTCAATTAAAAGACTAAGAAAACAATCTTTGGGATAAAGCAGGAACTGAGGGAACATGTAGAATGTTCTAACGGGTTGATAGTTCTCTACATGGATTTTTTTTTTACTAAGTGACAGGAGGAACAGAGAAGGGAAGAGTGTTGCAGGAAATATAGGTAAATTGAGCACTAGTGGAATAGGTGGAGTTGTTCCACAATTCCACTCAAACTCCAATTCTCCACAAAACACAGGAACTATGGAAAATAATATATGATGGGTCCCATGAGAAAAAATGGATTTTTTCCCCATTCTTCCACTTCCCCGATCATCCAATCCATCTACAATTGGAAGAAAATGGATTAATGTAGACTGTGGAGGCCCGCGTAGAACCCTATCGTAACCATCCTGAGCCCTAAACTTCAAATGTCCATAACTTCCACCTTATAACTCCAAATTCCAAAAAAAGCAATACCATTTGAAAGGTATCATCATGTACTACACCATAAAACTAGAATTATTAAATAAGGAGAGTTTAAGTGGGTGAAAAATAAGAAATATGGTCCATCATTATAATATACATTTCCAAGTATCAACCACCCAGTTTGATGAGGTATGGTGCTCATTCCTTCCCCTAAAAGTAAAGTATCATAGGGGAATGGTATTTTAATGGTTCTCATGCTTTGTTTCAGACATTCAATGCATGTATTTGATGGTTAAAGGGGGAATTTGAGTTTCTCTCTTTTCCCCTCCTCTCTCTTTCCTATCTTCTATATATTATAAAATGATGCTCATTTGTAGAGGTTGGACCCTCTTATAATGCTAATGTATCCTTTTTCAAGTGTTGAATATGTAATTTGAGTTGTACACCTCAAATTTGGATTTTTACTATGGTTTTGCACATTATTCCTTCATTTTAATGAACTATGCATCCTTATAAGGCAATACAATTCATGTTTTGTGGCTATCTTCTTCCCTAGCTAGTGTTTTATAGCATGTTCTTTCCTCTTCATCTACTTACAGGTATTTTGTGCATGTTTATTCTCTTTTGCATGGTTAATTTCTATTTTTCTCCACGGAAATGATATTTTGGATGTTGTTTGGGACTATGGTACTCATTTCTACTATCTCCTCCTTCATTTTCCTCCCATTTCCACTCATATGAGAGTGTCTTTCCCTTCTTCTTAGAACTATCACCTTTGTTATCTCAGGATTCCCCTTTTCATGCATCTTTCTCTTCCCTTAGTCCATTGGAATATTATATTAGGATTAGATAGTTATATTTATAGTAGTATCAATAGCATTAGGATTAGGTAGAGGAACTAGCCTTCTCTAGAGGTTTTTCTCAAGTAGCAAGTGCCGCAACTTGGAGACAATCCCATGTTATATAGAAACATTGATTGCTCATTTATGAAAAATAAGAGGGTGCCATTTTATGGAGATAACAATTTCCTATCTCTTTATAAGTATTTTCACGATGGTACTTCATTACTTTAAAATTCACCAACAACATTTTGGGTATGGTCTGAAAATGTTTCTTCTCCTTACCCCACACTTCCATTACTTCATTCAAGTAGTTAACAAAAACATTTTTCACTCATTTTCATACAATTTTTTCTTACAATGTATAATTTAATCCTCTTTTATATATTCACTAAGAGTGAACTAAAAGGATTACAATTACATCCTTTAGTTTAAATAAGTTTTAAGACACCTACCTTATCAACCGACTAATATAGAAAATTGATCTTCTGTATACATTTTCTCCTATATATTTAACATGAATGTTATGATATAAAATATTCATTCTTTGAATATAATTATGTTAAATTCATCAAGCATGAGATATCTATACTTAATCCTTTCTCCCTCAATCCTAAGGTGAAGTCTACATGTGAGACCTCTAATCCTATGACATAAATACATAAAAATACCGTGGTATACCCCTTCCATACACACCAACAATGGTGCATATATATGATTTTGTTACCATCTAAGAGGTGCAAAATTATACACACGACATGGCTACTTAGAAATATACTCCATTAGTGAATTAAACATAACTCCATTTATTACTCCAACTACCCAAATTCACATAACACAACCTAGTTGTGGAAATTTCTCCCCACCATCATCCAAAAAGGAAAGTAAAGGTGGTTAATTGACCATAATAAATATTACATATATTAGTTGATAATAACCTTATTGAACTCCCCCTATTTGAAACCACTCTATGGCCTATTTTAACCAAATTTCATAGTAAATCCTTTTTTATTACCGAATTATTATTGGAAACACAATAAAAGTACTTGGAATGCATTATGATCCAACATTTTCCATCTTACAAATAATGGTATAATGAAATAGAAAAATAATATTTCAAAAAATATCTTTCAAACCATTCATACTTTCAGACACTCTCTTAGATATATCTTTATTCCCTTGAACCTATTGCACTCTCTGACCTAGATCACACTTTCCCCTCGATTTCAACTAGTTCAAAAATGAACCAAAATGCAATTTTATATGAAAATCAACTCAAAAAACAATTTAGGTCGGTCATGACCCAAAAATTTAGTCATAAAAACATAAAAACATAACAAAACACTCATATGAATTCATAACATTGACCCATATAGGTCATAAATGCACCTAGACATCTAAAACCATGCATAATTAGGCCAAGAAGCCTAAAGCCTTCTCCAAGGAGATCATCAAGGATTCTAATCACTTAACCCTATTTTTAAAGCCTAAGAATTCTTCACACATGTCAAAAATATCATATGAACATCATCAATCAGCTCAAAATATTATGTACATTCATTTTCTTCATATCTCTCTCAAGTAGGATTGTTTCCTACTCAAAATAAGCACTTCCAAGAACAAGTATTCAACAATGAAGCTAAAGATCACACAATAACAACTAAAATATGTCATGTAACAAATCATTGGAAATAAAATTACCTGTATAAAACATACATGCATGTTATACCTCATGAAACATCAAATAAAACAAACCACACCTTCTTTTCCTCTTCAACAAAATAAACTGCTCGGGAAGCTATTTTGGAAACTCAACTAGTTTACACCCTTTCTGACACTTTCAATACCTCTAAATGTATTAAATAGGGAAAAAATTCATCCCTCTTCACTATCAAATATATATCCATCATCAGATAATCCAAAACATGCATCGTATACATCAATCTTATATCCAAACCATCTTTGTTTTGAACCAATAAAACTAGGTCAACATATGACCTCAACCATGTGACCTCAATATAATTTTAGAGCTCAAAAAAATATGAAAATTATAAAGTGATATTTTACAAACACATCCAAGGTGATTATAATACATCACCTAGTTCACAAGTGCTCAAGCACTTTCATTTTCCAACATTGCTAAATTTCCCTTTTAGGCCCAAAAACCAGTCTTCTAAGATACCACACACTTTGCATTCTAACACCTCAACCGTGATATAAAATCATCATATATATTTATTAAAACTCCTAGGATTTAATAAATGGTGATTTAGTCATCAGGTTTAATGGAGAACATTTTCACAAACTAAAAAACTCTAGAAATATGCCTTTTTGAGTGGGGCACACATACTATCACAAGCTCTAAAATACCTCATTGAAAATTTAGAGGAGTAATATATAACCTCCAATAAGAATATTTTAAAAACCAATCAATTATGTGATGAAAACTATATGCAAACTATTCATTCATAACTCCATGCCCCATCATCCCTAAGAGGATCAAATTCCCATGAAAACTATACATGTTCCAACCAAGAACATTTCTTTCACAACAAGCTAGAAAATGCACTCTTAAGAACCCTATTTTAGTATAATATTCATAACTTTCAAAATTCTCATCATGACAACCTGATTTTTTTATGATAGCACCAAATCATCAACTTGGCTCAAATATCTCTGCATCTTCTCAAAAACTATGACTTGTATAACTAGGCCTTGGGTTTTTTTATGTTCTAGGCCACAATAAAGTATAAGAACATTATACCTCAAGTTAAAACCTCTCAAAAATGATGTAACAACCTTGGGACATCATTTCTCATTCACCTACATGCTTTCATGAGATCACATAGCTCTACACCTCACTCTCATGCTTCATTTTTCCTCCAAGCACCTAGACTAGGTCTAGATGAGCACATATAATTGATTCTTCCACTTGTACCTATAATCTAAAGTTCGTGTGAGTATCTCAACACTCCCTATCTGTGCTCTTCATACTTTTAGAATGCTCCTCAAGTCACCATACAACTCAAAAAATCACGTTCTATCACCTAGGCTGGCTAGGTCATCTGATTAGGCCTACTAGGCCAAGTCATTCTCTTTGTATCCACTCATGCCATCAAGATTTACCTTTTTATTCCATGTCATCACCACATGAAGAATTCTCTATCGCTCCTCCATCATCATTTTTTTCATTAATGATATTGTACATCAATGAAAACTCTTAAACTCACTCATGCCAACAAGCTCAACCACTCCAAAAACCAAAATATATCTTTGAACGATATTGTCCTCATGTATTAGAAATTTGATGGCATGTGATTGGGGCAATGCAAGGAACCCACACTTGACCCATGAATTAATGAAAATTAGTCCTTGGTGATTGGAGAGTGATTAGTTCCATTCAGTACTGGTGCAATATGATCTTCTCCCTCTCTCTTTTTTTCTTTTCTATATAGTACAACTCATTTTCATTATAAAGGATCCTCTTTACATTCTATAAAGTTACCATGCTGAAATGTTGACTTATTTTTAATTTTTAGACCTATTTCTTGAGATTTTACAATACATCTAATGCCTTTAAGGTGACTATAATAGACTATGCATCCTTATATAATACATTTAATGGGGCTCATATCTTCCCTTTTTATTAGATTATTGTCTTCTCACATCTCTATCATTTATATTTTATGTTGTGAGTGGACTATATTTTCTTGGATTTTATTTCATTGTGTCATATATTCAAGGTTTTAAGTTAATAGATCTAAAAAAATTCACTGTGGTCATATTTTCCCTCTCAGTCTTATGCGAGCCTTCTGTATTTCCATGAATTTAAGGAAAATTATATTCCCTCTCTAGTGTTATCACCACACTTTAGCTTAGTTTACCTTTCATTCATTCCTTCTCCCTTCCCCCCATAATTTAGTAGTATCACCTATCTCAGGAGTATTTTAGCATTAGTAAGATAGGTAGAGGAAGCTAAACTTCTCTAGAGGTTGATCTTATACAGTAAAGTACCTCATTAAGATATCATCCCATGTTTTAATGAGGTGTTGAATATCTAGATTCAAAAATGGGTGCAACTTCAGGTGATAACATATACTTGACTAATGGGATTGAATTCATGGATTTACTCAATGATATGCTAGGGAAAATTTAAATATTTATTAACAAAATATTTTAGTATGTAAGTATCGTTGTAGATAACATGGAGTAAAATATAAAATATCTTCTTAGGTGATGGAATGAACATTTACATGACCATCCACTTCATCCTACCATATTTCACACACCTTAATCCTCATATTTTCATTGTATCGTACTAGTTTTGTTTCTTCCCTCTAATGACCCAGAGAAACATTTATAATATTTTTATTATCTAAAATACCCCACGGTTCCTGTTTTAATAGCTTACATTATTTTCTTAAACTTGGATAGGTAAAAAATAATAATAAATGGAAAATTTTAATGTTCCAAGGATTTCTCTCTCCATTACAAGGCTCTACTACTCAACACTTAGCAAAAAATTAGAAGAATTGGGAAAAATATGATCTAGTGAGGCTAAATCAGGCCTGAGAAGAACAATTCCTTCATTATTTTTATTCCCCACATTATCGTACCATCCATAGAGAGGTATTTGGGAGTTTTTTGTGGATGAATAAATATTTTCAAGCACTAAAGGAATAAATATCACGTTCCTTGTGTTCCTCGATTAAGCAATTTCCGTCAATTAAAAGACTAAGAAAACAATCTTTGGGATAAAGCAGGAACTGAGGGAACATGTAGAATGTTCTAACGGGTTGATAGTTCTCTACATGGATTTTTTTTTACTAAGTGAAAGGAGGAACAGAGAAGGGAAGAGTGTTGTAGGAAATACAGGTAAATTGAGCACTAGTGGAATAGGTGGAGTTGTTCCACAATTCCACTCAAACTCCAATTCTCCACAAAACACAGGAACTATGGAAAATAATATATGATGGGTCCCATGAGAAAAAATGGATTTTTTTCCCCATTCTTCCACTTCCCCGATCATCCAATCCATCTACAATTGGAAGAAAATGGATTAATGTAGACTGTGGAGGCCCACGTAGAACCCTATCGTAACCATCCTGAGCCCTAAACTTCAAATGTCCATAACTTCCACCTTATAACTCCAAATTCCAAAAAAAGCAATACCATTTGAAAGGTATCATCATGTACTACACCATAAAACTAGAATTATTAAATAAGGAGAGTTTAAGTGGGTGAAAAATAAGAAATATGGTCCATCATTATAATATACAGTTCCAAGTATCAACCACCCAGTTTGATGAGGTATGGTGCCCATTCCTTCCCCTAAAAGTAAAGTATCATAGGGGAATGGTATTTTAATGGTTCTCATGCTTTGTTTCAGACATTCAATGCATGTATTTGATGGTTAAAGGGGGAATTTGAGTTTCTCTCTTTTCCCCTCCTCTCTTTCCTATCTTCTATATATTATAAAATGATGCTCATTTGTAGAGGTTGGACCCTCTGATAATGCTAATGTATCCTTTTCCAAGTGTTGAATATGTAATTTGAGTTGCACACCTCAAATTTGGATTTTTACTATGGTTTTGCACATTATTCCTTCATTTTAATGAACTATGCATCCTTATAAGGCAATACAATTCATGTTTTGTGGCTATCTTCTTCCCTAGCTAGTGTTTTATAGCATGTTCTTTCCTCTTCATCTACTTACAGGTATTTTGTGCATGTTTATTCTCTTTTGCATGGTTAATTTATATTTTTCTCCATGGAAATGATATTTTGGATGTTGTTTGGGACTATGGTACTCATTTCTACTATCTCCTCCTTCATTTTCCTCCCATTTCCACTCATATGAGAGTTTCTTTCCCTTCTTCTTAGAACTATCACCTTTGTTATCTCAGGATTCCCCTTTTCATGCATCTTTCTCTTCCCTTAGTCCATTGGAATATTATATTAGGATTAGATAGTTGTATTTATAGTAGTATCAATAGCATTAGGATTAGGTAGAGGAACTAGCCTTCTCTAGAGGTTTTTCTCAAGTAGCAAGTGCCGCAACTTGGAGACAATCCCATGTTATATAGAAACATTGATTGCTCATTCATGAAAAATAAGAGGGTGCCATTTTATGGAGATAACAATTTCCTATCTCTTTATGAGTATTTTCATGATGGTACTTCATTACTTTAAAATTCACCAACAACATTTTGGGTATGGTCTGAAAATGTTTCTTCTCCTTACCCCGCACTTCCATTACTTCATTCAAGTAGTTAACAAAAACATTTTTCACTCATTTTCATACAATTTTTGCTTACAATGTATAATTTAATCCTCTTTTATATATTCACTAAGAGTGAACTAAAAGGATTACAATTACATCCTTTAGTTTAAATAAGTCTTAAGACACCTACCTTATCAACCGACTAATATAGAAAATTGATCTTCTATATACATTTTCTCCTATATATTTAACATGAATGTTATGATATAAAATATTCATTCTTTGAATATCATTATGTTAAAGTCATCAAGCATGAGATATCTATACTTAATCCTTTCTCCCTCAATCCTAAGGTGAAGTCTACATGTGAGACCTCTAATCCTATGACATAAATACATAAAAATACCGTGTTATACCCCTTCCATACACACCATCAATGGTGCATATATATGATTTTGTTACCATCTAAGAGGTGCAAAATTCTACACATGACATGGCTAATTAGAAATATACTCCATTAGTGAATTAAACATAACTCAATTTATTACTCCAACTACCCAAATTCACATAACACAACCTAGTTGTGGAAATTTCTCCCCACCATCATCCAAAAAGGAAAGTAAAGGTGGTTAATTGACCATAATAAATATTACATATATTAGTTGATAATAACCTTATTGAACTCCCCCTATTTGAAACCACTCTATGGCCTATTTTAACCAAATTTCATAGTAAATCTTTTTTTATTACCAAATTATTATTGGAAACACAATAAAAATACTTGGAATGCATTATGATCCAACATTTTCCATCTTACAAATAATGGTATAATCATGTTAAAATATGTAAACACTACAAAGTAACCTTCGTTATTAACACTAGAACTTCTTCCTAAGGATATTATGTTCATCACATTGAATATAAAAGGAATTCAACAATAATGCACCTTATTTCATGACATGATCAATTTCAAAATGCGTAATTTTTAATTATACCAACAACTAGGACATGCATTACGTTCATGGACCGCATATAAAAAAATAGATAATTCCAAAGCTTACATTGATACCACCACAACATTTTACGTATGACATATGCATATACATATTGTTGTTAAATGAAAATTTCTATGGAACATCTAATAAAATTTTCATAGAGTTCATGGGGTCACATGGAAATAACTATTGAATATCCCACATAATTCTTCACATATAACTACATTATTCATACAATCCTAGTACACCCCAATAGGCATGGCACAATACCTATGATTTGGTGACAATCATTAATAAAATATTTCCACAAAAGAATCCACTTGATGATATACTATTATAACAAGTTTTTTTCTTAACTATAAATACTTGTACATAGATTCTTCAACAAATATACTTATTATACTTGAACAATGATGGAAATCATTTATGCATAATATTTATGTTTCTAACACCTAATCTATAATTTATATCTACAACATAACCTTATAATGCAACACATTTCTTGGGTTCAATGTGATTGTTGTTGGAACCATCATTACCTAATACCACATCCCCTTTCTTAAATTATCTATACTTTTGGCATAAAGTCCCTAGTAAATTAGATATCAGCTATTTTTCATGTTATCAATTTTTCAAGAAACACAAAATATTACAATATTGTTAAAATATAAAAATAATACAATATGGAAATATATACTAATAAGAACATGCATGTGTCTATACTATTCATTACATAGATTTGGACATTGTAATTATTTAATTTTATCACTTCACACATATGACTTCCTTACATACTTTATACTTATTCTATATATAATAAAATTACATATATGCATAGTCCATGGAAACTCATACACATGCTTTGTAGTTTCTTGGGTCCTACAGCTGGTGATAACCTTCCATGTCGGGGGTATTTAAAAATCTTATTCATTGTTTTAATCTTTTACAATCATCTATTGATGATATAAATATTATATTACTTATCTTGCAATGCCTTATATCTTATGGCATATTTCATACTCTTATTCATTTAATGATTACACTGTTTTCTTCAATATATTGATTTCACATGCTTTATATTTACTTTTTGTTGATCATGATACATTCACATATTGATTTTATTCCTTATTTAGTGCATGCTTATCTACTTGTATGAATACTAATAGGTCTTGGATATTGATTATACTCTCATATATTATTTGATTCATTACTGACTTTACACACATTTTGATCCATTAATGAATTTATACACATTATTTGATTCATTACTAACTTTAGACACTCACCCTCTAATATTTTACCTGTAGCACACACACATTATCTTATATATTACTTTTATTTGTATACACTATAACTAATACATTCCTTTATTTGTCAACATACTTGATTGATACATACTTATTTGATACACACAATTCCTAACACATGTTAATAGGATTCTTCGTTGATTTTATTATAATATAATAACTATGGGCCACACAACTAAAATATAGTATAATGTGGGTTAAAGGAAGCCACACATCAAAGGAACTAGGCTTCATGGGTCAGATTGAGGTATTTTCTTGTATAATAGGAACAAATATAAGTAACAAAGATAATATGTAAAATTATAAATAAGATAAGGTTGATATAGGGGATGAGATGAGTGTGTGTGTTGGAGTAGATTGAATGCATGTAAGTGTGTGATAAGATAAGGAAAAATAGAATAAATTAGTAAGGAAAATAGGGTTTACGTTTTGAACATTGTATTTTTTTTGGAATAAATATAAATAAATAAGAGGTGTTAGAATAAGGAATTTTGAGTATGGGTTTATTTTACTTATAATTGTGTTATTTTATATAGGTAAATTTATAGCCCCACTTCAAAATCATTTATGTTTTTGTGTCAAGTGTTTATGTGAAATATTTCATATCCACCTCTATGTGCATTAACTCTATCTGAATAATGTTTTTTAATAAACTAATAGAAAAATATAGTTTATGTCAAAATTTGGTGTCTAATCCCATGTTCCATTAAATAATGTACATATACCCATTACAATTTCACAAACAAACAAATAGAGATATTTAGATTTTGTAGGAGAAATCAATAAAAAAAAATAGAATACTAAGTTACAAGAATAGGGAATTATTATAGGTGAGTCACAAATGATTTCTAAGAAGTAGAAGAATAATTCTAATTGTTCTTTCCACACCTTTTTTGTCTTGTATTTTTTTAGGGAACATAATAAAATAGACTTTAGTTATGTGTACTATGAAGAAGTTACATAAACTCAAGTAAGTGGATGAAATTTGGACTTGAGTGGCTGAATACTAGTTTAAGACAATTCTTGATTCATTTATAATTATTTGGAAATTAAGGGTTGGACAAATTTTAACAAAAAGAAGGATGAGTTGTTATAAGGACCTAAACTATATTTAATAACAAGATTATAAATTCTTATTAGATAACTACTACATCAAAAATGAGTGATAAGAAGTTCCAGTTGGTCAATATAGGGGAAAGGAACCTATGCGATGATGGATGGGAAAAGGGGTGATCCAAAAAGATGTGACTATTGAAGAAAATGAAGGTTGATGGTTGGGGGAAATAAAGAGGAGGGAATAAAATGGGGAAAATAAAAATAAAATATTATAAGGATAAGGGAGATTAATGTTGATTTTATTATTAAGGAAGGGAAGAAAGGATTAGAGAAAGAAAAAGATAGTTGAGAAAGATAAGAAGTAAGGAAAATAAAAATGTAGTGTACCATAATACATGTAAGGACACAAAGTTAGATAAGTAGTTGTAGTGTACTAAAAACCACAAAATGAAGGAAAAGTAGAAAAATAGTTAATATAATAGAAAAGTATGGGAATTGAGGATTAAAGAATAAGATTACCACAGAGAGAGAGAGAGAGACAGAGAGTGAGAGTGAGAGAGATATATAGAGAGAGAGAGAAATTAGGCATAAACTTAGCTTTAGAAAATAAAAATATGGGTGGCTCATTAAGCCACATTCTTATAGATTTGGAAACTAAGCTTGTGGGACACATAAACCTAGAAGCATGAAAATTGATACATATTGAGCATTGTAGATACTTAAATTTATAATTTTTCCTTTTGTAATGCCTATTTTGACCATGTTCCCTTGCTAAGAAAAATACTCTCGTTACGAATCAATTCACCTTATCTATCTCTTCTATGACTTACTTATGTTTACAATTTTCTCTGTCATTAATTATAATAATATTGTTTGATCAAATAATCATTAAACCTATGATAGTCATAAACCAAATTTTAGATTTTAGTTTTATCTCTCCAATTTAAAAATATATGTAAGGGTATGGACATAAGGTATGGTCTTGAATGACCCATAGGGTCCCTTCCCTTCACATTTACTGACTTTGATTGTAATTTCAAATTTTTCTTTGGGTCATTTCATATTCATTGGATCAACCTTATTTTAATATTTCACCTATGAAAGGATATAAGAGAAAATTAAGTTCACGTTATAACTCACCTGACACTCTTATAAGCTACTATTAAAAATATATTTCCAAAAGCTCTTATAGGGTTCCTATATTTTCCAAAAATAGCTACATATAATCTAGAGTAGTCCCTAATACAATTTTGAATCCCTCAACTAGGTAAAAGAATATATATTCATCCATTTACAAGCATGAAAAGGTCATAGATCCATGCTTTAAAAATATCAAAGTCATACCAAACATTTCATAAGTGTTTGAATCAACAATGGTTAAGTCACATATATAAGGCGAAAAAAATCTCAATACTACCACACATGATAAATTATTTACTACAAAGTTAGACCACTATATTGATGTTAAGAGGCATGAGGGAAGCCATGTGAGGTTGGTTACATAGTCACACTTTCACATACACCTAAGATAAATACATGAGGATTAATCCCATAATAAGACCATGTAGTGAAAAACTTAGATTTTTTTAAAATTTGGGATTCTATATGATAACAATATTCCAACCTCACCACACACACATGTTTTATCCTTTTGGTTTTCTAATGCTTTGATGAATGGTTGTGTAGGTTTATAGGGTTTAAAATTTCTTGCAGGTGATTAAAGGTCATCCTGAAGTTGTGTGAACAAGAGTGACATATAGTGATATTCATTACCATACAAATGAAACCCACAAAAATTTGTAGGTCCATACTATCAAAGGGTCGAAGATCATAAAATTATAGGTCAAGACTATACAAATAGGGTATATACTAGACAAAATTTGTATGATATTATCCCTATTTGGTTTGTATCTCTATAAATTTCAATAAATATTATACAATTAGATAGATCAAACTATTTCATTACCCTACACAACCAAGTCTATATTTCCTCATGTGTATTTGAGCAAGTGCTTTTCATTTATCAATTATTACATATTTGAATGCATTATTATAATTGAAAGTGATTTATGTTAGAGGATAATTAGGATATAATTTTATTCCTCTTAAAAACCTGACATCCTTATTAGTGTTGTGTATTAAAATACCACCTTTTTAGAGTTTTGAACAAGGTGTAAAAAATTGGTGAGCACAACTCATAATTGAATATTTAACCCTCTTTCCAACCATATTTTCCATAGGGATTCATATCTATATTGTATATTCATATCTAAACATAAATTTCATTTATCACAATCCCTAAATTTGGTTTGCACAAATTTCCCTAGGGTCTAATGGCCGGTCTTACCCTTTGGGTCTCTTTCTAGGGCTTCCTAATTTCCAAATCACCTTTCATTAAATATATCACAAATAATGACTCTATTTTAAAATTCCTAGGAGTTTTTAAATTAATTTTTATATATGTAACAAAATCCCCTTTTTGTTTACCATAATGTTTAGCTAAACTCTCAAGAATCCAAAATTAACATTTCTAGTAATTAGGGCATAATCAAAGAAATATACACTTTTTTCAAATAGCCTATATGTTATTGTTTCTAATGTTTATCCTAAAATACCTTGTTTAGTTTCATAAATTCACTATTATTTTTACACCCTTATTACATTGTAATAGTTTAGTGAGTTAATTACACTAAAAGGATGTAAAGGGAAGCTAAAGGAGGTAATTCTGATTAATTAGCTTCAAACATTAATTATGTAATATTAGAAAAATGTATTAATTCTATAAATAATGTATAAGATATGATATGAACTTGAAAATACAAAAGAATGAGTATGTTTTGTTGATTACATATGAATTTAGGAATTTTTAGGTGTGTTGAGTGCTATAATTGAGAGGTATGGACCTGTGAGTACTTCGTTCCTACAACTAGGACAAGAAAATTCCCATGTGTAGGACCACATAGATCTACCAGGACCATTCATATATTTTTTCACCTATTGTAATGTTTTAGACCTACTATGAATCTGGCTCTATAGCTTTATGAGGTTGTCACCTGTCTAAAAATGCATGTTGTTGTTGAACCCTAGTTATCACTCATTATGTGAAGCCATTTCAATATTATAAGTGAGGTATTGAAACCTAACCATGGGTGGGATACCTTTTTAAAAAATTTTTATCTTGGTTTAAGTGTAATCCTTGCACCACCAACATCGCCACTAATTCAAAGAGGTCTTAAACTACACATCGTTCTCCACCTAACATGTGCTATTTGAATGAATGCAAATATATTTTGCAATTAGAAATTGCTTGAGAATTTTTTCATTGATTTTGGATATTGATAATACTTGTAATGGGGATGTTTGAGTGCTTTCAAATGAGGGAAGATGATCCCTTGACATTTTAGAATGATTTTTACCTATAGTGATTACTACTGTAATGAATGTGCATAAGTTATTACAAGATTTAGGGAGTCTTCAGTTCCTTTTGTGAGTGTTGTAAGAGAGTATGTCAATGTATTTCCATACGATTTCTAGGTCCTTAAATTATGTCATGATGTAGAGGAGGTGTGGTGGACCCAATCAAACAAAAACATCAATGTTATATATGAGAGAAAATCAGCCAAACATACCAAACATGCCAAGATCTCAAGAAGCCTAATGTTGCTTACTAATCCAAAATTCTTTAGTCAACCATTTAGAAATCTAAATTTACCTTGGAACTTCTCAAATAACTCCAAAAACCATGATTAAACCCTTCAAGAAGTTTCGTGCCTTCATTTTTTAAGAATCGCCTTTTACACCTCAAAACGTCTAATAGTCCTTCGACAAGGAAATTTTTGATGAAAATAAAAAAATACAAAGACTAATTATTCACTATAAAATTATTTAGATACCATTTTCACACTTAAATTGATTCCAAAATTTCAAGTTTCCATTCTAATCCAATTCCCTTTTATTCCCCCTTTATTGTTTCCTTTTAGGCCTAACTTCTATCCCTTCAAGCATACAAAGCTTTGTGACTGGAAAAATCTACCAAATTCTATGAAAAAGTAATTAGATTTTCTAATACCCTATATCACTATTTCTTCATTCAAAATTTCATCCTCCATCTCTATGTAAACCTCTCCCAACACAAGTCTTTCATTTTTAGACTAGGGATGATTAGGTCTCATAAGGTTTTAGTTTACTTATTAGGGTTTAGTCACTTTCCACTATTTCACAACCTCTAACACACATTATATCACATATATACACCTTTTTCATGCTATCACCAGTGTTCATTTACCATCAAAGCTTCATTTAAACTATATTTCATGTTCTTGGCTTCTCAAGTATTGACTTATTCTTGACTCATCTTGGCTTATAAGCTATTTCTTTCTCCTTTCTTGGATTTTATAAGTTTATTATCACTTAAATTTTATCTTTCCTTGACATCACTAACACACAATCTCAATCATTAATCTACTAACATTCATAACACCCTTTATCCAATGCTCCACTAAGCTTCTTGATTGTACTAGAACAGGTTAGTCAAGGACGTGTTAAGACATGATGATTCCACAGCCATTTCACACTTGTTCAAGACTCTAAGACTATTTCATACCACCACCCCAACATATTAGATCATTTTTTTCCTTATTTATTTTTCAAGGAAAATTTATTTCTAAATTGGTTATGAATTTCCTAATAGGGATAAAATTTGTGTGCAAGAATTTATTTCTCTTCTGATATTCCTAGTGTTTCTTCTTACAATGTTTTGTATGCCTTCTTACATCTATAATCCTTGTAATTTATTTTTATTGTCTCTATATATATAAAGATATGAATGTAATTGTGGTCCTAAAAATATGTTTTTACAAACACTCAAGACTGGGCACACACAGTTAGGACTGAGAATAAGAGTTTTGAGTTACAAATATTATTCATACTATCTGGGAACCTCTTGAACAACTTTTAACACACCCTAATCTTCCTGATCATTTAGTTTTCATAGGATAAATATATTTTCTTGGCATTATAAAAAATTCTTGTCACTAAACCCCTAGAAAAGGGTATTCAAAACCGAGAAGTGGTTTCTTTCCCTATTTCACTTTGTTTGATCAATATAAGGTTCCCTTCGTGACTTAAACACGCCTACATATATTTGTGTTATTTCATCAACCCCAATTACATGATAAAATTATAGAAAAAATATTATACATTCTCAAACATAATCGTATGGACTATTAGCATGGATTCTAGTTTCTAGACTCTATCCTAAACTCATATGCAAGTGTATAATCAAATTACCCCTCTTTATGAATAGATAAACTTAGAATTCAATAGTTTTCCTCCACAAAAAATTCCTTTAATTCAAACTTCAAATATTTGATATCATTTAAGCATATACATCTTCTTACCTCATGCACATAACTTCACCTATTCTTCTATATGAATGTCTACACTATCATTGTCACATTCATAGACTTCTTCATGCCTCTTTGTGACTATACAATCCATTCTTACCTTCAAACCACCATTAATAAAAACCATTAAAAACTCTTAAGAGACAACAAATGTCATTCATTTATCATTGTTATAAACAATCATCACCTTTTTTCAAACTAATAAGCTCTTTATTGATAACAAAATGACATTACAAAGCTTCATGAGCCCTTTTAGCTCTAATATAGAGATGTTCCTTCACACACTAACTCTCTTACCACTCACACACACCCTATTTGAATTTGCATGTGTGCTAATGAAGTATAAAGAGGTATTTAGGGTTATAACTACTAACTCATCTATAATTAGACTAATTAACTGAGGTTAAATCCTTGGTAGGGTCAAGGAATTCATGTGAAGGTGAATTTATGTATCATGACACCATTTACATATTTTATTAATACTTCACTAACACTTAGACCTATAAACCAACTATGAACTAATTCAAGTATTCAAATTATGGTTTTGGAGGTAAACCCCCAAATACCACTTATTACAATGAAAAGGAGTCAAAATGGACAATACATGCTATGATCACCTATATAGACATCCACAACCTAAGATAGTTAGGAAAAACCAAAATTTGGATATTTAGAAGGATGTTCCTGCATCATATGAGTTTAACATGCTTATATAGGGTTCTTAAGGTGAATTATCATAAATGATGAATTAGGGAAAGTAAATAATCTAATTAAGAATATAAAATTAACAAAAACGATGGAGGATATGTTAGTTCAAAGCTATATAAGTTGGCTAGGACTGAATACCACAAGCTGACCAAACTAGACATTTTTGCAAAGAAAATGAAAACATGGAAAATCAAGGTTGCATCCTATTAAGTAGAGTTTTTCTATAGATTATATGTATTTAATTCATGTAGACATAAAATCATGCACTTGGGTACATTTCTAGGTCCTAAACGCATGCTGGAATTTACATGGTTCCTAAGCAATAAAACTAGTAAATAACAACTCTCCTTAGAATTTTTCTTTGTCTTTTGCACTTTCATTAGCTTTATACACATATTACTCTTGTCAGAAATTGACTATTTTATCTTTCAATGGCTTCAGAAACTAGCACCTAGTTCAAACATTAGCGTCAGGTGCTCTTATCTTCCTAGGAATTCATGTCCCTCCTTATATTTTCCACACCCATTTTGGTCCCCTTTCACTTCTTAATTTAATTTTATTACCTTGGGTCCACCTTTCAGTTGTCAATTACAAAATTAAAACAAGGGAATCATATAAATACATAGTTATGCTTTCAAAATGAAGAACCGATCACTAAGAATTACTATCATCACCTAAGATTGCATTCTAAAGGCACTAAAGAACTCCAAAGGAATCCACATAAGGGAAAATCGATGCATCACTTATGCATACACTGCATAGGAGGGGGACGTCTATTCTATTATATCCACACATAATATTACATTGTTACATTCTAGCTATAACCCACTATCATTTGTGTAACTTGTACAAGGGCATCCGAGGGAACCATTTATACACACACACACACAAGAACTACATGGGGTCTGAGATGTAGTGTAATGCTCATAAATAAGCTCACCCTTCAGGTGACCATTGGGGTCAGTTAAACTCCACATTATGCATATTTTTTTATTGGATTTGATATGTTTTGTGGAAATGTGTAGGTAGTCATTTTTTTATAGATTACAAGTACCCTCAGTGATCATAGTGTAAAGATCAAGAGACATACATGAGAAAACATAAAAAAACCATAGCAAACATAAGTAAGCAGATTCTCAACATTTTCATGGCCACCAGTTCCTAAATCCAGTCGCTAGTGGCCATAAACCTCTTTCCTTTTGTGGGTTCCCCTATCTGGCCCTATTCATGAGTTCCATATTTTATAGTGAGAAGTGAAAACCATGTTTACAGTCTACTCAACACTCACACTTTCCCAGATCACTTCATGTTCATTCAGAAATAAGCTAAGTATTTTACCCTCTTCATATTTCTTAGGGTTACATATTTTACATGCTTATTTGCTTTCATCTTTACATGTTATCAGTTTTAAATCATATATCATAGTAGTTGCTCTAAAAATAGATTTAATTAAATTCTAAATTTTTTATTAAATCATTTTGTGAACACACTCTTCTTTGAACAAATTTTTCTAGGTTCCCAAAACCCTCATGGGCAAAAAGAGGTTCCCATCCCCCAAGCACGATATGACCTATATGCATATGCAACTAGTATTTGAAAATTCTGATGTCGAAGATGATTTTAATTACCTCATGTGTAAACCCCAATATGATCCTGTAATCCTTAAACAACTCCTTGAATTGTAAAAACCTATGCATGTTGGGTATGAAATCCATGATTTTCACATAGTCTCCCATGACCAAAATTTTACCTAATGTTATCCCTCATTTCGCATCCCCATACATGACCCTCCCTCTTCCTCCTCACCTAATATGGAAAATGATAGAATTAATTTATATTCTTTGCATGACAACGTTATTTCTTGCAAAAATATAGATCTAAATGTTTCTACTTCTGATACTGACAATGTAAATGTTCATATTGATGTTTCTATTAGTAGTCAAAATGAATGTAAATATCTATCTCAGCCTCTCCCTAATTATGAAATTATCTCCAATGATTGTAATGATAAATATGATGTTATTACTCATACAAGATATTTATATGTTGATGATACTCTCAATGAAATAATTTCTTATGAAAATATGATGGATGGTGATTGTGATTATGCTTTTGATCATGAATATTTTAGTAATGATGTTTCTTCTATTAATACTGTTGATAGTGAACTTACCACCCCTCTTTCTTCCACTTTTTAATTCATTTCCAATGTTGACCATGAGTATTCCACATCTACCCCTAGTGCACCTCTTATTTTATCTCCTAAACCTACTCATATCATTTCCATAGAGCCTACACCTAGAATTCACATAGATCCTACACCTAAAATTCCCATAGAGCCTACACCTATCATCCCCATAGCGTTGCCGTGATCTGTAAATTACCTAAATTAAAAATAAATAGATCACTATTCTCATGATTATGAATGAAACTTATGAGTTATTTATTAAACCAGTTAAGTGTGTAATATCAAACACAATTAAAATGAAATTTGAAAGGAGAAGAGACAAGAACAAGAAAAAAATTATCCTGGAGAAACCCGATGTGGGAAAAACTCCAGTGGGTGATAAAATTAGCTCCCCTTCACTATTTAATCACAAAATGATACAACTTACTACCAATTTGGTATTCAAGAAAGATGCAACTCCTTCTAATTGTATCTACTTGCTCTCAATCTCTCTAAACAATAAGAACTATTCACCATGAACAAAAAAAGAGAAACCAACTCTCTAACTTTTCACACACTTTGATTTCACCCAAAAAACTTCCTTGAATACTTGGAAATGACTTTATTTATATATGCTCAGCTCAAGGATGCGTGGAGAGGTGAAACAAATCAATTGGGAAGCTCAAACATTTGCAACTGTTAAGTTCTAGAGTTCTATAACTGTGTTGCACAGGACAACCGCTTTCTACAGACCAACAATTAGGTAACTGTTGGGACGGCTGCATAACTTCCACGGTGGTTTCCCAACCGATACTCTACATAGAGAATCAGTTACGTAACCATTGGGGTAGTTACGTGACTAACAACTGAAAAATACCTAAAACAGAACATTCATGGCCCGAAACCATTCGAAGGTGTCCGGATCACCCCCATGCTGACTAGACCATATTGTGAAGACATAATGAAATGAGAACTAGTGGAACAAGCATAAAATATAGAGAATAAATAGAATTAATATTTTATTGATCCATTTTGGATCATACCTCCCTAATTTAAGGCTTTTAAGTCCCTAAAATCTTCAAGGACTAATGAGATGAGGGTATTTCTTCCCCATGTCTTCTCTAGAATACCACTTGGCCTTGGATGGTAGTTTCCCTTTTAATCCAATCAAACACCTATCTTTTACTCCTCTTTGCATTGTCTTTTCTTTCCATTGTAAAACCAAATCTTCCTCCAATTCTAGATAACTATACGAAGAAATATCCTCAATGGATGGAATTAATACCCCTTCTTGTTCATCATCCAACATGGAGGTCTCTAAAAGATGTAAGTTTTCAACATTCACAACTGAATAAATATTCATATAAGGAGGAAAATCCCAATGAAATGCATTCTTACCCACTTGTTCTAGAATTTCAAATGGGCCATAACAAAAAGGTTTGATTTTATTAGTTTTCCCTTGTAGCCTATCTCATATCAAAGACAACAATAGATTTTCCCCAAAAAGGAAGGAATTCACACTCCTATGTAGATCATGTCATGCTTTGTACTTAAATTGTGACTCTTTTAACATCTTTTGTACCAAAAGGTGTATTTTTTGAATATTCTTAATAAATCTCAACTTTTTGGACCTCTAGTTCCACTTTCCCATTATCTCTACATGGTAATCTTAAAACAACATCAAAAGAATTATTAGGAAAATAACCAAAACATGTTTCAAAAGGAGTTCCACTAGTCGAAGCATGAACTGCCCTATTATAAAAATGTTGGATATACACAAATTTTTCATCCCAGGTCCTCAGATGTTTCTTGTTGTAATACCTCTCAAGAGCTAAAACAAGGTATGATTCACCAACTCTATTTGCCCATCCATTTGTGGATGAAAGGAAGTAGAATTCTTCATCTTTGTATCCATCTTTTCTCATAAAGTAGACCAAAACTTCCCTATGATCTGTGAGTCCCTATTTGACATAATAGAACTATGAAAACCAAGGTGAACCTACACATTAGAAAAACATAACTCGGTTACATGACTAGCCTTAATGGTATTTTTGTAAGGAACAACAATAGACATTTTGCTAAATTGATCTACAATCATAAATATATAATCATGACCTTTTTTGGTGGTAGGAAAATCATCCAAAAAATACATGGAGATACTTTCCCATGGCCAAGAAGGAACTGGAAACGACATATATAACCCCAAATTCCTATTATTTAGATTTCTTATACCGCATTAAACATAACTCCTGATGAATTTATCAACTTTGCCTTGCATTTTTTGCCAATACACATACCTCTGTAAGTGTGCTACAGTATTTGTCACACCAAAGTGACTAGATACCATGGAGGTGTGTGCTTCTCTCATCAACTATAGTCTTTCCCTTATAGGCACATCGAGTTTCTTGTTCTTGTAGAGAAAACAATCTTGGAAATAATATTCCCTTTTAGGTGAAAATCCCTCGATTTGAGGTTTATGTTGAGATGTCTCTACAAAATCTGGAACCTTCTCATAGCCTTCCTCATATGCTTCACACACAAAAGGCTCAAGAATATTTAAGTTTCCCATAAGTGAAATCAAAGAGTTCGAGATAACATGTTAGCCAATTTTTTAGTCGCAACTTTTTTATATTTTATAACAAAATGAAATTGTTGTAAGAAACCCATCCATTTATAGTGCCTAGCTTGTCAAAGTTTACTTTGAGCCTGAAAATATTGAAGAGGTTGAAGATCCATATGAAGGATAGTTTCCTTACCTATCAAATAATATTTCCATTTCTTGACTACTTGAACAAGAGAATATAATTCTTTGTCATAAGTATAATAATTCAGAATTACACCATGAAACAACTCAGAGTGATAACATATCAGCATACCTCCCTGAAGTAGGATAACCCCCATAGCATAGTCACTGGAATTGGTTTCCACCCAATCAAATGTCTTATCCCCTATTATCACTAAATGTAGTGGCACTACTATGGAAGAGAATTTATTAATTAAATTATGTAAATACTGAACTTCTGTAACAAAACTTCTGGTCTCTGTCAAACTTGATGGTGTAGGCCAATTCTGAATGACCACTATCTTAGCCAGATCAATCCTTAATTCTCCATCTCCAACCACATGTACCAAAAATACAATTTACTTTTGTGAGAACTCGCACTTATTTTCATTCAACACAAGTTTTTTGTCCTTAAGAACTTGCAAAATTTGACGCCAATGATCAATATGCTCCTCAAAAATTATGCTAAAACCCATAATGTCATACATGTACATAATAACAAAGGAATCAATAAATGGCCTCATTACCTAATTCATCAACCTCAAGAAGGTTACTGGTGATTTAAATATCTTGAATGGTAATACAAACCATTCATATAACCCTTTCCTGGTCTTGAATGTTGTCTTCCATATGTCCTCTTCCTTAATCTGCACTTGATGATATCCAGACTTCAAATCAAGCTTAGTAAAATATTTAACATAATGTAACTGATCTAATAAATCATCAATGTGAGGAAGAGGGCACTGATTCTTAATGGTTATCTTATTTAAATACCTATAATCAATACACATTCTCCATGAACCATCTTTATTAAGCACTAAAACAATAGGAGAACCACATGGAGAATTGACAGGATGGATTATACCTCGTTGAATAAAAGTCTATAGCTATTGTTTTAGCTCATTGGAATCTTTAAAATATTTCTTGTATAATCCCAAGTTCAGAAGAAAACTCTCGGGAAGTAAGTGGACCTCATTCTCAATTTCCCTGACTGGGGGCATCCCTGTAGGTTCCTGAAATATCTCTCTAAACTACTTAACCAACTCTTCTATTTGTGGATTCTCTTTATTAGAAGACATTCTACAAGTAGTTTTATAGGTAACAATATCATCATCTGGAATATCCCTCAACATAAGCAATGTAAATTTACCACTAGAATTAATGAGCTTCCAGGATTCGTTGGCACTTACCAAATATATCTTCAAATTTCCTGAATAGGCTGAAATGACGTAGCTCTTACCATATTTCACCAAGTGATATTAATTATATTTCCTTACGAAGATAGCATCCCTAACATACAGATATGGGCTGCAAAAAACTACACCACACACATCAAGGGGAATAACATCCATAGTAATCTCATCAGTAAATTTTTTTTCAATACCAAAAGTGGTCTTACATTGATTCGTTACCTTGATGTCTACACCTTTCTTTACCCAGCCTAAATAATATGGGCTTGGGTTATTGTAAGTTTCCAACTTCAACTTGTCCACTAATTCTTTACTAGTTAAATTAGCTTGAGAATATGTATCAAAAATAGCATCCACCTTAGTTTTCTTCACTTGAATCTTTAAATGAAAAATATTCATTAGTTCATTTTCTTGAGCAAAACGGTTACTACCCAAACATACCTCTCTTTGGATGGAGGCACAATATATAGTCTCATCCAAATATTCATTTTAAAATAATTCCTCTCCCTATAGGGAAGCCATATCCTTATTTTTATTCTTCTTGTTTTTGAAGGGATGAAATTCAGGGTGGAGCTTCCAACATTTCTCTTTGAAATGACTGTCAATATCACAGTGCCCACAATGAATTCTAGTATCCTTTTTAGAAATAGAAGTAAAAATTTTATTACCCTTTCCTTTTAATTTTTCCTTCTACTTGGCATCACCTTGTTTATTCAAAGCATGCTGAGAGGTAGATGAACTCTTTTTCTTTTTCATCTACATCTATAGGCTTGGCCAAGATGAAGAGTATCCTCAAATGGCTATGGAATCCAATGATATACTTCATCAAGAGGTCCTAGTATACTACATCCTTTCCGATCTAAATAGATTTATTCTAAAACTCACAGGTATATTCCTACACAGTCTGGCCTTGTTTCTTCCTAAGATACTGCCAATACATGGACCTCTCAGTTTCATAAAAAATAGGACAAAACTACTTTTGGATTAGCTTCTTAAAAACATCCCACTTAGTAATTTGAGGAATATTCTTAATAACCAATGTATGAACATAAATTTCAAACTAAGTTAAAGCATGTTGGTTAATTTTAAGCCAGAAAACTTTCATTAATCTGATGTAAAATGAAATATGCCTATAATTGAGTTAGCCAATGGTATAGCTTCTTAGCATTCACTTCTCCATTGTAAGGCTCAATTTTGATCTTGGCCTCTACTTTGAATAGAGGAGGGGTGGGAATGACATGGGATGGTTCTTCTTCAGGTATCTCTTCTTCATGATCTTTTGGTGCCTCATTTGTAACACCAAGCTTCTCCATGAGTAGTCCAATGATGGACTCCAATTTCCCAATGGACAAGGAAATGTTGCCCACATCTTTTTGACAGAATTTCCACATTAGCCTCCAACTTGTAGAAAGACTCTTAACCACTATCCTCTACATCATTTATTCAAGCCATCTCCTGAATTCCTTGTTTCCACTTCCTTCTAGAAATATCTTATTTGAAAGGAATAAGGATACCTTCACCACTTTATTTTACCTTTTAGGTAATGGACATCTAACTGCAATCTCAACACAAGTTAACTACATAAAATTGTTATCCAAAACAAGCCCCTTGCTTATTTTTGGCTAACTCCCTTCATTCCTTCCTCCCTTGTGCCTCATTCAGATTTTTTCATTTTTCAGGCACTCAAAACCTTCTAGAAATGGCACCATTGGATAGAGATCCTTCTCAGCTTTCCAGAAAGGTAAATTTTTCCTCCTAACTCCATGTATTTTTGAAGTTATGTCTCAGCAGAGGTTTTGTGGGAAATTTTCCCTAGAAAGGCCTGCCGGCCAATCAGGAAGCGCCACATCAGCAAAGGGATGGTGGGAGGTGGAGGAAACATGGAGAATTTGCTGAAGTGTTTGGTGGGGGTGCAAAGGGGAAATTTTGGCCCGTGGGCCCGCCAACCAGTGAGATCATGCCATGTGTCCTTGGGGCGTCGGGGGTCGGAGGTGCGAAAGGATTTTTTCCTTTTCGCCCAAGTTTGGGAAACTTCAAAAGGAAAGCCCGCCCCCCGAAAAACCCACAGCCAATAGGAGGAGGCCACATGTCCCAAGGGCCATTGGGGATTGAACCAGTGGAGAGGAGTTGGGAAAATTTCCCAAAGGTTGGTGTAAATAAATTTTTTTGGCCCTAAGGCTCACGTCGAATCACATTGTGCCATGTGGCCTCGGAGCTTTGGCCGTCAGAGAATTTTTGGAAAATTTTCCAAAGGCCAAAATGATGGAAAATGAAGTAGAAAAAGAGCCCGCAACCAATCAAAATGTGCCACATGGCATTAGAGTAGCAGGGCATAGAGATTTTTGGGGAAATTTTCCAAAACGCAAAAAGTGGGAAAATTTTGAGTTTTCGGCCTGCCAACCCATTTTGGCCCTATTTTCACCCTAAATGTTTAGAGGGGCATAACTTTTGATCCAGAGCTCAATTTTTCTTGTTCTTTATATCATTGGAAAGCTGGTGAAATTATCTACATGATTCTAGGATCATTTTTGTTTTTTGGTGGGGTTTGGATAGAAAAAACTGGAAAAATCCTCTAGTATGTGGAAACCAACAGAAATGACATTTCAACCACCATTTTTAATGAGGAATGGCTCGCATTCTCTCCCAGCATGGTCTAAAACATTTGGAAATGGATTTTTAAGGGAACCCATGTTGTTTTTATGAATTTGGTTGGTGGTTGAAAGCTCCTCTCATGTTTTCCCATGTTCTCTCTCCTGAGCTCGAATTGGCACTGTAAAGCCATAATGGGCTCCTTTTTAAAGAGTTATACATTTTTCTTGCTCTACAACTCCTATTTTCTTCCTCATCAAGTGGATTTGTGGAATTTTTACCTTTTCATACAACTACAGCACCCCTTTTACCTCTTGGCCATTGTAATGCACTGTATTGGACCTTGAATGATAATGTATGCTCTGTGATTGAACTTTTTCAATCCTTTCATGTGTTTATCATTGTCTCCTGATCCCTCATTACATCTTGGCAATCTGTGCATGTTTTTTGTTGTATTTTCTAGTGAATTATGTATATTTCGCAGTAGCAGGTGTCTACTAATCCTTTGGTGCATCACCTTAATTAGACTAGGTTTATTTTTTTTGCATTTTCTCAACCCTGTCTCCTTGGAAAAGTTTGGTTAAAATATAGATAAAACCTCTACAGAATGTTTTGCACACTTGAATAGATGAGTTGAGGAACCAGCCTCTAATCTGGAGGATCTTTTCCAGTCCTACAATTCCCACACTTGTGTGAAAAGATCTAATGTTTTGCAATCACACTGGATGCTAAAATGTCAAATAGAAATCTGAAAGAACGTCTAGATGGTGTTGTTGATTTGCACTAATAGTTTTGGCACGCCCGGTGGGACCTTAGAGGTCTTCATCTTCATTACAACAAAATTGATGTGCCTTTGTTGCAAGTTTCTTACTTAAAAGAGCCCTGAATTACACATCTGGCGACTCCAAAGAAGAAGAATCAACTGGTTTTAGTAGTCCAGACCTGAAAAACTCGTGATAAGAATCACCACAAGGTCAAGAGTTAGAGAAGAAGAAGTGTTGTTTGAGTATCTGCAATTATCTCCAAGAAGAAGACAAAGAGGGAGGATAATTCAAAGGTCTTCATCTCCACCAAATAGAACTCTATCAACTCCTCCACCTGGTAGACCTTTCATCCAATCAAAAAGGGTTCTAAGGCCAATCATAATGGCACAACGCAATCCTTATGTCAATTTCACTGACAGCAGCCCACTTGCTCTCAATGCACAAAATCCAATCCCAGTTGTAGCATTGAAGAACATTCCATACTTTACTGGAGAGAATCAGACCACTCCTGGTGATCATGTCAAAGATATTGCTAATATTTGTGTAATCCATGAGATTAATGAGATGTAAATTACTGTCAAACTGCTGGCATCTTCATTCAAATGGAAAGCTTTGCAATGGTTTAGGAGCCTTGCTCCAGGCTCTATCCAAAATTGGAACCAATTATGTATAGCCCTCCATGAGCAGTTTGGAGAAAAGGGAGATAACTTGTCCCTTTTGGAACAATTGGCAACTATCAAGAGAGCTCCCAATGAGCAGTTGACTGAGTTCAAATTCAAATTTCAAAGGACTTGGGAGAGAATTCCAATGGCAGTAAGGCCAACAGCAGAAGGTGCTTTTCTATATTACCTTAAAGCTTTAAATTCTGATATTTCTATGTTAATTCAATCCATGGGAGGCACAACTATCCCTGCTGCTTATGGCATTGCCATTAGGGCTGAAAATTGTCTGATTCAAGCTGGTAAGATAGCTCTTAGGCCTCAAATGCCATTGTATCTAAATTTAGAAATTCCAAGCACTAGTCAAGTGCCTAATTTAGCTCCTGTCCCCACTCCTAGAAATAAGAATTCAAATGAAGCTTCTACTTCATATTCTAGTGCCTCAAATGAACTTCAAGAAGTCATGAAGCAATTACAAAGTTTAGGTAATGAGCTGGTTACACTCAAGAGGCAGCAAGGCCAAAGTTTTATACCTTCTTATCAGCCTCAAGCTCAGCCTAATAGGTAGCCATATTAGCCTTAAAGACCACCCAATCTAGCTGCAAATCAAAATCAAGCAAGGCCTCCTGCCAATAGACCATTTCAGCCCTATTATCCCAATGTTGCATCTGCCTTTAAAGCACTAGTGTCAGTACAAAACAACATAGCTCAAGAGTATGATTGGTGTTTCCCATGCAATGAACCTCAAAAGCAATTTATGTGCTTCAGTGGTGCTCTAAATCAAGCCTTAATGGTAACAACAACTGGTGTAGAAGGTGAAGGGAATCAAGGAAATAACCAACAACATGAAACATACTAGCAACAATCAGCTCCAAATGATACCACACTTGTAAACTGGTAGGTAGAAGACTTTTGTGGCATGAATCAAACAATCTATCAAAGTGTTGCAGCCAACACAAGGTCAAAAAGGAGAAATTTGGGTGAAGGGCAGCCATTGGATCCAAGTGATCCACAACCTTCTACCACTCCACAAACTGTTCGCAAACAAAATGCAGTTCCAAACATGCAAGGATAGCCCAAGCCAGCTCCTAGACCAATTCACATGCCAGTTGTTGCTGCCCATATGCAAGGAATGAATGTGCAGGCCAAAGGATAGTAGAGAGATGCTTCATCTCCATTCAACATCATTGATTAGATGAAGAAGACAAACATAAACATATCAATGTGGGAATCACTATCCATCCCAGGCCAAAGAGATTTGCTATAAGCTTCCATGAAGGACTGGTCAACTTCAAATCAACAGGTCCAAATGCAAGAGAAGGTACTCACAAATGCTGCCTAGCCTAAAGAGAATCATGGAGAACAACAAGGTAAAATGTTAAAGCCCCCTCCATTCTATGTTTCATTGATCATTGGGGACAAATTAGTACACAATTGCATGATTGATTCCAGGGAAAGTAGTTCAGTAATGCCCAAGAAAATAGCTGATCAGTTGGGCCTCCAATATGGAGTCATTTCTAAAGGGGTAGTGCAATTGGATGGGACAGTAGTGACAACAATAGGAGTGATTAAAAACTTGAGTCTTAATTTACATGCATGCCTCAACGTTGTTGTTTTTCAAGATGTCTCAGTGATAGATCTTCCACCACTCTTTGCCCTATGTTTGTCAAGGGATTTCATAGCTAATATTGGAGGTTACTTATCTACTGATTGGTCACACATGTTGTTCAGAACAAGATATGGAACCAAAGCCACAATCAGATATGAGCCTATTTTTAACTTCCACATTGAGCCTCACACACCAATCCAAATCAATACTAACTATTCAGTGTTTGATCAAGAGGATTATCCAAGCACTGATGAAGCTGACACCAAAGTTGGAAGCATCCCAGATTTGACTCTTGATGAATGGGCAAGCAAGGTGCATGCTTTTGATCCTTATCAAGAAATAGAAGAATCTGAGCTAGGAGTCTATTGCATACATGAAGAAAATCAGTTTGTTCCTAACATCACCAAGCCATGCCACAAGGATGACAATGAGGTATGGCAGTTGTTCTTTGATGGATCAAGAAGTAGAAGAGGTGCAGGAGGGGGAGCTATGCTTATTTCACCTAAAGGAGTTAAGTATTATTCAGCTTTTAGATTTCAGTTTACATGTTCTAATAACACTGCTAAATATGAAGCTTTAATACAAGGATTGCATTGGTCAATCAAGAGAGGAATAAAGAACTTGCAAGTATTTGGTGAAAGTGAGCTGATTGTCAACCAAGTTAAGGGGCAACATGCTGCCAGGAATGATCTACTCAAGTGCTACAAAAATAGGGTGTGGGACCTCATTGAAGATTTTGAGGGCTTTAGCATCAAATCCATCCCTAGAAAAGAAAACCAAGCTGCTGACAGACTTACAGCAGTTGGAGCAGCCTTTGATGTTGTTGAAAGCATCAAGAAAGACAAAGTACAGCCAAGCATTCATGTGATTGTAAGGCCTTTGGTGCCAGAAAACAATATAAGTTGGCAAGTGTTTGAAAATTATCAACAAATCATCCATTTCTTGCAATAAGAGGCTGAGTTCTCAGCTAACAATCAGGAAAAGTTAGAACAACAGTATGGTGATCAAGTGGTACAACTAAGAACCAAAAAACTACCAAAGGGACTCATCAATTTGGAGTCCATTTTCAACCCTAATGATTGGTTTAAGAAGGAGAAAGCAAACATCCAAGTCAAGGGAGAAGATTCAGTGCCCATCTTGGTGGGAGAAGGCAAGTCACTCCAAATTGGTAAAGTGACAACTGAGCAAGAAAGGTATGAGTTCATACAGCTTTGTCAAGAATTCCCTGATGTGTTTGCTTGGAGCTATGAAGATTTGAAAGGCTTCAATCCCAAGTTAGCTCAACACACTATTGAATTGGACCCAAGTGCTAAAACCATCAGGCAAAAACAAAGGCCAGTCAATCCACACATGGAGCCTCTTATGAGAAAAGAATTGAATAAGTTGATAGAGGCAAGTATCATATTTCCTATCAAGCATTCTAGTTGGGTAGCCAACTAGATTCCAGTTAGAAAGAAGAGTGGAGAGATAAGATTGTGTGTTGACTTCAGAGATTTGAATAGAGAATCTCTCAAGGATCATTACCCACTTCCTTCTATGGAGCAGATTTTACAAGTTGTTGCTAGATCTGAAAGGTTTTCATTGCTTGATGGCTATTCAGGGTACAATCAGATCATGGTGAAGGAAGAGGATCAATTCAAGACAACCTTCACAACCAAATGGGGGACTTATGCATATAGAAAAATGCCATTTGGGCTGTCCAATGCTAGAGCTACATTCCAAAGGGAAATGGACATGGCGTTTAAGGATTTGATTAACAAAATAGTGCTGATATATCTAGATGATATCACTGTTTTTTCAAAAAATGCAGCAGACCATCTCTTTCATTTAAGACAAGTGTTCCAAAGGTGTAGAATATTTGGGGTATCTTTGAATCCCAAAAAGTTTATTTTTCTAGCTCATGAAGGAAAGCTCCTTGACCACATTGTCTCCAAAGAAGGATTAGCAATTGATCTAGAAAGAGTTGAAGCCATAAGAGCACTACCATTACCAAGCCACAAGAAATCCCTTCAAAGTATCTTGGGAAGGATAAATTTTTTTCAGAGGTTTGTCCCAAATTTTGCAGCCCTTGTCAAGCCTATCACCAAGATGTTAAAGAAAAGCATGGCTTTCAAATGGATAGCAGAGGGCAAGGAAAGTTTTGAAGCAATCAAAGAAGCTATCTCACAAGCTCCAACCCTCATTAACCCAAATTTCTCCAAGGATTTCATCCTCTATGCATTTGGAGGTGATGATACTATTTCTGCAATTTTGGTACAGCAGAATGAAGACAATGATGAGCAACCAATTGTTTTCTTCAGCCAAATCCTGGAGGACTATGAAGTGAGATATTCCTTCATTGAGAAGCATGTTCTTGTAGTGATTAGGAGCTTGAAGAAATTTAATCATCTAGTTTCAAACAACAAGGTTCAACTGCTGGTTTCTCATGTGGGAGTTAAAGACGTTCTCCTTAGTAAAGACCTAAATGAAAAGAGAGCAGGGTGGATTACTTGTGTCACAGACTATGAAATTGAGATAAAATTCACCAAGTTGGTTAGGGGAAAAGGATTGTGTGAGCAGCTGGTCTTGAACAAACAAATGAAAGCATGTAGTGAGGAAGAGGTTGTTTTGGCATTGCAAGACATCCATGAACAAGGGAGCACTCAAGAAGAAAATGATGGTGTCCTTACTCCTTGCTAGACCCAAGACATAATACACTTCCTCCACATAGGCCTATTCCCTCCAGAGATGAACAAAACCAAAAGGAGACACTTCAGATTACAGGTTGTCCCATATGCCCTTGTTGATGGTGTTTTGTTCAAAACGGATGTGAATGGAGTGCTACTAAGATGCATTGTTACAAATCAGATTCACAGAGTGTTTGAACAGTTCCATGGTGGATCAGCTAGAGGTAATTTTGCACCAAGAGTGACAACTCTCAAGATCATGAGGGATGGCTATTATTGGCTCAAGATTTTCAGTGACTGTTATGCATGGAACAAGAGGTGCAAGAATTGTGCATTCTTCACAGGTAAGGAGAGACTAGCCGCCCTTCCATTGCATCTAATTTGAGTTGACCAGCCATTCATGCAATGGGGTTTGGACTTCATTGGAGTCATTAACCCAAATTCAAGCCAAGGACATAAGTGGATTCTAATAGCAAAAAATTACTTCACCAAGTGGACCGAGGCAATGGTACTCAAGGAAGCAAATGAATCTAGCATCCTAGGCTTCTATGAAGGGATAGCAACTAGATTTGGCGTACTTGCTACAATAATATTAGATAATGCATTGGCATTCATTGGATCCAAGGTAGCTGAATGGGCTGTCAAGAATGGGATCTACCTAAGCACTTCATCAAATTATTATCCCCAGAGTAATGGCCAAGCTGAATCTACAAACAAGAACTTCTTAAGGATCATCAAGAGGACTCTTGATGAAAATCAGAGGTCTTGGCATACTAAATTGAAATCAACCTTGTGGGATGATAGGATAACTCCCAAGAGATCTACAGGTAATTCTCCATTCAATCTTGTTTATGGAAGAGAGGCAATTTTTCCCATGTCACTTGAGTTGCCAACATTGGAACTCATGAAGCAGTTGGAGTTGTTGGAGTTTGGGCCCATGGAGGTTAGGTATGTAGAATTGATGGAGCTCCAAGAAATCAAAAATCAGGCATCCCAAGCAATGGATAAGGATCAAGCTTTGATCAAGAAGACCTTTGATAGAAAGGCCAAGGATAGATCTTTCCAAGTTGGGGATCTAGTGTTAAAATGGGATGCAGACAGAGCAAAGCCAAGGAGGCATTCAAAATTTGATGCCATTTGGAGTGGCCCCTACATGGTCACAAAGTGTAAGGATAGCAATGCCTTCCAATTGTCTACATTAGATGGTGAAGAATTGCAGATTCCAGTCAATGGAATTCATCTGAAGTATTGCTACTGAAGGAAATTCTCCACCTTGTACATATTAGCTTAGGTTTTCATTCCTCCAAGTGCTTGTGCACATTGTTTTGTTGTATTTTAGCTTTGCTTTCCCTAAGTGCTTTGGCACAAGCTTGTTGTTCCAGGAAATGTATTTTGCAGGCCTTGCTCCAAATCAGATGGTGTTCTACCCTCCATCTTCCTCCTTGCATTGTTCTAATCAGTTGGGGTACCAAGCAGAGAATTTGATGACTCCCTGCCCAATGGATTTCTTCAGGGCAACTGGTAACTTCATCTAGTAGGAAGATGACCCCTCCGAGTCACCAAAATTGTTATCCAAAATAAGCCCCTTGCTTATTTTTGGCTAACTCCCTTCATTCCTTCCTCCCTTGTGCCTCAGTCAGAATTTTTTTCATTTTTCAAGCACTCAAAACCTTCTACAAATGGCACCATTGGATAGAGCTCCTTCTCAACTTTCCAGAAAGGTAAATTTTTCCTCCTAACTCCATGTATTTTTGAAGTTATGGCTCGGCGGAGGTTTTGTGGGAAATTTTCCCTAGAAAGGCCTGCCAGCCAATCAGGAAGCGCCACGTCAGCAAAGGAATGGCAGGAGGTGGAGGAAACATGGAGAATTTTATGAAGTGTTTGGTGGGGGTGCAAAGGGGAAATTTTGGCCTGTGAGCCCACCAACCAGTGAGATCATGCCATGTGTCCTCAAGGCGTCGGTGGTCGGAGGTACGAAAGGATTTTTTCCTTTTCACCCAAGTTTGGGAAATTTCAAAAGGAAAGCCCGCCCCCCAAAAAATCCATAGCCAATAGGAGGAGGCCACATGTCCCAAGGGTATTTGGGGATTGGACCAATGGAGAGGTGTTGGGAAAATTTCCCAAAGGTTGGCGCAAACAAATTTTTTTGGCCCTGAGGCCCGTGTCGAATCACATCGTGCCACGTGGCCTCGAAGCTTCGGCCAGCAGAGAATTTTCGGAAAATTTTCCAAAGGCCAAAATGATGGAAAATGAAGTAGAAAAAGATCCCGCAACTAATCAAAATGTGCCACATGGCATTAGAGTGGTAAGGCATAGATATTTTTGGGGAAATTTTCCAAAACGCAAAAAATGGGAAAATTTCAAGTTTTCGGCCTGCCAACCCATTTTGGCCCTGTTTTGGCCCTAAATGTTCAGAGGGGCATAAATTTCGATCCATAGCTCAGTTTTTCATGTTATTTATATCATTGGAAATCTGGTGAAATTATCTACATGATTCTAGGATCATTTTTGTGTTTTGGTGGGCTTTGGAGAGAAAAAAATAGAAAACTCCTCTGGCATGTGGAAACCGACAGAAATGACATTTCAACCACCATTTTTAATGAGGAATGGCTCGCATTCTCTCCCATCATGGTCTAAAACATTGGGAAATGGATTTTTAAGGGAACCCATGCTATTTTTATGAATTTGGTTGGTGGTTGAAATCTCCTCTCATGTTTTCCCATGTTTCTCTCTCCTGAGCTCGAATTGGCACTGTAAAGCCATAATGGGCTCGTTTTTAAAGAGTTAGACATTTTTCTTGCTAAAAAAAACTCCTCTTTTCTTCCTCATCAAGTGGATTTATGGAATTTTTACCTTTTCATACAACTAAAACACCCCTTTTGCCTCCTAGCCATTGTAATGCACTGTATTGGACCTTGAATGATAATGTATGCTCTGTGATTGAACTTTCTCAATCCTTTCATGTGTTTATCATTGTCTGCTGATCCCTCATTACATCTTGGCAATCTGTGCATGTTTTGTGTTGTATTTTCTAGTGAATTGTGTATATTTTGCAGTAGCAGGGGTCTACTACTCCTTTTGTGCATCACCTTAATTAGACTAGGTTTATTTTTTTTGTATTTTCTCAACCCTGTCTCCTTGGCAAAGTTTGGTTAAAATATAGGTAAACGCTCTTCAGAATGTTGTGCACACTTGAAAAGAGGAGTTGAGGAACCAACCTCTAATTTAGAGGATCCTTTCCAGTCCTGCAATTCCCACACTTGTGTGAAAAGATCCAATGTTGTGCAATCACACTAGATGTTGAAATGTCAACTAGAAATCTGATAGAACATCCAGAGGGTGCTGTTGATTTGCACTAACAAAAATAATTAAATATTAATTGCTCTGATACCAATTTGATCTGTAAATTACCTAACTTAACAATAAACAGATCACTATTCTCATGATCATGAATGAAACTTATGAGTTCTTTTTTAAACTAGTTAAGTGCAACCAAAATTAAGCTTCAAATTGAAAGGAGAAGAGACAAGAATGAGACAAGATTTATCCTTGAGAAACTTGATGTGGTAAAAACTCTAGTGGGTGATAAAATTATCTCCCCTTTACTATGTAATCTCAAAATTATGCAACTTGCCAATTTGGCCTTCAAGAAAAATGAAACTCCTTCTAATTGTATTTACTTTCTCTCAATATCTCTAAATAATAAGAACTCTTCACCATGAAAAAACAAGAAAATAAACCAACTCTCTAGCTTTTCTCACACTTTCATTTCACCCAAAACACTTCCTTGAATCCTTGGAAATTATTGTATTTATAGATGCTCAGCTCAAGGATGCATGGAGAGGTGAAACGAATCGATAAGGAAGATAAATCATTTGCAAATGTTGAGTTTCCAAGTTCTAGAACTATATTTCACATAACCACCAATTTATGTAGACCGATGGTTACATAACCATCGGGGTGGTTGTGTAACCATTGTTTTGGTTATGCAACCATCGCTCTGCAGAGAGTGGAAATTACGTAGCCATCTGGGAAGTTGTGTGACTTAAAAATAAAAAATCCCTGAAGTGAAACATTAATGGACTGGAATGTCATTTGAATGTGTCTAGATCACCCCCAGCCTGACTACACCATCTTGTGAATACATAATGAGCTAAGAACCTATGGAGCAAGTATCAAATATTGAGCTCTTATCATTTCCATTCCCCCCTCTTGTTTCCACCAATCCTTTACCTAACACCTCTTCTCTGGTGTCTATATCTACCACCCCCTAATCAAATCAAATCCTTCTCCCCATCCCACCTCCTTTCCATTATTCTTCCCCACCTATTATTTCTTCTTTTCTGGGCCCATCTTCCTTTAAAAGACCAACCAACCTCACTTTTTTCAGGACAATTTGGAGCAAGAGAGATATTTTTTCTATGAAAGACATGGCCCCTTCTTCTTCCATGATGTGTGGTGAAGGAGAGGCTATTCTAAGCCTCACGAATATGGGTAATAAAGTAAAATCCACCTCTATGGAGGATATCACCACCAACTCCAAGATTGATGCACAATTAAGGAAAATAACAATTTTGCATATTCATATTGTTACTAAAGTGGGTGACAAGAACTTATAGGGGAAGGATTCGATATAAGAATTACTCACTCGAGTCATTAAAATGGAAAAGGAAGTGGAGGGAATAAAAACTAAACAATGTGACTTTCTTAGTATGCACAAGAATACTCTATATTTCCTCACTTTTTTCACCTCTTAGTTTGACACTCTCAGCCAAGACAAGAATAATAAAGGCACTACATTCAGAGATATTAAGAATATTATGGAAAATGTTAAAAACTATTTTTAAAATATCTTGATGTAGTTAGGATGGTATCTTAGATTTTCCACTGACTTCTAGCTGATTTTAGGCTATTTTTTGGCTGATCTCTATCTTTTTATTTCCATCTATGGAATTGTTACTTGTTGGTTGTCTTTTTTTGAAGGCCTTCTATTTTGTGATTTTTTTTTTCTAGTTTCTCTCTCTAGACTTGACTTGCTTCTGGTCTTTCATTGTATATCTTTTCATTGGCCACTTTTGTACATAGGTAGGATCCCAATCAAAAAACCTTTTACCCTTAATAAAAAAATTATCAAATATAGAGAATACATAGAATTGGGATTTTCCTTATCCATTTTTTTATCATGTCATTTTCCTCTCCTCATCTCACACCTCCTTCTCCTCCTTCCACATCTAATTATACTTCTCAAGTTACCATGATGACTCACAATAGAAATATCCAACCCCTCAATGTGCCTTTCACTTTTCCAACCATTCCTTCACATGATATCATATCTCTCATGCATGTTTTTGGTAATTTGCAATCTCTTGTTCATACCCTTACCCTTGAGAGTAGAACCTATTATGCTTCCATTGATGGTAATTATCTTCCCAAAAATCCTATTCTAAAAAATATTCTCAATTCCACTTTCGCTAAAGGTTTCATCATGCCTACTTTCTCGTGTTTTGATGGCACAGGAAATTATTTTTTTCATCTCAAGAATTATTGTTTGGCCATGGCTTCTTATTATAATCATCATTTGTTACTAAAATCATTTCTTAATATTATTTTTGATCATGCTCTTTAATGGTATATTCATTTTACTAATGGATCTATTAGTTATTAATATGGTATGGAGGATTATTTTCGTAGACACTTTATTTGTAATAATGGTATTAAAGTAACATATGAATGTTTTCCTGCTTTACATCAAGGAAAGAATGAAACAATTTTAGATTACATCTTATGCTTCAATTTTTGCATGCATCAGTTATTATTTCAGCCTATTAATTTGGAAATGAAATTTATATTTTTTTCGTGGCTTAATTCCTTAATTAAAATAAAATATCTTATATGATACATGCAAATAATTTACTCTTTTATACTACAAAGTTATTTATTTAGAAAAATATGTAATTACAGATAATTTCATAGTACCTTCTTCAACTTCTTCTATTACTCCTTTTCCTACTAAGTCTTCTCCACTTCCATCCATTATACCTCCTTCTCAGTTTCTATCCGCTCCTTCATGTAAGATTACTTCTTCCCCACCACTATGTTGGCATTTCCCTTAGTCTTCTCCACCTCCCACTCACGAACCATTGCACTTTGTGCATAATTCTAAGACACATGATATCTTACATACCTTAATTTATAAGTGGTTAATCTGTCTCCCTTCTAACCAACATCATCCACCTGACTGATTGCATCTCCATCGTGATTGTCGTTTCTATAATTTGCACCACATCAATGGTTAGCACGACAATGAATCCTATACTCTCCACAATTGCATACAACAATTACAAGAAAAAGGGCTCGTTTATTTCCACCCTTTCTCCCATGAGTTCTCTATCTCTCCTACTCCAGATAAGAGAAATTCTAGCATTGTTCACTTGAATCCTTTACCTCCTCCTAAGGTCATAATCCATCCACATCGTCCATATAATTCACCTATAGTTGCAGCCTTTCATCCCTCACACATTGCTACCATATCTCATTATCTTCTTAAGAAACATTATTCTACACTTCCTCTTGCTACACCCTCTATGATTGGATCCAGTATTTATGACATCTAATTTGACACTTATTATTACATTATTATTACTTCATAGGCTCCTTCCATTCCTCCTAGGCCTATTCATATTAGGTAGTTGATGTCCATGTTCCATCTCATTACCCTATGACACACTCTATTTCCATGGTTCATACTCAACTTCCATGTTCCATCTCATTACCCTATGACACACTTTGTTTTCCATATTAGATGGATTCTTAGTATGTCATCATTTTTCTATATATAAATATGTGTGTTTACTTGGTATTTTTAGGTGAATGCAAATCTCATATAGGTTCTTACATGCTATAATGATGTTTGGCATTATACCTGTTACTGGTCCCATTGAGGCTCCTGGGAGAATCAACTTTCTCTAATATCACATACTACACAAGTTTTATTGCTACATTTTTCAATACTTATCATTATGGTTACTTTACCTTTCATTGATTTATACACACTCATGACAACAATTTATCTTTTTAACATACTAATGTTTGTTTAATGTGTAGCATTTGCTTTGCAAGACCATATTCCACCATGGTTATTTGATACATTTTACTTGCTCTTGTTTTCCATTATATGTTATTATTTATAGGCTATGCCCTATGTCTTATATGATCATTGTATTCTTTTGGACACTTTGGCCTTGATTTTACTGTGACATTGTGAGCAATGTCCCATGTATAAAGCCCACTTTTCACTATATATATATTGTTTACACACTTTCTTGTTCCACTATTTTCTATTATATGTTTTTCTTATACTAACACAAGTTGCTAGCCTTCTTTGTTTGCATGTTTCTTGGTTTCTACCATGAAAACCCCCTACACCCCAAATGTATTCACTTCATCTCAACATCAAGTCCTTTCCTTTGGGTCACATCCTTGTACCATCGTTACATCCACCCCATATGAGGGGGGCATACACTGGGTGAATAAATCACCCCTAAAACAACTCGAAGCTACATTTCAGATCAGCACAACACATGAACAATACATGAACATAGAAACAGAATAACCCATAATATGACTTTGGTCGATATCATAGAGTAGACACCAACACCCATAATTAGACATCAACACTTGGGAACTTCTACCCTCCCCTGGGTACAAATGTCCTAGGGGAGGTTACAGTCAATCTATCAGTACAACATAATCTTCAATAGTCTTCAGATTAGTTTTATAGTTACATTCACATACCTCTAGTTACAGAATGCATATAATCTCCTACAATCAGTTAAAATTAGTATAATCAATAACTAATCAAGGACAAAAGGAAAAAATTGGGATGTACCATCTGTAGTGGTACTTATTGGGAAGATTCATAGAAGGAGAGTAAAACAAGACCTCTTTCCCCAACACTTTCTCTTGGAATGAGATCACCCAAAAAAAACATGCACTTGGTGTGAGATCACAAAAAACTCATTCTTGGCATGATATTTCCCAAAAAACTCACACTTGGCATGAGATCACCCAAAATACATGCTCTTGGTGTGAGATAGCCCAAAAACATCACCTTCAACATTTGGATCAGAAATTTCAACAACATGATACATTTCTATCTCTTACTCTTTCACATATAAGGTACACACTTTCCATTTTACACATTTTTACATACTTATACATAATTTACTAAGATTTTTCATATAAAAAACTTTGACTACATTATTTCTCTTCTTTTATAGGTATTTCCATATAAGAAATATCTCACACAAAGCCACAACAACAAATTATAACACATATGCATCACCCCTAGGGTCACACTTCCCTTTTCCTAGTCTTCACGCTTCATCTTGCATTCATTCCATGCTTCACTTGTCCACTCAACACACTACTCACCACGTGCTCTACAAGGATCATAAGGTACACATATTTTATCTATTTTATGTTACCAAGTATTCACTCAACAACATAAAGTGGGGGAAAATCTAGACACAAAATCTCACAATTTGGTACATTTCTAGGTCCTAATAGAATGCTAGCATTTACATGGTTCCCTAGAAATAAAACTAGTAATTTACAAATATCTTTATCCTTTTTCTTTTTATTTTGAACTTTTATTAGCTTCATACTCTTGTTACTCTTTCTAACATTTTACTATTTTATCTTTCTATTGCTTTAGACACTAATGCCTAGTTCAGATAGTAGTGTAAGGTGCTCCCATCCTCCTCAGAACTCTTATCCCTCTTTATCTTTTCCCTAACCCTTTTGGTAATATTTTTATTTTTAATTGAATTTTAATACCTTGAGTATGTAACACCTAATGTTAGTCAACTTCCAAATTAAGGGAATTTTTTTAAACAAGCCCATTAATTCCCTTTTACATGCCTTCAATGATTTATAATCTAGTTACTAGAAATCCAACAAGTAATCTAGTTTTTACATCCATCTAATAACATCATAACTATGTGAAACTATAATGGTCCATTAGATCTATCTGATCCCCTTTATAACTCATTTAATATCTCATGATTATTGGATCTACCTGGATGCATTAATCTTCACTTATTCTAAGTGTACATAATTTGTATATGTATTTGGATAACCTTTCTATTTAAGTTTGTGAATTGATGTAGTCCCCGATGTATACCTAAAAAATAGTTCCATAAAGTCCATCCGGTATTCCACAACATTTTTTAGGGACTTAGTGAACTGAAAGTGTAACTATCTAGTACACTATTTAGGCCAAAGATTTCAAGCTATGATTTACATACTTAGTTTTGTGACTACACATTAGTCACTTGAAACTTATCCCTTCATCACATTGTTATCCCACATAGTTATCTGGATCATAATTAAACAATATTATTGTTTACTATAACAAGCTAAGAAGGTCTTGATTATTGATCTCGTCTCTTGATTTGAGTGTATGTTGATTGATCCATCTTAGGATGTCTATGGGATAGATAATATTTACTCTTTGACTTGCATAAAAGGTAAATATTAACCATTCCATAACTGTCATAAGATGGTATGGTCAGAGTACGTTCAGATCGAAAGGCATGACTTAGAGTCCATACCTTCTTAACATGCAAGATGGTTATAAATTGAGAGTTTATTCAAACTATAAGGTTGACGACAATAATTAATAACACATTCATTAATATTTTTCCACGTTTTACACTCTTAGTACCCCTTTACAACCTTATTCTATAAGTATGAATTTATATTAATAATCATATTATGACATAATGATCACCCTAAGTCTTTCTAAATACTGGCATTCAATTTAAGATAAGTTCAAATCAAGTAATCATTTATCTATGAATAATTACTGTATTGAATTGCTAAGATTTATCCAATTATTTGAATATTAATTATATATTTACAATAGTTCCTTTGAAAGTGTTCTGGTAAAGAGAGAAATTTAAAAATGTAGAAAATTTCACTCTTTGCGGTCATTTTTAGTGTTTTGTGGCTAAGTCAGACAGTTGCATCCCACATGTCCAAAGTGTTTTTGGGCCTTCCATTCACCAATTCACTGCTTTACCCACACTCCTCTCACATCGGCTAAGTCAGACATTTTTGTCCTGCATGTCCCAAGTGTTTTCAGGCCTTCCGTTCATTGATTCACCACTTTAGCCACACCACCTCGGCTAAATCGGCTCCAACGTCCCGCATGTCCCAAGTGGTTGGGCCCTTTGTGCTCCCCAATTCACTGACTTTCCCATTGCCTTGTATATCAGGTAAATCGGTTCTACACGTCCCACATGTCCCATGGACCGTTTGTGGTCCCCAACCTTGATTTTTCCGCATTCTTCTTGGATCGGGTATATCGGCTCTGTGTGTCCCTTGTGTCCCTATGTCCCATGGACCGTCTGGGCCAAATTTTTTGACATTCCTACATATCACCTTTTTGAGTCTGCACAGGGTTATTTATTACACATTTGTTAAATTCTCTCTCCTTCATGCAAATTTGTGGCTATATAAAGGGGTATAACTATTCTTTCTTTCTCACATTTTCCTACTCATCTTTTCCCCTTGCTCGCATTCGTGCAAAGCAAATTTCGTTACCCGCATCTGTACTTCTGTATTTTCTCTTGCAGGGATTATTTAAGATCATGGTAATACTCCATTGAAGGTTATCTTCTCTCTTCCTCTGTCATGATGAAGATGCAATATCAAGGGCATGAACATCTCTCCTCATTAGAAACCTCTATACCTAACATCGGTGACAGTGAAGCTCGGCATCTAGACCTTGATGATTTTTGGAGTAAACTTGGATGTGATAACCCTACCCCCATCACTCAAATGATCAAAAATAGTGGGATTGCATTCACAGGAGATTTTCCTATCTCTGTTCAGTGTGCTGACACCGTGCTTTCTTGTGGGCTTGTTTCAATCTGGAATCCAAAGAGATCATTGATGTACATGGTGAAGTAGTTGCACGACTAGATCCCAAAGCTATCTATGTTTCCCTGCACATCCCAATAGTAGAAGGGGCCAATACCCTCACCCTTGCTCAAGCACAAACACTATTTGACTAGGATAGTGAGAGATATAAGGCTAGGGTAGCTAAATCATGGTTGAAGAACCCTAAAAAGGGAGCATCCAGACTTTCAAAATCATTTTTCAGGGTTGATTTCAATGAAGAACTTTCAGACATCATCACTCTTCTGGCTAGGATCATGGGAATGCCTTCTATAAATGAATTTCATTTTTGGATGTGTCCCTATATCAACATCATTTGTGAAGGGAAGAAGAATCTAAATTGGGGTGAGATAATTTGTGAAAACCTAATAGAGCAGTTGGTTAATGTTCAGAGAACAAAGACTTTCCACATGTCCTCTTATCTCATGTACACTATTGCAGCATCTAGGGAATGGCTCAGCTTCTCTTTCATTGAGGATAAGAAGGATGCTCCCATATATGAGTATTGTCCTCAATTCACTCTCAAAGTCAGCAATTATCATTTCAAGAGAGTCAACGATGCCTTCACCATGTACATTGTGAGGCTTTTGGAAGGAGATATTGCTCAGAGATTTTCTGAGGAAGAAAAGACCTTGATCTCTGAATATGGGAGTTTCTTCACTCAATTCAGAAAATTTTCATATCTCAGGCTGGCTAGTTTTGACTGTTCCCCTCTAAAGCTTCCTATGTTTTGCAATGATAAAATGGCCCTGGTTGAAATTTGTAGGCAATTGTATAAACTCCATCAAACTTGCAAAGATAAAAATATTGTTGGAATTCACTTCCCTATCACCTTAGGAAATTATACATGTAGAACAGCCCTCGATGCTTAGAATATTGATAGAACCATTGATAGAACAGCCCTCAATGCTTTGATATCAAGGGATATATTGCTAAGAATATCATATTAGGTTTCATTCACTTTTCTGATACTGAAGATTATTGGGTTGATTGTGTAGATGAATTTGAGGCCAGGAGAAGGTATTTTGGTAGACTTTCTCTTCAACAAATTATAGATTTCAATCTCTACAAAGTACCTAAAAACTCCAGGATGATGATGAAGACCTACAATCTATTGAATATGAGAAGACCATCAAACACTCTCCTCTTGAAACCATTGATTGGTTTGTAAAAGAGTAGGATGATTTGAAAGAAGTGATCAACCCAGGTTTTAGTGAGAACCAAGCTCTAGTTTGATAAGAAGATGTAGAACTTCAAGATGAACAGAGCTAGGTCTTCTTCACAAGAAACTTCCTCTCTTAGGAAAGAAGAACCTACACTTGATGTTGAGATGCCCAAGAAATCCACCCCTTCCTCTTCGACCAAGGTATACATGAAGAAAGGAAAGTCTGTCAAGCAAGAGTAAATGATTGAGGAAAGGGAGGAGTTTTCTTTGGAGCAGTCACAGGTTCTTGCAGAGTCAGAGGATATCATTGTTTTGAGTGAAGATAACAGTGAAGAATTGAAGGAGGAGGAAGAAACCCTTGTCAACACTACGGAGATGGAGAATAAGGGCCAAATGTTTGAATCTCTAGGTTTGGTGGACTCTTCTTCCAAGGATATTCCTGAGGATATGCCAACCTCTCCATTAGAAACATATGTGGTACAAACATTGAGTGTGATGAGTACACTTACACTCGGACCCATTGTTCCTTCTGCCTCTTCCTCCTCCTTTTCTTGGGTTCATCCTTTTGTTGATAGTAGGAAAAGGAATTCCACCTCTCAAATTGTGGTTCCTAAGTTTGATGTTGTGGTAGCCTTACTCGGTACTACTCCCCCTCCTCCAACAAAGAAATAAAAAATGACCTCAAGGTTAGTATCAAATTCAATGGGTCAAAAATTCATAGAGATTGCATAAAGTGGATAGAGAAGAGAGAGATATTTTAGTGTCTGATTTGGAACTCACAAGGATTCCACTTGGGGAGTCTACACATAAAATTGAGGTTCATAACCTTAGAGAAACTATAACCAGGGTCATTGAATGATTAGAGAAGGGAAAGAAAACTATGGAACAACTGGAAGAACATAATCAGGTTCTCTCAGATTTCATAAAATCCCTGTTGGAAAAAGATAAGGTGTTGGATCCAACTCCATTAACCACTCTTCCTCCTCCCATAGTTCTCAGCAAGGATGAAATTCAGACCATCAAGGATATTCACAAACATGTCACTTATGGAAAGGCCATCGAATCACTAGTTGATGACATGACAGTAGTTGGATTGAACTTCATTGAAGAGGCCTTCAAGTCACATGAAAAGGTGTCCAAGTTGTAGTTGAAATTCATCACAACACTCAATGGCTTGGAAAAAGAGTTGAAGCTATGGTGTGAATGCATCCAAGATCTTCATTTGATGAGCAAGACAGATGAGAAGATTTTATTGGCAAACAAAGTATTTGATGAAGCCAAGAACAACCTATCAAGATCCTGGGTTTTCAGTATTGATTGGAAGATCAAGGTTTTGGAGGAAGCAGTGGGAGAACTAAAAAATATGTGGCAGAAAGGAGAAGCTTTCAAGACTTGTGTTTTGTCTACCTTCCAAGATATTCATTGTCAAATCTAGAATGAAGCCTCAGGTAATCAGTTTTCCTTAGATCAAGGCCCAGTTCAACACCTTCATCAAAGAGGATCTTTTCAAGGAAGAGTCAATGTCTAAGGAGAAAATGAAAGATGTCTTCTCTCTTCAATCAGCTATCACCGAGGCAAACAAATAATTTCTATAAACCACAGAGTTTGAGAAGGATATGAAGAAGTGTCTTGGTATGTGGACCCATGCCACTTCTAACACCACCATCCAAAAGTGCATGGAGATAGATGAAGCATTGAAAAGATATAGGCATCAGATTCTTAAGACAGTTGATCCCTCTAAACCTCCTTCGGATGTTTTGGCTACCGAGTCTTAGGTCACTTATTTTATTTTGGGGTTTTAAAACCCATGATGTAATACTTGATTAAATACATTCTATTAATGTATTTGTTAAGTAGTCTTTAATCTTTAGTTTAAAATAAGTTGGAACTGAATGTAACTATCTTTGTAAGCTATTTAATTGGCTCTTCATGCCATTATTAAGGGTGGGAATCTGATACTCTTGAAATGTAATAGATTTGAAAGTAATCAATACAGAAGTTTTTCCTTGTCTCTTATTTCCATCTACTATCCTTTCTTCCCTTATCTGAAATTTATGAATCATCAATCTTTTCATATTAAGAAACTTTGCATTCTTGTGATATGATTTCTAGAACTTTGTGTCTGTGGAATAATATCAGATGTTTCTCATGTGAATGATTCCATTCTGTATCTCCTTTGCTAAAGTACATATAAGGTTATGTTCTGCTATCTATACTACCTGAAAGTATTGTTATGTTCTTCCCTTTTAGTTTTCTTGTTCTTCTATTTCTATGTATTGATAATATTTATTGGCATAAAACATTTCAAAGTATCAGGAGTCCTCATTAATATGAAATTTGTATATTTGTATATAAGCTTTGTTGTTTTCTTTCAATAAGGGAACCTCTCCCATAAAGAGGAGGGACTTGTTGTCCCCTAACTGTTGATTACTACAAAGTGCTATTTTAAAAACCAACAGTTTTTGGCGAATCTATTGGGGATTTAGTTTCAACATATCCCGTTCAAAATAACTTAAAGATTGGCTTTACAAACTGGTATATCAAAGATATACACGTGGTAAAAAATCCCTAGGTGTTGAAGATCTCCATTTTCAAACACTGGAATGCCAGGGTTTCTCTATTTCTTTGACAAGAAAGAATAGAAGAACTCAGTCTGCAAGCACACATCCAAATAAATACAGAGTCTCTAATCTCAATAGTTCTCAAGATCAAACCATCCCTAACCTTTGTGCTCTAGTACTTGCAGGAGTTGCAATTCCCCTTCGGTCAATATTTCCAAGGATGGCAGCACCATTGCCATGGGGACAACGTGTTGGACCTCTTGCTCTTCCTCAACCATTACATGAATTACCCAGAGGAAATAGGAAAAAATTTCCTAAATTTCAAGGTGATGGAAAAGTACACCCAAATGAACATATTGTAGCTTTCATTGTGGCATGTGGAATCCTTGGGGTTGAACATGAGGATGTTTCTGTCAGGATTTTCATAGAAACATTGCAAGATAATGTCGTTGACTAGTTTTATCACCTTCCAGCTGGTTCAATTACTAGTTGGACTACTATGACAACTCAGTTTGAGCAACGTTTTAAACCTGCTGAAGATGTGCATGCCCTCTTGGCCCAAATTTCTCATATCAAGAAGGATCCATATGAGCCCATGAGGGAATTTGTGGAAAAATTCAACAAGTTGATTCATAAAATACCACAAGCCACTCATCCTGTAGATCAAATACAAAAGTGTTTTTTCCTCAATGCTCAGTTTCCTGAAGTAAGTTATGCATTAAGGAGGGATAATCTTCCAACTCTGGAGGATGATCAATGACTGGCTATCAGTGTTGAGGATGATCTAATCATGTCTGGTAAGTTAAAAAAAGATCCCTCCAAACCTAAATCATATTCTTCTTCAAGAGCCAATTATGATCAGTTAGTACAGAAGTTGGTAAATGACCTTATTGCTATCAAGAAGAAATTGGCTCAACATGCTCCTTACCAAGATATCCCAAGGAAGAATTTTCAGCCTAGGAATCATTTTCCCTCTTCTCAAACTAGATTGGCTATTGAAGGTCCACCCATCAAGGTTCCAGTCAATGCAACTTGTGAAGTTGAAGAATTTGATGATGGAGAGGAGAATGAAGACTATGAAGAACCTAAGGAAGAAGTTAATGAAGAACAAGAAGAGCTTGGTGAGTCTCAAGTTCATTTCCTCACTACTGAAGGTATAGATGATGAAGATGAATAAAATGAAGTAGTGGTAGATATGACTAGTGAGTCATATGATGTTATGACTTGGGAACAAATGAACATGAAGGAAAAAGTGGTACAGCCTTCTAAAAAATCCAAATAAGTTCCTATAACTATTCTAGGAGTGTAAGAAGAGGAGCCCCTATTCCCACTACCTCCACATAAAAGGTAACTACTAAAAATTCTTCTCCTTCTACCTCCACTTCTGGAAATCCTTGTCCTTCCACTCCTAAAACTGACGAGCCCAAAGTTTTCCCCATTCTTAGTAATGATGCTCCATCCACCTCTGGATCTTTTGATATCATTGAACACATCAAGAAGACAAAGATCCAAATCTCAGAGGCAGAATTTTACCAAACTCATCCAAATGCTTTTGCTAAAGTGGTAAAAAATTTCAATTTCAAATCCAAAACTTCACCCAATACTTCTAAAGGTCTATTACCTACTCCCTCATCCTCATCTCAACCAAGTCTTGTGGCTACAATCTCTTCACCTAATGAGAAGATTAAACCATTCTATGTAACTCTTCTCATAGTTGGCCACAAACTCAGTAATTGTGTTATTGACTCAGGAGCATCAAACAATGTGATGCCTGTAAAATTAGCTCATGCTTTGGGCCTGACTTTAACACATACATTTGGTTCTTGATATTCCATATAAAGTAGATAAGTATCATTTGTTGGAAGGATCAAAGATGCACAATTGGATTTCGTTGCTTTTCCAGAGAAAAGGGTCAAAGCCACTATTTTAGTAGCTGACATTCCTCCCTCATATGGTATGTTACTAAGTAGAAATTTTTGTAGAGAAGTGGGAGGTGAAATCCAAATGGACTGGTCGCATGCCTTAATCCTGGTCAATGGAAAAATGAAAAAGTTGCTACCAAAAAGATAGATCGAGTACATTGTGCAAAAGAAGGATGACCCGAAAGCACAAATACTCTATGAAGATATAGGGCATGGTAACTATATGATCATGTCATAAAATGAGGAAAAACTTCCTAAGGGATTAATTCACAATCCTAATGGAATTTGGACCTTAGAGTTTGATGGAAGTTGCTCTTCAGCTGGTTCTGGAGCTGGCGTAGTGGTAATCTCTCCAGAAGATAATATTCATCCATTTTCATTCAAGCTTTATTTTGAAAATACAAATAACACAACTGAATATGAGGCTCTCCTTCTTGGATTGCACATGGCAAAAGAAATGGGAGTAAAAAATCTTCATGCTCATGGTGATGTTGAGTTGATTGTGAAACAGGTAAGGGATCTTTTCCAAGTCAAGAACAAGAGGTTAAGACATTATAGAAATCTTGTTTGGGATTCTATTGAATGTTTCGATGGTTTTTCAATTGAGGTTGTACCATGAGAAAGGAACACTAGGGCTGATTCTCTAGCTATTTATGGATCTTTATTGATTCCTCACCCAGATTTCTCTCAAGAGAAATTTACCATTGAAATGATTCATAGGCCTAGTGTACCGGATAATACAAGCAACTGGAAATTTTTCAATGATGATCAACACTTGCTCTCTTTCTTGGAGCTAAAGGATAACTTCAATCAATTATATTTTAAAGGAAGTGAGGTTCTTCCTAGAGAGTATGTACCCCCAGATGGAGATGATATCAAAGAAGAAGAGGATCATGATGGTTGTATCAGGCTAAGGGGTAACAAGATACCCAAAGGATTAGTGAAACTAGAGGATTTATTTGATAAACATGATAGGTACGTCAAATCTAAGGCTTCTCAAGGGGCTCATGAATCTGCTGAGTATGATAAGGTCAATATTGGAAGTATTGATGAACCCAAGATGATAAATATTGGGAAATGTTGCACTCAAGAAGAAAAGAAGCAAGAAATGAATCTATTGAAAAGGTATGTTGACATCCTTTCTTATTCTTATGATGATCTCAAATCCTTTCATCCAAAAGAGATGCAACACTATATTCCTTTGAAACTAGGGATTAAACCTTTCAAATAGAAGAAAAGACAATAAAACCCCAAGATTGCTGATGTAATTTACCAAGAACTTAAAAATCTACTAAAAGCAAATATTATTTTCCCTATACATCATTCAGCATGGATTTTCAACATTGTGCCAGTAAGAAAGAAGAATGGTGAGATTCATATTTGTGTAGATTTTAGAAATTGAAATCAGGCCTCTCTAAAAGACAACTACCCTCTCCCCATGATGGATCAAGTTTTGTAGGATTTCATAGGCTCTAAGATGTTGTCCATGCTAGATGGATTCTCTGGGTACAATCAGGTGGAAGTTAGTACCCCAGATCAGCACAAGACTACTTTTACTACTCCTTGGGGCACCTTTGCCTACAAGAGGATGTCATTTGGTCTTATCAATGTTGGTTCCACTTTCCAAAGGGAAATGGACTTAGATTTTGGTAGTCTCAAGGGAAAATGCATTGTTGTATACCTTGATGATTTGACTATTTTCTCCAAAACAAGGGCAGATCACTTTCAACATCTTGAAATAGTCCTTCAAAAATGCAGAGAACATGGAGTATCTCTTAATCCTAAGAAGTATGTCTTTTTTTTTACTAAAGGAAATTTGTTGGGGCATATTGTCTCCAAAGAAGGGATCAAGATAGATCCAAAAAGAGTTTGGGCAATTCAACAGATTCCCCTTCCTACAAGCAAAAAGGGTGTTCACTCTTTCTTTGGAAATATAAATTTCTTGAGGTGATTTATTCCATATTTTATAGAACTAACTATGAGCATTGCTCAAATGATGAAAGGGAAACAAACCTTTGGTTGGAATCCTAAAGGAAAATAAGCTTTTGAAGGTATCAAGAAAGCTATTGCTAAAACTCCCATCCTAGCATGTCCTGATTTCAGCAAAGATTTCATTATCTATTGCTATGCTACTGAGAATACTTTGGCCACTATACTAACTCAGAAAGACTCTAAGAATCATGAACTTCCAATTGCCTTCATGAGTTCTATTCTAAAATCTCATGAACTAAATTTTACTTTAATGGAGAAACATGCTTTTGCAGTAGTCAAAGCTGTCAAGTAGTTTCATTTTTATATCCTTAATTCTCACTCTGTTGTATTTGTACCTAATACAACTATTAAGTATATTCTTACACAACAGGAGTTTGGAACTAAGCAAGGAAATTGGGTGGCAAAGGTTCAGGAATATGACCTTGATATCAAGCCAACAAAGCTAGTCCAGGGTAAAGGCTTATGTGAACTTATTGTTGAAGGATCCAGTGAGGAATTGTCCACTGAAGAGGCAGATGTTCATGTCATTCTTTTTCTTAGTTCAACAGATGAGTGGTATGTTGATATTACACATTTTCTTACTTATGGAGAATGTCCATCTCACTTAAGTGCCAAGGAAAAGAGAGCTATTAAGCTAAGGTCTGCACAATATGTATTGTGGGAAAATGCTTTATTCAAGTGAGGCATTGATGGAAGATTCCTTAAATGTGTGGACAAAGAGAAACAGAAGAAGTTGTTTGTAGATTTTCATGATCAAGCCTGTGGAGGGAATTTCTCTTTTGTTGTCACCACTCACAAACTCCTTTGTGCAAGATACTATTGGCCTACATTGTTTTGAGATGCATCAAAATGGGTAGGAAAGTGTGAAGCCTGTCAGAATTTTGTTGGAAGACCTAAGTTGGCTGCTTTACCACTCAAACCAGTAGTTATTAATGAACCTTTTCAACAGTGGGGATTGGATTTTATTGGAACTCTCAACCCTCCTTCCATTGTTGGACACACTCATGTGCTAACTACTACAGATTACTTCACAAAGTGGGTAGAAGCTATTCCATTCAAAGGTACTACTTCAGAGGTGGTGTGTAAATTTATCAAAGAGAACATCTTGATAAGGTTTGGAGTGCCAAAAAAAATTGTGACTGATAATGCTTCTAATTTTTCTTCTTCCAAGATGATGGATTTTTTCTATGGCTATGGAATTTCCCTTGCTCATTCTTTAGATTATTACCCCCAAGGGAATGGACAAGCAGAATCAAAAAATAAAAATTTGGTAACCATTATTCGGAAGCTTGTCAATGACTCTCAAAATAATTGGCATAAGAAGCTCTATGATGCCCTCTGGGAAGATAGGATTACACCCAAAAGAGCCATTGGGATGTCTCCATTTCAAGTAGTATATGGTGTTGAAGCTTAGCTGTCATTAACAGTTGAATTTCCAGCCTTGCACTTGATGAAAGCTATTAAGGATTCTAGTTTCATCAATTCTTTGGATAAAAGGATCATGTATCTCCAGAAGTTGGATGAAGATAGGAAGTAGGTTTTTGATAGAATCTCCACTCATCAACAAAAGGTAAAGGTTTTGTTTGACAAAAAGAGCAGACCAAGATATTTTCAAGTGGGAGACATTGTCCTGTTGTGGGATAAAAGGCATGAGCCTCATGGAAGCCATGGTAAGTTTGATTCTCTTTGGCTTGGTCCTTTCAAGATAAGACACTTTGCTGGAGAAAATTATTTCTATTTGAATTACATGGATGGATCTCCTCTCCCACTTCCTTATAGTGGGTAGTATTTGAAGTTGTTCAAGTCCTAGGTGATTAGGCAGTTCCTTTTGTATATTTTGTATAATTCCTTGTTTTGGTCTTTCCCTTGTGTTCTTGTTTCTTTTCCCATTTTGTGTGTTGTCTTCTGTGTTGTTTTTCCTTTGACTCTATTTTCCCAATGGATAAATCACTGGCCTATTTTCCCAGAGTTTTCTTGTGGTTCTTGATCTTGCCTCATTCTTTTGTCCTAGTCAAGTCATCCCCAAAAAGAGCCAGTTGTTGACACCCTCAAAATTTCCCCCCTTTTTAAAAGACAATTTCCCAAAATTTTGAGTCAGTATCCTTTGAAAGTGTTCTGGTAAAGAGAGAAATTTAAAAAGTTAGAAAATTTCACTCTTTGGGGTCATTTTTAGTGTTTTGCGGCTAAATCAGACATTTGTGTATGACATGTCCCAAGTGTTTCCGGGCCTTTTGTTCACTGATTCACCACTTTACCCACACTCCTCTCACATCAGCTAAGTCATACATTTGTGTCTCACATGTCCCAAGTGTTTTTGGGACTTTCATTTTCCAATTCACAACTTTACTCATACTCCTCTCACATCAGCTAAGTCAAACATTTATGTCCCGCACATCCTAAGTGTTATCGGGCCTCTTGTTCACTGATTCACTAAATTTCCTGCACTGCCTTATATATTAGGTATATCAGCTCCATGTCACCCACATGTCCCATGGACCATTTGTTCTCCCCAAGCCTTCTTTTGTTGCATTGTTCTTGGATTGGGTATATTGGCTCCACACATCACACGTCCCATGGACCATTTGTTCTCCCAAAAACCACTATTTCTACATTCTTCTTTGATTGGGTATATCGTCTGTTCCACATGTCCCATGGACCAAATTTTTCTAAACTTTCCCACATATCACCTTTTCAAGTCAGTACAAGGTTATTTATTGCACATTTGTTAAATTCTCTCTCCTTCTTGCAAATTTGTGGCTATATAAAGGGGTATAACTATTTCTTTCTTTCTCACACTTTCCTTCTCATCGTTTCCCCTCGCTCATGTTCATGAAAAGCAAGTCATTGCCTGCATCTATACTTATGTATTTTCTCTTGCAGGGATTATTTGAGATCGTGGTAATACTCCATTAAAGGTTATCTTCTCTCTGCCTCTTTCATGATGAAGATGCAATATCAAGGGCATGAACATCTCTCCTCGTTGGAAACCTCTATACCTGACATCGGTGACAGTGAAGCTCGACATCTAGACCTTGATTATTTTTGGAGCAGACTTGGATGTGATAACCCTACTCCCATCATTCAAATGATCAAAAATAGTGGGATTGCATTCGCAGGTGGTTTTCCTATCTTTTTTCAGTGTGTTAGCACCATGCTTTCTTACGGGGCTTCTTTCAATCTGGAATCCAAAGAGATCATTGATGTACATGGTGAAGTAGTTGCAAGACTAGATCCTGAAGCTATCTGTGTTTCCCTACGCATCCCAATAGTAGAAAGGGCCAATACCCTCACCCTTGCTCAAGCACAAGCACTATTTGACAATGATAGTGAGAGATATAAGGATAGGGTAGCTAAATCATGGTTGAAGAACCCTAAAAAGGGAGCTTCTAGACTTTCAAAATCATTGTTCAGGGTTGATTTCAATGAATAACTTTCAGACATCATCACTCTTTTAGATAATATCATGGGAATTCCTTCTACAAATGAATTTCATTTTTGGATGTGTCCCTATATCAACATTATTTGTGAAGGAAAGAAGAATCTGAACTGGGGTGAGATAATTTTTGAAAACCTAACAGAGAAGTTGGTTAATGTTTAGAGAACAAAGACTTTCCACATGTCCTCTTATCTCATGTACACTATTGCAACATCTTGGGAATGGCTTGGATTCTCTTTCATTGAGGATAAGAAGTATCCTCCTATATAAGATTATTGTCCTCAATTTAATCTCAAATTCAAGAATCATTATTTCAAGAGAGTCAACGAAACCTTCACCATGTACATTATGAGGCTTTTGGAAGGTGATAGTGCTCGAAGATTTTTTGAGGAAGAAAAGACCTTGATCTCTGAATATGGGATATTCTTCACTCAATTAAAAAAAATTCATATCTCAGGCTGGCTGGATTTGATGGTTTCCCCTAAAGCTTCCTATGTTTTACAATGATAAAATGGCCCTTGTTGAAATTTATAGGTAATTAGACAAACTCCATCAGACTTAGAAAGATAAAAATATTGTTGGCATTTTCTTCCCTATCACCTTGGGAAGTTATACATGTAAAACAACCCTCGATGCTTAGAATATTGATAGAACCATTATTCCTCTTACTCTCCATCAGTTCAAGTCTTAAACTTTCTTTGATAATAAGGGATATATTTCTAAAAATATCATATTAGATTTCATTCATTTTTTTGATATTAAATATTATTGGGCTGATTGTGTAGATGACTTTGAGGCTAGGAGAAGGTATTTTGGTAGAATTTATCTTCAACAAAGTATATATTTCAATCTCTACAAAGTACCTAAAAGACTCCAGAATGATGATGAAGACCCGTAATCTATAGAATGTGAGAAGACCATAAAATACTCTCCTCTTGAAACCATTGATTGGTTTGTAAAATATCGGGATGATTAAAAGAAGTGATGAATCTTGTTTTAGTGAGAACCAAGCTCTTGTTTGATAAGAAGATGCAAAACTTCAGGATGAATAGAGATAGGTCTTCTTCACAAGAAACTTCCTCTCCTAGGAAAGAATAACCTACACTTGATGTTGAGATGCCCGAGAAATCCACCCCTTCCTCTTCAACCAAGGTATACATGAAGAAAGGTAATTCTGTCAAGTAAGAGCAAATGATTGAGGAAAGGGAGGAGTTTTCTTTGGAGCAGTCACAGGTTCTTGTAGAGTCAAAGAATATCATTGTTTTGAGTGAAGATAACAATGTAGAATTGAAGGAGGAGGAACAAACCCCTATCAACATTCTGAAGATGGAAAATAAGGGCAAAATGTCTGAATCTATGGGTTTTTTGGACTCTGCTTCCAAGTATATTCCTAAGGATATGCCAACCTCTCCAGTAGAAACATATATTTTACAAACATTGAGTGCGATGAGTACACTTACACTTGGACCCATTGTTCCTTATGAATCTTTCTCATCCTTTACTTGGGTTCAGTATTTCATTGATAGTAGGAAAAAAAAATCCACCTCTCAAATTATGGTTCCTAAGTCGTATGTTGTGGTAGCCTTACTTGGTACTAATCCCCTTCATCCAACAAAAAAATCAAGAATGACCTCAAGGTTAGTATCAGATTCAAAACGTCAACAAATCATGGGGATTGGAAATCCTAAAGTGGATAGAGAAGAGAGATATATTTTAGTGTCTGATTTGAAACTCATGAGGATTCCACTTGGGAAATCTACGACTGAAAGTGAGGTTCATAAGCACAAAGAAACTGTAACCAGGTTCATTGAATGAGTAGAGAAGGGCATGCAAACTATGGTACAATTGGAAGAACATAATAAGGTTCACTCAGATTTCATAAAATCCCTTTTGGAAAAATATAAGGTGTTGGATTCAACTCCATTAACCAGTCTTCCTCCTCCCATAGTTCTCAACAAGGATGAAACTCAAACCATCAAGGATATTCAAAAACATGTCACTTATGGAAAGGCCATCGAATCACTAGTTGATGACATGACAATAGCTGGATTGAACTTCATTGAAGAGGCCTTCAAGTCACATGAAAAGGTGTCCAAGGTGCATTTGAAATTCATCACAAAACTCAACGGCTTGGAAAAAGAGTTGAAGCTATGGTGTGAATGCATCTAAGATATTTATTTGATGAGAAGGATAGATGAGAAAATTTTATTGGCAAAAAAAGTATTTGATGCATCAAGAACAACCTATCAAGATCTTAGGTTTTCAGTATTGATTGGAAGATCAAGGTTTTGGAGGAAACAGTGGGAGAACTAAAAATTATGTGGCAGAAAGGAGAAGCTTTCAATACTTGTCTTCTATCTTCCTTCCAATACATTCATTCTCAAATCCAGAATGAATCCTCAGGTAATCAATTTTCCGTACAAGAGATCAAGGCCCAGTTTAACACCTTCGTCAAAGAGGATCTTTTCAAGGAATATTCAATGTCTAAGGAGAAAATGAAAGATGTCTTCTCTCTTCAATCATCTATCACGGAAAAAAAAAGAATTTTTGGAAAACACAAAGTTTGAGAAGGATATGGAGAAGTGTCTTGGTATGTGGACCCATGCCACTTCTAACACCACCATCCCAAAGTGCATGGAGATAGCTGAAGCATTGCAAAGATTTAGGCATCAGATTCTTAAGACAGTTGGTCCCTCTAAACCTCCTTCGGATGTTTCTGCTACCAAATTTTACGTCACTTCTTTTATTTTGGGGCTTTAAAAACCTTGACGTAATACTTAATTAAAGACATTCTACTAATGTATTTTTTAAGTAGTCTTTAATATTTAGTTTAAAAGAAGCTGGAACAGAATGCAACTATATTTGTAAGCTATTTAATTGGATGTTCATACCATTGTTTGGGGGAGGGAACTCTAATACTCTTGAAATGTAATAGATTTGAAAGTAATCAATACCGAAGTTTTTCCTAGTCTCTTATTTCCATCTTCTATCCTTTCTTCCCTTATCTAAAATTTATGAATCATCAATCTTTTCATAGTAAGAAACTTCGCGTTCTTGTGATATTATTTCTAGATCTTTGTGTCTATGGAATAATATCAGATGTTTCTTATGTGAATTATTCCATTATGTACATTCCTTTCTAAAGTACATATAAGGTTATGTTCTGCTATCTGTACTACCTGAAAGTACTATTGTGTTCTTCCCTTTTCATTTTTCTTGTTCTTCTATTTCTATGTAGTGATAATATTTATTGGCATAAAATTTTTCAAAGTATCAGGATTCCTCATTAATATGAAATTTCTATATTTGTATATAAGCTTTTATGTTTTCTTTCAATAAGGTAACCTCTCCCATAAAGAGGAGGGACTTGTTGTCCCCTGACTGTTGGCTACTACAAAGTGTTATTTTAAAAAAATAATAACTATGTAATTAACAGTATATAATTTTATCCTTTTACAATTGATTCTTAGAAATAGTATTATATACCATAACTCTTATACCGTTGTCCCAAAAATGTTGTTTGACAACTTCTTTAATTGTTATTTTTTATTATTGGAAAATAGTTTTTTGGGAGAGACTGTACCCTAGTACAAAAAGGCTCAAAAGATGGATATTATAATGAAATAATCCAAAAAATGATCAAGCTCATATGTTTACAAGAAATCACTATTGTAGTTTAACCACTACAAAGTAAAGTACCAAAATACCTACAGAATTGCAAGACTACAAAAAATAAAGAACATAAAACAACAACATAGCCAAAGTAGGCACAACCTACCCATAGTCAACCAATGGCCTGAACCTAGCAGAATAACAATAGCCCTCCATCCTAGATAAAGTAATAAAAGAAAAGAGTTTAGAACCGAAACAAAAAATGAAAACAAGACTCAATCTGAATAATGAGATATAATCTTCATTTGTGTTGGTGATAAATCCTTGTTGAGCAGAAATATTTTTCTAAGGAGTAGGCATGCAGAAGATTTGTGTGTGGGAACAAGGCACATTTGAAGGTGCGGAAGGATAGGAATGGAAACACTTGCCAAGACAAGATAAGTCAGGAATTAGCCATTTTTTATGGTTACGGGATATTTCTAAAATAACATGTGGAGCACACATCAGGATGGAGACTTACACGACATGTAAATGCTATTTTTGGAAAGAGCGTTTGATAAGCGTCATGTAGGAGTTTGAGATAATAATAGGATTACTACTTCCAGTTAACTGTAGGATGTCTATTATTAGCGCACTTACATGTGTACATGTTAATGTAAAGGTGCATGGCTATTTTCAGCATGTGACCTATTTTGGGAAGTGTGAAAGTGGTGAAGAGAAAGTCCCCACCCCTATAAATAAGTAGTGAACTATGTAGTTTAGAGACACACAATTAATGTAGAGTTATGTTACTAGATCTGATGCACACATAGATTATGGTAATATTTTGTAACGTAAGAAGATTTTATGTTTTACAATGTTAATGTAATGTAGTATATTGGATGGATAATGGTGTTAAACATGACTATAAATAGTTCTTGTATGGTTAACATTATCATAGTTATTGTTTAATTAATGATTATCTATGATCTAGATCTAGTTATGCATGAGGAATATTTATGCTTATTTATGGATCTTTTTATGCTCTATCTTCATCACACTAACATCATGCACAAGAAAATATAAAGAGGGACCTGGTTCCTTTGTACACTTTAGGTGAGCACTTAGCTCAAGCTGGGTGATGTGCCAGCGCGCACTGGTTTTGCTGTGTTTTCATAGTGGATTTTAGGTTGCATCATTGGTTCCATTGCTGAGACCTCTTTTTCAACTTTTTTCAGGATGGTTTGTGATGAAGACATATCAGTTGACCCTAGCAAGTATTGAGGAGTGGATACAAGATTTGGAAGAAGAGTATGCATAGAGGTTCAACATTAGATATGAGTTTGATGCACACACGTGGGTGGAGAAAAATATGTATGACTATTTATATGAGATCTTCTTTGCTATCTTCTCGGTAGAATTGTACGAGTGGAACACCCCGTAGGTATTCACTACATCTCAGTATCAAGTCCTTTCCTTTGGGATCTATCCTCCTACCATCTTTCATTCCCCCCAAATGAGGGGGGCATACACTGGGTGAATAAATAACCCCTACAACAGCTCAAAGCTAAATTTCATATCAGCACAACACATGAACAATACATGAACATAGACATAGGATAACCCAACAAATGACTTTGGTCAAAATCATAGAGGAGACATCAACACCCATAATTAGACATCAACACTTGGGAACTTCTACTCTCCCCTGGGTGATAATGTCCTAGGGGAAGATACAGTCAATCTTTCAGTACAACATAATCTTCAATAGTCTTCAGATTAGTTTTATAGTTACATTCACATACCTCCAGTTACAAAATGCATACAATCTCCTACAATTTGTTAAAATTAGTATAATCAAGAACTAATCAAGGACAAAAGGAACAAATTGGGATGTACCATCTACAGTGGTACTTATTGGGAAGATTCATGGAAGGAGAGTAAAACCAGACCTCTTTCCCCAACACTTTCTCTTGGAATGAGATCATCCAAAAAAACATGCACTTGGTGTGAGATCACAAAAAACTCAATCTTGTCATGATATTTCCCAAAAAACTCACACTTAGCATGATATCACCCAAAAAACATGCTCTTGGTGTGAGATAGCCCAAAAACCTCACCTTGAACATTTAGATCAGCAATTTCAAAAACATGATACATTTCTATCTCTTACTCTTTCACATATAAGGTGCACACTTTCCTTTTTACACACTTTTACACACTTATACATACTTTACTAAGATTTTTCATATAAAAAACTTTGACTACATTCTTTCTCTTCTTTTATAGGTATTACCATACAAGACGTATCTCACACAAAGCCACAACAACAAATTATAACACATATGCATCACTCCTAGGGTCACACTTCCCTTTTCCTAGTCTTCACGCTTCATCTTGCATTCATTCCATGCTTCACTTGTTCACTCAGCACACTACTCACCATGCGCTCTACAAGGATCATAAGGTACACATATTTTATCTATTTTATGCTATCAAGTATTCACTCAACAACATAAAGTGGGGGAAAATCTAGACACAAAATCTCGTTATTGGGTACATATCTAGGTCCTAAAAGAATGATAACATTTACATGGTTCCCTAGAAATAAAACTAGTAATTAACAACTCTTTTTATCCCTTTTCTTTTTATTTTAAACTTTTATTAGCCTCATACTCCTGTTACTCTTTTTGACATTTTACTATTTTATCTTTCTATTGCTTTAGACACTAATGCCTAGTTCAGCTAGTAATGTCAGGTGCTCCTATCCTCCTCGACACTCCTATCCCTCTTTATCTTTTCCCTAACCCTTTTGGGAATATTTTTAGTTTTAATTGAATTTTAATACCTTGAGTATGTAACACTTAATGTTATTCAACTTCCAAATTAAGGGAATTTTTTAAACAAGCCCCTTAATTCCCTTTTACATGCCTTCAATGATTTATAATCTAGTTACTAGAAATCCAACAAGTAATCTAGTTTTTACATCCATCTAATAACATCATAATTATGTGCAACTATAAAGGTCCATTAGATCTACCTGATCCCCTTTATAACTCATTTAATATCTCATGATTATTGGATCTACCTGACTGCATTAATCTTCACTTATTCTAAGTGTACATAATTTGTATATGTATTTGGATAACATTTCTATTTACATTTTTGAATTGATGTAATCCCCGGTGTATACCTAAAAAATAGTTCCATAAAGTCCATCTAGTATTCCACACTATTTTTTAGGGACTTAGTGAACTGAAAGAGTAACTATCTAGTACACTACTTAGGCAAAATATTTCAAGCTATGATTTGCATACTTAGTTTTGTGACTACACATTACTCACTTGAAACTTATCCCTTCACCACATTGTTATCCCACATAGTTATCTAGATCATAATTAAACAATATTATTGTTTACTGCAACAAGTTAAGAAGGTCTTGATTATTGATCTTGTCTCTTGATTTGAGTGTATGTTGATTGATCCATCTTAGGATGTCTATGGGATATATAATGTTTACTCTTTGACTTGCATAAAAGGTAAATATTAACCATTCCATAGCCATCATAAGATGGTATGGCCAGAGTACGTTAAGATCGAAAGGCATAACTTAGAGTCCATACCTTCTTAACATGAAAGATGATTATAAATTGAGAGTTTATTCAAACTATAAGGTTGACGACAATAATTAATAACACATTCATTAATATTTTTCCACATTTTACACTCTTAGTACCCCTTTACGACCTTAGTTGATAAGTATCAATTTAGATTAATAATCATATTATTACATAATGATCACCTTAATTCTTTCTAAATATTGGTAATCAATTTAAGATAAGGTCAAATCAAGTAATCATTTATCTGTGAATAATTACCGTATTGAATTGCTAAGATTTATCTAATTATTTGAATATTAATTATATATTTACAATAGTTGTACAAATGTACTTTTCCATCATTATGTCACTTAATGAGTGTCATATCAAGTATAGTTATCAATTAATTATTTATTAGTTGTACTATTGTTAACACCCTCAAAATTTCCCCCCTTTTTAAAATACAGTTTCCCAAAAATTTTAGTCAACATCCTTTGAAAGTGTTCTAGTAAAGAGAGAAATTTAAGAAGTTAGAATATTTCACTCTTTGGGGTCATTTTTAGTGTTTTACGGCTAATTCAGACATTTTTGTCCTACGTATCCCAAGTGCTGTCGAGCCTTCCATTCACCAATTCACTACTTTACCCATAGTCCTCTCACATCGGATAAGTCATAAATTTGTGTCCCGCATGTCCCAAGTGTTTTTGGGCCTCTTTTTTTTCCGATTTGTAGACTTTCCCACACTACCTTGTATATCATCTCCGCACATCCCACATGTCCCATGGACCATTTGTGCTCCCAAAACCTAATTTTTCCACATTCTTCTTGGATCAACTATGTTGGCTCTGCACGTCCCACATGTGTCATGGACCGTCTGGACCAATTTTTTCTGACTTTCCCACATATCACCTTTTCAAGTAGACGTAGGGCTATTTATTGCAAATTTGTTCAATTCTCTCTCCTTCATGCAAATTTGTGGCTATATAAAGGGGTATAACTATTCTTTCTTTCTCAAATTTTCATGCTCATCTTTTCCCCTCGTTCACATTTGTGCAAAGCAAGCCATTTCCTGCATTTGTACTTATGTATTTTCTCTTGCAAGGATTATTTGAGATCGTGATAATACTCCATTGAAGGTTGTTTTCTCTCTACTTCTGTCATGATGAAGATGAAATATCAAGGGCATGAACATCTCTCCTCATTGGAAACCTCTATACCTAACATCGGTGATAGTGAAGCTCGACATCTAGACCTTGATGATTTTTGGAGCATACTTGGATGTGATAACCCTACTCCCATCGTTCAAATGATAAAAATAGTGGGATTACATTCACAGGAGGTTTTCCTATCTTTGTTTAGTGTGTTGACATTGTGCTTTCTTACGGGGCTTCTTTTAATCAATAATCTAAAGAGATCATTGATGTACAAGGTGAAGTAGTTGTAAGAGTAGACCCCAAAGATATATGTGTTTCCCTATGCATCCCAATAGTAGAAGGGGCCAATACCATCTCCCTTTCTCAAACACAAGCACTATTTGAGTAGGATAGTGAGAGATATAAGGATAGGGTAGCTAAATCATGGTTGAAGAACCCTAAAAAGTGAGCATCTAGACTTTTAAAATCATTTTTCAGGGTTGATTTCAATGAAGAAATTGCAAACATCATCACTCTTCTAGCTAGGATCATGGGAATTCCTTCTATAAATGAATTTCATTTTTGGATGTGTCCCTATATCAACATCATTTGTGAAGGAAATAAGAATATGAATTGGGGTAAGATAATTTGTGAAAACCTAACAGAGAAGTTGGTTAATGTTCAGAGAACAAAGACTTTCCACATGTCCTCTTATCTCATGTACACTATTGCAGCATCTAGGAAATGGCTCAACTTCTCTTTTGTTGAGGATAAGAAGGATGCTCCTATATATGATTATTTTCCTCAATTCACTCTTAAAGTCAACAATCATCATTTCAGGAGAGTCAACGATACCTTCACCACGTACAATGTGAGGATTTTCAAAGGAGATACTACTTGGATATTTTTTGTGGAAGCAAAGAACTTGATCTCTGAATATGGGAGTTTCTTCATTCAATTCAAAAAAAATCATATCTCACACTGGCTAGCTTTGACGGTTCCCCCTAAAGCTTCCTATGTTTTGCAATGATAAAATGGCCCTGGTTGAAATTTCTAGGAAATTGGACAGACTCCATCAGACTTTCAAAGATAAAAATATTGTGGGCATTCACTTCCCTATCACCTTGGTAAATTATAAATGTATAAGAACCCACAATGATCAGAATATTGATAGAACCATTATTCCTCTTACTCTACATCATTTCAAGTCTTGAACTTGATTTGATATCAAGGGATACATTGCTAAAAATCTTAGATTAGATTTCATTCACTTTGCTGATACTAAATATTATTGGGTTGATTGTGTAGATGACTTTGAGGATAGGAGAAGGTATTTTGGAAGACTTTCTAGTCAACAAATTATATATTTCAATCTATATAGAGTACCTAAAAAAGTCCAGGATGATGAAGAAGACCTGTAATCTATTGAATATGAGAAGACCATATAATACTCTCCTCTTAAAACCATTGATTGGTTTGTAAAAGATCAGGATGATTTAAAAGAAGTGATCAATATGGTTTTAGTGAGAACATAGCTCTGGTTTGATAAGAAGATGCTCAACTTCTGGATGAACATAGCTAGGTCTTCTTCACAAGAAAATTCATCTCCTAGGAAAGAAGAACCTACACCTGATGTTGAGATGCCCGATAAATCCACCCCTTCCTCTTCGACCAAGGTATACATGAAGAAAGGCAAGTATTTCAAGAAAAAGAAAATGGTTGAGGAAAGGGAGGAGTTTTCTTTGGAGCAGTCATAGGTTCTTATAGAGCCAGAAGATATCATTGTTTTGAGTGAAGATAACAGTGAAGAATTGAAGGAAGAGGAACAAACCCCTATCAACATTATGAATATGGAGAATAAGGGCCAAAAGTTCCAAATCTCTAGGTTTTGTGGACTCTTCTTCCAAGGATATTCTTGAGGATATACCAACCTCTCCTTTAGAAACATCTGTGGTACAAAAATTGAGTGCAATGAGTACACTTACACTCGGACTCATTTTTCCTTTTTCCTCTTCCTCCTCCTTTGCTTGGGTTTAGTATTTCATTTATAGTAGGAAAAGAAAGTTCACCTCTCAAATTTTGGTTCCTAAGTTTGATGTTATGGTAGCCTTATTTGGTACTACTCCCCCTCCTCCAAAAAATAAAGAAATAAATGACCTAAAGGTTATTATCAGATTCAAAAGGTCAACAATTCATGGAGATTGCAAGGCCTAAAGTGGATAGAGAAGAAAGAGATATTTAATTTTCTAATTTGGAACTCACAAGGATTCCACTTGGGGATTCTACGCCTAAAAGTGTGTTTCATAACCTCAGATAAATTATAACCAGGGTCATTGAACGAGTAGAGAAGGGCAAGAAAAATATGGAACAATTGGAAGCACATAATCAGGTTCTCTCAGATTTCATAAAATCCCTTTTGGAAAAATATAGGGTGTTGGATCCAACTCCATTAACCACTCTTCCTCCTCCCATAGTTATTGGCAAGGATGAGATTCAGACCATCAAGGATATTCAAAAACATGTCGCTTATGGAAAGGCCATTGAATCACTAGTTGATGACATGAAAATACCTGGATTGAACTTCATTGAAGAGGCCTTCAAGTCACATGAAAAGGTGTCCAAGTTGCATTTGAAATTCATCACAACACTCAATGGCTTGGAAAAAGAGTTGAAGCTATGGTTTGAATGCACATAAAATCTTCATTTGATGAGTAGGACATCTAAGTAGATTTTATTTGAAAACAAAGTATTTGATGAAGCTAATAACAACCTATCAAGATCCTGGGTTTTAAGGATTGATTGGAAGATCACGGTTTTGGAGGAAGCAGTGGGAGAACTAAAAAATATGTGGCAAAAAGGAGAATATTTCAAGACTTGTGTTATGACTGCCTTCTAAGATATTCATTGTCAAATCCAAAATGAAGCCTCGGGTAATCAATTTTCCTTACAAGAGATCAAGGCCTAGTTCAACACCTTCATCAAAGAGGATGTTTTCAAGGAAGATTCAATGTCTAAGGAGAAAATGAAATATGTTTGATCTCTTCAATCAGCTATCACCGAGGAAAACAAAGAATTTCTGGAAAACATAGAGTTTGAGAAGGATATGGAGAAGTGTCTTAGTATGTGGACCCATACCACTTCTAACACCACCATCCCAAAGTGTATGGAGATAGCTGAAGCATTGAAAATATTTAGGCATTGGATTCTTAAGACAGTTGGTCCCTCTAAACCTCCTTTGGATGTTTCTGCTACTAAGTCTTAGGTCACTTCTTTTATTTTGGGGTTTTAAAACCCATGATGTAATACTTTATTAAAGAAATTCTATTAATGTATTTTTTAAGTAGTCTTTAATCTTTAGTTTAAAAGAAATTGGAACCGATCGTAATTGTCTTTGTAAGCTATTTAATTATCTCTTCATACCATTGTTTGGGGGGGAAATATGATACTCTTGAAATGTAATAGATTTGAAAGTAATCAATACAAAAGTTTTTCCTTGTCTCTTATTTCCATCTGCTATCCTTTCTTCCCTTATCTAAAATTTATGAATCATCAATCTTTTCATATTAAGAATCTTTGCATTCTTGTGATATGATTTATAGAACTTTCTATCTATGGAATAATATTAGATGTTATCTATGTGAATGATTACATTCTATATCTCCATTGCTAAAGTACATATAAGGTTATGTTCTGCTATCTATACTACCTGAAAGTATTGTTTAGTTCTTCCCTTTTCAGTTTTCTTGTTCTTCTATTTCTATGTATTGATAATATTTATTGTCATAAAAATTTTCAAAGTATCAGGAGTCCTCATTAATATGAAAGTTTTATATTTGTATATAATATTTTTTTTTTCTTTCAATACGGAAACCTCTCCCATAAAGAGGAGGGACTTGTTGTCCCCTTACTGTTGACTACTACTAAGTGCTATTTTAAAAAACCAACAGTTTTTGGTGACTCTACTGGGGATTTATTTTCAGCATATCTCGTTTAGAATAACTTCAACATTGGCTTTACAAAGTGGAAGATCAAAGATTACACATGGTAAGAAATCCCTAGGTGTTGAATATCTCCAGTTTCAAACACTGGAATGCTAGGGTTTCTCTCTTTATTTGACAAGAAAGAATAGAAGAAATCGGTCTGTAATCACACCTCCAAATAAATATTCTCTAAGCCTAGTAGTTCTCAAGATCAAACCAGCCCTAACATTCATGCTCTAGTAATTGCATGAGTTGCAGTTCCCCTGTAGTTAATATTTCCAAGGATGGTAGTACCCTTACTATGGGGACAACATGTTGGACCTCTTGCTCTTCCTCAACCATTACATGAATTACCCAAAGGAAATAGGAAAAAATTTCCTAAATTTATAGGTGATTGAAAAGTACATCCAAATGAACATATTATAGATTTCTGTTAGGATTTTCATAGAAGCATTACAAGATAATGCATCTGACTGGTTTTTATCACCTTCCAGCTGGTTCAATTACTAGTTGGACTACTATGATAACTTAGTTTGAGAAAAAAATTAAACCTACTGAACATGTACATGCCCTCTTGGCCCAAATTTCAAATATCAAGAAAGATCCATATGAGCCCATGAGGGAATTTGTGGCAAAATTCAACAAGTTGATTCACAAAATACCACAAGCCACTCGTCTTGTAGATCAAATAAAAAAGGGTTTTTTCTTTAATGCTCAGTTTCCTAAAGTAATTTATGTATTAAGGAGGGATAATATTCCAACTCTGGAGGATGATCAACGACTGGCTATCGGTGTTGAGGATGATCTAATCATGTCTGCTAAGTTAAAAAAAGATACCTCCAAGCATAAATCATCTTCTTCTTTAGAAGCCAATTCCGATCAATTAGTACAGAAGTTGGCAAATGACCTTATTTCTATCAATAAGAAATTAGCTCAACATGCTCCTTACCAAGATATCCCAAGGAAGAATTTTCAGCCTAGGAATCGTTTTCCATCTTTTCAGACTAGATTGGCTATTGAAGGTCCACCCATCAAGGTTCCAATCAATGTAACTTATGAAGTTGAAGAACCTAATGACAGAGAGGAGAATGAAGACAATGAATAACATGAGGAAGAAGTTAATGAAGAACAATAAGAACTTGGTGAGTCTCAAGTTCATTTCCTCACCACTGAAGGTTTAGATGATGAAGATGAATACAATGAAGTAGACGCAGATATGAATAGTGAGTCATATGTTGTTATTACTTGAGAAAAAATGAAAAGGAAGGAGAAATTTGTATATCCTTCTAAAAAATCCAAAGCAGTCTGTATAACTATTTCAGTAGTTGTAAGAAGAGGAGCCCTTATTCCCACTACCTCCACACAAAAAGAGAGTAATGCAAATTCTTCTCCTTCTACCTCTGCTTCTGGAAATCCTTGTCCTTCCACTCCTAAACCTGATAAACCAAAATTTTCCCCATTCCTAGTAATGATGTTCCATCCACCTCTGGATCTTTTGATATCATCGACCACATCAAGAAGACAAAGATCCAAAACTTGTAGGCATAATTTTACCAGACTCATCCAAATGCTTTTGCTAAAGTGGAAAAATTTGTCAATTCCAAATCCAAAACTTCACCCAATACTTCTAAAGGTATATTACCTACTCCCTCATCCTCATCTCAACCAAGTCTTGTGGCTGCAACCTCTTCACCTAATGAGAAGATTAAACCATTATATGTAACTCTTCTCATAGCTGGCAACAAACTCAGTAATTGTGTTAATGATTCAGGAGCATCAGACAATGTGATGCCTGCAAAAGTAGCTCATACTTTAGGCTTGAATTTAACACGTACATTTGGCTCCTGTTATTCCATGGAAAGTCGAGAAGTACCATTGGTTGGAAGAATTAAAGATGCACAATTGGATTTCGTTGCTTTTCTAGAGAAAAGATTCAAAGCCACTATTTTAGTAGCTAACATTCCTTCCTCATATGGTATGTTACTAAGTAGAAATTTATGTCGAGAAGTGGGAGGTGAAATCCAAATAGACTAGTTGTATGCCTTAATCCTGGTCAATGGAAAAATGAAAACACTGCTACCAAAAAGATAGACCGAGTACATTGTACAAAATATAGATGAACCAAAAATCATAAATACTCTATGAAGATATAGGGCATGGTAATTATATGATCATGTCAAAAAATGAGGGAAAACTTCCTAAGGGAGTAATTCACAATGTTAATGGCATTTGGACCTCAGAATTCAATGGAAGTTTCTCTTCAGCTGGTTCTGGAGCTGGCATAGTGGTAATCTCTCCAAAAGATAAGATTCATCCATTTTCATCCGAGATTTATTTTGAAAATACAAATAACATAACTGAATATGAGGCTCTCCTTCTTGGATTGAATGTGGCAAAAGAAATGGGAGTAAAGAATCTTTGTGCTCGTGGCGATGTTGAGTTGATTGTGAAATAAGTAAGGGATATTTTCCAATTCAAGAACAAGAGGTTAATACATTATACAAATCTTGTTTGGGATTCTATTGAATTTTTTGATGCTTTTTAAATCAAGGTTGTACTAAGAGAAAGGAATACTAGGGCTGATTCTCTAGCCGTTTCTGAATCTTTACTGATTCCTCACCCAAATTTCTCCCAAGATAAATTTACCATTGAAATGATTCTGAAAAGAGTTTGTGAGAATCGAATTAGAAATGAGGAACCATGAAGTAGTTTCACTCTAACAGAATCGTAAAATCTCCAGTGATAGCAAGGAAAAAAAATGATCAGTAATGGAAGAACTTTCTCAACAGAAACAAAGCTTGTATAGAGGAAAGACAGTGGAGTGTCTTGGCATGCTCATAAATGAATAGAAAAGGGGTACATATAGGGTGATGAGTAACCCTAGTGCATGACGCATATGAAACCCTAAACCTAACCCATGTGAGATGACCCTCCAACATGTGAGGACGACACATAGGATAACTCACACTAAATCCCCCCCTTCATTGAAGTTGGGGTAATGGTTGTGATGAGTCATACAGAAGAGGAAGACACTCCTAAACACCTAAGAAAGATGTGTCAATGGGGCCCAAAAACTAAAGGCCTGATAAGGTGCCCATATACAAACACAATATTTCTAGAAGAAGAAGAAGAAGAAGAAGAAGAAGAAAAGGACTACATAGCCCTAAGAAGATGGGAAGTTGCAGAAGACCTCACCCAAAGAAGAGACTGTAAGTGAAGAAACTTCATCTCAGTGAAAGGCTTGGTGAATAATTCTATAATCTAATCAGCTGTCTGAATGTACTGAATGTCAATGATACCAACATAAATAATCTCCCGTATGAAGTGCATATGGATCTCAATGTGCTTTTTCCACTGATGTTGAACTATATTTCTACAAATAGAGATTGTGCTCATGTTATCATAGTAGATAATGGTAGCCCACCGAAAGTGGATGCTAAACTTTGTCAGAATACCCTGTAGCCAAATAGCTTCTTTGGCAACGTTAACTTCTCCTCTATATTCTACCTCTGTAGATGATATCACAATTGCATTCTGATTCTTGTTAGACCAACTAATAGGACCCAAACCAAGAGAGAAAATATATCCAGAAGTAGATTTTTGATGATCTAAGTCACCGGCCAATCAGAATTTGTGAATCCAATCAAGTCAATATCAACCCCTCCATGATAGTGTATTCCATCAACATAAGTGCCACAAACATAATGAAGAATCCATTTAGCTACTTTCCAATGTAGCTCATGTGGCTCCTGTATGAATCTAGACACGATCCCAATAGCATATGATAAATCCAGTTGACTGTGACTCAAGTAGATCAAGCTCCTAACTAACTGTCGGTAAAGAGTACCATCAACCAAGGGAGTAGAGCAATCTGAAACCAACTTAACCCCAGAAAGAAAAGGAGTAGGAGAAGACTTGCAATCAGACATCTGAAACTGAGCTAGAAAATCAAGAGCATACTTAGGTTACAAAATTAAGATTCCTGAGTCAGATTGTGAAATATGGATCCCAAGAAAGTAATGAAGTATACCTAAGTCAGTCATGGAAAACTTGTTGGCTAAGGCAATCTTCACAGAATCAATAATAGAGGAAGAGCTACATGTGATCAACAAGTCATCAAAATATAGAACAAGAATGAGTATGGAGTCATCTTGCCATAGAATATAAACATTTAGATCAGAGTGACACCTAGTAAACCCTGATGTAAGTAAGGAGTCCATCTTGGCATACCAAGCCTGAGGGGCTTGTTTAAGGCCATAAAGAGACTTATTTAACTTACAAACAAGGGAGGAATCTTGGACAGGACTCGGAGGTTGTTCCATATAGATCTCTTCCTCTAGGTCACCATGAAGGAAGGCACTCTTAACGTCCATTTGATGGACTTTCCATCTATTTGCTGCGGTAATGGCTAGGGTCAGTCAAATCAAAGTCATCTTCACAACCAGAGAAAAGGTTTCTGTATAATCAACCCCATCTATCTAAGAGAAACCCTTAGCTACTAATCGTTCTTTAAAATTTTCAATGTCTCCATCTACTACATACTTTGTTCAGAACACCCACTTACACCAAATGATTTTTCTTCCTTTTGGAAGAGTGGTGAGGTCCCAAGTATCATTCTTCATGAGAGAGGAATACTCCTCATCCATGGTAGATTCCCACTCAGGAATACCAGAAGCCTCCTAGAAAGACTGTGGATCAGAAGCAGAGGTGATGAAAGAGTGGGGTCTAATGAAATCTGAGCGATTACATCTCATATCCGAAGTATCTCCAACTAAATCTCCAGCACTTTACAAAGTTTTCCTGGCCCAAAGTGGACCAAGAGGATCAGGCTCAGAGTTGAAAGATTCTTCACTTGAGTGAGAAGGGACATAGTCCTCATCATCACTACTGTTAGAATCAGAAGACTCAAAGATCTGATGGTCAGGAGGATCTGGAAGAGGAGCACGTTCAACAGTATCATCATCTGATGAGTCAGAATCTAAATCAATGAGCTGAAGAACCTCTATAGGTGGAGAAGTAGAATTCAAATAAGACTCATCAAACTTAACACTTATCTCAATATATAGCTCATGAGAAGTAGGATTCATCAATTGATATCCCTTCATGCCATTAGGATAACCTATAAAGATACAAGGTTTGGATTGTGGTTCCAAAGCCTTACGTTTCTTCTTGGGAATCTGAGCCATAGCCTTGGATTTGAAGACTCGAAAGTTCTCAACATCAGGATTGTAACCAAACCAGGCTTCAAAGGGTGTCATCCCTCTTACTACCTTGTGTGGAACATGGTTTTGAATGTAATTTGCACAATTCACTACTTCGGCCCAATACTGTGGAGGAAGAGACTTCGAGTGAATCATACAAGTGGCCATATCCTTCAGAGTACGGTTATTTCTTTCTATGAATCCATTCTGTGAAGGGATATAAGCAACTGTATGCTACAGAGAGATCCCTTCAGAAGTACAAAAATCCATGAACCTATTGTTTACATATTCACCTCCATTGGCAGTTTGAAGAACCTTGATAAAACGTTTCACCTATTTCTCAGTAAGAGCCTTAAATTCCTAATTATGTTCAAAGACTTCAGACTTAAGCTTAAGAAAATATACCCAAGTATATCGTGAATAGTCATCAATGAAGGTTAGCACATAAAGAGCTCTAGTAAATGAAGGAGAAGGAAATGGACTAGAAACATCACTGTGAACAAGATCTAAGGGATGAGTGGCTCTCCAGGCTTTTCCTTTGTCAAAGTTATTTTCAGGATGCTTTCCAAGGGTACAACCCTCACAAATACCCTTAGAAAACTTGACGCGAGGAAACCCGTTGACCATTTCATTTTGACTCAATTGTTCAAGGTAGTGATAATTTAAATGTCCAAAATGCTCATGCCATAGCTTACTAACCTCATTTGCATGAGTGAGCAAGGCAATGGGTGTAGAATTAGAATTAAAGTGGGAGAAGGTGTACAACCGTGAATGGTGATCAAAATTTCCCTTAGCCACTGTAGTATCATTGTTAAGATCACGAATAATCACAGAGTTAGGACCAAATTCCACTCGCATTCCTTCACCAAGGTGAGTAATTTGGTAACCTGATAGGAGATTGGTAGAGAGATCAAGAACACTCAACACTTGGTTAAATGTTCCCCCATCCATCTCTACCGATCCACTACTAGAAACCGACACTGTCGTGTCATTACCCATAGTGATTTAGGACATTCCACAAGGTTTGATGTTGGAAAAATCAACATGTAAAGAACCCATGTGGTGCGAGGCACCAGAATCTATAATCCATGTCGATGAAGGAGTAAATTTGGATACACGGGTCTTTCCTTTCTTCTTATCATTTTTAGCACCTTTTTAAGCAGAAGACTCGAACTTCAGAGCACTTTGTTTTATGGATTCAGGAACACTTATATTATTTTTCTCAAGTAAATGAGATAAGTGATCAATCTATTTCTTAAAACAGTGTTGGTTTTTGTGACCAATCTTCTTGCAATAGGAACATGAATACTTTCTTTTATGTGCCTTAGGCTCAGAAGTCGAAGTGTTTGTGTCATTTTTAGGTTTGATCTTGGTTTCTTTCTTAGGTTGACCTTTGTTTCCTTCTTATTTTTAGTCTTCTTTCCTTTGCTAGTACTTGCAATAAGGGCATATGACTTGGACTTGAGAGACCCCATTTGAATGAGTTTGTCATGTTCTCGAATGAGTTGGGATGAAAAATAGTCAAAGGAGGGCATTTTCCAAGTATCACCCAAAGTAACTTTTGTAGCATAGAAAGTTGACACGAAGACAGAATATTCGAGACCTAGCTTAGAGAGAATCAACAAGATCAGTTGAGAATCTTTCTTTTCTACTTGACATCCTTTTAATAATAATCTAATGTGGAAAATTTTTGAGAAGAAGACTTGTAGGTTTTCAAAGTCACTAGGATTTAACCCTAGTAGTTCATTTTCCAACTCATGTGCTCCCATGTCATCTAGTTTTCCAAACATCACATCCAGTGTTTTCCACGCAGATGTAGGTGTTTTAGACGCCTCAATGTGGAAGAGCAAGTCAGGAGAAATGGACATGCAAAGAAGACCTAAAGCTTCATCACTACGGTTTAACCACTTAGATTTTTCAGGTTCGTCATCTGGTTCAATCTCAGTTCCCATGGTGATGTGGAATAACCCTTTACCCCTTAGTTTTATTATTATTATTTATCTCCATTCAAAAAAGTTGAATGACATAAGCAAAGGAATTGAAATTGCATCCATAGTGAGAGAGAGAGAGAGAAAGAAATGTAGAAAAGAAACACAACCACCCAGGACAATAACAACCCCCCTGATTTCGGCACTTTATAGTTTAGTGCGTTGATTACAATCGGGTCTGTGCGTGTGGTTTGAAACACTTGGTAACTCATCTTGCAATTAGCATAATAATGCGCAAGAGAGGAGACCACAACAGTGTTTTTTGTAGCGCAACAAAAAGGACACCGTAAACAAGCACAAGAAAAAATAGAAAGGAGGTGAAAGCCAACCCTAGTGGTGAGAAAAAGCATCTCACATCACATGAAAGAATCCCTTTTTCATAAGACTATGGCGGACATGCTCACAAGTCCACGAAAAAAAAGGAATAGAACACAACTCAAAAGAATGAGCTGAATTAAGCAATACAAAGACACCCCCCAAGAATGTGGAAATTTATAAAATTAGTGTGTTTATAAATATAATGATCCCATCATCTATATTACGAAAAAACATGCAACTTTGGCTAAATAAGTGCTCAAAACCGAGCAATGAGTCAAAAGTTATAGCAAAAACCAATTCTTGCAATTGATGAGAAAAAGCCAATAAGCCTGCAAACAGATTTAAAAAGTGCCCTAAATGCATGCAAAGGGTGTCGTATGTATGCTCATTGGAAACGGTATGGAATTTGAGATAGGGTTTGTTTGTATTGTGAGGGGGGATTAGCCACCTGCCTATCGCGGACCTCACCCTTCGTCTTTGGCACTCGACGGAAGGTTAAAAATACACAAAGCCAATAGACCAAATTTTATAATGCCAAAGAAATATAGTGTTTATATAATGTGAATGAAATAAAATTAGATCTAATGTAATTAAATCTACTGAATTTTGAAAAAGACTTTAATTAAACAAATCACTAAATAAAGCACTTTTTTTGAAGATTTGCTAGAACTTACAAGTTTTAGAAAGAAGGCATTTTTTTTAAAAAAAGAACTTTAGATGAAGATTTTTTAAAAAAAATTTCTAAATTTGTTTATAGAAACTTTGATATATATAAAAAAAACTCTAAATTTAAGAATTTTAAAAACTTACTAAAAAGAAGGATTTGTTTTACCAAATAAAACAAAAACAACTGAGCATGAAAAAAAGTGGCCCATTTTTCGAAAAAGTAGTGTTTTTTTAGTAAGATTAAAAGAAAGAAATTAATTTAAACTTACTAAACCTGACTGAGAGGGATAGGCCGCGCCTAAAACAAAATGCAAAGAAAAACATCAGTTGCAGGCCGCGCACAGAGTGTATAGGCCACATTTTTTGTTGCCAACACAAAAAAAACACCCTTGCAAGCAAAAAAATCTGGCTATATTGTTGAAAATGCCCTTGCAAGCAAAAAAATGTGGCTTTGTTGTTGAAAATGCCCTTGCAAGCAAAAAAATGTGGCTGTGTTGTTGAAAACGCCCTTGCAAGCAAAAAATGTGGCTGTGTTGTTGAAAATGCATGTGGTGTTTACAGATGCTTGTTGGCAGATGTGTGGGCACCAAAAAAGAGATTACAGGCCATGCATAGTCAAAAGTTCCTCCACGAGAAACCACATCAGAAGAACACAAATATCCTGCAACCACAAACTATAATGCATAGAAAAATATCCTGTAAAAACCAAATATCTTAAAAAAATTCACTTTTATTTGAATAAATTAAAAAAAATGAAATGAATCTCTATCTTGGATTTAGATACATCCAACTAAAAAGAGCAGAAAACCCTCTGATTTCTCAAGGTATTTTGAAAAAACCTGCACATGCACAAAAAAAAACACAAATAAACTTTCCGAGAAAGCTTGTTAGAGATATTTGCATGATAATTTCCAGAAAATAGTGATCAAAGGACTTGCATGCAGAGTAAAATAACAAAACCAAGGAGTAATAGCAAAAAAATAAAATTGAGTGCACGTTTACCCGATCTCAGCTCTAATACCATGAAAAGAGTTTGTGAGAATCGAATTGGAAACGAGGCACCACGAAGTAGTTGCACTCCAACAGAATTGTAAAAGCTCCAGCGATAGCAAGGGAAATAAATGATCAGTAATGAAAGAACTTGCTCAATAGAAACAAATCTTGCATAGAGGAAAGACAGCGGAGTGTCTTGGCATGCTCATAAATGAATGGAGAAGGGGTACATATAGGGTGCTGAGTAACCCTAGTGCATGACACATATGCAACCCTAAACCTAACCCTAAACCTAACCCATGTGAGATGACCCTCCAACATGAGAGGAGGACACATAGGATAAATCACACTAACATATTCATAGGCCTGGTGTACCAGATAATGCAAGAAATTGGAAATTTTTCAATGATGATCAACACTTTCTCTCTTTCTTGGAGCTTAAGGATAACTTTAATTAATTATATTTTGAAGGAAGTGAGGCTCTTCCTAGAGAGTAAGTTCCCATAGATGGGGATGATATAAAAGAAGAAGAGGACCGGGATGGTTGTATCAAGCTAAGGGGTAACAAAATACCCAAAGGATTAGTGAAACTAGAGGATTTATTTAATAAACATGACAGGTACGTCAAATCTAAGGCTTCTCAAGGGGATTGTCAATCTGTTGAGTATAATGAGGTCAATATTGGAAGTACTAAAGAACCCAAGATGATAAATATTGGGAAATGATGCACTCAAGAAGAAAAGAAGCAAGTAATGAATCTATTAAAAAGGTATGCTGACGTCCTTGCTTATTCTTATGATGATCTCAAAGCATTTCATCCAAAAGAGATGCAACATTATATTCCTTTGAAACTAGGGATTAAACCTTTCAAACAAAAGCAAAGACAATACAATCCCAAGATTGCTGATACAATTTACCAAGAAATTCAAAAGCTGCTAAAAGCAAAGAGTATTTTACCTATACATCATTCAACATGGATTTATAACATTTTGCAAGTAAGAAAGAAGAATGGTGAGATTCGTATTTATGTATATTTTAGGAATTTAAATCAAGCATCTCTAAAAGAAAAATACCCTCTCCCCATGATGGATCAATTTTTGCAGGTTGTCACAGGCTCTAAGATGTTGTCCATGTTGGATGGATTCTTTGGGTACAATTAGGTTGAAGTTAGTACCCCAGATCAGCACAAGACTACTTTTACTACTCCTTGGGGCACCTTTGCCTACAAGAGGATGCCATTTGATCTTATCAATGATGGTGCCACTTTCCAAAGGGAAATGTAATTATATTTTGGTAGTCTCAATGGAAAATGCATTGTTGAATGCCTTGATGACTTGACTATTTTCTCTAAAACAAGGGCAGATTACTTTCAACATCTTGAAACAGTCCTTAAAAATTGAAAAGAACATGGAGTATCTCTTAATCCTAAGAAGTTTGTCTTTTGTGTTACTAAAGGTAAGTTGCTGGGGCATATTATCTCCAAATAAGGGATCAAGTTAGATCTAGAAAGAGTTCAGGTAATTCAATAGATTCCTCTTCCTACAAGCAAAAAGGGTGTTCACTCTTTCTTTAGAATGATAAATTTCTTGAGGTGATTCATTCCAAATTTTACAGAACTAACTATGAACATTTCTCAAATGATGAATTAGAAACAAACCTTCAGTTGGAATCCTAAAGGAAAATAGGATTTTGAAGGTATCAAGAAAGCTATTGCTAAAACTCCCATCCTAGCATGTCTTGATTTCAGTAAAGATTTCATTATCTATTATTATGCTACTGAGAATAATTTGGCCGCTATAATAACTCAGAAAGACTCTGAGAATCATGAACTTCCAATTTCCTTCATGATTTTTGTTCTAAAAGCTCGTGAACTAAAGTATACTTTAATGGAGAAACATGCTTTTGTAGTAGTCCAAGTCTTCAAGCAGTTTTGTTTTTATATCCTTAATTCTCACTCTATTGTATTTGTACGTGATACAACTATTAAGTCTATTCTTACACAACAGGAGTTTGGAACTAAGAGAGGCAATTTGGTGGCAAAGGTTCAGGAATATGACCATGATATCAAGCCAAAAAAGCTAGTCAAGGGTAAAGGCTTATGTGAAATTATTGCTAAAGGAGATAGTGAGGAATTGACCAATGAAGTGGCCAATATTACTGTCGTTCTTTTTCTTTTTTCAACAGATGAGTGGTATGTTGATATTGCACATTTTCTTACTTATAGATAATTTCCATCCCACTTAAGTGCCAAGGAAAAGAGAGATATAAAGTTAAGGTCTACACAATATGTATTATTCGAAAAATCTTTATTCAAGCGAGGCATTGATGGAATATTTCTTAAATATGTGGACAAAGAGAAACAAAATAAGTTGTTTGCAACTTTACATGATCAACCCTATGGATGGAATTTCTCTTCTGTTGTCACTGGTCACAAACTCCTTCATGTAGGTTACTATTGGCCTACATTGTTTCAAGATGCATCAAAATGGGTAGGAAAATGTGAAGCCTATCAGACTTTTGTTGGAAGACCTAAGTTGGATGCTTTACCACTCAAACCAATAGTTATTAATGAACCTTTTGAATAGTGGGGATTGGATTGTATTGGAACTCTTAACCCTCCTTCTAGTGTAACACACACTCATGTGCTAACTGCTACAGATTACTTCACAAAGTTGGTAAAATCTATTCCAGTCAAAAGTACTACTTCAGAGGTGGTGTGTAACTTTATCAAAGAGAACATCTTGATAAGGTTTGGAGTGCCAAATAAAATTGTGTAAGATAATGATTCTAATTTTTATTCTTCCGAGATGATGGATTTTTTCTATGGCTATGGAATTTCCCTTTCTCATTCTTCAAATTTTTATCCCCAAGGGAATGGACAAGCATAATCAACAAATAAAGATTTGTTAACCATTATTCAAAAGCTTATCAATGACTCTCAAAATAATTTCCATAAGAAGCTCTATCATGCCCTCTGGAAAGATAGGATTGCCCACAAAAGAGCCATTGGGATGTCTAAATTTCAAGTAGTATATGGTGTTGAAGCTTATCTGCCATTAACAGTTGAATTGCCAACCTTGCACTTGATGAAAGCTATTAAGGATTCTAGTTTCATCAATTCTTTGGATAAAAGGATCATGTATCTCTAGAAGTTGGATGAAGATAGGAAGTAGGTTTTTGATAGAATCTCCACTCATCAACAGAAGGTAAAGGTTTTTTTTGAAAAAAAGAGCAGACCAAGATATTTTCAAGTGGGAGACATTGTCTTGATGTGGGATAAAAGGCATAAACCTCACGGAAGCCATGGTAAGTTTGATTCTCTTTTACTTGGTCCTTTCAAGATAAGACACTTTTCTGGAGAAAATTATTTCTATTTGAATTACATGGATGGATCTCCTCTCCCACTTCCTTATAGTGGGTAGTATTTGAAGTTGTTCAAGGCCTACATGATTAGGCAGTTCCTTTTGTATATTCTGTACAATTCCTTGTTGTATATTTTCTCCTGTGTTCTTATTTCTTTTCCCATTTTGTGTGTGGTCTTCTGTGTTGTTTTTCCTTTAACTCTATTTTCCCAATGGATAATACATTTTTCTCCTATTTTCCTATAGTTTTCTTGTGGTTCTTGATCTTTCCTCATTCTTCTGTCCTAACCAAGTCATCCCAAGAAAGAGCCAGTTGCTGACACCCTCAAAATTTCCCCCCTTTTTAAAAGACAATTTCCCAAAAATTTGAGTCAGCGTCCTTTGAAAGTGTTATGGTAAAGAGAGAAATTGTAAAAGTTAGAATATTTCACTCTTTGGGGTCATTTTTAGTGTTTTGTGGCTAAGTTAGACATTTGTGTACCGCATGTACCAAGTGTTGCTAGGCCTTCAATTCACCGATTCACCACTTTAACCACACTCCTATCACATCGGCCAAGTTGGACATTTGTGTTCCACATGTCTGAAGTGTTTCTGGGACTTCCATTCACTGATTCACGACTTTACCCACACTCCTCTCACATCGGCTAAGTCAGACATTCATGTCCTGCATGTCCTAAGTGTTATCAGGCCTCTTGTTCACTGATTCACTGAATTTCCCGCACTACCTTGTATATAAGGTATATTGGCTCCACACGTCCCACATGTCCTATGGACCATTTTTTCTCCCCAAACCTTATTTTGTCATATTGTTCTTGGATTGGGTATATTGGCTCCACACATCACACATGTCCCATGGACCATTTTTGCTCCCCAAACCCACTATTTCGGCATTCTTCTTGGATTGGGTATATCGGCTTCGCATGTCCCACATGTCCCATGGACCATCTGCGTCAAATTTTTCTGACTTTCCCACATATCACCTTTTCGATTCAGTGCAAGGTTATTTATTACACATCTGTTGAATTCTCTCTCCTTCATACAAATTCATGGCTATATAGAGGGGTATAAATATTCTTTCTTTCTCACATTTCCTATTCATCTTTTCCCCTTGTTCACATTTGTGCAAAGCAAGCCATTTCCTACATCTGCACTTATGTATTTTATTTTGTAGGGATTATTTGAGATCGTGATAATACTAAATTGAAGGTTGTCTTATCTCTGCTTCTATCATGATGATGATGCAATATCAATGGCATTAACATCTCTCCTCATTGGAAACCTCTATACCTAACATCGGTGACAGTGAAGCTTGACATCTAGACCTTGATGATTTTTGGAGTAGACTTGGATGTGATAACCCTACTCCCATTGTTCAAATGATAAAATAAAAGTGGGATTACATTCTTATGAGGTTTTCCTATCTTTGTTCAGTGTGGTAACATCATGCTTTCTTATGGGGCTTCTTTCAATCTGGAATCCAAAGAGATCGTTGATGTACATGGTGAAGTAGTTGCAAGACTAGACCTTGAAGCTATCTGTGTTTCCCTATGTATCCCAATAGTAGAAAGGGCCAATACCCTCACCCTTGCTCAAGCACAAGCACTATTTGACTAGGATAGTGAGAGATATAAGGCTATGGTAGCTAAATCATGGTTAAAGAACCCTAAAAAGGGATATTCTAGACTTTTGAAATCATTATTCAGGGTTGATTTCAATGAATAACTTTCATACATCATCACTCTTTTGGCTATGATAATGGGAATCCCTTCTACAAATGAAATTCATTTTTGGATGTGTCCCTATATCAACATCATTTGTGAAGGAAAGAAGAATTGTAAATAGGGTGAGATAATTTTTGAAAACCTAACAGAGAAGTTGGTTAATGTTAAGAGAACAAAGACTTTCCACATGTCCTCTTATCTCATGTACACTATTGTAACATCTTGGGAATGGCTTAGCTTCTCTTTCATTAAGGATAAGAAGTATGCTCCTATATATGAGTATTGTCCTCAATTTAATCTCAAATTCAAAAATCATCATTTCAGGAGAGTCAACAGTGCCTTCACCATGTACATTGTGAGGCTTTTGGAAGGAGATACTACTCAGAGATTTTCTGAGGAAGAAAATAACTTGATCTCTGAATATGGGATCTTCTTCACTCAATTCAAAAAAAATTCATATCTCAAGCTAGCTAGTTTTGATGGTTCCCCCCTAAATCTTCCTATTTTTTGCAATGATAAAATGGCCCTGGTTGAAATTTGTAGGTAATTAGATAAACTCCATCAGACTTGCAAAGAAAAAAATATTGTTGAAATTTTCTTCCCTATCACCTTGGGAAGTTATACATGCAAAAACAACCCTCAATGCTCAGAATATTGATAGAACCATTATTCCTCTTACTCTCCATCATTTCAAGTCTTAAAATTTCTTTGATAATAAGGGATATATTGCTAAAAATATCAGATTAGATTTCATTCACTTTTTTGATACTAAAGATTATTGGGCTGATTATGTAGATGACTTTGAGGCTAGGAGAAGGTATTTTGGTAGAATTTATCTTCAAAAAAGTATATATTTCAATCTCTACAAAGTACCTAAAAGACTCCAGAATGATGATGAAGACCTGCAATCTATAGAATGTGAGAAGACCATAAAATACTCTCCTCTTGAAACCATTGATTGGTTTGTAAAATATTAGGATGATTAAAAGAAGTGATGAATCTGGTTTTAGTGAGAACCAAGCTCTAGTTTGATAAGAAGATGCAAAACTTCAAGATGAATAGAGATAGCTCTTCTTCACAAGAAACTTCCTCTCCTAGGAAAGAATAACCTACACTTGATGTTGAGATGCCCAAGAAATCCACCCCTTCCTCTTCAACCAAGGTATACATGAAGCGAGGTAAGTCTGTCAAGCAAGAGCAAATGATTGAGGAAAGGGAGGAGTTTTCTTTGGATCAGTCACAAGTTCTTGCACAGTCAGAGGATATCATTGTTTTGAGTGAAGATAATAGTGAATAATTGAAGGAGGAACAAACCCCTATCAACATTATGAAGATGGAGAATAAGGGACAAATTTCTGAATCTCTGGGTTTTTTGGAATCTTATTACAAGTATATTCCTGAGGATATGCCAACCTCTCCATTAGAAACATCTATGGTACAAACATTGAGTGCAATGAGTACACTTGCACTTGGACCCATTGTTCCTTCTGCCTCTTCCTCCTCCTTTTCTTGGGTTCAATATTTCGTTGATAGTAGGAAAAGAAAGTCCATCTCTCAAATTATGGTTCCTAAGTTTGATGTTGTGGAAGCCTTGTTTGGTACTACTCCCCTTCCTCCAACAAAAAAATCAAGAATGACCTCAAGGTTAGTATCAGATTCAAAAGTTCAACAAATCATGGGGATTGAAAGGCCTAAAGTGGATAGAGAAGAGAGATATATTTTAGTGTCTGATTTGAAACTCATGAGGATTCCACTTTGGGAATCTATGACTGAAAGTGAGGTTCATAATCACAAAGAAAATGTAACCAGGTTCATTGAATAAGTAGAGAAGGGTAGAAAAACTATGGAACAATTGGAAGAACATAATCAGGTTCTCTCATATTTCATAAAATCCCTTTTGGAAAAATATAAGGTGTTTGATTCAACTCCATTAACCACTCTTTCTCCTTCCATAGTTCTCAGCAAGGATGATATTAAAACCATCAAGGATATTCACAAACGTGTCACTTATGGAAAGGCCATCGGATCACTAGTTGATGACATGACAATATCTGGATTGAACATTATTGAAGAGGCCTTTAAGTCACATGAAAAGGTGTCCAAGTTTTGTTTGAAATTCATCACAAAACTCAAGGGCTTGGAAAAATACTTGAAGTTATGGTGTGAATGCATCTAATATCTTTGTTTGATGAGAAGGACAGATGAACAAATTTTATTTGCAAAATAAGTATTTGATGAAGCCAAGAACAACCTATCAAGATCTTGGCTTTTTAGTATTGACTGGAAGATCAAGGTTTTGGAGGAAGTAGTGGGAGGACTAAAAAATATGTGGCAGAAAGGAGAAGATTTCAAGACTTGTCTTATATCTTCCTTCCAAGACATTCATTTTAAAATCTAGAATGAAGCCTCGGGTAATCAATTTTCCTTACAAGAGATCAAGGCCCAGTTCAACACCTTCATCAAAGAGGATCTTTTTAAGGAAGATTCAATGTCTAAGGAGAAAATGAAATATGTCTTCTCTCTTCAATCATCTATCACTGAAAAAAACAAAGAATTTCTAGAAAACACAGAGTTTGAGAAGGATATGGAGAAGTGTCTTGGTATGTGGACCCATGCCACTTATAACACCACCATCCCAAAGTGCATGGAGATAGATGAAGCATTGAAAATATTTAGGCATAAAATTCTTAAGACATTTGGTCCCTCTAAACCTCCTTCGGATGTTTCTGCTACCAAATCTTAGGTCACTTCTTTTATTTTGGGGCTTTAAAAACCTTGACGTAATGCTTGATTAAAGACATTCTATTAATGTATTTGTTAAGTAGTCTTTAATATTTAGTTTAAAAGAAGCTGGAACTGAATGCAACTATATTTGTAAGATATTTAATTGGATATTCATACCATTATTTGGGGGGGGGGACTCTAATAATCTTAAAATGTAATAGATTTGAAAGTAATCAATATAGAAGTTTTTCCTTGTCTCTTATTTCCATCTGCTATCCTTTCCTCCCTTATCTGAAATTTATGAATCATCAATATTTTCATATTAAGAAACTTTGCATTCTTGTAATATGTTTTCTAGAAATTTGTGTCTATGGAATAATATCAGATGTTGCTTATGTGAATGACTCCATTTTGTATCTCCCTTTCTAAAGTACATATAAGGTTATGTTCTGCTATCTATACTACCTAAAAGTATTGATGTGTTATTCCCTTTTCAGTTTTCTTGTTCTTCTATTTCTATGTATTGATAATATTTATTGGCATAAAACATTTAAAAGTATCAGGAGTCCTCATTAATATGAAAGTTCTATATTTGTATATAATCTTTTATGTTTTCTTTCAATAAGGGAACCCCTCCCATAAAGAGGAGGGACTTATTTTCCCCTGACTGTTGACTACTACAAAGTGTTATTTAAAAAAACTAATAACTATGTAATTAACAGTAAATAATTTTATCCTTTTACAATTGAGTCTTAGAAATAGTATTGTATACCATAACTCTTGTACTGTTGTCCCAACAATTTTGTTTGACAACTTCTTTATTTGTTATTTTTTATTATTGGAAAATAGTTTTTTGGGAGGGATTGTACCCTAGTACAAAAAGGCTCAAAAGCTGGATATTATAATGAAATAGTCCAAAAAATGATCAAGCTCATATGTTTACAAGAAATCACTATTGTAGTTTAACCACTGCAAAGTAAAGTACCATAATACCTATAGAATTGCAAGACTACAACAAATAAACAACATAAAAAAACAACATAGCCAAATTAGGTGCAGCCTACCCACAGTCAACCAATGGCCTGAACTTAGCAGAAGAACAATATCCCTCCATCCTAGATAAAGTAATAAAAGAAAAGAGTTTAGAACCGAAACAAAAAATGATAACAAGACTCAATCCAAATAATGAGATATAATCTTCATTTATGTTGGTGATAAATCCTTGTTGAGCAGACATATTTTTCTAAGGAGTAGGCATGCAGAAGATTTTTGTTTGGGAACAAGGCACATTTGAAGGTGCGGAAGGATAGGAAAGGAAACACTTGCCAAGACAATATAAATTGGTACTTAGCCATTTTTTTATGGTTACTAGCTATTTCTGGAAATAGCATGTGGAGCACACATTAGGATGAAGACTTACACGACACGTAAATGCTATTTTTAGAATGAGTGTTTTATAAGCATCATGCAGGAGTTTGACATAATAATAGGATTACTACTTCAAGTTAATTGTAGGATGTCTATTATTAGCACACTTGCATGTGTGCATGTTAATGTAAAGGTGCATGGCTATTTTCAGCATGTGACCTATTTTGGGAAGTGTGAAAGTGGTGAAGGGAAAGTCCCCACCCCTATAAATAATTAGTGAACTATGTAGTTTAGAGACACACAATTATTGTAGAGCTATGTTACTGGATCTGATGTGCACATGGATTATGGTAATATTTTGTAACGTAAGAAGATTTTATGTTTTACAATGTTAATGTCATGTAGTATATTGGATGGATAATGGTGTTAAACATGACTATAAATAGTTCTTGTATGGTTAACATTATCATAGTTATTATTTAATTAATGATTATCTATGATCTTAATCTTGTTATGGATGATGAATATTTATGCTTATTTATGGATCTGTATATGCTCTATCTTCATCACACTAACATCCTGTATAAGCAACTCTAAAGAGGGACCTGTTTCCTTTTAGCACTTTGGGTGAGTGCTTAGCTCAGGCTGGGTGATGTGCCAGTGCACACTAGTTTTACTCTGTTTTCATAGTGGATTTTAGGCTACATCATTGGTTCCATTTCCGGGACCTCTTTTTTAATATTTTTCAAGATGGTTTGGGATGAAGACATATCGGTTGACCCTAGCAAGTATTGAGGAGTGGATACAAGATTTGGAAGAAGAGTATGCATAGAGCTTCAACATTAGATCTGAGTTTGATGCACACACGTGGGTGGAGAAAAAGTATGTATGACTATTTTTATGAGAGCTTCTTTGCTATCTTCTCAGTAGAACTATACAAGTGGCTGGTTTTTTATACACACTTGTCTAGACCCAGGAAGAATTTTAGGCTCTTTATGATGATCTGATTTGGATGTGTGTTGTGGATACTTGGTTCTATGGTGTTTTGAACAACTATATTTTAGAGTACTCAATTTCCACTTATTCTTTCCCAGAGGTAGTTGAGTTCCAGTTCTTACATTATTCTAAGGGAACTTATTTTCAAGGCATTCCACTAGCACTCAAGATCTTGATGGTAACCCTAAACTTGGAAGAAAAATTGATGGCTAGCTAAACCCCACCACACACGGGGGTAGGGTAAAGTTTGGTGCAGGATGGTGAAGCTAGTGGAAGAAAGGTAGAGAGAAGAAAGGTGGATTAAGTAAAATGAGGTGCATGAAAGGGAGATAGGTGGCTCTAGTTCTGATGGATCATGTGGCTTTGGAGGTAGAGCTAATATTGGAGGTTTTGGATTAGGAGGGTAGGGTCTGCACCAACCCCAGAATATTTACATGGAGATATATCATCTTCTTCCAAAGTATAGGTATATAGAAGATGTTTCTAAACACTTGCACATGTGTGAGATAATGTGGGACACAAAAGGGATTACAACTTCTAAACACAATGCCAGTCATTTCTCCACTACATTGTAGGGATGTGCAAATAGTTGCTATAGGAAGTTTGACCCTGATCAGACTTGCGTAGATAATATAGCATTACAAGATGCCTTCCTTAAGGAGTTTTATATACTTGAGTTTTATAAAAAGTGTATAAGCACACTCAAGGATATTAAAGAGTGTTCAAGAGTATGATGCCCATTTCAAAACACTAATTTCTAAGATTTCTTATGATATCCATGCAAGTCAACATGCACAGTGGTTCGTTGGGGGCTTGCTCACACCTTATAGAATGGAGTTGTCACATAAGACATATATGAAATCACGCAAAGCAATGGAATCAGATTTGCGTGCTGAGGTAGTTGGAAGTATAGAAACTGTATTAATCCCATTCTTGGAAGCATAGATCGTAGCTATGGAAAAGCAGTTAGAGAAATTATCGGCCAATTCAGCACATGAGACGCACATTGGGATTTGGTGTACATATTGTGAAGTGGAAGAGCACACTAAGGATAGTTGTCCCCATAGATCAATGTGTTCATTATTACTAGAATGTGAGACATATCATTTGAACCATGATGTCAATCATTACACATTACTACAACGTGCAATAAGAAAGAACATATCTTGTTATTGTAAAAAAAATTGGTCCATGACTCACGATACAAAAGACTACATGTTGATTGGTTAGATCCATGATGTTATAGATATTGGTGTGTGATAAATAGGAGTATCAGATAACTCTAAAAGAAAAGGTGAGCACCATGATCATGATCACACTCAAGCATGCTATGATAGAAACAAGGTGCACTTTGAAGGAGGTCATGGTAGAGGTCAAGGGTACTATGGTGGTGGAAGAGGTAAGTTCCCTCATGGAATGTGCTTTACATGTGGATCTCTTGACCACTATAGGCGCAAATGTCCTCAGAATATTACTTGTTATTTTGTGGGAAGAATCATATCTATGAGGAATGCCTAGACTTATATGAGAATCTTAGTAAGAAGCATTAATAGGATAACAAGGGCACATGTATGGTTTGAATACAACACATTGTGGAAAATCATTGGATTCCAAAGTTGGCACTGGAACCTGAGGTATTACCTATGAATATTACTACACGGGGTGAAGTTGCACATGCCAGAGAGGCATTACAAAAAAAACCTATCATCACCAAGGAAGAAGTTTTACATACAAGGTACCTAGACCCTGCACATCAGAAGGATGTTTATTAGGAAACCATGGAGGTACTCAAAAATATTCAGGGTGGAATATAGTGTTTAAAAGATAAATCACGGAAGATGGAACAGAAGAAGGCAACAAAGAAAATGCAGTCAGATATTGATGAATTGAAGGAGGTATGCAAAGTTGCACTAGGATAATATCATTCCATTACTAGGGAATTGGATAAAGGGAAACACTCCATGTGTAGGTATTGAGAATAAATGGAAGATCCTGCGTGCTAACCTTCCCCCTAATATTTTGGATTATGACAAGGAGATCACTCTGAATGCTGTTATATATGGATGGCTCTTGAGTAATATAATGATTGATATAGGTGTGGAAGTGAATGTGCTTACTTTAGATGCATGGGTATAGATGGGGATATTTCCATTATAGCCATCCTCTAATGTGTTGTTTATGGCTAATAAAACTAAGGACACTCCCATCAGAGTTTTAAAATATGCATCCATTACTATACAAAGGGCCAAGCTCACTGGGGAATTTGATTTTTTATCACTTGCAGAAGTAGACAACTTCCGAGATCTACTTGGGTACCCTTGGTGTTATGTAAATAATGTTAATATATGCTTCAACAAGGGATATATAATTTTTGAGAACAAGGAAGATAGAGTTATTAATCCTTTAACAGATGGGAAATATGCACCTTATGTTGAACCTTTGAGTGAGGAAGACCTGAAAACAATTTATGTTCACGTCATTTGGGACCCAGAGGAATTTGAGCCATCTAAGGAAGGAATCCTTCAATGGGAGGATGCATAGTCTATTATTTATACTACCAGTATTGATTGTGACAATTGGGCACATGACACTTATGATATGGTTTGGCATGAAGTAAGAAGCGCATTTGCATAGAGAATAAAATTTCATTACATTCGGAGGATAGGTAACAACTCTATACCTCAATACACTAGAGAAGGAGAACCTAAGCTATTCCTATGTGCCATGGAGTAATAATAGATAGATCAAGTTAAAATAATAAATATGTTAGCATATACCCTACGCGGGACAATAGCATGCTGGTGGGTAGTTCATAGGGATAATCTTATAGAATGGAATGAAGTTAAGACTTCTCTAACTACTCAGTTCCTTAGGAGCAACATGCCTACTCAAATTTTTAGATATCGTGGTAATCAACCTATTCAACACCACGTTTAGCAGTGTGAGAGACTCTAGATACATGGGAAAGAAGCTTTACCACCTTCACTGTGGATGTAAAATTTTTTATTCCACTTTATAAGGTTACACGCGGGCTTGGTATGTTTATGTAGAATTTCATAGGGAGAGTGTAAATTGATAGGATTTGATTATAGGAATGGTCCAGACATTTGACTACTTATTTACTACACCTTCAGTGGAAGAGACATTAAGGGTTATAAAGTTTTTAACTATAGGAGACAATGCAAAGGCTGAAGAACTCATTCAAGAGTTATTCGGTAAGGAAGACTTAAGAGCACATTTTGATGAAATAGAAGAGATAGATTCCACACTACTTAAGAATGTTTTCTATGAGAAAGAAAAAAGAAATATGGTCTACATAGTGCATGATGAAGAAGTAGAAAATATGTCTATGGATCATTCAGAAAGTATGCACGAAGTATTAGATAGTGTGGATAAGAACGTGTACGCTTATAATGAACCTATGAAGAAAAATAAAGTAAACATTAGCACAGATAGTGAACCTAAGGAGGCAATAATTAGGGATTATTGATCTGATTCGGAAGTGGCAAAGATAATTGAATTACTACATGATTTTCAGGACTTATTTCCTAGGGGCTACCATGAATTAAAATGAGTGCATGAGTCATTAGGAGAGATGAAAATTAATCTAAAGGAAGGTTTGTGTCTGGTCAGGAAGATACCTTATAAGATTAACCTAACCTACAAGTCAAAGTTAAGGAGCAAGTTGACAAAATGTCGAAATCTAGCATCATCAAGCCTCTATAAGAATTAGAGTGGGTTAGCCCCATTGTAATTAGTATAAAGAAATATGGTTGGATTAGGATTTGTGTGGATTACAGGGAATTTAATGCTGCATGTGTGATTGATCCTTTTCCTATACCTTTCACAAAGGAAATATTAGAAGGTGTTGTACAGCTCAACATTTATTCTTTTACAGATGTATTCTCTGGGTATCATCAGGTTAGAATTGTACATGCAGATCAAGAGAAGACAAATTTCACCACCGAATGGGGAATTTTTGTATATATTGTGATGCCCTTTGGTTTGAAAAACATGTCTGCTATATTTTTGGACATAGTTTTTCAAGCATTACAAGATTTTATTCACAACTTCCTGCAGGTTTACTTGGATGATTGGACGGTGTATGAACTTATTAAAGATCATTGTGAAAACTTGATCTTAATGTTTGAAATATGTAGACAATTAAACATCTCTTTAAAAATCAAGAAGTTCATGTTTGTTACACCTTTTGGCACTTTTTTAGGGCACATCATCTGTAAGGAAGCTTTGTTAGTGGATCTAGCTAAGGTTGCAGTTATTGCAGGCATGGAAAATCCTACCAGTTAGAGTGAGGTGCATAGATTCTTGGGTCACATAGGGTATTATATAGAATATTTCAAATGATATGTGAATATTTTCATGCCCCTGGAAGATTTACTAAAAGGAAAAGGAACGTTCTATTGGGGAGAGTTGCAGCAGTGCACAATTGAGGCATTAAAGGAGAGACTTACTACAAAACCTATTCTACATTTTCCTTCATAGAACCAACCGTTTCGAATGCATGTGGACACCTCTAGAATGTCTATTAGTGTGTTGTTATCTCAACTTGGAGAAGGTATTATAGACCATCCTATCTATTTTTCTAGTAGAAAGTTGACTCATGCAGAACATAATTGTACAACATGAGAGCGTGAGGCCATGTCCATGATCTATGCGCTACATAAATTTAGATAGTATTTTCCAGCAACTACATTTGTATTTTATACTGATCACATGGCATTAAAATACTTGGTAAACAATCCCATTTTATATGGGCACATATGTTGATGGGTGCTCTTATTCCAAGAATTTTATTTCATGGTTATGGTAAAACCAGGTAGAAGTAATTTTGGCCCTGACCACTTATCAATAATTTAGTCAGGGGAGGACATGTAGACAATTGAAGATACAATGTCAGATGCACATTTGTATAAGTTGCATCATGCACCTTCATAATTGGAGGAAATTGGTGTCTTTTTTACGCACTGGTATGACACCAGAAGGATTGAAATCCTTAGAGAAGAAACAACTTGCAATTCATGTGGCACCCTTTATGTTGATTAGTGGTGACTTATATAAACTAGGCTGAGATGAGGTATTGCCCTGATTTCTACTAGAACATGAGTGCATAGATATAATGGAAGAGGCTCATAGCGGTATTGCAGGTGGGAACTTTGTAGGTGACACCACTGTACATAAGATTCTGCTCACTTGATTATGGTGGGAGACTCTATATAAAGATTGTAAAGCATATTGTAAGGTGTGTGATCACTGTTAGTGCCTTGGTATACTTGGGTAAAGACATGAAATACCTATAAGACCTATTCCTAATGCAGAGCCATTTGAGAAATGGGCTATATATTTTTTGGGTTCTATTTCACCAGCCACGAGTAGAACTGGATTACACTATATCATTACTTGCATAGATTATCTTACAAGATGGGAAGAAACAACACCTACAAAGGATTGTATAGTAGCTATAGCAGTTAGGTTCTTATGGGAAAATGTTATTACTAGGTATTGATGCCCACTAAGCTTAAAAAGTGATAGGGGTGAACACTTTTTGAATAAGATAATGAGGATACTATTGGATGAGTTTATGGTTATGCACCACAAGACTACACCTTATCACCCTCATGAAAATGGTACTATTGAGGTCTTCAACAAGATATTGATCCATACCTTGACAAAAAATTTGATGTTGGAAGGAAAGATTGGGATGATAAAGTTTATTTTGTACTTTGGGCATATAGAACAACCTAAAAAAGGTTGAATAAGGCCACACCCTTTTAGTGTGTTTGGTGTAGAAGTAGTTCTACCTATGGAATTCATGTTACCTTCTTTGTGTAATGTGTGTGTTGGAGGTATAGATAATGAGAAAGCATTAGAAGAAAGAATTGACAAGTTAATACAGTTGAATGAGAGGTGCGCCATAGCATGATGGAGTTGGAAGAAGGAAAAATCTAGGTAGAAGGCATGGCATGATAGGTACATCAGGGACAATAAGCTTGAGATTGGATAGATGGTGCTTCTTTATGATCCTAATTTTTTGTGCCATCCAGGAAAGCTTAAAGTGCATTGGTTGGGACCATATGTTATCACTCATATACTTAAATCAAGTGCTTTCTAGTTAGAAATTTTTGATGGAATATGGTTACCCGGTTACTTCAACGGGAGTAGGCTGAAGCCCTACTATAAATAAGTCTTCTTGGTATTTTTAATAAGGTAGTATTTCCATTTAGTACAGGTTTCCATTTTTGTGTTTCCTTTACTGTATTTCCTTCTTCATCATTATTATTTGTTAATTTAGTTTGGTGTTTTGTGTAATAAGTGCATTTGTGCATTGGAAGCTAATTACAATCTGAATTATTTTTATGTGTAGAGGACTGCACATACCATTGGTGTGGGGTAGTTATTATTCACAATTAGGTATACATGAGAACAAATTGTTATAGGTGTTATTCAAGTATAGAAATGAGATATTAGAAAGGAAATTGCTTCTAAAGAAGACCATATATGGAAATAAATGAAGGAACAATATAACGTGAGGTAAGCAGTTGCTCTGGAAACTACTATGGGAAGGCACAATGGTGAGGTACTTAGCACATAGAAGTGCATGGAAGAGAATTATACATCTAGAAGGTAGGAAGGTGTGCTATAAGTTTATAGTTGGGGCACAAAGATGTACCACATGGAAATTCTAAAAATGGCCAATTAATGAGAGGATTGTTGGTAGGTGAAGGAGAAATAAATGCACTAAATTTTTTGAAATCTATATAAGGACATGATGTGGGCTCATTTTTACCTTTGCAAACACATGTATTCGAGTGAGCTAAGTGCAATTGAGACAAGAGAATCGTATTGAGGTGCAAAGAATTGTGAAACTAGATGTGGAGAGCAGATTTGTGTGTGGAAGAGGCTTACGTACCCATTGGTGAAGGGTTTGAGCGAAGCATAAACTTTGAGAAGGATCTAGGTCACATAGATTTGAGCTATGGTTTCATCTTACTCGATAGAGAAGATAAACAGTATAATTTTGACAATGACACCTAAGAAAGCACCTGCAACAGGCACAGAAGGGAAGAATAAAGTAGAAGTGGAGGTTGAAATTACTCCTAAGAGTAATTTTTCAGAGATGCAATACCCAGAATGTATGATAGTTAGTAGAGATTGGGATTCACATATTTGAAAATGCAAGATAATTCATTATTAACATCACACTACCGATAACAAATGAGAATTGGATGTATTATTAAACAAAAAATACCAACAAACGCATGGTAGATCATATGCCAGTGTATGATGACGCTAGAGAGAAGTTGCTGAAGAAGGTAGAAGTTTATCAACTATATGAAATCCATTATTTTGAAAAACCAAATGCTTTATGTTAATGGTTGATGAGAATATTCCATGATGACTTTTTCTATTTTACTAGATGGAGAGTAAGGATCACATCAGCTTTGATTGCCACATTAATAGGACTGAAGTGCATAGGGACAGATATCCTAATTGATCTAATTGATAAAGAAGCCATTGTGGTCACCAACAAGGAGTTAGGATACTCCAAAGGTTGATGCAGAATGGACAAAGAAAAATTGAAGAAGTTTCCTATAGTAGAGGAAGCCACACATCTACTCACAAAGTTAAATGATCAAGAGATATGGTCGCAGGCAAATAAATTTGGCTACACATTACAATGAAGATGACAGAGGGAGAAATATACAACTTGGATGTCTATATTGTAGAAAATATCATTGAGGAAACTATCCTACTATCTCTTGTCTTTGTAGAAATTAGAGTGCCTGATGGGCCAAAGAACAAAGTTTTGGAATACCCCCTAGAGAAGAATTCCCTCATAGAGAGGTTTGAGAAATATTTGTGTGAAGGTTTAATGAGTGGGCTGTTTAAACAAAGGTCAGTGATGTGGTATGACCAACTTCGTGTAAATTTTGAAGAGGAGAGGTGCATTCTAATGTAGTTTACCTCACTGGTAGGAAAGGAAGTGCACTTCGCAGTGTATCAACATTTCTACATCGTGTGGTTTTATATGAAGGATGGGACATGGAGTCCATGGTGAAAATTTCCTTATGCCTTCACAACATGCTACTTCCAAGATTTAGTTCACAGATTCACTGATGTGCTTAGATGAAATTTGACACAAAAAAGGTGGATTGTGACTACCACACTCTCAAGAAAACATAATTATATCCAGGTTGGAATTTGTATATTGAGAGGCTCATTTATGATGTCATAAGCATTAAGCCAGTGAGTTTGGATATTGGGGATAGTGGAGCCACACTCATATATCTACAGTTCAAGCCTAGGCTAGATACTAACAAGTATGTGGAGAATGATTTTATGCTCCCAGGGATGCCTAAGGGTAAACATAAAATGGAGAATGTACTATCTCTAAATCCTACAACAACAATAGAGGTAAATGAGGAGGAAGAAGAACATAAAGATAGTGGAGGTTTAGATCATTAAGGCTAGAGGTAGCGCACAAACAAAGTGGTGAGTGAGTGTGCAGATACTCTACCATAGGTGTAAGAAGTAGAAAAGGACTTGGACATGGAAGCAATACCTGAAGAGTGCCAATATAGAAAAGTATTCAGAAGAACTAGGAATCAGAGCATAGGTACACCACAGTATGTAAGAAGATCACCTAGACTCTCCCCTTAGAGATAAGCACCTGCAAAGAAGAGAATGAGAAATTTGAAGCTTGATGACGAGGTGGAGGAGTCAGAAGAGAGCATGCCTAGAACCCCAGTGCAACCAGAAGATATGGAGGATCCCAGAGATGAGAGATGAAGAATAAGGGGTGAAATATGTAAAATAAACTATGTGAGTAAAAAAAACACGCCAGTTATAACTCAAACAAGAGAGGGGCTGACTCTAAACCTTGGCATTCATGTTTTGAAGAGGCCAAGGATGAGGAAAAGTGAAGAGTACATGGTGCCAAGTATGGGCTATGATGAGGACACAAGTAAAATCCTCTATGGCCAATTTCAGAGCACATTGGACCTCAAGGAATTATATGGGTGGGAGCTTATGGACACATATATGGCCACTACACGTGCACAAAAAAAAAATCCTAATCGATGCAGAATCACATGGATGAACCAGATTTTGATGTATGTGAGGAACCTTTTGTATCTAGGAGAGTGAAGAAGGCATCCCAAAGAAGGCACATGACCATAAAGCCTATTGTCATGTCTGATGAGAAGGTCAACAATGCCTTAGTCAAGGTATCTGCAAAGGTGGCGCAAAGGAATATTGATAAGGACACCACCATTAGAGCGTTGATGGAAGATAATAAGGATAAAACTATGGATATATAGTGCTTAAAGGTAGAGAAGGAAAGAGAACAAAAAAATAACGAGGCCTTTGTTAGCATGGTAGAGGAGATTGGTGACTACATTCTGAAGGCAAGGCCTCATCTGGAACTAAAGGTACCTGAGAATTTTCCTTCTATAATGCATTACGTATTAACATTGGTTGATTTTTTGCTACAATATGGGACAATTAGAATGCTTGCACCAAAATATGTTGAACAAGAAACAAAAATATCAAGGGCCTCTTTGGTCAGAAAAATTTCAACTTATGAGGAAATGCTCTAGACTTTAAAGGATGAGTTGAAGAAAGGAAACTAGGCTCTGAATATTTGTTCAGCACTACAAGAAATACTTAGAACCAAAACTTTAATTGAAGATAAAAAAATTATGAAGGCCATGAAGGATGAATCAATAGGGAACATAGAAATATTGGTACTAGTAAAACAAAAGTGTGAAGCCCTTACAGCATCCTAAGATCCACATAAGGAAATAACAGATGAGATTGGGAAGCTGATAGCACAGAAAATAGATATTTTGGAGGGAATGATGTTTGCTATGGCTAATGTAGTCCAAGTATTGCATAATGAAAAAGATAAGATTACTCAAGACGAGTTGGATGCAATAGCCACAGACATTCCAGAGATGACAAGGACCATGTTGGATGACTAGAAGGCATTGGAGGTGGAGATCAAAAGTTAATATCCAAATTTGATACTCCCAATTCAATAGGTGGGTGTTGAAAAGTAGAGGTCTATTATTTTTTACAGTGATTCATTATATTCTTTTAATTATTATTCTTTATTCTTTGTGAACATTAGAGTGAAATCCCATTTTTGGGAAGAAAATGTACTTTAGTGTGGGGTAATGTTGAGTAAAAATATTGTTCTAAGGAGTAAGCGCATAGAATATTCGAGCACGGGAACAAGGCACATTTGAAAGCATAGAAGGATAGGAAGAAAAATGCATGCCAAGACAAGTTGAGTCAGGACTTAGCCATTTTTATGGTTATGGACTATTTTTGGAAATAGTGTACAGAGCACACATCAGGATGGAGACTTGCGCAACATGCAAATGATATTTTGGGAACGATTGTTTGATAAGAACCATGCATGAGTTTGATATAATAATATGATTACTACTTTCAGTTAATTGTAGGATGTCTATTATTAGTGCACTTACATGTGTGCATGTTAATGTAAAGGTGCATGGTTATTTTCAGCATGCAATCTATTTTGGGAAGTGTGAAAGTGGTGAAGGGAAAGTCCCCACCCCTATAAATAAGTAGTAAACTGTGTAGTTTATAGACATAATTATTGTAGAGTTATGTTTTTGGATCTAATGCACACATAGCTTATGGTAATATTTTGTAATGTAAAATTTTTTTATGTTTTACAATGTTAATGTAATGGAGTTTATTGGATGGATAATGGTGTTAAACATGACTGTAACTGGTTCTTGTATGGTTAAAATTATCATAGTTATTTTTTAATTAATTATTATCTAAGATCTAGATTTGGTTATGCATGAGGAATAATTATGCTTATTTATGGGTTTGTATATGCTCTATCTTCATCACACTAACATCCTGCACAAGTAACTCTAAAGAGGGACCTGGTGCCTTTGCGCACTTGGAGTGAGCACTCAGCTCAGGTTGGGTGATGTGCCAGTGTGCTTGGGTTTTTTTGGGTTTTCATAGTGGATTATAGGATGCATCAATCCTATTTAGGGAATTTATTTTTGAGGAAGTTATTTTCTTTCTCTAGACTAACATCTAGTTCTCCTTATTAGGATCAATGTCATGATCTATCCCACATGAAATATTAACCTTGAAGGAAGAAATAGGCTTGAAATTTTAATCTTTTACCTCATTCAATCTAAGAGGGGTCATATGGGATGGACTCTGTGTTTTAGGATGAAGAACCTGAGAAGGTTTCTCAGCCAAAACATGGGTAGATTCAACCATGGTGGGACATGTTATAGTAGATTTAATAGGAACAAAAGGAACTTCAATTATGTAGTGAGAGGGGAGATACCCCTTCCACCAACCCATCTTACCCTCATTACTTGGCTTGGAGTGTCCACAATCCTTGATCAAGTGACAAGTTTCATAACATCTATGGCAGTGGAAGGCCAATTTTTCATAGTCTAATATTTTTTCCATACCCTCTCACCAATCTACAAATTTATCTTCTTGGGGAACTCCAGAGATATGCCCAAGTCCAGTAAAATTTGAGCATAAGAGGTATGCATAAAATTTCTGGAAGATTCATCAACTTCCACAAAAACTCCCAAAGTATTTCCAATGGCTTCAAAGCAAGGATCATACCAAAGTTGTAAAGGTAGACCTGGAATCCTGACCCAGATTGGCATCGTGTCAAAATAATATTTTAAAGGGTCAAATGATGGATACCATAGTTTTTTCAATAGTCCATGATCATCCCAAATCCAATAGCGTTCATGGAAAACATCATGATCTTCAAAAGACTCAAAAATAACAATAAAATGGGCTTTAATGCAAGGGTGAAGCTCAACTTTACCCTTGATAATGGGTCCCCGCTCCTTTTTTATCCATTTGAAGAGTTGAGAAAGCATCGTCCATAGATCTTTGAAGTGAAAAATGAGACCCCATTTTCCATATTCCTCTTCTTGGCTCACTATCTATTGAAGAAGATATTTTTAAAACTTAAGAATGGGGGTTTCAGGAGCAAATTTCAATGGCTTCCCTACCATTTTTCTACTTCCCTTCACCACTGCAATAAAGGATGGCACAAATATTTTGTTCTTGTGGTGACCTGAATATGTTGTTGGGTTGTTTCTGTAGGGTTTAACATACATGTCAGGGGAATGGCCACTATTTCTGATACTACTATAAGCAGAGGAAGGATTATCCTTTTCATTTCTACCTTCACTATTGGTCAAGGAGCCAACCTTCTTAGGATTTGTGTTGGAAAAGGAAAAATTGATCTATGATACATCCCCTTTGTGGCTATCACCAACATTCTACCTTCTGCTGTCACCACTACCCAACTGCTCTTTGACTACATGATCGCGATGACTTGGGTTAGGGGTCATCGGTTGCATGTCACCACCACCTTTATAGAATTTCATTATACTTATCATAGGATGAATTTAATTATTCATTAAATTAAGAAATCATAATTATATTTACCATAATTTAATAAAGGCCTTTAAACAATATAAAAAATACAATTAATTAACAAAGATCAATTTATATCACAATCGTAATAATTAAAACAATTGAGAATCAACAACATCATTATTTTCATCACATAAAATAACAAGATTTATCATGATCTAAAGTAAAATAATTTCATATTAAAAAATTACAAAATTTATTTTCAAAATAATATAATAGAATTACGGTTGTATACAATATTGTAAATGACTTTTGAATAATAAGGATTACATAATCCAAGTTTATCTTATACATTAAATCAATGATTACAAACAGATATAAAAATAGTGCATGGAAATCATGCATGCAAAAATCTAATATATCTTATCGAGAAATTTAATCCTTCCTAAAATCTAAAAGATAAAAATGATAGATGTACATGGTCAGTGCAACGAACTAGCATGGATATATATCTCCATGTCTATATGTTTAACTATGGAATAACTGAATATATACTGACTTTTTATAAGCCATCAAAAAAATGTCAAACTTTTACAATACATTATATATTTCAAAAACATCTGAAGGAGGACAATAATCTTTCATAACCTTTTTATAATAACTACCCATTAAGGTTGACACAGTCCATTTGAATAATCATTAAATGTTTATAAATTTAAAAATATAAAAATAATAATAATCATCCATCAATGTTCATCTTAAGACCAACATATAATCTTATCAATGAATAAGAAACAATAAAGAATTATTAACCAACTAGCTTTATACTTTAATATCTTAAATCACCATTTCATAATCAACTATGATTTCCCTTCATACTTGACAATAAGAATAAGATTATAAAATAGTAACTCAACATGGAGATAACCATTTCCATCAAACTGAAATCATGAAGGATGAAATCCCTCTATCAACATTTTATTCAAATGAAAAACAAGTGAGAGAAGTGAAGATCATTTCATGTGGGTTAACTCAAGCATTCCAAGACTAGAAAACTGATAAGAAACAACTATAATCATTCCAAACAAAAACTCATAAAACTATCATAACAATAAGGGAATTTGATGCCTAATAGTCCAAATTTATTTAATAATGGTTTTGTAAATGACACTCTCCTCATAGTATCTAGATCAAATTGAATTCAGCCCATCAAATATGGTGACTCAAAGCCACGTTTTCACATAGAAATAGATGCAGTCAACCCCGTATCTTTCACAATTTCATTTCAACAAAGCCTTAGTTCATAATGCCTGGGATCGATTAAAACCCATCTAACTAAAGAAAACATAATGATTCTCATAATCCTCCCATCTGATCATACAGACCCCAAATACATCCATTGTACATATTATATACCCTTACGATTCTCTTAAAGAGTTTTAGGTAAAACAAATACAACCATTCAGAATTATCTTTCAACTTAAATGGAAACATAAAGGAATAACATAATCGTATCAAATAAAAATATACCAAGTATGGTTTTCACAATGGCATGCCCAAAGGATAGTCCCATATATCTATTAATTATGTGATGTATCAAGCTTACCAAGCTCTACATGACCAATATAAAAGAAACCTTCAACAAAGACTAAAACCCAAACAAATGCGAGAAGCTAGTTGACCTGTAGCGGCTTAAAACCAAGAGTGAAGGAAACAAATACCCAACTCGTACACATAATACATAAAGAGTTTAATCTCTCAACTAAAAATATATTTCAAATCTTACTTAAGTAAAATATCCAAGAAAAAATACGAACACCCAGAACCAATTAACGACCTAGATAAAAAGTATAGGACAAATTTCAACAAAATGAAGCACACATATTTGGAATAAAAAGCATTTAACATTCAACATGCGTTCAAATATTTCACTACAAAATATCTAGACATGGGGAAATATAACCATTATTTTTAAACTTGAAGAAAAAAACTTGAAGATCCCAACAAGAACCCATGATTCTTTTCTTTAAAAATCCATAAGAATAACTTGAATGCAGAACAAGAAATAACCCAAAACTATCCACAATTAAGACCATTAAATCCTCCATTATCTATTCCCCAAAATAGGTCAAAAAAATAAAAGAATGAGAAAATGCATGCAATATTTGAAGGAGAGGTGGAAGAGCTCAAAATGCATGAAAGGAAGGATAAAATTAAGAACATTTTTTTCTCATGGTAGCTTCTGGAGGAAGCCTCCCATTCCCTTAAATACGTGGGGAAGAATTGAATGCAAGTAATTTTTGCATGTGCCACACAGTGGCCTTCCCCATAAACTCCACTTCCTAATCTTTGTTTCCCACCAATTACCAAATCATCAGATATGATCGGTCAAAGACCATTAAATTCAAACAATACTTGCATGGGTAGTGATTCGAATGAATTGGCCTTTAAATTTTAACTAAGCAAAATACTTTTTGACACTTAGTTGAATTAAAATAATCAAAATACAACCAAAGAAAATAACCAGTCAACTAAAGCTGATTTTATTTAATCAATGCAAACAAATAAAGTCCTTAACATTGTGTTAATGGTCCAATTATAATAATTTTATCATGTAAGTGTGATCAAAGCTATACATCATATAATTGATATGTTCCAATTGTGATCAATACTATAAATCATGCACAGTTTCCTTACCCATTCATAACCATGTTTTCCTGGCCAAGGACATCTTAACATAAATAAAAACCAATAATTCCATCACATAAAATGGTTAGTATGATTATGTAAATAGTATATATGTTAATCTGATTTAATGTTTTAAATCTATGTAAGTGATAAATACCTTAATGATCACAATATACAAAAATTTAATAAGTAGCTTATTCGTTAAACTGTTATATCATAAAGATACTTATACTTATACTTAATCAAGACCATCTTTTACATGTTCCGTTAGAAGGTCCCTTCTCAGTTATTCAATCAATGATCATCAATGTCAAAAGAGTTAAAACATTTAACAATCATCACCATTTCATCATACATGAAATTATATATTGAAACCACAAATAACTTCAAACCATACATGTTAATTGTTACTTACAACAAGAAATTAAGTCACATTATCAATAAAAAGTATAGAAATAACAAGGCATCTAAACATGAAATCATCAAACCCAACAAGAATACAAATCAACACATAAGAACAAAATAGGATAATAAATGCAACACAACCACCAAGTTCTTGGAGGCTAGTAATGTTACAATTTCAAATTCATAGCTATGTGTAAGAAAGTTTATCCTTTTCAATGGTAAACTTTCATATACCTAGATGCGATTCTAGGTGAAACAATGTTTTTTTCTTGAATTTTTTTTTGAATCACGTACATTCTATTAAACCACCTTAGAATAATCATGATATTAAAAAACGGGATGTGACATCCTTCCCCCCTTAATGAATCATCATCCTGGTGATTTTACTTACTAATAGAAACTAGATAAAACATAATAGATTTATATCATACAACGAAGGGAAAACAATCATGCATTTTCATCCTAATTATAAATTTTCTATATTTTCAATTTATCTACAATCTATTTATTGGCTGTAAAACCTTATGAAACATCATGTTTTTGTTTTTCTATCTAAAGTTTAACAAATTTTATCATTTTAGTACTTAAAATAAATTAAATTATATCAAATTGAAAATACCAGTTTTAGGACTTAAAATAATAAGGAAATGTTGTTTTTTATCTCTTCAAGATCCTCCCAATTTACACTTTCTTTAGAATATTGGTCCCATTGGACCTTACATTACAAAACTTATTTATTTCTCAAGTGCAATATGTGAGTTTTCAAAAATCTGATTGGTTCAACTACCACAATTCCTGGATCCTGAACCTAAAAAACATTCCAATTAAGCACATGAAATAAATATGAAAACATACTTCTTAAGCAAGGAAATATGAAAAACATCATGCATTTTAGACAATACAGGAGGAAATTCCAATTAATATGCTACTAGACTTATGATTTCCATAACTTCAAAAGGTCCAATATATCTTGGTGATAAATTGGTAGCCTTGCCAAACATTATGGACCTCCTTTTGGGATTAATGCTTAAGAATACTTTTTCTCCCACTTCAAATTTTTTATTTATTCATTTCATATCTACATATCTCTTATTCCTACTAGTATCTTTTCTCAATCACTCACGGATGAGCTTCACTTGATTTTCCATTTCCATTAACATTTCAGGGCCCACTAACACTCTATCTTCTGTAATATCCTAGATGATGGGTTTTCTAAACTTTCTACCATATAATTCCTTAAAAGGATCCATTTTCAGAGATGCATGGTAAGTGTTATTGTATGAAAACTCAACCAATGGAAGATATTCTTCCCATTTGTACTACTGATCCATGTAGTACATTCTTAAAATATCCTCCATAACTTGATTGACCTATTTAGTTTGTCCATTTGTTTCCAGATGGTATGTTGAACTAAAATTCAGCTTTTTCCCTAAGGATGAATTCAAATTTTTCCAAACTCTAGATGCCATCCATAGAACCCTATCCAAAATTATTAACTTGATAACTCCATACAATCTAAAAATTTCATGCACAAACCTTCTTGCAACCACGTGAGAATCATATTTTAGATTTCCCATTATAAAATGAGCCACTTTCATTAACTTGTCAATGACTGCAAGTATCATGCCATTTATATTTTTTGACATAAGTAGCTCATGTAGAAAATCCATGGTTATAAATTACCATTTATAATTTGTAATGTTGTGTGGATAAAATAGATATACATGGTGTAAATTATTAGATTTAACACGCTAATAATACAAACAGTGAGAAACATAGTTTACCAGGTCCTTTTTCATTCCTTTCCAAAATTATTGTTATTTTACATCATTAAGCATCTTAGTTACTCCATGATGCCTAGAATATGTTGAATCATGAAATTATTTCATAACTTTGACCCTTAAGTAATTTCTTGAAGGTGCATAGAATCTACCTTCATATTTCAAAATCCCCTCATTGTCAAATCTGAATCCTTCTTACCTTTTTTAATTATATTTTACTACTAATGTAACCTTAACATGCTGATAATAAGGATCAACTATCATTTTCTTCTTTACCTCTTCCTTAAATTGGGTTCTAAGGGAAACAATTACCAAAGCATGCTTTCGATGACTTACTGCATATGTCACTCTATTTTATTTACCCTCGATGTAACATATATCAAAATCCAACTGTGATTAAAAATTCAAGTCATATTCTATTTTTTGTATTTAAGTTAGGCTACATGAAGATGTACTTCAGTCCTAAGTGGTCTTTTTTCAATTCAAAGGGATTTCCCAACAAATAATGCCTCCAAAATTAGAGTGCATGTGCTATGGAAACAAGATCTATATTGTGGGGAGCATGATTCATCTCGTGTACCTTTAATTTTTTTTCTCATAGGAAATTAAGTGGTCATTTTGGATAAGAATTCCACCCAAACCTTCATCGGAGGCATCAATTACCATGGTGAAACTTCTGTTGAGGTCCCCGAACCTTCAAAATTAGTGCTGAAGTTAATTTATATTTCAACAAATTAAATGCATTCTTGCATTTTTCAAAGCATACAAATTTCCTATCCTTTTTCTACAGTGATTTTATTGGAGAAACAACTCTAGAAAGGTATTTTAAAAAATTTCTATAGTATCCAACCAGCCCCATGATGCTTCTAACTTCATGAACATTCTTTAGTGCTCACCATTCTATTATTGCCTTGATTTTTTGACAGTTCTATAGTTATACCTTCTTTGTTTATGATGTTTCTAAGGTGTTTCACCTCATATTGATAGAAGGAACAATTATAATTTATTCCATAAAATTTTCTTTTTCTAAGTATGTCCAACACTATTCTTAAGTGCTCATTATTCTCATCACTATTTTTGGAATATATTATAATATCATCTAAGAAAACCAATACTAAATTATCTAAGTATTCTTGTAATATTGTTCATTAAATTCATGAATGCATCAGGTGAATTTGTGAGTCCAAATGGTAAAACTATGAAATCATTGTGGCCATACTTTATTCTAAAATATGTTTTATGTATATATTCATCTTTGATTCTTAACTGCTGGTATCTTGATCTTAGATCAATTATAGAATAAACCAATGCATCACGCATTTGATAAAATAGATCATCTATCCTTGGAAAAGGATATCTATTCCTTATTATGGATTTATTTTACATGTGGTAATAAATACATAACCTTAGTGTGTCATATTTATTTTTAACAAAAATGATCGATGCTCCCCAAGGAGATACACTCAGTATGATAAATCCTTGGGATAATAGTTCATTCAATTTCACCTTAAGTTCTACCATATCTATTTTATTTATGTGATATAGAGCTTTTGAGATAGGTTATATTACAAGTTTAATGTCTATTGTGAAGTCAAATTCATGTCTTGGAGGGAGTCCAGGTAACTCCTCCAGAAAGACATTGATGTACTCTTGTGACACCAGATAATTAGCCATAAAAGTGTTGCATTATTCATTGAAATCATAAATTTTTACTCCATAAATCATCAATCCTTTGTTTTTATCCTTCTTAAGTTGCATTATAGAGATTTGTCTCACTACTATGTCTCATTTTATGCCTTGAATGAGTGTTGTTTTCTGCAAGTCATCCAAGAACTTGATTTTTTTTCATAATAGTCAACCATTGCTTTATCTTTTGATAACCAATTCGCTCATATGATAATATCATAAGAACCTAAAGGTATTATGTACAGGTTTATTTCAATTGTAAAACTAGGCAACTCTAATACTGCACCAAAAAGGCATTTTTTCACTGTGTGATAAACATTGTTCCCATATTGCACAGTCCATGAGTTATTCATATAATCAGATTTTATTGTAAATTTTTTAGATAAATTATTGAAAATAAAACATTGAGTAGCACTAGTATTAGAAAAATTTTAGTAACATGTAAATCATACAACTTATGCTGCATTTAAATGGGTGTGGCTTTCCTTTCAGCTTACCTATTTTTTACTGCAACATGTATCCTATACTACTAGTTGTTATATTTGTTCCACTAAGGAAAATTGTTTCATAGTGATCACCATAATACTTACAACATCCTCCTATAGGACTCTTTCTTTCACTTTTGTTTTCATTCCCAGAAGTACTGTTGTCCCATATTTCTTATACTTGGAAGTAGGTTTTGCTGTTGTACTTTTATTTCCATTTTTTTTACCACCCACCTTTTTACACCAATTTTTATTTTGTTCCAATGGTGATGGTGAGAAGAATTTTTTATTTCTTTTCTCATCATAGTGAGCAGATAAAGCCTATAATTTCTACGCTTCACAAATGGATTTTTCAAATATTATCTCCATAGTTGAAGGCCCATGCACATACACTTCCCCGCCTATGATAGGGTTGAGTACCATGATGAATTTACTTATAATAAATTTCTCATCATCTTGGTACTGAGTCACATATTTTACAAACTTAGTAAACCTATCCCAATACTCAGTTACTTTTAGTTTTCCTTGTGTTAATGCTTGAAATTCAAACATATTTTTATCATAATATAGTTTCAAAAATCCAGGCTACCTGAAGTAAAGATTGAATTGCTCCGACATGATGTTGGTTGTATCAAACCCGAATTATACCATTTGAATGTCCCACCATAACGAAGCATTGTTAGAGAGTTGATAAGCTCCCTAAACTACTATTGTTTCCTTAGAAAAATTTCTGATGGAAAAATAATTCTCCTTCTTACTAAGCCAGTTATCAACTCCATACCCAAGTGTTGTCCCATAAAATTTTGGAGGGATAATTCACATGATATAATTTGATAATTTTGTTTCCAAATGAGCCATCTTATTTCCAGGATGGTTCATATCTGTTGTGTTTGGATCTGCAACATTTAATTTATTATTTCCAACATGTGTATGTTAGTGTGAGTTATCCTATGTGTCCTCCTCTCATGTTGGAGGGTCATCTCACATGGGTTAGGTTTAGGGTTTCATATGTGTCATGCACTAGGGTTACTCAGCACTCTATATGTACCCCTTTTCTATTTATTTATGAGCATGCCAAGACACTCCACTGTCTTTCCTCTATGCAAGATTTGTTTCTATTGAGCAAGTTCTTCCATTACTAATCATTTTTTCCTTACTATCACTAGAAATTTCACGATTCCATTGGAGTGCAACTACTTCATGGTGCCTCACTTCCAATTCGATTATCACAAACTCTTTTCATGGTATCAGAGTTGTATGACTTTCCGTCACACCAAAAGCTCAAAATGATGGTGGAGAGGGATCTCATCGTGTTATTCAGCTACTACGCCAACAGTGTAATGTTATTTGTTGCATGAAAATCATGATTTGTAGCATTATAGTTTGCTACATTTTAATTATTATTAGCAGTGTTATTTCCTATTATAGTTTTTTTCATTACAACAAGTATCTTCCAATAGTTTTTTTCATTACTTCTGGGCTATATCAGCCTCAACCTCATTCAGTTGATTATTAGCAACATTGCCCCTTATCCTAACTATATTATTTTGTTAGAAAAGAAACAAGTTTAGTGTTAGCGTAAGGACCCATTGTGTCTAAGACATTTTTTAACCTATATTTATGATACCAAAATGTAACACCCAAAGTTATTCAACTCCATATTAAGGGATTTTTTAAAAAACAAACCCCTTAATTCACCTTTACATTCCTTCAACAATTTATACTTTATTAAGAATAAATCCAACAAGTAATCTAGTTTTTAAATCCATATGATAACATCATAATCATGTGTAATTGTAAAGGTCCATTAGATCTAGCGAATCGCACTTTATCACTCATTTGATTGTTCATAATTATTGGATCTACCCGTCTACATTAATATTCACTTATTCCAAGTGTACATAACTTGCATGTGTCTAGTTATCCTTTATAATTAGGTTTATGAACTAATGTAGTTCCTGATGTTTACCTAAAAACTATTTTCCCAAATTCCATCTGATATTCCACACCATTTGTAGGAACTCGGTGAACTGACAATGTAACCAGCTAGTACATTACTTAGGAGAAATATTTCAAGCTATGTTTTGCATGCTTAGTTTTCTGACCACACATTAGTCGTTCTCGAAAATTTTCCCTTCACCATATAATTATCCCATAGGGATATCTAGAATGTAATTAAACAATCTTAATGTTAATTCTAACATGCTAAGAAGGTCTAGATTCTAGATCTTGTCTCTCGATTTGAGTGTATGTTGATGGATCCAACTTAGGACTCCTATGGGATAGATAAATTTTTTTCTTTGAATTGTGTAAAATCTAAATATTACTCATCTTGTAGTTATCCTAAGATGGTACAATCAGAGTATGTTTAAATCAAAATCTAGACTTAAAGTCCATACCTGCTTAACATGCAAGATGATTATAAATGGAGAGTTTAAATCAAACTATAAGATTGATGACAATAATTACTAACACATTCATTAATAGTGTTCTAGTTTTGAAACTCTTAGTACCATTTTACGACCTTATTCAATAGGTATAAATTTAGATTAATCATATTATTATTATAAAGTAATCATCCTAACTCTTTCTAGATATTGCCATTCTATTTATGACAAGGTCAAATCAAGTAATCATTTAATTGTGAATATTTACAATGTTGATCTACTAACCTTAATCCAATTATTTAAAACCTATTTACTGCTTTGTAGTAGATGTACAAATTTAGATTTCCATCAATATGCCACTTAACTAGTTTCATATCATGTAGAGTTTTTCAACTGATTATTAAGTAGTTGTACTATGCAATAAATGGTAATAAATGTATCCTTTTACAGTCGAGTCTTAAAAATAATATTTTATTTCATAACTCTTGTTTCATTGTCCCAAAATGTGTTGTTTGATAAATGATTTAATCAATCATTAATTAATGAAATCATGGCTATCATTTCTAACATTTAATAAAACAAATTAAATGAAGTAACAAGTGCAATTAATTAATAAATAACATTTTATTTCACAACCATAATAAGTACTACAATTGAGAATCAACATACATCGTGTTTTATCTCAAGAATAATAAGGTTTAATCATGATCTAAAGTACAATACTTCATGTCTAAAAGTACAAAATTTATTTCCAAGATGGTATAATTGGACTACAACCATTCACAATGTCGTGAATAAATTTTACTTAATAAGGATTACTTAATCCAAGTTTTAATTATACATTAAATCAATGATTACAAATCCGATATAAATATAATTTCATGTCAAACATACATGTAACAATCCAATCTATCTTCTCAAAGCACTTAATCCTTTTTTAAATATGAAAGATAAAAATAATACATGTACATGGTAAGTTCAATGAAATGTCATGGATATACATATCCTAGTCTAGATATTTAATTACAAAACAACTAAATATATACTAACTGTTTATATGCCATCAAACAATGTCAAAATTTTACAATTCAATATATATTTCAAGAAAAAGGAATACAAAACACTATCATTACTTTTTTCTTAATAATTTAGAAACAAAGATGTGACAATCCATTAGAATACTCACACAATACTTTCCACTTTAAAATATCCATCAAATATTAATTATCCATCTAAGTTCATAATCAAGCCAACATGTAATTTTTATCAATGAATAAGAACCAGTCAAGAATTCTTAACCAACTAGGTTTATACTTTACTACCAACAATCACCAATTCATATTCAACTATGATTTTACCTTCTTAATTATTAATAAGAATATAACTATTAAATAGTAACTCAACTCCTCATAGTTTCTAGCTCTAATTGAATTCAGCCCATCAAAAATGGAGACTCGGAGTCATGTTTCCACATAGAAATGGATATAGTTAACACCATATATTTTGGTAGTCATTTTTGTACCCTTCAAAGAACAGGAAAATCCCATGCGCGTCATGTCCTATCAGCCAGCGGGCGCTGGGCACTCACCTGAGGCACGCGCAAGTGCTGAGCCCCTCCTTTGTGCGAGTTGTGTGAGAATGAATTATCTATGAAAGATACTTAAATTCAAAGCTTGGAAAAGGACCATGCATCCATATTGAGAGTGTATGACAAGTTTCTAGACTAATGCATCTATTCAGACAAGGAAATCATTAACATAATATAGATCTGGACCATAATAGAAAGAAAATTCACAAGGGTTTGAATCCATTCACAAGGAATATATACATAACAAGTCCATATAGATATAAGTATAAATCAGGAACCACATATATTCATATTCAGCATGTTTGATAATCACATTGCATTAATAAAGGCCATCATAGATCAATATAACAGTGTAAACTAGAGTCATGCATTAGAACTGAACTTAGGTCCCTCATATTACATAGGAAACACAGGCCCATTCCCTTGTTATTCCATTACTCCTACAGATCTTTTAAAAACCATCCCATAGAACTCTCCACGATATTTCTGCAAAGCTTCACCTCTCCTCTTTGTCCTCTACTCTGCTTCTTCCTCATCAACGTCTATCTTTTATTCTACCAAGCACTTGAATATAACAACCACCTCCATGCCTTTTAGAAGTTACAGATTGGTTTCCAAGTGTCAAAGTGGTCCTCCATGAGAGCATGCCTTCTCTGATCCGAGCTCTCCACTTCTTGCAATGATTTCTTCTGGAACCTTCTATCGCATGCCTTGAATATTCCCTTTTTGATCCACAGTTGCCAAGCTAGCACCTTATTCATAAGGGTCATGCTTCTCTCATGTGTTTCCTGGGATGCTGAATGCAGCTAAGTACAAAACTTATTTTTCCTTGCACGCACGCGTCATGTGTTTTATAAAACCCTGTCAGAATCCTTTCCCTGCACACCTTCAACCCATTCACCCTTCTTTAATTAGGTCCCGTGTGACCACGTGCCTTCTTGTACTTAGCATATATTTTTGGGCCCAACATCACCCCACACAATGCATGTTCTCTAGTCCCCAGAAACACTCTTCAATAAAGAATTAAAGAATGGTGGATCCTTACAAAATGTTAGAATGAAAGAATGAAGAAATGATGAAATGAATAAATGGGGAAAAGAATGAAAGAATGGGGAACTTTATTTACTTCTGGAGGAGGAGAGGGAAATCCTTCCTTAAATCAGCTTCTAATTTCCCCCAAGTGTCGACCGCGTTCTGCGCTTACTGACAGAGGTCACCCACCAGGGTGCTCACTTCTTCAATACTAAGCTCCTCTCCCTTAGCGCTCATTATCTCCATAATCCCCTCCAGTTGCTTTCCCAAATCCTTGAGTGCATCCATCCTTCAAGTGATTTGAGGGTAAAATTCCTTTAGCCGGATCTTGATTGAGTCCCACAAGGTCTCAATGGCCTCTAATTTCCTTTCTACCTCGGCTAGGATCTTGTCTCGCTCTGCCATGTTCCCCTTGTTCTTTTCCTAGAACTCCTTAAGTTCCACTTCTTGGGTAGAAACTAAGATACTTGTCACTCTATCCCTGTCTATAGAATTGTCATAGGCAGCCTCAGCAACTTGCGCAATGGCTTTTACATCAGCAAGGATCTTGTTGTACTGAGAAACAATATCCACCACCTTCATCTTATTTTTTTTCTCTTGGCACATCAATTCCTCCTCTGTTGATACTAGGGCAAGTGGTCACCTCTCCATAGTGAGTATGCATGTCAAGTCCTCAGGCATTACAAGTATGATCCATACTTTTACGCGGGCGGCATCAAGTCTAGATGCTTTAGGACAATGGCATCCGTGATCATCTCTATCTTCTTATATGCATCACACACTCTTGCCTTCTCATCTTTTAATTCATGCCTTAACTTAGTGTTGATTAGTTCTTCCTGCTTCAATTCCTTGGTCTTTTCAATGAGCTCTTCTTCCTTTTTCTCCAGCTTTGCCTCTAGGAAATTTACCCTGTCATTTCTCTCGAAGAGCCTGGCTTCAACCTCAACTGAGACTTTTTTTAGCACATTACAGATCTTTTCATCTGACAGTCACTAAGCATTCGACAATGGGTTTATCCCTTTTGTTTTTTGCACTTTCAACAATGCCCCTTGGCTTACTTCAAATTTCAGCTCATCAATATGGGACTCAAATGCCCATGACAGCATTTTCCGTGTCTGATGGTATGCACCTTCCTCATCAAATGAATTCATGGCTAAAATTTATTCCATTGGCATGGTGCTCTAGAAGCGTGTGCATAACACCTTGTTCAAATCGTCAATGTAGCCCATTCCTTGAACTTGTGATGCTTATGTGCTCTTCCTCCCTGTGCGTGTAGCCTTTGGAAATCTCACAGCCAAACTGGGATCTCCTCCCATGTTGCCATATTCTTTTCCAATGCTCTCCTCCTCAGCTTCCTTCATCACCACATCCACGTTGCATTCCACTTCTTGTTCCATTAGGTCCTTGATGATTTTTTCCACTTCTTTCTCTACGGCTTCGTCTGCATGTTCCTTCGTGAGGCTTGGGGTCCTTTTCTCTTTTGTAACTTCTTCCCCGCCTACCCCCTTGCCTTGGGTCTCAGCTTCTTCTTCATCCTCCTTTTCCTCATCTCCTTAATTATACTCCTCACCTTATTCTTCTTCAGAATCATGTATTTCATAGACAAGATGGTCTTCACCTCCCGGTTTATCTTCATCATCATCCATGTCACCGATGTAGGCATATACGTATTTTGTTTCTTCTGAATCGGCCTCATCTGTTACCTTTTACTTCTTATTGGAGATTCCAGTACAGGGGATTCTTCTCTTTCTTTTTCTTCAACAAATGATGTCTTCCTTGGTGATTCCTCTTGGGTGAGAGGATCTTTGTGTTCTAGCACCTCTTCTTCTAGGGTATTTGCTTTGACTGGAGACTTCTTCCTCCACGCGTAAGTACTAGGCTTAGCGCTTGTCTCTGGCACGCTTACCGCTTGTGTAGTTTTAACATTTGGTGCCTTCTGCACCTCTTCTCTTTCTCTCTTTCTAGGTGCGGCCTTCTTCCTTCCTGTAGGGTCTTTAGGGATGGAGACATCATTCTCTAAGTATGAACCTTTTTTTAATTTTCGCCTTATGCTTAGGTACACCCTTGCTACAGTCTTTCCTGCAATTGGCAGCGTTAAAAGATTCATCATTTGTATCTCGTGGGAGGCATATCTCTCCATCTAGGCACGCTTATTTGGTTAGAATAGCTTCCGGCATAGCTTGCGGTGGTCTATATCTACCTCGCTAACATCAAACCTTAGTCTCTTGGCCTCCTTGAACTGATTTACTCTAGCTTGGAAATATAATGCGGTGAAGAAGAAGGGTAGTTTACACCACGGACTCATGTTCTCATCTATCATCATAAATCTGCCAATGCAGAAGTGTTGGTACACTACAAATTTCTACCTGTCCACTCAGGAGAAAAAGAGACTACTCTAGGATCCTCCACTCAACCCTGAATGCGTCACGCATTCGTTTATACCATTTCTCTTGGTGCGCCTTGTGAGCGGTCATCATGGTTTCACAAGTATACTTTGCAAACCTCTTTGTGGGCAAGGGATCCTCTTCTAGATATTCCCCAACAAATTTTTCTGGCCCATCAGGCACTCCAATATTTGAGAAAACAATTGTAAGGAGGATGTTTCTGAATGGTATCTTCTCTCCCTCTTGTGTGCTGCTTATAATTTCATTTACAATAAAAGTGGAAAAGTTGTAGATGGTTCCTTCTGATATCTTCCGGCATACATTCAACCATGCCTTGTTCACTTATGTCCATTGTTTCTAATCATTGAGCTTAGTTACCAAGTGCACATGGCCATCCTCATAATAGGGTTTAGAATCTTTGCGATATCAAAGTATCATGGACCCTTCTTGTAGTCATATGTTGCTACTATCTTCTTGATGGCTTATTTGTCACTCAGGTCGTCATCAATGTTATCTCCTTCACAATTGAGGCATGTGAACTTAGATATCAAATGTGGTGTGATGCACATCTTACACCACATGAAGTAGAAGTGATCTTCATGAACGTGTGACATCAACCATTTATACTATCTCTCAAGCTCTCTGAAGTAAGGTAACTCATAAAGCTGCAACAACCCTTCTTTCTCCAATTTGACCTTTACTTCGTTGTTATATATTGGCATGCCTTCCAACATCCTCTTGTTAGTTAGTCGAACCAACTCCAAATCCATATCCTTCTCCATTGTGCTTGTGCAATGATTATAATCACTTATGGCCATCTTATGCAGATGTGACTCCCATTATTTTCCTAGCATTACCCCATCTAGGTACTACATTTCCATGTACTATTCTTCATTGGTGCTTGTGACGACAACAAATTTCTTTCCCTTACCCTTGCCATTTGTTTTCTTAGGTAAAACGATTGGTTTCCTTGGTGCCATTATTCAGGTCAGTGCTAACACTTAAATCCTCTTCTCCTTTCTCTACTCTACCACTCTATCCAATCCCAAAGCTCAACCTTTTGAAGAAACCCTTCTAACTCCGTGCCCTAGCTGCCAAACCCCAACTAGAAAAATCCTTCCACAAGATGGAAATTCCTCAACAAAATTTCACATGCCTATGTACTCCTTCCAAACTAGTTTGCAGATCTACCCTAGTCACACACTTTAGATTTATTGGATTCTCCTTTATTTCCACAAGTCTCTCTCTGGATGCCCTAGTTCACAATAGCTTCTTCTTCTTCATAAATACAAGGTAACAAATGACTTTCCCAACCTTGTATTTATAGTTTTTTCTTCTTTCCAGCATTAAATGCTATACCACCTACTAACATACTTTACCATTAAATGTGGATTTTTCCACTAAGTCGTATTTAAGTGATTTTATCCATGCACCACATCTTGTGTGAAAAACCTTTTTCAACCTTCTGGTGCATAAAAATCCAACCTGACTAAAGACACTTACACATGCATCCACATCACCGAAGGCACTTCTTCTGTCCTTTACCTGATTTTTGGCCTCACCTACATCATGTTGTTCCTGCACTCTTCATCCTTTTTGTACATGATTTCAAAACATCCTTTTTTGACACCAACCATTCTCATCCACCTTCTCTTTTATGCACTTCTTAACCTTACACACCTTTTATCCTTCAACCGGGTCTTTCACCGCAACTTCTACTACCATATCAAACTTTTATTATAGACCTATACTTTGTATCACTCCACCCCAAACTAAAATAGATGCATGGTCCTCTGTGCATGCACAACTTTAGAAAAATAATGTGGTTACCAGAGCACAAGGTGAAAAATAAAACAAAATGAAACGAACAAGCAACGAGAAAGGGAAACAAAAGAGAAGAAAAAGTACAAAGGGAAATTCTAAGCTAATTGGAAATAGTTCCTTATTAAAAAAACCAAAAAGAATTATTTATAGTAGGGCTTCAGCCTAATCCCATTGAAATGACCTGGTAACCTTGTCCCATCTAGCGCTTATAATTGGCAAGTGCTTGAATCAAGAATGTAAAAGATGTTGTAAGGTCCCAACCAATGGAGTTTCAACTTCCCAGGATGGCACATATGCTTGGAATAATACAACAACACCAACTTCCCAACCTTAAACTTCTTGTTCTTGATATGATGATCATGCCATGCCTTTTGTCTTGATTTTTTTGTCCTCTGAATCCATCTAGCAAGTGATCTCATTTCATCTAACTGCATCAACTTATCAATTATTTCTTCCAACACTTGTTTGTCAGCTAACCCTCCTATGCGTATTATAGGCAGTGATGGTAACATGAATTCCACAGGTAAAACAACCTTCACACCAAACACTAATTAAAATGGCATGGACTTGTTCAACCTCTTGTAGGTTGTCCTATATTTCTATAGAGTGGATGATACCTTATCATCCCAATCCTATCAGCCAACATCACAGATCTTAGTTAACATGTGACTTAGTATTTTGTTAAATGCCTCAATAGTTCCATTTTCTTGAGGGTGATATGGGATAGTCTTATGATGGGCCACCATAAATTCTGCTAACAGAATCTTGATTATTTCATTGAGAAAGTGTGTACCCCTATCACTTGTTAAACTTAAAGGGAAACCATACTTGTTGATTATGTTCTCCCATAAAAATTTAGCAGTTCTCACCACAGTGCAATGCTTTGTAGGCACTGCATCCACACATCATGTCAAGTAATCAATGCAAGTGATGATATATTTTGAACCAATCCTTCGCACAGCTAGCATGATTGGCCCTACAAATTTGATTTCCCATTTTTCAAATGGTTCAGCATTGGCTATTGGTTGTAAGGGCATTTCATCTTTCTTTCTAGGTTTTCCAAGGTGTTGGCAATGGTCACAAGCCTTACAAAACTCAACACAATATTTTTAGATGGTTTCCCACCAAATCCCTCCTAATAAAATATTTCGTGTAGTAGCATTTCCTACATAGTGTCCTCCTGTAATCCCACCATGCACTTCTTCCATAATGGTTATGCACTCATGTTCCACTACACATTGGCACAGAACCTTGTCATGACCTAACTTATATAGGTCTCCCCTAATTAACATGTAAGGTGTGACGCGTATTCCTAACTGCTTTCTCTCTAGAGCCTCATCCCTTTTTACACCACACTTGTTAAGAACACTGTGATATCTTCCAAGTCTGAGGGCATGTGCAACAACCTAAATAGTTGTGTTTCTAAAATGGTATCCGAAATGTTTTGTGTGTCCTCTCCTGAATTAATCCTTGATAAGTGGTCAAGTCTTGAATTGATTTTTCCTAGTTTCACAACCATGGTGAACTCAAATTCTTGAAATATTATTACCCAATGACATATGTGCCCTTGCAAAATGGTTTTTGATGAGGCTATAATATGTCTGATTAATGTATAATATATGATCACATATTACTCTCCTTTTTATTAAGTTTGATTATATTGTGTGACTTTTAGTTAATCTGATATGAGTTAGGATGTAATTGTCTATCTTTTGATTGATTGTGATTCTAATTTTTAAAATCTCTGAAATTTCTGACGTAGTGTGTGTTTGAATTAAGTTTTGTAATAAATCAGGTCTAATCAGTTGAATAAATGAAGCATGTGGTGTTCAGTATGTTTTTGATAGCATCTATTTCTACACAACTTAGTTCTGGAACTTCCAAGCTAGTTCTAGAACTCCATCACACAGTCACCATCTAGTTCCAAAAATTTCAGAATTAGTTTTGGAACTCTAGTATTTAGTTCTAGAATTTTTGGACTTAGTTCCAAAACTCCTAGGGATAGCTCCGGAACTCTTACGGTTTTGAACCTTAACAAATTTCTATGGTTATCAAACTTCTCAGAAGTTCCAGAACCTATGGAAGTTATCTATTCTAACCACATCCAGAGATTTTGCACCTATGACCCTTTCAATTAGGAAAGGATGAGAAGATTTCTAAACATAGATCCAGAGAGAGTTATCCTATAGCTATCTGATCAACCACAATCTAACTCAGCATCTATTATGGGCATGATTCGATTTCATCAAAATCGATTGAGACATCTATGATTGTAAAATGTATATAAAAGCAGACCTAGAGAAATCCAGGAAAAAGGTGAGAAATATATTTATTCCTTTTTCTGTGAATACTGTGAGTAATGTGTCTAGAGTGCTAATTGGGCATGTCCCACAACCTTCCAAGGGGACTTTGAAAGAACTGGTTGAATTCTTACTACAAGAAGGAGAAACTGAACCCCAGTACATCTATAATACAAAGAAAATCATAAAAAGGGGTCAAAAGGGCCAGTTTGCCCAAACCCTTTGACATGGTAGCATTTTGGGTAGTGAAATATGTAACCTGTGATGGTCAGTTTGGGTTTGTGGGAAAATAAGTCCTAAAGATGCTCATATATCTGAAGTATGGAGCCATAAAACCTGAGTACATAATAAACCTTCCAGGGTTTCCTTTTTATTCTATCCATACCATGGCTCAGAGGTATTCTTGGGGTGTTGGGACAATCAAGCATCACAGTCTAATTCATTTAATATGCCAGCACCATTTTCTATCAAAGAAGAATGGAGAAGAAATTTGGGATAAGTTTCTTGGCAAGTTCAAGAACAACCTTAATATTATCAGAAGGAAAATTCTAGCCCCATTATCTCCTTCAACTAATCTGAAAATTGTTGCCCTTGCAGAATGATAGAGGGAAACAAAAAGAGAAAATATACAAAAAATAAGAATGTCGGTGAGAAAGATAAAAAATAGTAGAGCCTTTTGTACCTGTGAAGGAAATTCCTTCTTTTGCAGTAGCTTCAGGGGAGCCAATATTTGTATCTGATGGTGATATCTCACCCACACAGGAGCAAGAAACAATAGTAAGAAGAAGCTTTAGAAGGAAATCCACTGTTGGGCATGATGAACTTCCCCAAAGAAGAAAAATTCATAAGAAGTCAAAGGAAACCCCAGAGGGAAGAAGTGAACAAGAAAGGATGGAAAAGTAAGCTACTAATATTTTGGGCAATATGGCCATGACTCCTCCTGAGCCAAGTCAAGCTAAAATGGACATAGGAGAAGAAAGATTTGAAGAGCAGGATTTTTAAGAATTGGTTGAACCATCAGTAGTGCCACATGAAGAAGAAGATTTGGTATCCTAGAGAAGAAAAGGAAAAATTACTTTGATATATGAAGAATGCCCAACTCCTCAAGTAATCTCAGAGGAGGAAGAAAGATATCAAGTTAAACAGGCTCTATTCTTGACTAGAGCAGAGCTCAGTATATGAGAAAAGGACGAGTAATTGGATTTCCTCAAACTTAAGTTAGAACAAGGGGAAATGCTCATTGATGATCTAGCAACTCAGATTATAGCTAGGACTGAGAAATTATCAGCAACTAAGAAGTAGATGATAGAAAAAGAGGAAGAATTTCAGACTTCCAAAAAACAAAGTGATGTGTCCATAGCCTTTGCACAGACTGAGTTAACCTATTTTCCACTCAAAAAGCTATGTAATGATACTTTCAAGGATTTCAGAGAAGCCAAAACCTCAAATAAATAATTAAAGACCAAGATGGAAGAAGAGATGAAGGCAAGAAAAGAATGGGAAGAAAAGTTTTATAAGGAGGAAGGAAATAAATATAAATGTCTTGCCAAAATTCATATGGTCTGTATTATGAGTGAGAAATAACTTGGTTGTAGGAGGACCTCTCCTGCATATAGTTTGTTTCTAGAAGAGCATTTCATTCACTTACAGCTATTAAGAATTGCATGTGGGCTTCCACATGAACTAAAATATGAATCTTAATTCATGACAGCTTACTCTCTCTCTATCCTTGAGCAGAAAAATCTTCTGTGTGAATTTTATCTTTACAATTTTATGTTAGAGAAAAACACAAGATTTATGATCAATTTGTATGTAGGGGAGAGCCAACTCAATGCATTTGTCTCTGTTCTACAAAATCAAATTGCATGGAAGGAAAGGGAATCTGAATTTTTATTGAAAGCTAGCTCAACAGGTCTCTATATGAGAGCTCATTATGGTAAACGCTCTGCCTTCCTCACACATTTTAGAACTCATGACTTTGATATGAGATTCAAGACACATTACCTTACCATTCTGCAAAAGAGTATTGATTCCTTCACCTCCTATGAGGAGGAAAAATTTGAAGATATTTATGAAGGATGCTCAAAGAGGTGGGAACTCCTCACTATTTCTTTGAAAAGATGGGAAATAATTTCCCATACAAATCTGATTTGGAGTTTAGAAAGGACAAAAGCATTATGCACAATAATTCCCCAAGTCAATGAAACCTACGAGAAAATATGGATGGGAATGTGAAAAAGGCCCCCTCTACTTCTCACCCCCATGTCTCCTTGGCAAAACAAAGAACCTCAAGACCCTTCTGAATTTGAACAATGGGAGAGGAAAATAGAAGCAGGAGTAGGGTACAGTACATCTGAGCTTAAGTATTGGGAAATCTAGTTTCAGCCATTTGATCTGAGCAATCAAATGGAATACAGAACATATGATCCCACTTTTGAAGAATGAAGTTTGTAAAGGGACTTACAAACAAGTAAGGTTGGGGGAATTGACGAGGTTAATGTATAATATATGATCTCATCTTACTCTACTTTTTATTAAGTTTGATTGCATTGTGTGACTTTTAGTTAATTTGATATGAGTTAGGATGTAATTGTCTGTCTTTTTATTGATTGTGATTCTAATTTTTCAAATCTCTGAAATTCCTGACGTACTGTGTGTTTGAATTCAGTTTTGTAATAAAATAGGTCTAATCAGTCGAGGAAATGAAACAGGTGGTGTTCAGTATGTTTTTGATAGCATCTGTTCCTACACAGCTTAGTTCTGGAACTTCCAAGCTAGTTCCAGAACTCCATCACACAGTCATCATCTAGTTCCAAAAATTTCAGACTTAGTTCTGGAACTCTAGTATTTAGTTTTGGAATTTTCGGACTTAGTTCTAGAACTCCTGGGGATAGTTCCAGAACTCTCTTAGTTTTGAACCTTAACAAATTCCTATGGTTCTGGAACTTCTTTGAAGTTCCAGAACCCATGGGAGTTGTTTATTTTAACCACATTTGGAGATTTTACACCTACGACCCTTTCAATTAGGAAAGGATGAGAAGATTTTTGAACACAGATCTAGGTAGAGTTATCCTACATCTATCTGATCAACCACAATCTGACTCAGCATCTATTATGGGCATGATTCGATTTCAACATAATATATTGAGATAGCTGTGATTGCAAAATGTATATAAAAGTAGACCTGCAGTAGATAGACATATATATATATATATATATATATATATATATATATAATAGAGATATAGAATCTAATAGGAGATAGAAATAAAACAAAAAAGAGAAATAGACTAAGTACTCAGATCCAGTACGTTTGTAATTCTAAATTTTTTATCAATAAAATAGCCATTCTTATTTGAGAGAATTTTGAGTTGTTAAATCTTGATTCGAGGAGGAGCAAGGACCCACTCCCCCAAGGACAATGATATTCATTTATTTGGTATTTATATTTCTTCAACAAATAGCTTAGACCTATTAATTCTGTATTGTTTTAATTATTTCACTTAAACTTTGTTGTATGTTTGTTCCTGTAGGTGTTTAGATAGATTCTTATATTTCTTGCAATTGTTTTCTAGCATTGTAAATTGGGTGTGTTTATTTCCAAAAGCAAGTGTGTTTACTTTCAGAAGCAAGTGTGTTTCCATTCTACATAGTGTGTTTCCTTTCAGCAAAGCTTTCAGTGTGTTTACTTTTAGCAAGTGTTCATAGTTTTATTTAAATAAGGTTTTATCAAGAAGTCCTTAAGACATTGAAAAGATCCCCCAGAAAATACAAAAATAACTACATTCAACTATTAGATCGATGAAATTACTCTTGTTGCATATAGCTTTAGACACACCCATGGTTTGATTTGACATCAACAATAAGTTGATTAAATGAAGGGAATAACGACACCCATCAGTTTTTTTGACCAATTATTTTAATGTCATATGGTCCATGTAGAATATAAATGGTGTCACCAACAGATATTGCCTAAAATTATGTAATGCGTAGATCATAGATAATGCTTCACGCTTAGTAGTTGTGTAATTTTGCTCTATTGGTGTCAAATTTCTACTTGCAAAGCATAAGGGATGATCAACAATTCCCTCTCCAGGTTGTGCTAGTAATGCTCCCATAGCTATTCCTGAGGCATCAATATGCACATGGAAAGGCTTATCCTAAGAAGGAAAATGTAATATGGGCATCGTGACAAGCCTATCCTTCAAAATGTCAAATTTCTTCTAATGTGCCTCTCCCTAATGAAAGGTGATTTTGTTTTTTAATAATTCTTCTAAGGGCACAGAGATTTTGTCTTACCCCTTGATGAATTTCCTATAATACCCCATATGCCCAAGAAATCTGCATGCTGCACTTTGACTAGTAGGCTCCCCTAATCCCACAATAACTACAACTTTAGCGGGATCTACTAGAAAACCTTCTTTGCATATAATGTGTCCTAACAAGGTTCCAAATGGAGTAGCAAAGAAACATTTCTTAATGTTAAGAGATATCCTCAATTACCGATATCTCTCAAACATCAGCCTTAAGTTGTCACAGTGGTATTTCACCAATCCATAAATAGTCCAGTCATCTAGGTAAACTTGAAGAAACTTATGGATGAAGTCATGAAATTCTTGTACCACAATGTGCAAGAACACAGAAGGTGTATTATTTAATCTAAAAGGCATAATCGTGTAGGAAAAAATTCCCCATTTAGTGGTGAAAGTTGTCTTTCTCTAGTCTTCCTTTACAATCCTGACTTGATGGTACCTTGAGAACCCATTTGTGAAAGTGTATACTTCGCGCCTAGATACTCCCTCCAAAATTTCTTCAATAAAGGGGGTTGGGAAAGGATTGATGACACACACTGCATTAAAGTCCCTGTAGTCAACACAGATCCGTATCCTCCCATCCTTCTTGATACTAATGACCATTAGGCTTATCCACTCTGATTCTTCTACTACCTCAATGATACCATATGCTATCATTTTTTCTATTTCTTCCTTGACCTGTATGCATAAATTTGGATTCATCTGATAAGGCCTCTTCTGAATCAGGTGTATTCCTTCCTTCAACTTGATCTTCATCTCCCCCAAGGAATGGTGAATTCCTTTGAGTTCATGGTACCCTCTAGGGAAAAAATCTTTGAACTCATGCAGTAGATCAATGATCTTTGAAACTTCCTTTTCTGACCAATAGTCATCGAGGATAGATTCCTTAGGTTCTACCTCTATCCCAATGTTAACCTTATTTGTTTTTAAGGGCTCGTGGTAGGTGTATGCTCACTCATAAGTGTTTTCTATGACTTCGCATATACCCTTAGAATGGTTAACATCCAAAGTCTTCGTATCTTCTCTGTCTATTACATAGACCATTTTTCCTTTTTCATTTTCCATGCACACGTGCTCAAGCTGTACCTCCTCTAATTCTTCTTCATTGAGATGCATCTCCAAAGAAGGATCACCTAGAAATTATAGTAGCCTATCCTCTGCCATAGCGCTATCCCCCATCATAAGGTTCTTGATCACTTACAAGGCCTTATCCACTAATGGTTTTGTACTCCTATACTCAGAAGCTTGAATGATATCAGCTTCCAACTCTTGCCAATTACCCTTCTGATGACACATCTCTGAATGAACGTACCAAGCATGTGTATAGCCTTGTAAGGTGGAATATAACTTATGCACCCATAATGAATGTAGAAAGTCTTCTGCACTTCCCATTTAGGCCTTCCCACATGCTTAGATATGAAATGAAGTGTTATATTTACCATGGTAGTCTTGTATGACTGTGGTCACATTACTTCTGGACAACCTTACAGAGAATGTGAACCTTACCTCATGCTACTCTAGGAGGTTTTCCTAATGTGTAGCCCACCAGTGCACTACAGTTCCAAGTAGGTTGTAATTGCGCATTCCTCTTATTTCATCCTAATTTTTCCACTGAGCTTCCATGTCCCATAAGAAAAATTTAGGATAGTCCCCTCCAGAGTAACTTGGAAACTTCTTTTCTCCTAGGCACCTGACTGAGTGCACCTTTGTCACCCTTGTTACAAATCCTCTTAACTATCACCCAATTTTTGCATGCCACACTAGTGGTATCACTCATGGACTGAACAACTTCAAATTGGATAACTCCCTCCATGGGGTGAATTATCTCAGGATCTCTGACGGAGCACACATAGATTCTATCAAGGAATTCTTCTCCTAAGGGCTCAGTATAGGTTGCTGACTTCCCATTTTTTAAAGGAATGACCACACTTTCCTCCTTATTCTCAAAAATGATATACCCTTTGTTAAACCTTAGGTCAACATTGTTCTTATAACACCATGGGTGCCCAAGAAATGTTGGAAATTTGTCTACCTTTGAAAGTGCCAAGACTTTGAAGTCTCTAATGAACTTGGATCCTTGAATGGTGATAATTGAATCCTTTAGGAATCCAATGGGAATTTCCTTAGTATTTTTTTTCATATAAACCACATTTGAAGATGGCTGTAATGCAGCCTTCCCATTTGATGTCAGGCATCTAAGGTAAGAACATTCACCTCTACTCAAGATTCGATAAGGCTATTACTCAGAAGCCATCCATCAATAACCACATTCAAAGTAATCTCCTTGTCATAGTCAAGGCTGTGAGAAGGAAGGTTTGCATGCAACACCAGCCTTTCGTGATCTACTCCGGCACGTGGTACCTTCTCTCTCAATCAATCTCCTAGCAAGGGAATAATATTCTATTTCCATAACATTTTGCATACTTCTTTGAATTCATCCAGGTCCTTCTCTGGAGCCTCATCATTCCTTCTTTTCTCTTTCTACCTAGACTATTCCTTTAGACACTAGATCTCTCCTTGTAAACTCCAAGTAACATCCATAGTCTCCTGATATACTTCTTTCTGATGACCAGGGTCTACATATATTCCATTTACTACTTCCTCTCTTGAAACTAGTGTCTATGGTCTTGGAATTTCCCTAGCACGTGTGGCCTCTGCTCACGTTGTCACCAGTATAGGTTCTAGTCCTGACTCATGCACCACTTCTTTTATAATCCACTTTGAATTAGTCTTCTTGATGCTTACCATCCCATCTCCTTTTTCCTTCTAGTACTACCAATTTATATGCTCATAAATTTCTAGAAACCTTTGTACCTATGTTTATTTTTACACCATGAGCATCGTAACAATTCAGGAAACTCACATTTGTAATGATCTGTAGATCCACAATTATAACAAGTTCCCTACGGGAACTCACTCCATCCTCTACTGCAGATACTGTGACCACAAAATCCTCCATGAAAACCTTTTCCGCACATTCCTCCATCTGCACTCCCTTCATAAAAATGGTCATCCTCCGTTGAACTACTTGCAAGGCCAATCTAGTGCACACCTAGATCAATAACATCATGGATTTGATCAATCAGTCTACAATCCTTGGTATCATGGGTCACAGAGGTGTAGATCTTGCAATAATAAGAAGGATTCTTATAGATTGAGCACTTAATTAGGTGGTGTCCACTTGCATCATGATCCACATAGAAAAACTCATAGTCTACCATCATAGTGCACACTGAATTCTGAAGGAAACTATCCTTTACATGCCCCTCCACTTCACAGTTTGTACACCAAATCCCACTACAAACCTCATACGCTGAGTTTGCAGATAGCTTCTCTAATTATTTCACCATTGCAGTAATTTGAGCCTCTAGAAAAGGGATAACACTAGTGTCAATGCTCCCAAAAGCTTCAGTGCGTAGGGAAACTTCCAATGCCTCACACAGGTCTATGAAAGTCTTGTGTGACAGAGCCCTTCTAAATGGTGTTATCAATCCTCCGATAAACCATTGAGCATGTTGAGAAGGATGAATTTAATTGGATAGTTTTTACAAGACAGTATTGAAATGCACTTCATACTCCCACACACTCTCGACCATAGCCTACTGGACCTCCTTAAGAGTGATGATGCTCTTCTGTTCAAACTATGGGATATGGAATTGTGCTAGGAAGACATTCTTCAATGAGGTGTATTCTACCACCGTTTAATGGGGGTTGTACTTACTATACCAACTATGTGCGTGCCCTTACAATGTTATTGCCAATTGACTTGCCTTCCACTCTGGGGTAGTGATCCCCTTCATGTGCCATAGTAACTCATACTTGTGCACATGCTCTATAGCATCTTATATACCCCTATAGTTTAATAAGTGCAAAGACATATCAAAAAACACTTGGGGAGGTAAATGGGGTCCTTGTCCTTCTAATCTAGAGCCTTGGTTCCCTCTGGTGTTTCCTCTTGACCCACCAGATCCACCTCCTGTAGTCGAAAAAGGACCCAAAGTGGTCATGCCTAGTGTTCCAAGCGTCCCACTGAACTGTGTGTTGATGGTTTGTGATATTTTCCCAATACCATTTATATGTCTTGCACCACTCCCAGACACGATACCCAAAGCTTGCATACTTACATTGTGTCCAAAGATTCCTCCAAATACAGGAATGGGTTGCACAGCCATGGATGTTCCAAACAAAAAATAATATGTTTTGGGCACTGATCGATCACTCCCACTAATACCAATTGGGTTAACAATACTTCTCCCTTGATTTTGAAAACCAAGTGCCAGGGGTTGGTCACCAAGTTAGTTTAGATGTGCATCGACAACTCTTCTCTCTTTATGTAATGAACTCTCATCAGAAGCTAGAGGGGCCTCTCTCCTGTGCTTGCCAATATGGTGTAGCACAAACTACTTAGGCTCCATGTCCTCTGTGTGAACCTCAACTCCTTCCCACAACGCTTGCCTCCATAGATCCATCACACTTGTAACCTTCTATTGTCTAGTCATCTCCCTTTCATGAGCTTCACCATACTTAAGTCATCTCTCCTCCCTTTCCTTCTCATCTGCCATCTTCCTCCACCCTAGATTCCTCTCTCAACACTCATATAAGCTTTAGTTTTCCATGGGGAATGCTTTTAAGATCAAAGTAATGACCAAGATATTCATAGCCAAAGGAATAACACACAAAAAATGATCCTTTAGGCTCCCTCAGAAACTCAAACTCAACAAATTTTGGGAAATAATATGTTGAAATGGCATATTCTATAGTATAACTAGTCAACACTCTCTTTCACCAATGATCAAAAACACACATCCAAGTTATATTTATATTTTGTAGCCTCTGATAGTTATCTTAGGTCCACATGCGTGATCTATAAAACCATCTTAATTTGGATTCATATGTTGAAAGCCATTCATATAGTTCTATTGGGAAGCATCAAATGAATGTCTCATACAGCTCATGGTATAGGGGCTCTTCTACCCATCTACGTGCATCAAACTTAGGTCCAGTACTGAATCTTTGAGAAAAATCATCCTTCATGCTCTTGAACCATGTTTCAATGCTTTCTAAGGTTAGGCACTCTATCATCATGCATCACAGGGAAAAATATGCATGTCATTTCTCACAACAAATTTGAAAAGACATCCCAGAAAAAGAACCAAGATGTAGTCATTTTTGTACCCTTCAAAGAACAGGAAAATCCCATGCACGTCAGCCTATCACCCAGTGGGTGTTGGGCACTCACCCGAGGCACACGTGGGTGCTGAGCCCCTCCTTTGTATGAGTTATATGAGAATGTATCATCTATGATAGATACTTGAATGCATAAAAATAGAAAAGAACCATGCAATTATCTTGAGATCTTATGATGAGTTTCTAGGCTAATGCATACATTCAAACAAAGAAAGGATTTACAGAATATAGATCTGGATCATAATAGAAAGTAAATGCACAAGGGTTTACATCCATTCACAAATAATATACATAGAACAAATCCATAAAGATATAAGTATAAAATAGGAACCACATATATTCATACTCAACATGTTTGATAATCACATTGCAATTATTGAGGCCATCACAGATTAATATAATAATGCATACCAGAGTCATGCATCAAAAATGGACTTAGGTCCCTTATATTACATAGAAAACACAGGCCCATCCTCTTGACATTCCATTATTCCTACAGATATCCTAAACCTATCCCATAGAACTCTCCACGATATTCCTATAGAGCTTCGCCTCTCCTCTTCCTCCTCTTTTATGTTTCTTTCTCACCAACATCTCTCCCTTTTCTTCTACCAGGCGCTTGAATATATAGCCTCAGAAAACACTGCCATTCCTTCTTGAAGTTATAGATTTGCCACCAAGTGTCAAAGTGGTCCTCCATGGGAGTATGCCTTCTCAGATCCAAGCTCTCCACTTCTTTCAATGATATCTTCTGGAACCTTCTATCGCATTCCTATAATATTCCCTTTTTGATCCATAGTTACCAAGTTGGCACCTTATCCATAAGGGTCATGCTTTTCTCGAATGATGTTTAGGATACCGAATGCGGCTAAGTAAAAAACATATTTTTACTTGTGCACATGCACTGTGTGTTTTGTGAAACCATTCTAAAACCCTTTCCCTGTGTGCCTTCAACCCACACTCCCTTCATCAACTAGGTCTCACACACCCACATGCCTTCTTGTACTTAGCTAATATTTTGGGTCTTAAAAATTTCACAGTTACGTTTCAACATAGCCTTAGTTCAAAACTCTTGGGATCGATAAGAACCTAACTAACTAAAGAAAACATAATGATTCTCTTAAGCCTCCAATATGAGTTTGCATACCCCAAATACATCCATTGTTAATACAATATACCCTTACAGGTTCATTAAATATTTTAAGGTAAAACAAATACAACCATTTAGAATCATCTTTCAACTTAAATTGAAACACAAATGAATAACAAAGTCGTATTAACTTGAAATAGGGAAATTTAGGTTTTCACAATGACATTCCTAAAGGATATTCCAATATATATACTAATGTCCTGATGTATCGAGCGTACCAAGATCTACATGACCGATGTAAAATAAACCATCAACAGAGACTAAAACCCAAATAAATGCGAGAAGATATCTAGCATGTAGTAGATTAAAACCAAGAGTGTGGTTAATAAATACCAAACTCGCAAACAAACATAATACATAAATATTTTAATCTCTCCACTCAATCTATTCCAAATCTTCCTTAAGTAAAAAATTCAAGAAAAAATATGAACACCCAGAATAAATTATCAACCCAGATACAAAGTACATGTCAAATTTTAAAAAATGAAGCACACATATTTGGAATTAAAATTGTTTAACAATTAATATGCATCTAAATATTTCACCAAAAAATATCTAGACATGGGAAATATAACCATGCTTATTAAATTTGGAGAAAAAAATTGAAGATCCCAACAAGACCTCATGATTATTTTCTTTAAAAATCCAAAATAATAACTTGAATGAAAAACAAGTAATAACCCAAAACCATCCATGGTTAAGAATATTAAATCCTCCATTAATGATAAAACACTTGAAATAGATCGAAGGAGAGGTGGAAGAGCTCAAAATTCATGTAAGGGAGGATAAAATGAATTTTATTTTTTTTGCATGGTAGCTTTTAGAAGAAGCCTCCCATTCCCCAAAATCCGTGGGGAATAATTAAATGCAATTAATGTTTGCATGTGCCACTTAGTGGCCTTCCCCATCAACTCCACTTTATACTCTTTGTTTCCCACTTATGGCCAACTTGACAGCTACAATCGGTTAGAGACAATCAAATTAAAATAATACTTACATGGTCGTGATTCGACAGAATCACCCTTTAAAATTTAACCAAGTAAAAGATCTTTCAACACTTAGTCAAATTAAAATAATCAAAATACAACCAAATCCAATAACCAATAAATTGTAGTTGATTTGGTTTGATCAATGCAAATAAAGAAAGGCCTTAACATCATGTTAATGGTCCAACTCTATTAAATATATCATGTAAGTGTGATCAAATCCATACATCATAGAATCGATACGTTTCAATTGTGATCAAAACTATAAACCATGCATAATTTCCTTACCTAGTGATAACCATGTCTTCCTAGCTAAGGGAATCTTAACATCAATAAAAACTAATAATTACATCACACAAAATGTTTATTTTGATTGTGTAAATATTATATCGATTGATTTGATTTAAGGCGTCAACTCCATGTAGCTAATAAACACCTTATGATTACAATATACAACAATTTAATAAATTATTCCATAAACTATTTTATCGTCAAGATACTTATACTTGCACTTATGACAACATTTTATTTGTTTCATTATAATTTTCATTCAATTATCATAAATTTCAAAAGAGTTAGTACATGTAACAATCATCATTATTTCATCATACTGAAATTATATGTTGAAACCATGATTAACTTCAACCATATATGCTAATTATTACTTCCAACCAAAAAGTAAGCTACATTATCATTAGAATGTATAGCAATAAAAAGACATATAACATGGAATCATCAAACTCAGAAAGAATACAACTCAACACACAAGCATAAAATAATATAATAACATAACACAACATGTGATTACTTGGAGGCTACTAATGTTATGTGGTAAGATTTGCAACTACGTGTAAGTATGTTTATCCTTTTTAGGGTAAACATACGTATACCTAGGTATGATTCTGGATGACTAACACTACTTACTTCTAAATTTTTTTGAACCATGCAATGCTATTAACCCATCTTGCAAAAATATTGAAATGAAAATGTGGGATGTGACAGGGTCAGCCTTTCAGTTTTCAATTACAAAATTCAAACAAGAGTATCATATAAATACATAGTTATTCTTTCAAAATGAAGGAATAAGTACTAAGCATTACTATCATCACCTAAGCTTGCATTCCAAAGGAAAAAAATCACTCCAAAGGAATCCATTTAGCATCCACACAAGGGACAAAGGAAGGTTGCATCACTTTGGAATATACTACATAGGAGGGGAAGTATATTTTGTTCCATCCACACATACTCTTACATTGCTACATTCTAGCTATAGGACATTATAATTTGTACAACTTGCAGAAGGGCATCCTATGGTACCATTTATAGACACACACACACACACACAATAACTATATGGGGTATGAGAGAGATGTGGTGCACTTTTCAGCAGTTGCTCACCCTTTGGGTGACCACCAAGGTCAATCTGACTCCACATTTTGCATATTTTTATTGGATTTGATGTCGTTTGTGGACATGTGGATGTATTCATTTTATTTTATAGGTTATAGGTACCCTTGGTAATTATAGTCCAAACATCAAGCGACAGATAGGAGAAAACAATGAAACCCCAGAGACATAATAAAATTGATTCTAATCGTTGGCATGGCCACCAACACCTAGATCCAGTCATCAGTGCTTATGTGCCTCTACCATTCCTTGAGCACCCCTATCTATCCTAGTTCATAAGATCAAAATTTTAGAGTTAGTAGTGACGATCATGTTTACAGTCTGTTCAGCACTCGCACCTTCTTGAATCACTTCCTATTCTTTCAAAAATCAGCTAAGTCCTTTCAACTCTTCCTCTTGCTCAAGGTTACATGTTTTACATGCTTAATTTCTTAGGTATTTACAGTATGTTAGGAGTTGTAAACCACATATTATATTACTTACTTTGTAATTATATTTAATTAAATTCTATTTTTTTATTAAATGAATTCCAAGAATTTGTCAACATATCAATGTGTATCAATAAAAATGTTAGACAAGATACCCATGTATGTACTGAGAAGGGATATAAAAAGTATTTTTTTCTTAACAAGAGTGCATTATAAAAACTATTAGTGTCAAAGAGTAAATTTCAAAATTTGAGCGTATACATTTTACCCCCTTTAAGTTTGAAATGAAAATTACACACTTAAAGGAAAATATACCTGAGTGTGTAGATACACTTTGTCTTCACTCGGAATTTTTTTGCAGAGTCCTATTATGTTGGTGTTGACATGCTCTAAGATGAAATATGAAACACATAGTGTAGTTTATTTCCATAGTAAAGAATTAAAAATTAACTCAAATGTAAAATTCAATATGTATTTTTTTTCATAAAATAAAATAGATGCAAAAAGTGGAAGGAATACACCTGTTTATTTTGAGGTAGAAGTTCCCATTCTTTGTTTTCACTGGGAGATTGGAATAATTGAGCTTTTTGAAGGATTGGGGGTGATCCATCCCCAATTGTTCCAAGAATAAACTAGAGTGTTAGGTCCATGAAACCTAACATGGAACTAGAGGAGAGAGAAAAGAAGAGTGAAATATAGAAGCAACTTGTGAAGGAAGAAGACCATGTATCAAATTTATTCAATAACTTTAATATATTCCCCTTTGAATATAAGAGTAAATGATAGACTTCATATAAATAAATTATCCAATTTGATTCCTTCTATAACCCCATGGAACACACCAATAAAAATGGTTCTAGGCCCAATTTTATAAAGGAAACACAATGGAAAATATAATGAGTTCCCCCATACCCTTCACATGTGAATAAAATTTGAATAAAAACTATAAATTATTGAAATGTGGATGGAGAAAGGAAACCATGCCCCCAAGATCCATGAAACTATAAGTAAAACTGAGTGTCATGGTGAAGGATTAAAGTCCTTCATTCCCCTTGTAACTCATTTGAAATTATTTAAAGGGATCTAAAATTGTGTCAAGAACCTATTTTTGTAGGTGAAAATATGAAACTAATGAGAAAATTGATGTAACTACCCCTAAGGAAAAACATGCGAAGAGGTCAAAACTATCCATATGATACTGAATAATCTGTATGTTTTTTAACATGTGAATGGTTTTCTAGATTTTTATTTTTGATTTTGTTTTTATGTACATGTACCATGTATATACTTGTATATAAGACCAAAAGTATGTATGTGTTTGTTGTAGGTGTATAATATACCCAAATGAATTCCCCCTCTTTTGAGGAACGTGTGATAAAGAATATGAGAACGTATATCAAAATAATATATGTATAATCATGTATGATGAATTTGATAATCTACAAAAAATACATGGAAGCCTGTAGTAGTGGATATGGATGATGGGATCTTTAATCTATAAAGGGGATACACATGGTATAAACTATGGTGTGTAAAAAGAGAAATAATAGCAACACTATAAATAGTAACAATAGTAATAATGAAACATGTAAGCGAATCTTTCCCTAGTTGGTAAGTTTCTAGGCTCTAAACCTAACATTGATGTTATTAGAAAATGGGCTTTTAGAAAGGGGAAACCAAAAGGGGATCTAAGCATTACCATTATGTCAAGGGGTTTTTTCCTGGCAAAGTTTAATCAACATATTGATTTGGAATCAATGCTTCTGGGAGGCCCATGGTGTCTGGGTAATATGGGCCTTTTTTTTAAAAATATGGTATCCTGGGTTTGATTCAAACATCGAGAATATAAACACCATTATAGTATGTTGTAGACTCCTAGGACTACCTCTCCAATTTTGGGATGATGAGATCCTGTTAAATATTGTTAAATCCCTAAGTTTTCCGATTGGGCTTGATGGACCTACGAGAAACAGATCTAGACTAGCTTTTGCTAGATTCTGTATTTATTCTAAAATGGAGCAGGAGTTACCGAAACATATTATTTTGCAATCTAAGTATGGAATTTGGCATCAAAAGATTGAATATGAAACCTTTCATTTACAATGTAATAAATGCCATCGTATAGGGAATTTCACTAGAAAATGCCCTAATAAGGATATCTCCCAAGAGGATTCAAAAAGAAAGAATGAAAAAATTGAAGGAGATTCAACTCAGGAATAGGAAGCTAGGATGATAGAAGCAAAACTTAATCATAGCCACAGGGAAGAAAAACCCCTTAACCATCCTGAGTGGAACTATAAGAAGAAAGGAAAAAAGGGGTTCCGAACTCCAATCAGAAAACCTTTGGTCTGTAGGAAGCTCTGGCACCCAAAAACTCTAGTGACAGCTTCACTAGGAGTACCCACAACCACCAAAGAATATTTAGTTATGAAAAACCCAATAAAGATGGTTTTGGAGGTTGACAAGCAAAAGGGAATAGTGAAAGTAAATATTCTCTCTAAAGAGCTAGCTTAGTTGGTGGAAACTCAGAATGAAACTAAAGTAGCTGAGATAGATCAACTGAATCCTTTGTTCATCATTAAGGAAATTTTGGATGAGGAAAAAGAAAACATGGAACTAGAAGATTCATTATAGGAAAGTTCTCCATGTAAACCTAAAAGTGAGAACCCCATATCCAGCATCAAATCAATAAATTTACAACCTATCAATAAATAGGGAGAGAAAGAGGAGGGGGAAGTAACACCACTCAGAGAAAACATCCTCTATGAGGAATACTTATAGCTAAATTTTGGATTTACAGAGGTCATTTCTAAGAAAAATAAGAGAATGAAAGGATTTGAAAAGATCCCAGATTCACTCTATTATGAAAAAAGAAGAAAATTGACAACTATGAAACTTCAACAACCAGAACCACTAGATCATCTACTAGAAGAATAGTAAACTTTGGAAGCAGCTCTAAAAGAGGAAGACCCTCAAAAAAGGCTCTCAGATTCAAGAGAACAGAGGAAGACATTGCAGATGACACTCAATGGCAATTGAACCATCATGCAGTCCCAACACCTAAATCTTATAAATGAAGATCATCTCATGGAACATTAGAGGGTTGAATGGAAACTCCAAACAAATAATAATCAAGGAGTTACGAGAGTCTAGTAGACCTACATTTTGCTTCTGTAGGAAACTAAGATGAACGCTAAGGTTCTTGAAATTAGTAAAAAGTATTTCTAGGAAAACTCCAACATGGTTGCAGTAGATTCTTAGGGTGCTTGAAGAGGCCTGGCTACATTTTGGGATAAAATACAATATACTGGTATGATTCTTTATGAAACCAATAACCATCTTGCTATTAATTTTCATGCTATTGAGAATAATTGTGACTAGATCCTTTCTAATAAATATGCCCCTAATATGGTTATTAGGAGGTGAAAACTTTGGACTGATCTTAAGAATTTCAGAAGTCAACATAATACTGTCAACTGAATTATTATGGGAGACTTCAATTTTCCCCTAAAACCTGGATAAAAACAAGGAGGAAACTTAAGTTTTTCCACAGGTATGGATGAATTTTCTGATTTTGTTTTTGACCTTAATCTCATGGATGTGGATATTCATGGCAATCAGTTCACCTGGACTAATAGAAGGTTAGGGAAAGAATTAATTCAAGTAAGACTAGTTAGAGCTCTTTTCTCTGCTAGCTGGATTCTTAGTCAGGACTTCCATCTCACTTCTCTACCCAGAATTGGGTCAGACCACAATCCGATTGCTGTAAAACTCTTCAATTGGACTAAGCCCACCAAGAGTTCCTTCAAATTTGAAAATATGTGGATGGAACATGATGATATCCATGACAATATTAAGGAATGGTGGATTTGGGATGGTGAGGGCACTGCTCAGTTTAGTCTTATTCAAAAACTTAAAAAATTTCAAAAAATAGGTTAAAATCTGGAACAAAGAGGTTTTTGGGAATGTGTTTGAACAAAAAAGGAATTAAAGCAAAATCTCCAAGATTTGGAAATCAAGATGAATTCAAAGGGGAGATCTCTTAAAGATCAATTAGTGGAAAATAATAGTCTTTCAAAGCTACATACGGTATGTAGCAGAGAATAATCCCTTTAGAGACTCAAATCCAGGGCTATTTGGCTAAAAGAAGGAGATAGAAATACAAAATTATTCCATATGACCACCATGAAGAATAGAGCCTGCAATAGGATAATGGAATTTTCTAAAGGAAATGGAATTGTTATTAAAGACCCAAGGAGAATCAAAGAGGAAGCTCTCAAATTTTAGGAAAAATTACTTGATGAGAAAAATACCATTAATGATGAGGCAGTCTCTTTCATGTAGGAGGCTATCCCCTAAGAAAAAATTGAAGATAAAATATTTAAAGACATCACTAAAGTTGTCACATTAGAATAACTTCAAAAGGTTGTGTTCACTCTTGAAGGGGATAAAGCACCGGGCCCGGATGGTTTCTCTGTCAACTTTTTTCAGAAGTTTTGGGAAATATATTCGAATGATCTTCTCAGGGCGGTGAATTAATTCTATAGAACTGGGGATCTTTTGAAAGAGTTGAACAATACCCACATTGTGCTTACTCCAAAAAAAATGGATGATAAGGATTTAAAATACTTCAAACCCATTAGTCCAGTGAATTTTATTTATAGAATTTTTACCAAGATCATTGCTACCAGACTCCAGTTTATTATGAATGATTTAATATCAAAACAGCATAGTGGTTTCATTAAAGGTAGGATTATTCAGGATGGAGTGATTATGGTCCATGATACCATTCACTCTATGGATAATAACAAAAAAGTAAACATGGTCCTTAAACTTGATATGAATAAATCCTTCGATAAAGTCTCCTGGGCCTTTCTAGACAAGGTTCTGACAAAATTTGGTTTTCTAACTAAATTCAAAAAAATTATTAAGGCATGCATCACTACGGCCAGATTCTCAGTGGTGGTAAATGGAGAGCTGGTGGGATTTTTTACTAGTAGTAGAGGGATAAGGCAAGGGGATCCCATATCCCCTCTCCTATTCATTCTTATGGAAAATAGTCTTAGCAAAACAATTGATAAAGCAGTCATAGATGGTCTGCTGAAAGGATCTAAGCCCACTTCCACTAACCAAGCAACTTCTCATCAGTAATTCATGGATGATACAATTCTTCTATTAATGGATTCAATCCTTGAAGCTAAGGCAATAAAGTCTATTCTAAAATTATATGAATCTGCTTCTAGGCAAGAGATTAATTTTGATAAAAGCTCAATCTTCTTTTTTAACACCCCTAAGGAAAGATATTTTAAAATTGCTAAAATTTTGGGTTGTAAAATCAGTTCACTCCCCACTACTTATTTGGGGCTCCCCCTTGGTACGAAAAAAGTATCAACCAAATTCTGGAATGACCTGTTGGAAATATTTCAAAAGAAAATGGATGGCTGTAAAGGAGCCAGTCTTTCAAGTGCTGGTAAGTGTTTGCTCATAAAAAGCAATCTTCAAAATCTCCCTATATATATCATGTCACCTTATAATATCCCTTCTACTTTCAGATAAAAAATTGAGAGGATTCAGAGGCACTTTTATGGTAGGGAATGGAGGATAAATTCAAATATCACTTGGTTGCTTGGGACCAAGTATGTACTCCTAAAAACATTGGGGGCCTGGGTATAAAAGACATCAAACAAATGAATGAGGCTCTAATTGCAAAAATGGGCTGGAGAATGCTCTCAGAGAACCAACCCTAGATTGAACTAATTAAGGCCAACTACCTTAATCAACAACAAACCATCTCTTTTCTTCAGGAAGAGAACCTTCCTTATGGATCCATTTTCTGGGATAATTTAGTTCAGATCAGGAATTTCATCAAACATGGAAGCAAATGGAAAGTAGGGAATGGCAGAGATAAATTTTTGGGGGGATAACTTGTCTAACTATAGTCTTATTGATATATTTGGAGTAGTCAGAGACAACCTTGAACGTAAGTATGGTACTAGAATCATGGATTACATTGACAAGGATGGCAGCAAGAAGAAATGGAAAAAACTCTTTGTAGATAGGGATGATCTGAACCACATGATGTCCTCTTTGTAGGAGCATTTGGACCTTATCCCCTTAATTCAACTAGATGTTCAGGATGAATTGGTCTAGAACAACTCTATTGATGGAGATTACTCTATTAAATCTGGATATAATTATTTCTTTGAAACTGTTCAGAGCGAGTTCAATTGGAGCAGGATTTGCATGGCTGAGCTCACACCAAAAACATATTTTTTCTTTTGGCTTGCTCTCAGGGGCAGAATTCTCACCAATGACAACCTAATAAGAAAATGTTTCATAATTCCAAATAGATGCCATCTCTATAAAAAAGAATCTGAGGATATCAATAGTTCATTGTAAGTATGTCACTAAAATCTGAAGTGTTGCCTTTTCTAATTTCAAAGTTTCCTGGGATGTGCCAAAGGACTTCATCCAGTTTTGGACCCAATGGAATCCTCATTTTAAAAACTATGTCATGAGAAGACTCTGGAAATTGGTAATGCCCCATATTATTTAGAGGATATGGAAAGATAGAAATGATGTCATTTTCAGAAACATTAAACAGCAGTGCAAGTTTAGCTTTGTTAAGATTACTAATGTTGTCAAAGACAACATCGAAAGATTCAAACCTCCAAAGAACAAGAATTATCCTTAAAATGAAGAGCATATTTTGTCCAACTGGAAGATTGGAGTTGATAATATTCAGAATATCATCTACTCCAACATTGATAGGTCTTTGATACGTTGGAACCCTCCTGATCTCAACTTGCACAAGTTGAACTTTGATGGGGCTTCCAAGGGTAATCCTAGGATTGCTGCAAGGGAATGAGTGATTCAAGATCATAGAGGCATTCTGATTACTGCCTATGCTAGTAAAATGGGGGTTCAAACTAACCATTATGCTGAAGCCTTGGCTGCTCTATGGGGGCTTAGAATTGATCAGACACATAACATTCAGAATATTATTCTAGAAGGAGACTCACTAAATATCATTAATCATCTAAATCAGTCTTCTCCTCTAACCTAGAATATCAAGGATTTCATCATGGAATCTATAAGAATTTTTCAAACCTTCAAAAATATCCAAATCAAAGCACACATACCGAGAAGAAAATAAAGTTGTTGATGAATTGGCTAATTATGGCATAAATAATAATTTAATTATTTGGGATAATGTTAATCACATCCCTGAGAAGGTACAAAGCAGCATTCAAGAAGAAATTTATGGGAACTCAAATATGGAGTAAGGATAATGATTATTTGGAGTGGGCTTTAGAGGATATAAAATATCACCCTTGCGGGAAATATCAAATGACCTACGGATGCATTTACTCTCATCAATCCCAACATGTGTGCAGGATTCTTAATATTCAGGATAGGCAGAAAGACAACTACATTTCATACATTAGTTTAAACAAGGGTTTTGAGGGCAAGAATTGCAAGCATTTCAGAGAGAAAAAGTTGGAGGAGCCCCGTGCCAGGTTGAACCCAACAGTGATCTGGAATGGAAGAGCAACAAGGAGCTGTGGAACCTCCTCAAGTAGGGTAGAATTACAAATTTCATTAATCGTATTCAAGATCATAATCAGAGCATTTAAATACAATTCACTATGGATTGGAAGGATCGAAAATTGGAGTATGGAGGGCATAAAATACCTGTTAATGAAGAACTAATTGCCGAAGCTACAGGCTTGGAGATGGAGGGCTTCCATTTCTTCAGTAAGAGGATTGATAAAAAGGCTGAGGAGAAGAAGTTTGCTGCTAATAATGAGGAGTTAGTTTTTATTACTGCGGGTTTACGGGTAAGTTCTATCTCATCACCCTTTAATGAAATCACCCATATGATGGTCCGATCCATATATTTGGAAGGGAGATATGTCACAGTCCCTATTAAACACCTAGTGTTCCTTAACCATTTCCACAGGAAAATCACTATCTGCTTCCCACATTATCTTTTGAATTCCCTCGAACGCTCCATCTTGGAGTTTCAGAAACATACCCGTGCTACCCCCCCACATCAAGGACTTATTTTCTTGTTGCACAAGCTATGTGTCACTAAATATCCTAGTCTCCCATCCTCCCCCAACACTGTTCCACTCTTTCTCACCACCACTACCCCCACCCCCATCCCTTCCACCATGTCCAAGCCTAAAACTAGAAACCAGAAGAAGCCCAAATTAGAAGTAAAGGGGGTCTTTTTTGTAGATGTTGATCTTCATCATTCCTTTTACTATTTTTTTTGTTATTTTTTGGCTGCATGGTTGCAACGCACACACTTTTTTGCCTTTCTGTTGTAACTTTTTGGTTACAGTTGGCTTTAACACCTATTTTGGATGGTGATCCATTTTTTATGGAACCTATTAATGTTGTATTTTGATTTTAGGCCCTCTATGTAAAAAGGGTATAGTCCCTTCAAAACTATTTACCATTAATAAAAAAAACATGTATAAAAAATCAAGTAAAAAATATATGACAACAATAGAGTCAAAGTCAATAGTATGTAAACAATGTCATAAAAAAAGTGTAGATACACAAACACAGGAAACCCATAGTGTCATAATAAAATCAAGGCCCTAATTCCTAAAAACATGAGAAACATGAGAACACAAGATATGTATGGAGACACAAACATGGGACACCCATGGTGTCATGATAAAATAAAGGCACATAGGTCAGTAAATAAAGTAAGTAATAACACACAAAACTATCTAACATGTATAGAAAATAAAAGTGTGAGAATATGATGAAATAAAATAACAACTTATATAGATAGAAACATGTGAATAAAAATGTGGAAACATTACACAAGGCACATGCATTAATATTGTTAGATAAAAATAAATAACATACACAATATATGTAATCAAGAATAATGAAGAAGTATAAAATAACTATGGTAAAACAATAACACCCATGTTTAGTGTACAAATAGGTTCCCCTAGATTTATAATAATTCTGGGTAAATGGCATGCTAGTAACTGTCATCATGTAGTAATTTGTGTATGTATTGCATCAAGATCAATATAATACACAAACAAATAGGTGTAAAGAGTAAAGAGATATGATATATATCAAACCAAAGTGACAAACATGTTTAATGTAAAGTCCTAAAAACACAAGATAAGTGTATAGGTCCTAATTTTGTATTATGTATGTATGTATGTATGTATGTGTTTCTATATTTTGAAATTATGTAAATATTTTTGTGTGTTTTAATGTTTATATATGTATAGAAAGATGGGTAGAACATGAACTACCTAAAGATAACCTCATGAAGAGGTTAATGATATGGAGAATAAGGTTGAGGTCCATACCTAAATTGTGCCAAGGAATCTTCCTCAAATGGAAGTGGTACATTAGTAGTGAGATTTTTAAAAAGAGGGCTTGAGAGTAGAAATAGTTGAGGTAGATCCAAGATTAGTGTGTGAATCGTAATACCTACATGGAGGACTAGAAGAGTGATTACTCCTAGACATACCATGTACATTAGAAGATTTGGGATAAACTATAGAAAAATAAATAGGCAAGCTAGGAGAAGGAGATTTAAAGGGAATTCCTTGAATTGTAACAACTTGTTGATTATAAGTGAACTTGACACATTGGTGAATTACCAATGGAATATACCTACAAACATTTTTCCAGGGGAGACCTAAATGCAAGGCACATGAGCTAATAGTAGTAATAACAAGGAATGAAACATGTGTAATAACAAAACCAACTATAATAGGTCGATTTATGCATCAAAATCAATAATTATAATTGAATATGAGATTCTTCATAAAAATGCCAAGATATTGAAGTAGTGTCAAAGAGAATACATATTATTTATTATGTGGATAAACTAAAACACCACATATAAGTACTTGATTAATCAAGATAGGTATGAACAAAGTATTAGAAATAAGTTTGTCATCTATATCACATAAATTAAAAATGATAATCATTGTAGGAGGTGATGTGTGAGGGATGTAGAGAGCCAAACAACTAGAGAAAGATGGATTCATGCCTAGAAGGTAGATAATTTAGCCTAACTATGATGAATGGAAGACCACCATAACTGGCCTGGTTAAGGAATGGAATGAATGTATTCCAACTGTGAAAGAATTGATCCAGGATTGATTTTGTTGTTGATGTCCTTTGGTCGTTTTGGGAATTTTTACTTTTTTGATATGTTGTTAGTATGGATGTTGTTATTTCTAGTGTTGTTATTATGGATATGGTTTTCTATTAGATCATCAATGTTTTTTTGTAGTTGGATTCAATGGGTATACCCTTGGTCATGTTTCCTTTGTTTTGACTAGATTACTTTGTACGAGGTAGGGTCCTCTCAACCATTCTTTACCGCTAATCAAAAAATGTGTGACATATAGTGCCAATAATTAAATCTAAAGGGTGATCATAAGAGAAAGGTGGTGGCACACCATGATAAGTATTTTGCATTTCTGAAGTAGATTTTCCATTTTTATGCTTATGAAGTACATCATTGAAGAAATTCAAATAGAATTGTAGTGCCCACATTTTACACACACAAATACAATAGTAAAATACATGAATATTTTTTATTGACTTACATTTCTCACTACAAAACACCACAAGGGCTCTGAGTAAGGAAATCTCAACAACACATATGACATGTACATAAATCATCAACTCACATAAACACATGAAAATAACATAGACATGTCGATGCCAAAATTTTCACAATAAATGAATACTAGCAATGACCCAACCACAAGAAAAAGGACTCAAGGTTTAGAAAACCCACCACACATCATTTCTTTGATTACATTTTAGTTACGATCAACATTCCATGAACATTATTGTGCAAGGAATTTTTTTTTTCCACTACAGATTCTTAAGTTCATCCCCCATTTAATTTACAGTTCGACTAGTTTAAGTTGGCTTTTTATCCTTTACAAAAAATTTCCCTAACTTTCCTACTTATTTGGCATAATTCAAATTACATACAAGTACTTAATTATCTTATTATTATGTTAAGAATATTCCTATCCAAAATTTATTCGATGTCTACATTTTTACCCTTACAACTCAAGTGAATGTGACTTGATGTCTAGGATGCAATATTAGGATTTAAGGGAGATTTAGATAAAAGATGTATTTTTCCCAAAAGCATTCTTCAATCATGGTATAGTTCTTTCCCTACCATAGTTATTCTAACTCAATGACTTGTGAAATCCCATTTTTGTTTTGTATATGTATTTTGTTTTCTCGAAGGTTGATTACACCAAGGAAATTCATATTATTTGAAACAAAAGCATGTATTTAATTGAGTTATAAGGTCTTCAAGAGTGGCATTATTCCAAACCTAAACTCTCGTTTTTACTCTTATATGATTTATTTTCTATGTCACATTATGGTCTTATTATTGGCATTGTCTTGTAAAAGGAGTTACAAAATGTTTGTCTAACCTCTTGAAGACATATATGATTAGGAGACTTGAAGATACAAATGAACCCTAAGTTAACTCTACCATGCCTCAGTGCCATTGATGAGATTGGTCTCTACCATTGAAAGGCTTTCAGCTATAGATTGTGATAATTTACAAAATTGCAGGGATCCTTTTCCAATTCTATGCGTAAGGCATGCAATGTCACATCATCCACACCCTCCTTCTCTGTAACCTCTACTTTCTTCTCATGCATAAGTACTTTTCCATGAACATCTTTCAAGATTTATTTGACCTCTAACCAATCTTCCTCTAGAACATATTTAATCCTGATTAGTTCTTGTTTTGCTTCAGCTAATGCAGAGATATCTCTAGCAGGCTCAAATACCTGACATAGATCAGCAACGAATGACATAATAATGTTTGTGTTTAAACTCTTAGCAGAATGTAGTTTATTAATGTCCATGGCTGACATTCTAAAGGCATTGATGTATTGAAGCCAAATTTCATACCACCTTCCACCTGTACATTCAAACTCTCTCAACTGCGAACTCCTTTATTTGGCTCAGAGATTATGTCAACAAAATATTTATAGATCTATTTATCTGTTATGATTTGATGGGAATCCATGTTCTTCCACATGCCTCCCTCTTGGAAAAACCTGCCACACTCAACCCACTGCAATCATCCAACACACAACCTCCTTCATCAACAATCTCCACCAACTCTCCTACCTCCAATAATGCCCACGGCCACTCCATTAAGCCCCTCAACTTTTTCAACCACTCATTAAATTTCTTCCCCAAATATTTCTCCCTCCCCTTTTTATAATTACATTTTATTTAAATTTGTGATGGCACTACAAGAATTATCATTGGTTGAAATAGAAGATTAAGTGGTACCATCCCATTCAATTGCATTTGAGTCAATAAGATCATGAATGAGATGACGAAGTTTGATACATCAATTAGTGAGGCGACTAATACATCAATGATAATCACATAAATCCTTAACATTGAAGCTCTTAATTTGGGTATTTTTTGCATCAACCTCAAATGGTAGAGGGAGAGACATGAGATTACAATCAAATAATTGTTTCAATAAAATATGTGGAGCAATAGGTAAACATGTAAATTGTCATCATATGGGTTATAACTATACCTTAGTAGGTTTAGCCATAACATTAATAATTTCCTTAGAAGTATCCTTAGCGTCAATAGTATTTCATTTAAATGTATATTTATATGAAATTTAGTATTAAATGTACTAGGAGTGATAACAACGTACTTGAGTTTGTTTATATGTTAAAACTTAGTTTCACACTCTTTGAGTGTGTGACATAGATGGTCAATGATAATTGTTTTAGTATGACCATACACCCGAGAATAAACACGTGATTCCTAGAATCACGTGACCTCTTGAGGTCATGCTGAGACAACTAGAATGTGCAAGATTGTAGGAATGTTGATGGGAAACTATAGGAGAATCAGGGATAAGATCGAGTAGTTTGAGTTCCTAGTAGCTAAGTTGGAAAGAGGGTAATTAGAGGATATGTACAAGTAGTGTAATTTCCCTATTGTTTTATTGCTTGGTCTTATTTGAATTCTAAACTAACGTTGAAAGTTCATTTTAGACAACTAAGAAAAGAAATTCCAACTTAAACAAAATACAAGTGTGTTTCAATCATTTAATTAGCTAAATTCATTCTTGATTAATTATCCAAAATGAAATGAACAATATAATATATTTGTTTGAAAATAAATGAACTAAAGGAGTTTAAATAATTAGAGATAACATCTAGTTTTCACAAATTAATTAAAAAAAAGCTAATCTAGAGAAAAAGGAAATTACTTCTCAATTAAATGAAATCTACTTCTACACTAAAATAAAATAAATAGGGAATAGTTGGATGTGTATATTCCTCTGTTGTTTACCATAAAACTTAATCTAACTTAAACACAAATATTTCCAAGTTTTGGTTGTGGATATTTTACTTCTTCTAATTGCCTCACCTTAGAGTCATGAGAAGAAATAAAGCTTCTCATAAGCATTTTCTTCTTCCCCTGAGACTTCCCTTGTAAAGCAATAAATTACACAGAAAACTAATAATGAAGAAATACAACAAAAGGACATACATAGAATCTTCCTCAAGTTCCTTTCCCTTACAGATCCATAGGGATAAGTAAGGGGGAAGTTTTTAATGGAAGCTTTGTTCATGTGCACTTGAAATCTAATTAACAAATATAATGAAGGCTACATGTATTCTAAAGTAAATAAATAAATAAATTATGTGCACAAGAACTTCCTCCAAATAATTTCCCAGGAAAATCCACAGAGATAAGATGAGAAGGAAATATCAGTAGAAGCTACTTACAGGAAATAAACAACTTGAAAATTCTACTTAAAACAAGCTATTAATTTAACAACAAATTTAAATCTAGATTATAAATTTTTGAAGGAAATTAAATAACATCCCCAACATGTTTATTGTTGAACTTAGATGATTCCCAAACATGGTTATTCTTCTCTTTATCCCTTCATCTTATTTTCTAGAGATGAGCAGGGCTGAATTAAGGTTTCAGAGTGCCCTAGGCAATATTAGGAGCATACGCCCACGCCACCCCCCTCACCCTTTGGGACCAGTCATCCACCTGCCTATTCATTTCGAGTTTCAATTTAAAGATAAATTATGTGATCTTATATGAAGAAAACGTATGAAATTGAGACTTAAAGGTTAAAAACATGTTACAAGGAACCTCGCTTTCATTATTTTCCTGAATTTTTCCTGTCTTTTTGTGATTTTTAATTTCCTAAGCACAGAAGCCTTGTGTTTGTTCTAGCTACACAAAAAGGATCATTGAATTGTACTATGTTTTAAGCTTAAGCTCTCTTAAGGAACTATAAATGATGTATTTTACAAATTTTTGGGAAAATAGGGGCAAAATCGTCAATGCGAAGCCATCCAATGTTGGCCAAACACAGGTTTGAGAGAGTATTGTTTATAATAGTTGCAGTATAAATGAATATTGTTGAGAATGATATTATGATATTTGAAAAGTTACCTAAAAATTAATAATAGCTCAAGATTCTTAATCTGGGTTGCCGTGATATTATTTGGGTTTGTTGGTTTTGATGTTGAGAAAATTCTGTCCAGATTTTAAAAAAAATCTAGATTACGGTTAAGGAGAAATAATGAAAATATTATCCTCCTATCTTCTCCAAACGTAGGTTTATTATTGCAGTTATGTAAAATGGTTAGGCCAATTCTTGCATGACTGGTGGATTCGTATCTAATGATCATTGATCATTATTCATCACCCAAAGGTTTGTACAGATTTTTCAGACTCAGCATATGTAACGGCTTCTTGAAATTCTATTCTTATTTACAGGCTTGAGCATCTCTACTTAGTATGACATTGAAAAATTGGGAAATATCCATCAGGTTGTGTGTCTCATCTTGTATCTGTAATAGATCTATATGCATACAAGACAAAGGAAATATATGTCAAAGAAAGGCAGAGTATTTAAACATGATTTTCTATTAGTATGGAAACTGCACCCAAAGTTTTGCTAAGATTGTAAAGCCAAATTCTAAGTCGCATCATATAGCTAAGCGATGTTTCTCTCTCTCTCTCTATATATATATATATATATATATATATTTGAATGCGCAATCGGTCCTATTAATATTGTTTGCATATTTTAACCATGGCAGAGCTGACTGCTGGAAATCTGACCTGCAAAAGTAATTTTTTTGGAAATTATGCCGCCCCTTCCCATTGTGCGCCCTAGGCAACTGCCTAGGTTGCCTAGGGTATGAAACACCCCTGGAGATGAGTCCAATTGGTCTAGGGAGTTGTGTTGGTTGTGGAAGAAAATTAGGAAATAGGAAGAATGTTGGAGTAGACTAGTTGTAGGTAGATTGCTAACAAATACAAGGAGAAGAGCAACAAAGAAAAGATTGAGTTGTTTGTGTAGTTTTGGATAGGATTTCAACTAAGTGATACTACAATCAAAATCAAGAATATCCAACCAATTCTTTGGGAAAATCTTGGGTTTTATAGAAAAACAACAAGGAAGAAGTCCAACACACTTGGAAATCAAGAAATTCTAGATCATCCTAGGAAGGGGGAGTTAAATTTCTAATAATAGTAAGGAAGATGAATTCATACACATCCAACAAGCTTAGAATCGGGGGAAATGGTTTAGAAATGTGTGAGAAAGGTATTAAGAAGATTATAACATGCATACAAAACTTGTAGTTGGAGTCTCAAGTGAAAGTACATGGAACTGCCAGTCTATGTAGACCAGAGGTTATGCAACCTCTGTAGCAGTTGCATAGCTATCACTCTGCCTAGACTACTGGTTACATAACCACTACAAAAGTTACACAAATTTCATGGTGGTTACATAACTTAAGGTTAAAACACTAAGTAAAGGGGGAAAAAAGCATTCACGAAAGCAAGAAAATACAAGGAATTGAAAATTAAAAAATAATAAGCTATACATGAATGTTGTAAAAAAATAAATGGGACCTATACCTCATCACTTATTATGGAAAAAAAAATTACCGTCATAGGGTATTTTCATTGTTCCTCCAATGTAGCACTATGTAATTTTGGTTGCATATATATTTCTCCCTCGAAGAATCATTTTAACCATGAATGGGAGAAAAACGTGAAGTTTGAGTATGGAGATCCTAAATAGGAAAGTTAGAAATTATACCTCATTTGTCTATGTAATGAAATTATGCCAATCCAAGCTTCCTGCCACCATATCTATAGGGATAATAATAATACATGTGTCAGTGCTCCAGCCCTGCACACACACACAGAAACACTCAAAATGACATTAGAAAACACTATATACAATGTTTTACCATTTATAGAAATTATTTATACTTACCCACTTAGTGATTTTTAGATCTCTATTTTACCTATGACCATTTCATGTGAGAGTATAGTCTAACCAACTAGAACTTTGAGACAATGGCATCGCAACTAGCGGTAACGCAAAAGGGTCACGATTGGGTTAGTTATTAGCACTTATTCATTCTTTCCCTAAAATGTAGGAATTAATCAAAACTAGCTATATGAGGCGTAAATTTTAATGATTTTATAGCTAAAATGATCACAAGGGGGGTGCATTTTACTATATGCAATTTATTTGAGTTAATTTGATGCATTTTTATCATTTTCTTTGATTTTTTAGTCTTTAAGGTACAACCCAAATTTTTCAGGTAGAAACACCACAGTGATTACACAACCATCACTTTGCATAGAGTGGTGGTTGCACAACTACCAATCTACTACAAGGGGCAGCTTCATAAATTTCAAGGCAATTTTCAAATTATTGACTAAGTATGGAATTTTTTTGGTTTTTAATTTTTTTTTACAATTTTTGTGAGCTTATTATATGCCTATGAGGTTCTAAATTTATCTTTTCTTGTTGTTTATGGATAAAAGGAGGCTATGTTCGATGCAACAAAGCTCATGAGTAGGATTGGTTTCTCTAGATCTTGAAGAGGTTAACTGAAGAAGAGAGGGGTTTATTGTGGAGGGAATATATTTGGAGGATTTCACAGACATGACTCGTTACACCTACGAATCACTTACTCTATGACTTATTGAGTTATTGGGATGTAGACCAAAATATGTTTTAGCTACTTGAAGTTAGAGGTGATTCGACTATCACCTTAGAGGATGTCTACTAGATTATTGGATTTCATGTCACCAGCTAAAAGTTAGCACTGAAAAGAACTAGCTTGATAGCTAAGGCTCGGAGTTGGGCCACTTACCTTGGAAATGCACATGTACCTAATATTGGTGCCAAGTAGGTCTAGATTGGTTTTATTTGACACCAAACCTATCCCTAATCTATGTGAGGCCATCATTGGTATCTTGGCCTTGCGTTTGATGGGGAACAAGGGCATAGACAAGTTTTTATACTGTCGGGATCCCATTTTGCTGAGAATCAAGATGTACAGTCGGGTTTATTCTTGGGGAGTGGACATTCTAGGTACTACCTATCATGATCTCTATATGGTTTTCATATTGAGGGCTACATCACTTATCCATCCTAGTTTAGTGATGTCTTGGGTGTATGAGAAGATGATCCCCTACCAGAGGGGAGTTGGGATCACAAATCCCATAGTGATCATATCAGCCAGATGGGTGGATGTGGCTCCACTTAGGGCCCCTCCATATTTAGTTTCTACATTTAGTTTAACATATATGATAGCCTAGGCATATCAGGATATGAAAGGCTAGTGGGGCAAGGAGGTGACTGTATTCAATACTTGCCTCATAATAGTTTATTTAGTTGACCAAAGAAGTAAAGTAAAGACCAACTTAGTACTCTAAGTACCTCAGCAGTTCATGCATTTTTATTCTATTGCTCTTCCAATGGTTCCTATAATATATAAAGTGATACAAGAGTTGAGAGCTACTCATAGGGGGAAGATATAGTGGAAATTTACCACACCTAGGATTCCCATTGGCACACCACGGGCTACACCAAATCCAACTGCTGAGGTAACAGTTAGACCATGACAAATACTATAGATTTCCACATGCCCAACATAGAATGAGGAGAAGGAGGATGCTGAGATAGGTTACGACTCATGGAAGGAGACATACTCTGAGTGGCAGGCCACTAGGGAGTCAATAAGTGCTACAGTTGAGGAGTATATAGAGGAGAATACGATACATACTGAGGATACTGAGGAGGAATCTATGCATCTACAGTGTGAGGATGAGGCTATATTTGAGGAGGAGAATATACCAGCTCCTGCGCCAGCACCACTCATTGATCTGATTTGGATTCTTGGAGATTTGAGTGAGTGAAACACTCTTTTCCATATATTTACTTATTTAGACTAGATGTTAGTAAGCTATATTTATTTTTAAAAAATTTCTAACTCAACATTATTTATTTACACTTTACAGGTACTATAGATGGATGGAGAGACCTTATTCATTGTGAAAACTTATACATGTTCATGATCCCTGTGGGGAAGACTTGAGAGGAACTAATTTCCAACTCTAGACATCAAACACTATTCCTTTGGCACATTGATGTGTTTTCTCCATCCCAACATGCTGCAAATGAGCTGACTCAACTGAGGACTGAGATTACCATTCATGAGGAAAAAGAGAGAGATGACATCAAGGAAACTCACACAATAGAGCTACTACTAATGGTCTTTGTACGTACCCAAAATTGTAGGGTACTGCACCATCGGAACCACGTAACACATACCCCAATGATGATACAGGTCTCCTCGCAAGGTGTTTGGGATCCAGAAAAGCTCTCCAAGTATGCGTTATCATCCTACATGCCCCGCTTAGCCCCCGTGTGCTTTGTTTTTCTCTTTTCCCCTATTTTCTTGGCCTTTTGCTCTTTAGTTACGGAACTGCCGCCCTTCCTGGGTGGCGGTCCCGTGACTGCCACCCTAAGCAGGGCGGTGGTCCTGTAACCACCACCTTGCTAACAGTGGCGGTCCTTTATGCATTTTCCAGAATGCTCTATTAACACGACTCACGTAAATTTAAACGATTCACCATCTTTTTTCATCACCATGAGCTTGCATTAATGATTCTGGTTCCCTGGAATAGTGTTTTTCCATTGTTTATAGTTTAATAGATCAATTTCATTTTTACCTTGGGTAAATGCAAATGCTATAAATAGTTGGCTTATGCTTAAGCAAATGGCCCCTCAAATTTGCCTCTGAATTTCTCATTGCAATAGATTAGCCTTTCATTTTACTTAGAATTATTAGTTTCTTTCATTACATGCTTAGTTAGTGTTGTTTTGTTGTTAGGAAGCCACATATCCATATTGTGCAAGTGCTGTTGATATTTTATCCAATCCATTGGAGTAGAATAGTTTGTTTTCAATAGGAAGCCATTAAAGTTGCAAGTTTTGTTCTTCAAACAGGATAGTTTCAGGTTCTGGACGTCTTATGTTGCATGACTCGCAATAAATCCCGTTAGGAATTACATAAGCCAAGCTCTGTACTCTTGCGCTATCCCTCTCCTACTCGCATTGTATTCAGTATGTATCTCAAGCTTCCTTTGTCCCAATATCTACTTCTTTTGATGCTAGCATTACACGCTTTTCTGGATCCACGTGAACACGAAGGAATGAGGAGATCACACTAAGGGAACAAGATCACTCACACCATTGGATTTTCCACTGTTTTGTAGAATCCAGGTTCTAGCTCTCAAAGTTCTAATTAGAATCATATCAAATAGAGTAGTTAATTATTTTATTTCAGTCAATATTACTTTCAATATTGCTAGGGAAGCTGTGAGGATTAATAGTTTATGAGAAACTATGATTCTTTCCTCACTTCTGAGGTAGGATCGAGATTCTTTCAAATAGATTAGATCTGTTATTTCATTTCTTAGAATAGATTTACAACTGCACAGGAAAGTAGCTATACTCGGTTACTTTGTTTGTTTTAAAATTCGACACTAGGTTAATTGTCAATTTCTAGATATATTAAAATAGCTGCTCTTTCAAATTCATTTAAAAATTCATCAGAAAATAATAAAAATATAGAATTTATATATGTTATAGACATACTTCGCATAGTTAATTTTATTTTTCTGCATTTAATTTACATTATTGCTTTTTTATGACAATCACAAGACCTAGAGAGCCTAGGGAATATGTATTCGAGCCAATCATGCCCCAACCCAATCTTGTCACAACCATAACTGATATAGATCAGAATCTCAAGATCCAAGTCTTCCAAACAACGGTAAACTTACAATAAATCAGTTTCCAATTGCACGGGTTGAACATAGAAGACGACCAAGCACACACATTTTGGTCAAATCAACCAAACTACAGATTATCCTAGATTCATATCCGTATGACTGTAGAAAGGTTTGAAAGAGAGCATACCTTTGGTTGTGATCCTTTGGTCCCACAGCCAGACGCAGGAGACACTCTCACAGATATATATACCAACTTGAGAATTCAGGTTGCACAAACGCCTGTAAGATATTCTGAGAAGATCACACAATTATTAATTCTGAATATAGAAGTTGAAAAGGCATATGACTATTAGATATTAGGGATTAGGGATTGATCCCACACATGACCATAGTAGGACCACAACAAATACGAATCTACGGTTATGACCCACAAATCCCACAGCCCAACGAGCCCATAGGTGAGTCAGACATAGATATTGGCCTACGTACACTACTATTCAGATCTACTCCACTTCCACCTATCATCATCAAACAATTATCCTTGGTAGACATAGCAGCTAACAAAGCTAAGGAGTTCTAGACTAGGCCAGAAAATCACTCATAGATTCAATTATATTTGCCATCCTCCCCATGACCTTATCTAGAGATATACGTGAAACTATCCCCAGAAATTTTCCACGTATTCCACAACCTATAGACCGAATCATGCCAGAGCTTGATATTGATTGGAGCCTTCGAGAAGTCATCCTTGTTGATCGATCTATCACACCAGTTCAGGTTAGGAGGGCCTTATTTACCTTAGATTCATAATTTCCACTAGTGGACGTCGAAGACATCAGATTGCTCAATTAGCTTCTCTGTATACCACACATATTTTAATCCCCACCGGCTGTCTCGGCATGACCTCGAGAGGTCAGGTGCGAGGAAAAGTTGCTTGTAGATTCCCATGCTCATGTGAAACTTTCTACTCTCTGGCCTGGAATCAAATTTCTACTGGTTATTTCAAATTAAAACAACTCTTTCATCTTTACTACCTCATTAGCTTTCACTATCACCTTCGCTCCTTCCCATTATTCTGCGGGTATTCATATACCCCCTGAATATGTCAGGATTTGATGCATATGGTAGGCCTCTCTTAGGTCTTGAGGCATACTACGCTCAACTGAATGGAAAATCATCACCCTCGCTCTCAGTATGGGGTGACAACTACTCAACTAACCAGTTGTCAACACAAACTCCAAGGGTTAGATATAGCTCATCTTTCCAAATAGAGGAGTTGGATCAGCTCACTCAAACACAACAAATAGAGCCTTCATGCTCGAACAATATGATGTTCACAGGAAAGTCTAGTTCATCTCCTCAGGTACTACTTAGACCACAAATTATTAGACAATCAGACTCATACCTGGGTTTAGATGATGAACATTCGGTTATGAAAGGAATGAACAACATTCTCTAAGTATGTACCCACCTATAGGAGGTTTACAAACACAACCCGAGGTCTCTTTTCAAGGAAATACCTCCATGCCACTGCATATAGGAAATGCCCTCGGGGAAACTTGACAGGGCAGCAATCAATTCATAGCAGGATATCACATGCCTATACAACACCATGATATACAATAGACACTGCTAAGGAAAAACACTCTGACTTCACCAAATGAATTCATTTCAATGTTAGTAGAAAAAATGAGAGGGTTAGAACTTGCCCAGGAAAATCACCATTCTCAACTCATGCAGGCAGGAAATTCCAAACCTAGCCAAATAGACCTCCTCACAGGAATAGGTATGTAAGGCGTGACCCCTCAGTATTCACAAAAAATTCCAATTAGAACCACCGTTTCTAATACCGTTCCAATACCTTCCGGTCTAGTACAAAATAATCCATTCTTGGACAATACCCCTTCATACTTAAACATGTACTCCAAATCACCACAAGGGGATATGTTCTCCCCTCCCGGTATTTTTACTCAATCACATGGATTCCCTTATGCTCTTATCAATGCATATACAACACCATATCAACAACCCATTCCACCTCCACTCCCTCAACAGGCTCCATCAATGGTCGAAACCTATGCGATAGGGACATATTCAAAATACTTGAAAGAGCCCTTAGATTTCACCATACGAAGTGTCATGCTTCTAAGACCCCTTCCTGATTTGCCCAAGTACAAAGGTGAGGGAGATCCGAATGCACATATCAAATCTTACGCTACAACCATCCAAGAACTACTCCCATGGGATGGGGTTGTTGCTAAAATATTCCCCAAAACTTTGGAGGGCATTACTCTTAATTGGTATTATAGAATACCTGAAGCTTCCATCCATTCATTCAAGTAACTCGTGTCAGATTTCATCAAGGCCTTTGACATGAACAAACTATTAAGGACAAGAATCAGGGAATTATTGCACATTAAGAAAGAACACAATGAATCTGTCACCCATTTCATCCAGAGGTGGTGCACAGTTCTCTATTCTTCAGCAAGTGCTCCAAACATGGATCAGATGGAACTATGTGATCTATTCCTTCATTTTCTCAGCAGAGAGGTAAAGGAAGAAGTCTAGAAGTTCCCGCTAAGAACTTACGATGAAGTACTTGAGAGTGCTCTCCGAATAGATCAAGTGGCAATTGATATTGGTCACAAGACATATGGAGCAAATGGGAGGTTAATCACCTCCAACCAAAACACTACAACCTATCCTAGTACCACGAATGTCAATCAAGGACCTAAAATTCTTAACAAAAATCACGGAGTGACAACAGATGGAGTAACCGATCAAGCTATAAAGGTAAATGTTGTGAATACTCCACCATAAATAAACAATCAACAAAACAATAACTTTACTCCAACAATCAACACAGTGGATTTTAATCATCCACAACAACAACAACGGCGAAGCCCTACATGGGATCCAAATCAAAGTTCAACTAGGTATCAAAACTAGAATTCAAACCACAAACAACAAATGCAAAACTTTAATAAGCAATGGTTCGATCAAAGTTTTAGGCCACAATATACACCGAACCAACAAACTAGGAATTACAATCCTAACTCCTATTGTGGTTTTCACAAAATCCAAGGCCATGACACTAGAACATGTCATGACTACAATAAATTCATGCAACATTTTCCAGAAGAACAAAGACAACCTTTCATAGATATGTTCTTGGCAAATCTTGCCTCACCAATGCCATATATTTTTACAGGGGCAGTTTCCCCTCAAAATGCACCCCTCAAGATCTTCAATGATCCGCTCCCAAATCACAACAATAACAAGTTAAATCCAAGTGGGACAAACAAGGGTGTAGTTGCAGGAAACAATGATCATGAAGCTTCAACTTCGCTAAATCCATTAGTTACGCCACAATTAGGAAGTTAGCCACAACCTAAGATAGTCAGTTTAGTGGAGTTAGATACTGAACTACCCGTAGAAGCTCTAACAAGGACACGAGAGTATTCCTCTCAGCTAAGTCCAAGCTACCCGCTAGAAACAGGAAATATCTAACAAGTATCAACAAAACCTGTAGTTTCTTATGATTTAATTAATGATCTAACAAAAACCTTCTTGCATATCTCCTTTTTAGATTTATTAAAGAACTCCCCTGCTCACAGGGCTTCTCTTTTAGAATCATTGGGTTTAGGTCATCTAATTAGCATCACTCCACCTCCCGAAACATAGGTAAATCATATAGACTTTGATATCCATCCTCCGGGGCAGACGGATAGGGACACTGAATTCATATTCGATATAAAAAAATGCTCACAGACGCTGAAATTGCATGCCAAGGTGATCCGGCCTTACACTTGCAAGTGTGGGTCTATAACAATTATGTGAAATGCGCGATGGTTGACGATGGGGCAGCAGTTAACATATTCCCTTTTTCTTTCCTTCAAAAGCTATGGTATGGAGAAACCAATTGTTCCACGACTCAAAATACGCTAAGAGGCTATGACAACCTTAAAGCCACTTCAATTGGAGCTATAATACTACCGGTCACCTTAGGACCCAAAACAATCCTGACTGAGTTTTATATTATAGATCGGGACACTAACTATAATATGATCCTCGTCCAACCATGGATACACCGTATGAAGGCAATCCCTTCTACATTATTTCAAGAAGTAAGATTCTTACATTTAGGAAAGGTGTTCATAGCCAAACGTGATCCAAAACCATTCGATATACACCAGCTAACCTACAGAAAAGACCAGGCATACACTCAGAGTTTGAACTCCCAACAAACCAACTTAATAAACCTACCGATGTGAAACCAAACGAAAAGTTGGTATCTACGATATATCTCGAAACTATGACCCTAGCCAAGGTAACCGTAGCCCCCAAAGATGAGGCTAACACTATAGAAACAGTATCATTAGGAACTACTACAAAAAAATTGAATTACTAGAACATGATCTACCAATGTTCTTACCATTTGATTCTGTAGGCATGGGGTGCACCCTAGGTGTTGGTTCTCTTCCAGTAGTGGATCTCTACATGATGGAAGTAGAGAACGTTAACACAACAAGTGTCCCAGTACCCATGTTCCTAGATAAGTATTGGACTCTCCATTTCGATGGAGCTAGATGTCATTACGGAGCTGGGGCAGGTGTAATCCTTACTTCTCCCGAGGGAAAAGTCTTACCATTTTCCTTTAAGCTAAAATTTGAATGCACTAGCAATGGCACCGAGTATGAAGCCCTTCTCCTTGGCCTCATCCTAGCTAAGAGAATCGGTGTTGATAACATCAGAGTGTTAGGAGACTCACAATTTGTAGCAAACCAAGTCTCTGAAGTATATGAAACCAGAGCTGAGCACTTACAACTCTACAAAATGGCTATATTGAATTTAAGCAAGGAATTTGACTTCATATCAATTGAATCAATCCCACGCGAACAAAATCTTCTTGCCGATTCAATAGCAACCTCAGCGTCATGCTTCACTCCAAGCAGTGAGTTGAAAAATACCCATTTTACGGTATCCCTTTGTACCAAACCATTAGTAAAAAAATGTCAAGCCCTCGTTTAATGAACACAAATGAGAAAAAATCTACTATCCTAGACCACATTGATAGTGAGACAACCACTCTTGATTACTTAAATGCCTATGCGGCATTACATCTCACCCATCACGCAATAGATTTATCTTTGATCCAGCATTCATCTTCCTATTACGGGAATCCCATGACAGAGCTTCCCCCACAAAAGGAACTCAACATATAAACAATTGAGAATGGAGACAAACTGGAGCTACCCCTAGCCCCGCCTGAGTTTGGAGAAGGTAACGCTTCTCTAATCGAAGAAACAATTGATATTAACATTGGAACGGAAGATGAACCAAGGATACTGAAGTTAGGATCCTCGTTAACTCCATTAGAAGTAGAAATACACACTTGGATCCTCAAAGAACATCAGAAGGTGTTTGCATTTAATTATAAGGAAATGACAGGAGTTTCACCCCACATTGCGGTACACAACCTCGTCACTAAATCAGATACAAAACCGGTTAAGAAAAAATCGAGACCAATGAAACCCAAGGTAGCTCTCATGGTAAAAGAGGAGGTAATAAATATCCTCCAAGTAGGATTCATCAAACCAGTCGATTACTCTCAGTGGGTATCTAATATTGTTCTAGTTCTCAAAAATAATGGAAAGATACGCATCTACATAGACTTCCAAGACATTAACAAAGCATGTCCTAAAGATGAATTCCCATTACCATCCATAGACATCATTATTGATGCAACAGCTGGATTTGAGCTTTTGTCTCTCATGGGTGGATTCTCAAGATACAATCGAATCAGAATATCTGAACAAGACCAAGCTAAAACCACATTTATAACTCCTTGGGGAACCTATTGCTATGTTGTTATGCCATTTGGTCTCAAGAACGCTGGTGCTACATACCAGTGGGCTATGACATATATATTTCATGATCTTATTCATAAAATTGTGGAATCCTACGTAGATGACTTGTTGGCCAAGGCCAAGAAGTGTTGTGACCATCCGGAAGTGCTTCGTGTCATTCTTTCACGTCTGATAGAATACGGAGTCACGCTAAATCTAGAAAAATGTGTCTTTTGTGTGACAGGAGGGAAGCTCCTAGGTTAAATTATATCATCACATGGGATCGATGTTGACCCAACCAAAATTAAGTCTGTTCTCGAAATGGTCCCACCTTTGGATGAATCTGGAATTAGATCATTTCTCGGAAAACTTGGTGCAATCCAGAGATTCATCCCGGACTTAAGTTTCACCATTCATCCAATCAACAATCTACTCAAGAAATATTATAGCACTGATTGGACCGAAGACTACAATGAAGCTTTCAATGTAGTTAAGTGTTTCTTGTTATCACCACCTACACTAATGCCACCTAAGCCAGATCACCCGTTAATTTTATATTCACGAGCCACCAATGTCTCACTAGCCTGTATTTTGGCTCAAGAAGATGATGACAATAGAGAACGTGTAATCTATTTCATCAGCCGGACATTACTCAATTATGAAATATGCTACACATAAGCAGAATGAGAATGCCTCGCCATAGTCTTTGCAACAAAATTCTTAAGACATTACATGTTAAATCAAGAAACAAAGGTCATTGTAAAAATAGACCATTTACAAACTTTCCTCACGCAAGGGTCCTTGTCTAAAAAGTCTGGGCGCTTTATAACCTTAATGGGTGACTTTGAATTAACATTCGTAAATCAGAAGTCAGTTAAAGGACAAATCATCACGGATTGGTTAGCTGATAATCCATTAGACGGAGGCGATCTAGTAGATCTGGACTTTCTAGATGAGTGCGTATACTACGTCGAAACCTGACCTTCTATCTCTAAGTGTCCTTGGTACACTGATATCATTAATTATATCATGGACCGTACATATCCAGAAGGTGCTACACCACAATGAAGAAGGTGGTTATGCATTATCATAGCTAAATATGTCATCATAGAACAAGTCCTCTATCGAAAAGTGTTCGATGGAATGCTTCTAAGATGCGTCAACACAGAAGAATCCAAGAAGATTCTCCATGAATCTCACAGTGGAATGTGTGGAGGCCACTTCGGTGGCCATGCCACCACTCGTAAAATACATCGAATAGGCTATTTCTAGCCCACTCTAGAGCATGACACAGTAGAGTTTGTACGAAGGTGTCATAAATGCCAAGAATTATCTCATGAGATTCACATGCTGGCACAAGCTCTACAACCAATCGCTACTCCATGGCCCTTTTCTACGTGGGGCCTAGATTTAATAGGGAAATTCTCTCCCTCATCTATAGATGGCCATAATTTTATAATCACGGCCACCGAATATTTTACCAAGTGGGTAGAGGCTATGCCTCTTACTACTGTACAGGTTCTGTAATCACCAAGTTCATTTTGAACCAAATCATTTGCAAGTACAGTGTCCCGCAAGTCATTATCTCAGATAATGGGACTTATTTTAAGAATGACAAAGTTTTTGAATTATGTAATAAATTTAAAATAAGCCATCATATAGCCTCCTTGTATTACCCTCAAGCCAATGGACAGGCTGAGGTGACAAATAAAACATTAAAAGCCATTCTCCTTAAAACAGTGAAAGAAAACAAATGAGATTGGCCTTTAAAGTTATATCCAGCCTTATGGGCCCACCGAACCTCAATAAGGACACCAACAGGAGTGACTTCTTTCTCACTAGTATTCAAGGTAGAAGTAGTTCTCCCTTTTGAGGTTGAAATACCCAGTCTCCGCATTTCATTACAAGGGATTTTGGATGAAGAAACTTATAGAGAATCATGTCTCTCAAAACTAGAAAGCCTAGATGAAGCTAGGTTAGATGCTGAACAGTGGCACAGAGTCTATGCTGACCGGATGTGTTGGCAGTATAACAAAAATGTCTATGAACGCGATATATATGAAGGTGATCTAGTTCTAAGGCTAGACATCCGGATCAATAAAAATACCGGTAAAGGAAGTTCCGGCCCAAATGGTTGGGCCCATACCGAGTCATGAAGGACTATGGAAATAGTGCATATCTCCTATGTACGTTAGAAGGTGAGGAATTTGGTGAAACAGTCAATTCCCTGCACCTCAAACGATTCTACGCGTAAGCAACTAGCACTACTTGTATAATTATATCTACATTGCATCTTCATATAGATTAGGATCATTTTGTCTACTTGTTTCATACAAAAATTGTGATCAAGGAATTTATTCTCAAAGCAATTCATTACAAACTCATGATGTTATTGGCATAAACACTCTAATCATACTTCTCTATTTCCATGATATCATCAAACTATTTCAGAATCATTTCATCAAATAAAGCTAGATATGACAAGGTCTTAATGGTAACCATGCCAAGATCTACGGGTTTACTCTCACTTTTGGTTTCTTCTTAGGATAGGTGTCTTGCCTATGGTCTATTCTAGAAGCTTCATGGTGTCACATCTATCTCATACGTATATCTCTTTGGAAATAAGAACACACTGACATTTTGCTCAAGTAAACAAGTCAAATATAGATCAAACAGAAAAATTTTAATTTACACATTTCCTTGCCCCACCAACCTTTGGTGATAAGCTTACATCTCTTACTAGTGATGTAGGGTTGGGAAAGGATGGAAATGCCCTTACTCACCTATGCCTTTCCTATGGTGATAAACCCATGATTCTTACTAGTAGCATAGGGCAAGGTGTAGGGGGTCCTCATGAAAAACAACCGTAAAAGGTCATAGACAAACAATTCAAATCTTGAATCCTTGAGTCAAAAACAAATGAATCAGATGTCCAAAATTCCAAGAGAATTAAAAATCATAAAAACCCATATTTTGTCTACCATGTGGCCATCTACGGATCTAAGTCTAGATAAACCGCAAAGAAATTTGCATCCCAAAACTATGAATTCACTTGAGTGGAGTAATCTTGTAGCATCCTAATTTTATTCCGTCAAAGCTTTGTCTATCTCTCATCACTATCATTTCAACACATTTCATAGCTTATACCCTTTCTAACTCTTGGTGATGAGCCCTCACATCTTACTAGTTGTGTGGAGTTAGGAGAGGGGCAGGTCTACCTGCTCATCATACCAGTTTGTCTTCAACACTTTGCCAAAACAAATATGAGGTATCCAAGATTTCTTACAGAAACTAAGATTCAAAATCACATTGTATCTACATTATCATATATCAGCATCATGAAATACAAAAAGAAAGTAAAACATTTGTATCATTTATTCTCCATTGCATATATTCTAAAGAGCATACATGCATAACATCATAATTTACATGAGGAAACTAGAAAGGAAACAAAGCCATGAATGCCAAAAGTCTGATCCAAAAAGAATATATATATATGTATATCTCAAAATTCATGTATAATGCCATCATGCGCTAAGCATGGTCAAAACTCTCAAAGAGCCCGAGATATACAAAAGAATATATCATACAAATTCTAGGAGAGCCAAGTGGCTTCTCAACCCCTATGAGACCCCTCCGAAGGTGCACGCCCGTGCCTAGGACTCTGGATATGCCAGCGCTCTTAGTGCATGAAGGGATTAGGATCCTGAGGGGCAACTACAGTCTCGCCACGAGAATGACTCCTCATCAGGCACTCGGCTGTCCTATACCCTGCTAGCTCCATGCGGAGAGTCAATACCATCCTGGCCACATGCTAGACTAGGGAAAAGATGTCAGTGTGTCTACCAGCTGCTGAGGGCTCCCTAGCATCCATGGAAAACTCTGCACGTGTCCTCTCCATGGGGATCATCAGGGTATCCGTGCATACTTTGCAAATCAGGGCTCGCTACTCATCGGTGGTCTTTGCAAAAAAAGGAGAAAAAAAATTAGAAACAAAACAAGAGATAAAATACAAGAGAAAACAAAAGGAGAGATAGACACTAAGGAAATCCTAATTAAAAACAAACATTAAAAGGAAGGATGGTAACTTACTCGGATCACCAGGCCTCCAGGATGGATCTCTAGGGTCAGCACCTGCCATAGATGCCGCCATTGACTGAGGTGCTCCCCTCGTGGCTGGAGCAATGTAGCATCCTACAACAGACTCATCCTCCCCACCATGGCCCTGGGAGAGTTGCTCCTCTGAAACAAGAGTAACTCTCTCCACACTCTGCTCGGGCCTCTCTGCCTGCATGATATCTTAAGTGTCATGCCACTTAGGATCACTATCCTCCTAAGTCTCCTCCTCTATCTCTCCCACTATAAACTCCTCATACTCGGAGTCTATATCGATGGGGTCATCACTGCTATGGGCAGGACCCATAGCAATCTGAAGTAAGGGTGCCTGAGGTGCACCAGCTCTCCCTCGGGCACGTACTACCCTCCTGACCGCAATAGGAATGCCAAGAGTAACAACTGTCCAACCCCGGCCTCTAGGACCCCCTCTGGCCTCTCAAACTGACCTATATACTGGTGCTACCGGGGGAAGCATGCCCATGTAAGGTAGGCCAAACTACTGAGGAACTCGGCCAAAGAGGTGTATATCCACTCACCCCACTCTATCAATAATCTTCCTTGTGGTGGAGTAGGAGATCAAAGTAAGAGCCTCCTCACCCCATATACCTACCATGGTCTGATATGGTGTGGCCTCCATGTCATCGATGGTCAGAGAAGTAACTGGCTGATGAGGTTCTCTAAGCACTGACATATCTGTCCATCTGGCTGATCTCACAGCTTTGAGATCTGTCACCTCTACACCTCTACCATAGGGAATGAAGTGCTCATAAACCCAACTCATGACCAAGGTCAGGTGGCTCAAAGACTACCCCTATAAATGGACTACCCTGTACAAGTCATGGTAGGTAGTCCTAAGTATGTTTTCTCCCCAGGCGTAGGCCCTCGATCTGTGTAATGATGGGGGACCAGCAATATAACAGTGTGTCTCCTCCCTTGTCCCCGATCAATCTTGAGGCAAGGATCTCCATAATAGCCTGGCGAAGCAAGGGGATGGAAAAACTAGGAATGGATCGAACTCTGACCCCTTTCTTCAAACCCGTGGAGATGACTGCATCTCCCATATAAGTGGCCCATTGTGCTATCTGGGCCTGTGAACCTACTGTCTCGAGGGTAAGATGTCTCCCAATGATTGGGACCCCCATAATATGATAAACGTCCTCTAGTGTGATGGTCCACTCACCTCAAACCCCTGGTAATTGGAAGGTGTTCCGATCAGCATCCCAATAGGAGAATAAGTCACAAAGAATGTGACTGGATGGTGCAACATGTGGGACACGTGAAATACGTAGTATCCTGGCCCTCTGAAGAGTGTCCTCCTCATCCTGAGAAAGTGCATCTAGTACTGCTGGGAGCCAGTCACACTCGCTCTCTCGGCTCCACTGAATGTACTCCTCTCTTGCCTGCATACACCCAAAAACACACAAAACAGAGCAAGTTAGCATCCAAGTGATATTAGAAAAATCATGAAAACACATAGAAATGCTAAAAATGCAAAAACAATCTCAAACAGGTGTTCTTTTGGCATTCTATTCAAAACCGCCGCCCTGAGCAGGGAGGCAGTTTCATAACTTCCGCCTTAAGGGCGGCGGTCTTGTAACTGCCACCCTGAATAGGGTGGCGGTCATGTAACCGCTGCCCTAGGTAGGGCGGCGGTCGTGGCCCGAAAACACATGCGGGTTTTATACCCTAAAAGAAGCCTAAAAATGCCAAAAGAGGACCATTTTAACTAAAACAAGGCCTACCAAGTAGGCGCCCCCCCTAGATAGACCTTTTGAACCTAACATTTTCAAAAATAACCCCCCCATGACAAAGATTTTAGCATTTTAAAATTGAGGAGGTAAAAATGGTAAAATGAGGAAAACTAACATGTGATCTCGCGGGTCGATGATCTGCACGCAAAGGCATGATCACTATCTCACCATGAATGTTTTGACTCTACTCTCGTAAAAAACTGTCACCGTGGGTCCCAAAGCTCAAAATCGATCAAATCAACATGTGCAAATGAATAGGAAAATGGGCCCACTTTCATATATATAACAGCCTAACTTGTTTTGAATGTTTTTTTTAAGCAGGTTTGGAGCGCCGACGGAGGTAAGTTCTTAACCCCGCACAAATGGTACATCCTTGTTTCCCATTATTTTAGCGTTTATTTTCTGATCTATCTTGTCTATCTGCACTTGAGTTCTCTTTTCATTTTGTAGGAAACATGAATTTTGGATGGCATCATTTCGACACACAGACGTACTAGGTATGACTTCCAACTTCCCATTTTGGGACCGCCATACTCGGACCCACCATTTTACGCCTCTTCATGGCTAAAACGCTTCTCTGAGGGGGAAATATGTACGTACCCTAAATTGTAGGGTACTGTACCATTGGAACAACGTAACACGTACCCCAATAATGATACAGGTCCCCTCCCAAGGTGTTCGAGATCTGGAAAAGCTCTCCAAGTATGCATTATCATCTTGCATGCCCCGCTTAGCCCCCACGTGCTTTGTTTTTCTCTTTTCCCCTCTTTTCTTGGCCTTTTACTCTTCAGTTACGGAGCTGCCGCCCTACTCAGAGCGGCGGTCCTTTACGCATTTTCCAGAATGCTCTTTTAACATGACTCACGGAAATTTCAATGATACACCAGCTTTTTTCACCACCATGAGCTTGCATTAATGATTCTGGTTCCCTAGAATAGTGTTTTTCTATTGTTTATAGTTTAATAGATCAATTTGGTTTTTACCTTGGGTAAATGCAAATGCTATAAATAGTTGGCTTGTGCTCAAGAAAATAGCCCCTCATATTTTCCCATGAATTTCTCATTGCAATAGATTAGTCTTTCATTTTACTCATAATTCTTAGTTTCTTTTATTGCATGCTTAGTTAGTGTTGTTTTGTTGTTAGGAAGCCACATATCCATCTTGTGCAAGTGTTGTTGATATTTTATCCAATCCATTGGAGTAGAATAGTTTTTTTTTCAATAGGAAGCCATTAAAGTTGCAGGTTTTGTTCTTCAAATAGGATAGTTTCAGTTTCTGGATGTCTTATGTTGCAAGACTCGCAATAAATCCTGCTAGGAATTACATAAGCCAAGCTCTGTACTCTTGCACTATCCCTTTCCTACTCACATTGTATTCAGTCTGTATCTTAAGCTGCCTTTGTCCCAATATCTACTTCTGTTGATGCTAGCATTACATGCTTTTCTAGATGCACGTGAACACGAAGGAACGAGGAGATCACATTGAGGGGACAAGATCACACAAACCATCAGATTCACCACTGTTCTATAGAATCCAGGTTCTAGCTTTCAAAGTACTAGTTAATTACTTTATTTCAGTCAATCTTACTTTCGATATTGCCAGGGAAGCTGTGGGGATTGATAGTTTCTGAGAAACTATGACTCTTTCCTCACTTCTTAGGTAAGATCGAGAGTCTTTCAAATAGACTAGATTAGTTATTTTATTTCTTAGAATATATTTACAATTGCACAGGCAAGTAGCTATACTCGGTTACTTTGTTTGTTTTAAAATTTGACACTAGGTTAATTTTCAATTTCTAGATATATTAAAATAGATGCTCTTTTAAATTCATTTAAAAATTCATCAAAAAACAACAAAAATATAGAAGTTATATATGTTATAGACATACTTCGCATAGTTAATTTTATTTTTTTGCATTTAGTTTACATTATTGCTTTTGTATGACAATCACGGGACCTAGAGAGCCCAGGGAATATGTATTCGAGCCAATCGTTCCCCAACCCAATCTTGTCACAGCCATAACTGATATAGATCAGAATCTCAGGATCCAAGTCTTCCAAAAAACGGTAAACTTACAACAAATCAGTTTCCAATTACACGGGTTGAACATAGAAGACAACCAAGCACACACATTTTGGTCAAATCAACCAAACTACATATTACCCTAAATTCATATACGCATGACTGTAGAAAGGTTTGAAAGAGAGTAGACCTTTGGCTGTGATCCTTTGGTCCCACATCCAGACACAGGAGGCACTCTCACAGATACAGATACCATCTTGAGAATTTAGGTTGCAAAAATGCCTGTAAGATATTCTGAGAAGATCAAAAAATTATTAATTCTGAATATAGAAGTTGAAAAGGCATATGACTATTGGATATTAGGGATTAGGGATTGATCCTACACATGACCATAGTAGGACCACAAAAAATAAGAATCTATGGTTATGACCCACAAATCCCATAGCCCAATGAGCCCATAGGTGAGTCAGACATAGATACTGGCCTACGTACACTAGTATTCAGATCTACTCCACTTCCACCTATCATCATCAAACAGTTATCCTTGCTAGACATAGCAGCTAACAAAGCTAAGGAGTTTTGGACTAGGCCAGAAAATCACTCATAAAGTCAATTATATTTTCCATCCACCCTATGACCTTATCTGGATATATACACGAAACTATCCCCGGACATTTTCAACATTTTCCACAACCTATAGACCGAATCATGCCAAATCTCGATATTGATTGGAGCCTTCGAGCAGTCATCCTTGCTGATCGATCTATCACACCAGTTCAGGTTAGGAGGGCCTTCTTTGCCTTAGATTCACAATTTCCACTAGTGCGTGTCAAAGACATCAGATTGCCCAATTAGCTTCTCTGCATCCCACACATATTTTAATCCCCACTGGCTATCTCGGCACAACCTCAGGAGGTCAGGTGTGAGGAAAAGTTTCTTGTATATTCCCACACTCGCTTGTCACTTTTCCATCGTAAAGTCTCTCACCTAGATAGTCCTGTTATCAAAAATTCACCCCCCAAGGTAATTTTGATAACATATCGATTCAAGGCAAAAAATCATGTTTCTGGGGTCCCCTCGGTTTCTTTGTAACCCTCCTGTCTAAGAAGAAAACCCAACGTTTTAAAAGTATGTGAAAAATTTGCAAAGAGCCAGGCTTGAGGCCAAAATATAGAGAAAATCAACTAAGGCAGCACTAGGGACAGTTGGGACGTCAGGGCCCGAATCGGCTGAAAAATAGCTAGACGGTCCGCGCAACAAAGGGACATCCGGGCTGTGGGGATGCGCGGGACACGAAAGGGCGAACCGGCCAAAGGTGAAAAAATTGACTAACTGTTGTGCAGGCAATCATGGAAATTTGGGCTGTGTTGTCCACTCAAAATTCCCTGCTCTGATGAAAGTAAAAAAATTTCAAAATTTTGAGTTTTAAGTGTTTTCTCTAATGTACCGAAGTCATGAAATTGAGAAAAGTCTACAGTTTTGGGTCATTTTGTATGTATTTCGGGCCTGTCGGACATTTTTGTCCCACGTGTCCCAAGTTCTGAAAGTACGCTTTGTTCCCCGATTGGCCGAAATCCCCGAAGTTGTTCCATTTTCGGGCCTGTCGGAACTTTTTGTCCCACCTGTCCCAAGTTCAAAATTGCGCTCTGTTCCCCGATCGGCCGAAATCCCCGAACCGCGTACTTCGCTCTTTCATGTTCCAAGTGTCCCAAACTTTTCGTGCGAGTTGTTCCATTTTCACCCGAACCACCCGAGTCGCATACTTCGGAACTTTTTGTCCCAAATGTCCCAAGTCAAAAAGTGCAAGTTGTTCCATTTTCAGCCGAAACACCCGAACCGCGTACTTGAGAACTTTTTGTCCCAAATGTCACAAGTCAAAAAGTACAAGTTGTTCCATTTTCAGCCGAAACACCTGAACCGCGTACTTCGCTCTTTCATGTCCCAAATGTCCCAAGTTCAAACGGGCATTTTGTTCTTTTCGGCCAAAAACACCCGAACCGCATTCCATTTTCGGTCGAAACACCCGCACCACGTACTTCACGCGTTTTCATCCCAAATGTCCCAAAATGCATTTGTGCGTCTTCTCCCTGTTTCACCCGAATCGGCCGAGCCACGTGTTTTGTGCATTCACGTCTCACATGTCCCAAGTGAACCAAGTGTCATTCGTACTATTTTTTACCGCTCTACCCAAATATCCTGCTTATTCAAATTGGTGGGTATGCATTAAATGCGCATTGATCACCCTTCTCTCTCAGTCAACAGCCAACACGTCAGTCCCTCGTGGCAGAGACATAGCTGAGGTGTTAAGGAAATTCAAGCAGCAGATTCTGAAGTTGGTGGGTCCCTCTCGGTGACTGGCCACCTGTCTTCTTCTCCTTGTTCTTTTCTCTTCTTCCCTTTCTTTTTCCATTTTATTTGTAATAAGCTAAGGTATTGCGATTGGTGGTTCTTAACTATTCTTGGTTAAACAAGTAGTTACGAAGAATAAATAATTTGTAAGCTATATAATGGCCTTCCTTACGCCATTCTGAGGGGAGGAAGAACTTGGCTTATTTTCCAAAAGTGTAAATAGATTATAAAGAAATCAATACAGAAGGACTTTCCATTCTTTGTCTATCTGATCTCTGTTATTCCTAAGCTTTCATTTATTTTCTTTGTGAAGATCATTTGTCTCAAGTTTTTTAGTCTCACCGATTGCATACTCTTCAACTTTGCAAGCCTGGTGATCTTGTATAACCAAGAAGGAACTTTGTGTCCTTGATTAATGAATCTGTGTTATGTTAAGAAACTTTGTGTTCTAGCAGATGTTATTTACAGAACTTTGTGTCTCTGAATTCCATCTTATTTATCCAATACAAATGATCTTGTTTCAATTTACTGTGACTTCGCATACATAAAGAATTACTCTGATATCTATAATTCTGCATGTTGCCTTTCTGCTCTTTCCCATACTCTTTTTCCTCAGTCCTTTTGTAATTGATGATCTTCATAGAAAACACTTTCGTAATATCCAAGTTTAACCAACAAATCATGTTTTGTACATTTGTAAATAGGTTCGTTTCTGAATAAGGGAACCTCTCCCATTAAAGAGGAGGGACTTCTTGTCCCCTGACTGTTGCTCTTCTTAAAAGTCCTATTTGACGACCAACATTTTTGGTGACTCCGCTGGGGAAAATCATATTCCAGTTCTGTAATTTTTTTGATCATCCTTTGATCTGGTGACTCTGTGTTTTACTCGAGGGAGAAGGGCCCTTGGTATTGAAGATTCTCAGTTTCAGCTTTTGGAGCAGCAGGGTTTTCCTTTCCCTTCAACAAGAAATAGAAGGACTCGTTTGACAAGCACTCCACCTGTTCAAGACAGAATTCCTACGGGTGGTATTCCTTCAGAGCCAGCTAGCCCTAATCTTCAAGCTTTGATTCTTGCTGGTGTTGCAGTCCCTCTCCAAGCCGTTTTTCCAAGAATGGCTGCGCCATTACCATGGGGTCATCGTGTCGGGCCCCTGGCCCTTACTCAGCCTTTGCATGAGTTACCCAGAGGTAACCGGAAGAACTTTCCTAAATTCAAAGGCGATGGCAAAGTACATCCTGATGAACACATCGCAGCCTTCATTGTTGCATGTGGAGTTCTGGGAGTCGAATATGAAGACGTCTCCGTAAGGCTGTTCATCGAGACATTACAAGATAATGCTGTTGATTGGTTCTACCACCTTCCGGCTGGCGCTATCACCGACTGGGACACAATGAGAACTCAGTTTGAAAACCGTTTCAAGCCGGCAGAAGATGTACATGCCTTGCTAGCCCAAATCTCTCAGATAAAGAAAGATTCACAAGAGCCCATGAGAGAATTTGTGGCCCGATTCAACAAATTGATCAATAAAATTCCACAGCCTACCCGACCTGTTGATCAAATTCAAAAATGTTTCTTCCTAAATGCTCAATCGCCCAAAGTTAGTTATGCACTAAGAAGGGCTAATCTCGCAACATTGGTCGAGGATCAAACTCTCGCTGTTAGTATCGAGGATGACTTGATCATGTCAGGGAAGTTGAGAAGAGACCCTCCCAAATCTAAGTCTGCTGCTTCTTCCTCTTCCACCACTGGACCTAATACTGATCCATTAGTTCATAAACTTGCAAATGATCTTATTGCTATAAAGAAACAATTGGCTCAGCACGCTCCTTATGCAGACGTTCCAAGGAGAAATTTTCAGCCCAGAAATCATTTGCCTACTTCTCAAACAAGACTAGCACTTGAAGGACCTCCTGTTAAGGTTCCTGTGAATGCAACCTACGAAGTTGAAGAGCCAGATGATGATGAGGATAATGAAGCTTGCGAGGAGTTTGTGGAGGAATTTGATGATGAGGTAGAGGAACTTGAGGGATCTCGGGTTAATTTCTTCACCACTGAGGGCATCGATGATGGAGATGATTATGATGAAGTGGTAGCAGACATGAATAGCGAATCATTTGCTGTCATGACTCGAGAGCAGACACATCAGAGGGAGAAAGTGACGTAGCCTATCAAGAAATCTAAGGAGCAGTCGACAACTATTCCCGTGATTGCAAAAAGAGGATCTCCTATCCCTACTTCATCTACACCAAAGGTGAGTCCTATTAATCCTACTACCAAAATTACTTCTTCTTTTTCTCCTAAAGTTGATAAGCCTAGAGTACCGAATGATGATGGCCCGTCCACTTCTGGATCTTTTGATATTGTTGATCACCTGAAAAAGACCAAGGTCCAAATCTCAGAAGCTGAGTACTATCAAACCCATCCCAAAGCTTTTGCCAAAATGATCCACTTTGTCAATTCCCACTCTAAGACCACCTCTAAAGGCCTTTTTCCCACTCCTCCTTCTGCACCACAGCCTAGTCTGGTAGCTGCTGTCACCTCGCCTAGTGACAAAATTAAACCATTTTATGTAACACTTCTTATAGCTGGTCATAGGCTCAGTAATTGTGTCATAGATTCCGGAGCCTCAGATAATGTGATGCCTGCTAAAGTAGCTCATGCTTTAGGCCTGACCCTCACACGCACTTATGGATCTTGTTACTCCATGGAGAGTAAAGAAGTGCCCCTGGTCGGGAGAATTAAAGATGCACAAGTAGCTTTTACTGCTTTGCCCGAGAAGAAAGTGTTGGCTACCATCTTAGTGGCAGATATTCCCCCTTCATACGGGATGTTGCTAAGTAGGAACTTCTGTAAGGACGTGGGTGGGGAAATCCAAATGGACTGGTCACATGCACTCGTGCCTGTCAATGGACAAATGAAAAAGTTGCTGCCTGAGAAGCAGTCTGAGTATATTGTGCAGAAAACAGATGATCCTAGAGCACAAATACTCTACGAGGATATGGGGCATGGTAACTACATGATTATGTCCCCTGATGAAATCTGACCCCCCAAAGTGTCTCCTAAAGATCCTAATGGGGTTTGGATTTTAGAGTTTGATGGAAGTTGCTCCTCAGCTGGTTCCGGAGCTGGTGTCATGCTGGTGTCACCTGAAGGAAGCCTACACCCCTTTTCATTTAAGTTACATTTCGAGAATACTAATAACACAGCAGAATACGAGGCTCTCATTCTCAGATTGCAAGTGGCCAAAGAACAAGGTGTAAAGAATCTTCTGGCTCGTGGTGATGCAGAATTGATTGTAAAGCAGGTCAGAAACCTTTTTCAAGTAAAAAATGGAAGGCTGAAACATTACCGGAATCAGGTTTGGGATTCCATTGAATTTCTTGATGCTTTCTCCATTGAGGCAATACCTAGGGAGAAGAACAGCAGGGCTGATTCACTAGCAGTCTCAGGGTCACTACTGATTCCTCATCCTGACTTCTCTCAGGATAAGTTCACTATTGAAATGGTCCATCGGCCTAGTGTACCTGATAACACCAATAACTGGCAGGTTTTCAATGATGATCAACATTTGCTTTCCTTCCTGGAACTCAAGGGTAATTTCGAACAGCTGTATTTTGAGGGAAGTGACAACCTACCTCGTGAGAGTGTGCCCTTTGACAAAGCAGTCACCCAAGGGGAAGAAACAGATCAAGATGGATGCATCAATCTCAAAGGAAACAAGATTCCTAAAGGTTTGGTGAGTTTGGAGGAATTATTTGATAAACATGACAGGTATGTGAAATCTAAAGCTTCTACTGGACCTCAGCAATCAGCTGAGTATGATAAGATCAATATTGGGAGTTCTACTGACCCCAAGCTCGTGAACATTGGAAAATGTTGCACAGCAGATGAGAGGAGAAAAGCAATTGATCTTTTAAAGAGGTATAAGGATGTTCTCGCTTACTCTTATGAAGATTTGAAAGCTTTCAAACCAAAAGATATGCAGCACTCTATTCCTCTTAAGCCTGGAATTAAGCCTTTCAAGCAGAAACAGAGGCAATACAACCCCAAAATAGCTGACACCATCTTTCAGGAAATACAAAAGTTGTTGAAGGCTAAAATCATTTTTCCCATTCACCATTCAACATGGATTGCAAATATTGTGCCTGTTAGGAAGAAAAATGGTGAGATCCGCATCTGTGTTGATTTCAGGAACCTGAATCAGGCTTCTTTGAAAGATAATTATCCTTTGCCTATGATGGATCAGGTCTTGCAAGCAGTAACAGGATCTGAAATGTTATCCATGCTTGATGGATTCTCGGGCTATAATCAGGTAGAGGTTGATACTGTAGATCAACACAAAACAGCTTTCACTACTCCTTGGGGTACCTTTGCCTTACAAGAGAATGCCTTTTGGGCTTATTAATGCTGGTGCCACTTTCCAGAGAGCTATGGATCTGGCTTTTGGAAGTTTGAAAGGGAAGTGTATTGTCATATATCTTGATGACCTGACAGTATTTTCCAAGACAAGAGCAGATCATTTTGATCACCTAGAGACAGTTCTGCTAAGATGCAGAGAGCATGGAATTTCTTTGAATCCTAAAAAATCTGTTTTTGTGTCATAGAGGGAAAACTATTAGGGCACATTGTCTCCAAGGATGGTATTAAGATTGATCTTGAACGAGTACAAGCTATCCAGCAAATTCCTCTCCCAACCAGTAAAAAGGGCGTGCACTCCTTCTTCGGTAAGATCAATTTTTTGAGAAGATTCATCCCTGATTTTGCAGAGTTAACTTTGAATATTTCTTAGATGATGAAAGGGAAGCAAACATTTGGTTGGTCTTCTGAAGGAAAGGAATCCTTTGAAGGTATTAAGAGAGCTATCGCTAAAACTCCAGTTTTGGCCTGTCCTGATTTCAGCAAAGATTTCATCATCTATTGCTATGCTACAGATAATACCTTGGCTGCTGTCTTAACTCAAGAAGACTCTAATGAGCATGAACTCCCAATTGTGTTCATGAGCTATATTCTGAAAGATCATGAGTTGAAATACACCATGATGGAGAAGCATGCTTTTGCAGTGGTCAAAGCTGTTAAGCAGTTTCGTTTTTATATCCTCAACTCTCACTCCATGGTGCTGGTTCCAGATACAACTGTTAAGTCAATTCTCACACAACAAGAGTTTGGATCCAAGAGAGGGAACTGGGTTGCTAAGGTCCAAGAGTATGACATTGACATCAAGCCGACCAAGCTGGTTCGTGGAAAAGGCCTTTGTGAGCTCATTGCTGAAGGAGCTAAACATGAATTGATGGAGGAGAAAGCTGACATTCCTACCGTTTTGTTCCTTAGCTCAGTTGACGAATGGTATGCTGACATCGCCCATTTTCTCACCTATGGGGAATGCCCCTCTCATTTAACTACCAAAGAAAAGAGGACTGTTAAATTGAGGTCAGTGCAATATGTATTATGGGAAAATGCTTTGTTCAAGCGTGGCTTAGATGGGAGATTTTTGAAGTGTGTGGACAAGGAACAGCAGAGAAAGTTGCTCTCAGCTTTTCATGATCAGGCATGTGGAGGGCACTATTCGTCAACTGTTACAGCTCATAAGATACTTCGTGGAGGATACTACTGGCCTTCCTTGTTCAGAGATGCATCCAAGTGGGTGGATAAATGTGAGGCTTGTCAGACCTTTGTGGGAAGACCTAAATTGGCTTCTTTGCCTCTCAAGCCAGTTGTGATTGAGGAGCCATTTCAACAGTGGGGTTTGGACTTCATTAGTACACTTAATCCTACTTCTAGTGCTGGTCACACTCATGTACTGACTGCCACAGATTATTTCACCAAATGGGTAGAAGCTATTCCAGTTAAGAGCACTACTTCTGAAGTGGTATGCAGCTTCATCAAAGAGAACATCTTAGTAAGGTATGGTGTACCTAACAAGATTGTAACAGATAATGCTTCGAATTTCTCTTCAGCTGAGATAATGGACTTCTGCTACGGATATGGCATCTCCCTGGCTCATTCTTCAGATTATTACCCCCAGGGAAATGGGCAAGCAGAATCCACTAACAAAAATCTGGTGACTATCATAAGGAAGTTGGTCGATGAGTCTCAATGAAACTGGCACAAGAAGCTCTATGATGCTCTTTGGGCAGACAGGATTACACCAAAGAGAGCTATTGGAATGTCTCCTTTTCAAGTGGTATATGGAGTAGAAGCTCAATTGCCAGTGACAGTGGAACTGCCAGCCTTGCACCTAATGAAGGCCATTGAAGATACTAGTTTCAGAGATGCTTTGGACAAGAGAATTATGTACCTACACAAACTGAATGAGGACAGATTGATGGTTGCTGATAGGATATCTGTTCACCAGCAGAAGGTAAAGGTCCTGTTTGACAAGAAAGCTAGGTTCAAAGATTTCCAAGTTGGAGACACCGTGCTGTTATGGGACAAAAGACATGAACCTCGTGGCAGCCATGGAAAGTTTGATTCCCTGTGGCTCGGACCTTTCAAGATCAGACACTTTACTGGTGAGAATTCCTTTTATCTTGATTACATGGATGGTTCTTCTCTCCCACTTCCTTATAGTGGGCAGTATCTCAAGTTGTTCAAGTCCTAGGTGATTAGGGAGTCCCTTGTATATTCTGTACAACGTTTTTGCTTTTCTTTCCTTTTTGTTTTGGTGTGTTGCCCTCTGTATTGGTCTGTTTTTGACTCCGTTGCCCAATGGATAAGGTACTGGTCTGCTTCCCCAAGTTTGTCTAAGTTCTTGCCTTGTCTCATTCCTTGAATTTATGCCAAGTCATCCCCAGAAGGAGCCAGCTGTTGTCCACTCAAAATTCCCTGCTCTGATGAAAGTAAAAAAATTTCAAAATTTTGAGTTTTAAGTGTTTTCTCTAATGTACCGAAGTCGTGAAATTGAGAAAAGTCTGCAGTTTTGGGTCATTTTGTATGTATTTTGGGCCTATCGGACATTTTTGTCCTGCGTGTCCCAAGTTCTGAAGTACGCTCTGTTCCCCGATCGGCCGAAATCCCTGAAGTTGTTCCATTTTCGGGCCTGTCGGAACTTTTCGTCCCAACTGTCCCAAGTTCAAAATTGTGCTCTATTCCCCGATCGGTCGAAATCCCCGAACCACGTACTTCACTCTTTCATGTTCTAAGTGTCCCAGACCTTTCATTTGAGTTGTTCCATTTTCACCCGAACCACCCGAGTCACGTACTTCGGAACTTTTTGTCCCAAATGTCCCAAGTCAAAAAGTGCAAGTTGTTCCATTTTCGACCGAAACACCCGAACCGCGTACTTCGCAACTTTTTGTCCCAAATGTCCCAAGTCAAAAAGTGCAAGTTGTTCCATTTTCGGCTGAAACACCCGAACCACATACTTTGCTCTTTCATGTCCCAAATGTCCCAAGTTCAAATGGGCCTTTTGTTCCATTTTCGGCCAAAACACCCGAACCGCGTACTTCGCTCTTTCATGTCCCAAATGTCCCAAGTTCAAACGGGCCTTTTGTTCCATTTTCAGTCGAAACACCCGAACCACGTACTTCACGTGTTTTCGTCCCAAATGTCCCAAAATGCATTTGTGCGTCTTCTCCCTGTTTCGCCCGAATCGGCCGAGCCGCGTGTTTCACGCATTCGTGTCTCACATGTCCCAAGTGAACCCAATGTCATTTGTACCAGTTTTTGCCACTCTACCTGAATATCCTGCTTATTCAAATTGGTGGGTATGCATTAAATGCGCATTGATCACCCTTCTCTCTCAGTCAATGGCCAACACGTCAGTCCCTCGTGGCAGAGACATAGCTGAGGCGTTAAGGAAATTCAAGCAGCGGATTCTGAAGTCAGTGGGTCCCTCTCAGTGACTGGCCACCTGTCTTCTTCTCCTTGTTCTTTTCTCTTCTTCCCTTTCTTTTTCCGTTTTCTTTGTAAGAAGTTAAGGTATTGCGATTGGCGGTCCTTAACTGTTCTTGGTTAAAGAAGCGGTTACGAAGAGTAACTGATTTGTAAGCTATATAATGGCCTTCCTTACGCCATTCAAAGGAGGAGGAAGAACTTGGCTTATTTTATGAAAAGTGTAAATATATCATAAAGAAATCAATACAGAAGGACTTTCCATTCTTTGTCTATCTGATCTCTGTTATTCCTAAGCTTTCATTTATTTTCTTTGTGAAGATCATTTGTCTCAAGTTTGTTAGTCTCACCGATTGCATACTCTTCAACTTTGCAAGCCTGGTGATCTTGTATAACCAAGAAGGAACTTTGTGTCCTTGATTAATGAATCTGTGTTATGTTAAGAAACTTTGTGTTCTAGCAGATGTTATTTACAAAACTTTGTGTCTCTGAATTCCATCTTATTTATCCAATACAAATGATCTTGTTTCAATTTACTGTGACTTCGCATACATAAAGAATTACTCTGATATCTATAATTCTACATGTTGCCTTTCTGCTCTTTCCCATACTCTTTTTCCTCAGTCCTTTTGTAATTGATGATCTTCATAGAAAACACTTTCGTAATATCCAAGTTTAACCAATAAATCATGTTTTGTACATTTGTAAATAGGTTCGTTTCTGAATAAGGGAACCTCTCCCATTAAAGAGGAGGGACTTCTTGTCCCCTGACTGTTGCTCTTCTTAAAAGTCCTATTTGACGACCAACAGGCTGTGAGTATGCGAAGGACGCGAAAAGGTGAAGCGGCCGAGAGTAAATAGTCAGCCCATTTCGGGTGGTTCGGATAATTTGTCCCAGAAAGTCCTGGACAGTTGGGACAAAGGTACGCGGAGGACACGAACCACCTGGATCGGCTGAAACAGGGAACTTTTGTCTGGGACACCTGGGACAAAAGTACGCGCGGGACGTAAAAAGCTAAAAGAACCAAGAGCCAATGGAATCTTGCCACGTGTCTTCACCATAAAGAGGAGCAAGGAATCCCGAATCAGGTGGTTCACATATTTTTTTCCAGACAGTTTGGGACATCTGGGCCAAAGGTACGTGAGGGACGCGCGGGATGCGAAAAGGTGAAAGGGCCGCAAACAGAGACAAGGAGGGCCCATGTCCAATGAAATCATGCCACGTGGCAGGGGAGTTCAGAGCTCGGGGAGAGTTTTGGAAACTTAGCAAAGTTTTGTCCCAAAAATAAAAGGTAAAGGTTTTCCCTGCGCCCCTGTCAACGAACCAAACGATGCCACGTGTCCCAAGTGGCGGGGCGCGGGGGAAAATGAAAACTTTTCCAAAGTGTAAGAAAAGTAAAAATTTTCAAGGAAAACCCACGGAAAGGGAAGAAGAGAGAATTACGTGGCCAATCAGCACCTGACACGTGTCATCCAAGTGGCAGAGCGCGGAAAAAACTCAAACTTTTCCTGCCGATCTGATTTTGGCCTGTTTTTTCCCTAAATCTTCATATCTCCATAACTTTGGATCCAAAGCTTAGATTTTCATGTTCTTTATATCAATGGAAAGCTGGAGAAATTATCTACATGATTCTGGGGTCAATCTTGAATTTTGGTTCATTTTGGAGTGAGAAAATTGAGAAATTCCTCTGGCACGTAATAACAGACAGAAGTGACGTTTCAACAACCAGCTTTAATACAATAGACAATTCACCGTTTCTGCTAGACAATCCACCATTTTTCCAAGATTCGCCACTTCTCCCATAATGAGATGAGTTAAATACAACCTAGAAGTGGTTGGGGTAGATCTGGATTTCTTCTCTCTTCCCTCTCTCATTCTTCCTATAAATTATAAGGAGGGGCTTCTTTCTAAAGGTCAAATTTTCCTGTTTTGCCCCTCCCTTCTTCTCTTCGGTAGGAGAATTTGTGGAGTTCGAACCTCCCATTTGAAACTGTAATGCGACTCTACCTCTTGGAATTTTGTAGTGTATTGTATCAATCTTTGGAGCAAGTAATGCATGTCTGTGGATGATTCTCAACCCTCTTTTTGTTCATTTGCATCCTCCTGGTCTTTCACTGCAATTTTTTTTATCTGTGCATGATCTTGCATCACATTTGAATGGTTTGTGTTTATTGGCAAGATAGGTGTTCTTCATTCCTCAGTGCATCACCTCTGTTAGCTTAGGTTTATTTTTTATGCATCTTCTTACCCTGTCTCCTTGGCAAGATTAGATTAGGTTTTGAGTAAACTCTCTACATTTTTTGTGTGCATCTGAACAGAGGAATAGGAACCAACCTTCTCTGGAGATTCCTTTCTCATTTTTACAAGTCCCACACTTGGAGAAAGGATTCCATATTGTGTAATCATAATGGATGCTAAAGTTATCAACCTAGAAATCTGATCAACATCCAGGGGTGCTGTGATTTTTCATCAACACTTTTGGCACGCCCGGTGGGACATTAGAGGTCTCATTTTTATTACAGCGAAGTTGATGTGCATCTGTTGTAATTTTCTTACTTGAAAAAGAGCTATTATTTGCATATCTGGTGACTCCAAGGGGAAGAATCAACTGGTTTCAGTAGTGCAGGCCTGAAAACTCATGAGAAGAGTCACCACAAGGTCAAGAGTTGGAGAAGAAGAAGTGTTGTTTGAATACCTGCAATTATCTCCAAGAAGAAGGCAAAGAGGAAGAAGGATTCAAAGGTCTCCATCTCCACCAAAAAGAACTCTCTCAACTCCTCCACCTGGTAGGCCTTTCATTCAGTCAACAAGGGCGTTAAGACCAATTAAAATGGCACAAAACAACCCCTATGTCAACTTCACAGGTAGCAGCCCACTTGCCCTCAATGCACAACATCTAATTCCTATAGCAGCCTTGAAGAACATTCCATACTTCACTGGAGAAAATCAGACTACTCCAGCTGATCATGTTAAAGATATTGCTAACCTTTGTGCTATCCATGAAATCAATGAGATGCAAGTGACTGTCAATTTGTTGGCATCTTTATTCAAGGGGAAAGCATTTCAATGGTTTAGAAGCCTTGGAGCTGGTTCTATCACAAATTGGAATCAGCTGTGTATAGCACTTCATGAAAAATTTGGAGAAAAGGGAGACAACTTGTCTCTTTTGGATCAGCTGACAACCATCAAGAGAGCTCCCAATGAGTAGCTGACCGATTTCAACTTCAGATTTCAAAAGACTTGGGAGAGAATTCCAGTGGCAGTCAAGCCAACAGCATAAGGTGTTTTTCTCTACTATCTCAAAGCTCTAAATTCTGATATTTCTATGTTGATTCAGTCCATGGGAGGCATAACTATCCCTATGGCTTATAGCATTGCCATTAGGGCTGAAAATTGCTTGATCCAAGCTGGCAAACTTGCCCCTAGACCTCCCATGCCACTGTTTTCAAGTTTAGAGAGTCCAAACACCAATCAAGAACCTAATTTGGCTCCTTCTCCCACTCCTAGAAATCAGAGTTCAAATGAAGCTTCCACTTCATCTCCAAGTGCCCCAAATGAGCTTCAAGAAGTCATGAAGCAATTGCAAAACCTAGGCAATGAGCTGGTTACTCTCAAGAGGCAACAAGCCCAAGGTTTTAGACCTTCTTATCAACCCCAAGCTCAGCCTAACAGGCAGCCATACCAACCACAAAGGCCACCTAATCCAGTTGCAAATATGAATCAAACAAGGCCTCCTGCCAATAGACCATTCCAGCCCTATAATCCAAATGCCATATCTGCCTCTAAGGCACTGGTGCCAACACAAAACAACATTGCCCAGGAGTACAATTGGTGTTTTCCATGCAATGAGCCTTATAACCAATCCATGTGCTTCAATGGTGCTTTCAATCAAGCATTAATGGTGAAAAATACTGGTGTGGAGGGTGAGGGCAGTCAAGGAAACAACCAACAACAAAAAATATTCCAACAGCAATCAGCCCCAAATGACACCACATTGGTAAATTGACAAGCAGAGGATTTTGTGGCATGAACCAGGAAATTTCTCAAGGTGTTATAGCCAACACAAGGTCAAAAAGGAGGAATTTGGGTGAAGAACAGCCATTAGCCCCAACCAATCCACAACCTCCCATGGTTCCACAAATGGTTGGAAAGCAAAGTCCAATTTCAAATGCCCCTAGGCCAACTCAAATACTAGTTGTTGCTGCCCACATGCAAGGAGTGAATGTACAAGCAAAGGGACAACAAAGAGATCCTTCATCACCATTCAGTATCATTGATCAGATGAAGAAGACAAACGTCAATATATCAATGTGGGAATCCCTATCCATCCCAGGCCAAAGAGATCTGCTGCAAGCTGCCATGAAGGACTGGCCAACTTTGAATCAGCAAGTTCAGATGCAAGACAAAGTGCTTACAAATGCTTCCCAGCCTGAAGGAAATCATGGAGGACAGCAAGGTAAAATGTTGAAACCCCCTCCTTTCTATGTTTCATTGATCATTGGAAATCAGCTAGTGCATAATTGTATGATAGACTCTAGGGCAAGTAGCTCAGTAATGCCTAAACAAATAGCTGATTAGCTAGGGCTCCAGTATGAAACAATATCCAAAGGGGTAGTGCAGCTAGATGGGACAGTAGTAGAAACAGTTGGAGTGATTAAAAACTTGAGTCTTACCTTGAATGTGTGTCCAAACGTTGTTGTTTTCCAAGATGTATCAGTCATAGACCTTCCACCACTCTTTTCCCTTTGCTTGTCAAGGGACTTCATAGCCAAGATTGGAGGATATTTGTCTACTGATTAGTCACACATGCTGTTCAGAACGAGGTATGGAACCAAAACCACAATCATGTCAGAACCTATTGCAAACTTCCATATTGAGCCTTACACTCCAAGTCAGATTAATGCCAATTGCTCAGCATTTGATCAAGAAGATCACCCAAGCTTTGATGAAGCTGACACTAAGGTTGGAAGCATCCCGGATCTAACTCTTGATGAATGGGAAAACAAGATACATGCTTTTGATTCTTATCAAGAAGTAGAAGAATCTGAGCTAGGAGTCTATTGTATACATGAATGAAATCAGCCTATTCCTAGCATCACCAAGCCAAACCACAAAGATGACAATGAGGTATGGTAGTTGTTTTTCAATGGATCACGGAGTAGACAAGGTGTAGGAGGTGGAGCCATGCTTGTTTCACCTCGAGGAGTAAAGTACTATTCAGCTTTTAGATTTCAGTTTACATGCTCTAATAACACTGCTGAATATGAAGCCTTGGTGCAAGGGATGCATTGGGCAATCAAGAAGAAAATAAAGAACTTGCAAGTCTTTGGGGACAGTGAATTGATTATAAATCAAGTCAGGGGATAGCATGCTACCAAGAATGATCTACTCAAATGCTATAAGAACAGGGTGTGGGACCTCATGGAATATTTTGAAGGTTTTGGCATCAAATCCATTCCTAGGAAAGAGAATCAAGCTACTGACAGGCTTGCAGCAGTTAGGGCAGCCTTTGACATTGTGGAAAGTATTCAACAAGACAAGGTACAACCAAACATCCACGTGATTGTGAGGCCTTCAGTGCCAGATAACAATGTCAGTTGGCAAGTGTTTGAAAATGACCAGCAAATCATCCATTTCTTACAAGAAGAAGATGAGTTCTCAGCCAAGAATCAAGAAAAATTGGAACAGCAGTATGGTGACCAAGTGGTACAGCTGAGAACTAACAAGCTGCCCAAGGGACTTATCACTTTGGATTCCATTTTTAATCCCAATGATCAGTTTAGAAAGGATAAAGAAAACATTCAGGTCAAGAGAGAGGATTCAGTATCCATCTTGGTAGAAGAGAACAAACCATTGCAAATTGGAAGGATGACAACTGAACAAGAAAGGTATGAGTTCATACAGTTGTGTCAAGAGTTCCCTGACATGTTTGCTTGGATCTATGAAGTCTTGAAAGGTTTCAATCCCAACTTAGCTCAGCATACCATCGAATTGGATCCCAATACTAATCCTATCAGGAAAAAATAAAGACCAGTCAATCCACACATGGAGCCTCTCATGAGGAAAGAATTAGATAAGCTGATTGAGTCAAGAATCATATTCCCAATCAAGCATTCTAGTTGGGTTGCCAACTTAGTTCCAGTCAGAAAGAAGAGTGGAGAGATCAGATTTTGTGTTGACTTTAGAGACTTGAATAGAGCCTCTCTCAAGGACCATTACCCACTCCCTTCCATGGAGCAAATATTGCAGGTTGTAGCTGGTTCAGAAATGTTCTCATTGCTAGATGGATATTCAGGCTATAATCAGATAATGGTGAAGGAAGATGACCAATTCAAGATGGCTTTCACCACCAAATGAGGCACATATGCCTACAAGAAGATGTCATTTGGCCTATCAAATACTGGAGCCACTTTCCAAAGGGCAATGGATATGGCATTCAAAGGGTTGATCAATACAATAGTTCTGATATATCTTGATGACATCACTGTATTCTCTAGAAATGCAGTGGATCACCTCTTTCATCTGAGGCAGGTATTTCAGAGGTGTAGAAGATTTGGGGTATCATTGAATCCCAAAAAATGCATATTCCTGGCTCATGAGGGGAAACTTCTAGGCCATATTGTTTCAAAGGAGGGATTGACGATTGACCCAGAAAGAGTTGAAGAAATTCAAGCGTTGCCATTGCCAAGTCACAAGAAGGCTCTTCAAAACTTCTTGGGAAGGATCAATTTTGTCCGTAGGTTTGTTCCAAACTTTACAGCTCTCGTAAAGCCAATAATGCTGATGTTAAAAAAGAGCATAGCATTTAAGTGGACATCTGAAGGCAAGGCAAGTTTTGAGGCAATAAAAGAGGCTATATCTCAAGCTCCCACTCTCGTCAATGTGGACTTCTCTAAGGGTTTCATGCTATACACCTTTGGTGGTGGAGACACAATTTCTACAATCCTGGCACAACAAAACAAAGAAGGATTAGAACAACCAGTTTCTTTCTTCAGTCAAGGCTTGGAGGAATACGAAACTAGGTACTCTTTCATTGAAAAGCATGTACTTGCAGTGATCAGGAGTTTAAATAAATTCAAGCACCTAGTCTCAAACAACAAGATCCAATTATTGGTCTCTCATGTGGGAGTCAAGGACTTCCTTCTAAACAAGGATCTGAATGAGAAACATGCAGGATGGATAACCCGTGTCATGGAATATGACATTGAGATTAAGGTCACCAAACTAGTACATGGGAAGGGACTATGCGAACAACTAGCTTTAAGTCAGCAAGTTGAAGCAGGTAATGGAAAAGAGGCTGTCTTGGTACTACAAGATGGTCAAGAACAGGAAAATGATGATGTGCCCACTCCCTGTTGGACTCAGAATATGATACACTTCCTACAGATAGGCCTATGCCCTCTAGAAATGAGCAAAGCAAAGAGGAGGTACTTTAGATTACAAGCCATTCAATATGTGCTTGCTGATGGTGTTTTGTTTAAGAAAGACATCAATGGGGTTCTATTGAGGTGCATTGGGACAAGTCAAATTGAGAGGGTGTTACGAGATTTTCACAATGGAGATTCCAGAGGACATTTCACCCCACGAGTAACAGCTCTCAAGATAATGAAGGTAGGGTATTATTGGCCCACAGTGTTTAGTGACTGTTATACATAGATAAGAAAGTGCAAGAAATGTGCACTCTTCATGGGAAAAGAAAGACTAGCAGCACTTCCATTGCACCCAATTTTGGTTGACCAACCATTTATGCAATGGGGATTGGACTTCGTCAAGGTCATCAACCCAAACTCAAGCCAAAGCCACAAGTGGATTCTCACGGCGACGGACTATTTCACCAAGTGGACCGAAGCAGTAGCGCTCAAAGAAGCAAGTGAGTCTAACATACTAGACTTTTATGAAGAAATAGTAACCAGGTTCGGTGTGCCGGCCACTATCATATCAGATAATGCATTAGCATTCATAGTTTCCAAGATTACAAAATGGGTTGTCAACAATGGAATCTATTTAAGCACCTCTTCAAATTATTACCCACAGGGTAATGGACAGGCAGAGTCCACGAACAAAAAGTTGCTAAGGATCATCAGAAGAACTCTGGATGAAAACCAAAGGACATGGCATACCAAGCTAAAATCAGCATTATGGGCTAACAGGATAACACCAAAGAGCTCTACAGGTAGTTCTCCCTACAAATTGGTCTATGGGAAAGAGGCAGTATTGCCTATATCATTAGAATTTCCAGCATTGGAGCTAATGAAGCAGTTGGAGTTGTTTGAGTTCAAACCAATGGAGGCCAGGTACGCAGAGTTGATGGAATTGGAAGAAATAAGAGAACATACAGTTCTGATGATTGAAAAGGATCAGACCTTAGTAAAAAGATGGTTTGACAAAAAGTCAAGAGCAAGGACCTTCTAGGAGGGGGACCTAGTTTTGAAATGGGATGCAGATCGGGTGAAACCTAGAAGGCATTCCAAGTTTGATGCCATTTGGAGTGGCCCCTACATGGCCACGAGATGTAAAAGTGGTAATGCCTTCCAATTGTCTACATTGAATGGAGAAGAACTCCCGATTCCAGTTAATGGAATCTATCTTAAACATTGCTACTAATAAGGAAAAGGTTTACCCTTGTAAATATTAGCCTAGATTTCAGTTCCTCTAAGTGCGTATGCACATTGTCTTTTTTTAGTTAGGTTTATTTTTTCTAAGTGCTTTGGCATAGGTTTTGTCACTCTCAGGTTTAATTTCTACAATTCAGAGCGCTCTCGAAGAATGAGTTGCGGTATCAGGATCAGGATCAGAGATCAGGTTGGTTTCAGGTTATTACTCCATGCCCAATGGATTGTTAAAAGGCCACTGATCTTCTACCTAGCAGGTAGGTGACCCCGCTGAATCGCCAAACTGTTATCCAAAATTCACCCTCCCAAGGTAATTTTGATAACATATTGATTCAAGGCAAAAAATCATGTTTCTGGGGTCCCCTCAGTTTCTTTCTAACCCTCCTGTCCAAGAAGAAAACCCAACATTTTAAAAGTATGTGAAAAAGTTTCAAAGAGTTAGGCTTGAGGCCGAAATATAAAGAAAATCGACTAAGGCAGCACTAGGGACAGTTGGGACGTCGGGGCCCAAATCGGCTGAAAAACCGCCAGATGGTCCACGCAGCAAAGGGACATCCGGGCCGTGTGGACGCGCGGCACGCGAAAGGGCGAACCGGCCCAAGGTGAAAAAAATTGACTAACTATTGTGCAGGCAGTCTGGGACATCTGGGTCGTGAGTACGTGAAGGACGCAAAGGACACGAAAAGGTGAAGCAGCTGAGAGTAAATAGTCAGCCCATTTCAGGCGGTTCAGAGAAATTTGTCCCAGATAATCTAGGAAAGTTGGGACAAAGGTATGTGGAGGACGCGAACCGCCCGGATCGGCCAAAACAGGGAACTTTTGTCTGGGACACTCGGGACAAAAGTACGCGCGGGACGTAAAAAGCTGAAAGAACTGAGATCCAATGGAATCTTGCCACATGTCTTCACTACAAAGAAGAACAAGGAATCCCGAATCAGGTGGTTCACAGATTTTTTTCCCAGAAAGTTTGGGACATCCGGGCCAAAGGTACGCGAGGGACGCGCGGGACACGAAAAGGTGAAAGGGCCGCAAACAGAGACAAGGAGGGCCCGTGTCCAATGAAATCATGCCACGTGGCAGGGGATTTCAGAGCTCGGGGAGAGTTTTGGAAACTTAGCAAAGTTTTGTCCCAAAACTAAAAGGTAAAGGTTTTCCCTGCGCCCCTGTCAACGAACCAAACGATGCCACGTGTCCTAAGTGGCGGGGCACGGGGGAAAATGAAAACTTTTCCAAAGTGTAAGAAAAGTAAAAATTTTCAAGGAAAACCCATGGAAAGGGAAGAAGAGAGAATTACGTGGCCAATCAGCACCCGACACATGTCATCCAAGTGGCAGAGCGTGGAAAAAAATCAAACTTTTCCCGCCGATCTGATTTTGGCCTGTTTTTTCCCTAAATCTTCAGATCTCCATAACTTTGGATCCAGAGCTCAAATTTTCATGTTCTTTATATCAATGGAAAGCTGGAGAAATTATCTACATGATTCTAGGGTCAATCTTTAATTTTGGTTCATTTTGGAGTGAGAAAATTGAGAAATTCCTCTGGCACGTAATAACAGACAGAAGTGACGTTTCAACAACCAGCTTTAATACAATAGACAATTCACTGTTTCTGCTAGACAATCCGCCATTTTTCCAGGATTCGCCACTTCTGCCATAATGAGATGAGTTAAATGCAACCTAGAAGTGGTTAGGGTAGATCTGGATTTCCTCTCTCTTCCCTCTCTCATTCTTCCTATAAATTGTAAGGAGGGGCTTCTTTCTAAAGGTCAAACTTTCCTATTTTGCCCCTCCCTTCTTCTCTTCGGTAGGAGAATTTGTGGAGTTTGAACCTCCCATTTGAAACTATAATGCAACTCTACCTCTTGGCATTTTGTAGTGTATTGTATCAATCTTTGGAGCAAGTAATGCATGTCTGTGGATGATTCTCAACCCTCTCTATGTTCATTTGCATCCTCCTGGTCTTTCACTGCAAATTTTGTTATTTGTGCATGATCTTGCATCACATTTGAATGGTTTGTGTTTATTGGCAAGATAGGTGTTCTTCATTCCTCAGTGCATCACCTCTGTTAGCTTAGGTTTATTTTTTATGCATCTTCTTACCCTGTCTCCTTGGTAAGATTAGATTAGGTTTTGAGTAAACTCTCTGCATTTTTCGTGTGCATCTAAACAGAGGAATAGGAACCAGCCTTCTCTGGAGATTCCTTTCTCATTTTTGCAAGTCCCGCACTTGGAGAAAAGATTCCATGTTGTGTAATCACACTGGATGCTAGAGTGATCAACCTAGAAATCTGATCAAAATCCAGGGGTGCTGTGATTTTGCATCAACAAGTCCTACAAACATTCACATAGAACTACACATGGAGGTTCTCATACTACACCAAGTTGTTCCCATCATAGGATTTTTATTAGGATCCCTCATCATTTCCCTTCATAGGGATGTAAGAGGGATGGATAAACCTAGATCCTTTATTTCTTTGAGGCATATTTTGATACGTACATCTATATATTTTTCATTTTGGGCTCATGACTTAGCATTTTTTACCACACTTACTCTATAGTGTGACAACATTGTACATGAGAAACATGATATTATATATATATATATATATATATATATATATGGACATATTTTTGGTTCGGACATTCCTTGTAATATTTGACTATGTTATGGTTTATCTCATCTCCATGTACTATTAGATGACATGGAATTTATGAATGTTTTTTATGTTTTAGAATGTATGTTATGGATGATGATGTAATGTGGTTTGCAAAATGATTTTGCATGACTATGTATATGATGACAGATTATGACTTATATAATTTTCTTTTCAAGTAGTATTTAGCATTTTTATTTGATTGGTAAAATGTGTTGAATGTGATATGATGGTAAAATGTGTTGAATGTGATATGATGAAAAAATGAACTCACTCCAATCTTGAATCCACTCAACTAGTAGGATGTAAGGGCTCATCACCAAAAGCTAAGAAATATGCAAGTTATATGACTTGAAGAATTTGAAAGTGAATGATGACTAAGAGACAAGACTTTGAAAAATATCCAATTAGAAACTTGTAACCCAACCCTAATCAAGAGAAAATAATTAGTTTAGAATGAATTTTTCTTACATGTTTGACTAGACTTAGATTCATGGATGGCCTATTGATTGACAAAATCTGGTTTTTAGGAATGAATCTCTCTTAAAATACACATATAACTCATTTTCATTGGAAATTTAAAATAATTTTTTATTTGTTTATTTTTTTGTAACTTGCAATTTATTATTACGACCCCATACGTCTTTCCTCATGCTATTAGTAAGAAGCATGGTTTCATCACTGAGGAAATAACATAGGCAAGTAAGGGAATTTCTCTCCTTTCCTAACCTCATGTTACCAGTAAGAAGCATGTACTGGTCACCGAAGATTGATAGGGCCAAGAAGTGTAGTTTTATTTTTAAAAGAAAGAATTTTATGTTTATTGTTTATTTATCTTTTTTTATAATTGACTTTGAATTGTTCTTAGGAGGGAACATTTTACCCTAGCCTCAACCCCACGCAATTAGTAGGATGCAAGGGCTAACCACCGAAGGTTGAGATAGGTGAACCAATATTCTGGGTGAAATGCTTAGAATGTTTATATCATAGAGAACTTTTTAGGGAAATATTATTCATCAAGAAGCTTCTAGAGAAACTATGGGCAAGAAACATCTGAATTAAAAGAAACCATTAAGAGAACTAACTATAAAAGTCCTTATAGAATCATTGTCAAGATTTTGTCTCATGAACTAAAATGATGAGGTAGATTGAGTAGTTTGAAGAAGTGAAGTGAATATTTAAGAGATATGATTTGATATATTTTCTGATGTTTGAAAGATTTAAAAGTTACTTGAAAGGTAAGTTTCTAGTTTATAATTTCAACAAGATGAAGATGCTAATGACAATTTGTTATGAATGTAATAATGTACGATGTGGAAATGACAAGTGACTATACACATGGAAATGTTTAAGGTGAAGTGAGTTAACGGATATCAAATTCCTCACCTCCTAAGCTACATAAATCATATGCAGGATTTTTGAAGTTTTCATTTTCTTGACAAGGGCCTACTACCTTGGGTTTAAACTTACAACCCTTTCCTACCATCGTATTTATCTTAATATCTAGCTTTGGTGTATGAATATCCATTTGAAAGAGGCATTTGTAAACCTCTTTATCGTGTTCTTGACATATCATGTTCATGTGAGTCATGATGGAATTTTTATACTTTATTCCCTACATGGGAAGTAATGATCACATTTGGCATTTTTTGCAGTATAAGGTCATGCCTTGTGGACATGAAAAGCTTGTTTTCTAACACGTTTGTATCTAGACCAAGGTTAGGAATGGAAGAATCCCTAGAAATGGATTTGGTGAGTATCATTTTGTTTTCAAAATCCTCTTCTTCTGCTATTTCTATCATGTTTATGCCTAGATCGAGATCATCGACAAGAAGAGAGGTTATACCAAGAAAATTGCCAACTCCTTGCGCTTTAAATGGGAGAAAGATTGGATCATCACTCTCTAAGAGCTTCATAATCTTCATTGTGGTTTTCATGGACATGGTTTCCACAGATATGGCTTTACCTTTATCCGTCTTCACCACTTCAAATGTTTTTGGGTCATTAATCTCAACTTTCAGAACATTCGGGGTGGTCAAGACCAATTCTTTTGAGGGAAGTGAATTTTTTAAATGATTCATGGGAGCTCATATTCTGAATGGACCCCTGGTTTCTTCTTGAGATTATCCAAGATGTATATCAAAGGGTTTAGGATCCCCTTTGAGCAATGAAGACCTTTCCCAAATGGAGAAATCTAACTTCTTGGAACAAAGTAGAAGGAATGGCCTTCATCTGGTGAATCCATGGTCTACTAAGGATCATGTTATAATTTATTTCCTTTTCAATGATGTAGAACTCTGTTAAAATAGTTTTCAGCCCAAGGGAGACATGAAGAACTATAGTTCCAATTGATGTTTCCTTAAGACTGTCATACCCTCACAACATGTTTCTCGTAGAGGAGAAATTAGTCTCCCCATATCCCAACTTATAAAAGAAAGATAAGGGAAATACATTCACCCTCATCCGTTCATCAATCATAGCTCTCTTGATGCAATTTTTATAGACCTAGACTTACAAATATAATGTAGGATCCCCTCTTTGGGCTATTTTAACATCATATGGCATCTTTCTTATATCAAAGACAAACCTGGTATCCCTATCACTCTATCACAAAGGATGTATGTTAAAGTTGATATGATTGATTTGAGCCCCAGGTGGAGGCATAACATGAATTAGGTGACCAATACCCAGTGCATCTAACAATGTAGAACAATGCATAGGGGAATTCTTCAACAAATCTAGAAATGATATGTGAGAAAAGGTCTTGTTCAAATCCAAAATCAAATCATAGGTTCCTATAGGTTTTGAGACTATAGGAGCATCATCTTGCAAGAGAGAATGAGTGGGAAGAGGTTGTGAAATGTACTCCCTCATCTGAGTTGTTGTGTTAATCTCTGGTTCAACCTCTAACTCAACTAATCCCAAAATATTTGTATTGTTGTTTGAGCCTAGGTTAGGAGCAACTCAAGAGTTGTCAAAAGTTGAGGCCTCATGATCGTTATTCCCCACATGAATACCCTTATTTATGTTTTGAGGATTTACCTTAACATCTTTGGGATCTTTAGGGAAAGTGTCCCGATCGATGCCTAGTTTTTCATTCTGAGGTGCAACACGTCTTGTATGACCAAGTTGTGAGGTTTCCTTTAGGATTTTCTAAGAACATGTCCAAAAAGATATGTCTTTGATTTTTAGGAAGCCTTTAAATGAACTTGTTACAATCCCTATAAGTCCTAGTGCCATGACCGAAAACTTGGTAATAACTACAATATATATTGAGGTGGTAATCTTTTAGCCTTTGGTATGAGTTTTGTTGTTTATTATAACCCTAATTGTAGTTTTGAAACTAGTTGTTATAATCATAGTTCATTTCCCCTTGGCTAGAGTTTTGGTATTGGTTCGTGCCTTGGGTTTGATCTTGTCGAGGAGGGGGACAGTTGACATTGACCATGTTGATGGAGGAAAAAGAATTAGGGCCTCTTTGATTACATGTGTTGTTATTATTGTTAGTGTTACCATTGTTTGTGATACCAACATTCTTTTGATTGGTTGGTAACACCATCCGTGGTAACACCATGATTTTGATTCAAAACCTTGGGTCCTTGGTTATTGGCTCCATTTTTTTGATGGTTTACATTTTTTTTATTAAGGGACACCAATTTCCCATTGAAGACCGTAAGTCTTACACCCACTATCAATAGCAACTTGGTTGATTTAGAGAACACCTTCTAACACTTCATCATAACTATGGAAAGGGAAACTTTTAGACTTCCTCCTTGGTATCTTGGTTAAAAGAGTGAAGGAAGAGGTCAAAAAGTTCCATTTGGTCCATGTTAGGTGCACTTGCAGAGGAGTAAAGAAATTGATGCCATCTCTGGATGAAATGGGTGGCAGATTCATTTTGTTCCTTCCTAATATGCAAAAACTCCCTAATCCCTATTCGCAACAACTTGTTCATGTCAAATGCTCTAATGAATTCAGAAATAAGTTGTTAAAATGAATTTATATGGAAGCTTCCAGAATCTGATAATGCCAATCTAATGTGATTCCCTCAATTGTATTAGGAATATATTAGCTACTAAAACATCCCAAGGGAGTAATTCCCTGATGACAGTGGCATAGGCCCTATATGAGCGTTTGGATATCCTTCTCCCTTGAATTTAGGAATATCAAGAAATGGGCATGGAAACATGACACCCATGTATGGTAAAGTCAAGGGGTTATTTCAAATACTCAGTGTAAGTACCCATTGTGTAAGATTCCACCATTGAATGTTATTTATGAGGAGGTGGAGGAGGAGGATTTGGATAGGTTGCATTGTAGGCATTGGAGTGGAACATATGGAGCTCCTTGATACAACATATAAGGAGTAGGGAAAGTGTATACATGTCCATCTAGGGGGACTTTGAGTACATATGCAAGTAAGGAGGAACAACACTAGGATATGGGCTAGTGGGCATGAAACCAAGGGAACACCACATTGCTTGAAGGAATGGACATTTGAGAGTGAACTTCTAGCCAGCCCTTGTGTAGGATAAGCATGAGATAGATGAGGACCCATCCCTAGTGTGTCAATACCCATGAGAAGATCACCTAGATTTTATTGGACTAGATAACCTTATTGCACATGATGTTGAATTAGTTGTGCATTGGTAGGGGTGTATCCCTTATTGTCAACAGGATACCCCATGTTCTTTCCTATTGCATAAGTAGGTGGTGAAGGTTGGGAACAATCTAGTTCTCTAATCCTCCCTACTAAGGTAGAAATAACATCATGGGGTGAGGATTGAGTCCCTTGTTGGGTGCCTACGGTGTAGGGTTTGGTTGGGAGGACATGTGATACCCTCTTATGAATTGTTTAACGTTGTCATTCTTGTCTTCCTTGAAAATAGGAATCTCAGGATTGGTAGTCGATACATTATTGTTGAACATTTCAGAGGTATGAATCTTCATCCTATCCAAGGACTCATCTATTTGGTGAAAAGAGGATTAGTAATTCGTGCACAAGTTTCATCTTTTGTTGATTGCATGTTAATGTGAGGTCTTGACAAGACTCTAGGATAAGGATTTGTTCCACTTGTAAAGTTCATGTTGTTTGAATTGGGTTGACCGTATTGTATGTTTAAATTTTGATCAACCTCCACTATTCTCATGTGACTAGTGGGGTTTGAGACATAGCTAGGGGATGCCTATACGTTGTTTGTGTAGTTATCAACCCATCCAAAAAGGGAAGGGTATTTTTGTGGTTGAACGTTGGTGTAGTATCTATCAAAGCTAAATTGCCCACCAAAATATCTACTAGAAATATTTGGGAAAGTATAAAATACCTATTTAATAGGGGAAGAAATGGAAGGTTAGGTAATAGAAATGAAAGAAAAGGAGATAGAAGGAACTAGTCCTTCATGTTGGGTTCACCAATTTTATACGCTTGATAATCAACACGTGACTCCTAGACACACATGACCTCCTCGAGGTCATGTCTGGGACAACTAAAATGTGTACTATTATAGGAATGTTGATGGGAAACTATAGGAGAATTGGGTACTAAGATCAAGTAGTGTGAGTTCCTAGTAGATAAGTTAGAAAAAGGGAAATTAGAGGATATGTATGAGTAACATAAGTTCCCTATTGTTTGATTTCTTGGTTTTATTTGAATATTAAATTGTGTTGAAAGTTCCTTTTAAATAATTAAGAAAAGTAAATCTAGCTTAAATAAAAGACAAGTGTGTTTTAATCTTTTAATTAGCTAAATTCATTCCCGATTAATTATCCAAAATGAAATAAATAATCTAATCTATTTGTTTGAAAAGGAAATGAACTAAAGAAAATAACTAAATAAAATTACATCTAATATTTCACTAATTAATTAAAATAAATGAAATCTATAGACAAGACAATTGTTCTAAATTAACTAAAACTACTTCTATACTAAAATAAAATAAACAGGGAATAGCCAGATGTGGCTATTCCTTTGTTACAAATTGTAAAGATTAATCTAATTAAATAGATTTTTTCCAATTTATAATTGTGGATTTTCTATTTTCTAATTACCTCACCTCAGAATCATGGGAAGAAATAAAGCTTCTCAGAATCAATTTCTTCTTCCCCTGAGACTTACCCGCAAACTAATAAATTGCACATGAAAACTAACTTGTGAATAAATACAACAAAAGGCACAAACACAAAAGCTTCCTCAAGATTAATTCCCTTGCAGATCCACTGGGATAAGCATGGAGGAAGTTTTTAATGGAATCTTTGTTTGTGTGCACATGTTTAATCTAATTGATAAATAAAATGAAACCTATATGTGCTATTCTAAATGAAGAAATAAGGAAACTATGTGCACGAGAACTTCCTCCAAATCCTTTCCCAGGAAAATCCACAGGGATAAGCTGAGAAGGAAATATCAGCAGAAGCTACTTACATTTAATAAATAACTTGTTAATTCTACTTCCTTAAAACAACTATTGATTTAACAATAAATTTAAATTCTAGATTAAAAAAATTTGAAGGAAATTAAATAACATCCCCAACCTAGTTATCATTGAACTGAATGATTCCAAATGCATAGTTATGCTTCTCTTTATCCCCTTAGCTTCTTCTCTAGAGATGAGATCAATTAGTTAAGGGAGTTGTGATGGTTGTGGAAGAAAATCAAGGAACAGGAAGAGTGTTAGAGTAGACCGGTTGTAGGTAGACTAGTAACAAATGCAAGTATAAGATCAACAAAGTAAAGACTGAGTTGTTTGTTTACTTTCTAGAAGGATTTCAGAATATTAACAATGTAATAAAAATCAATAATATATAACTAATGCTTCAGGAAAAAACTTGGTTTTTATATAAAAACAACAGGGAAGAAGTCCAACACACTTGGCAATAAATAAATTCTAGATTATCCTAGGAAGGGGTAGTCAAAATTCTAAGAATATTAAGGAAAGAAGAGTTCCATATGTATCCAACAAGATTAGAATCAAGGGAAATGGTTAAGAAACATGTGAGAAAGACACTGAGAATCTTACAAACACATACCAAACTTGTAGTTTGAGTCTCTGCTGATAAACTGTTGCACAAACAGAGCACCATTTGTGTTCCATTCTAGTGTAGATCTAGTGGTTATGAAACTTCCATGGTGGTTACATAACTTAAGGGGAGAACACTAAGGAAAAGGGGTGAAAAGCATTTGTGAAGGCAAGAAAATATAAGGAATTGAAAAGTAAAGAAGAATAATCTATATAGGTGTGTTGTAAACAAAGAAATGGGACATGGACCTCATCACTTGTTATGGAAATTTTTTTATCATCATATGGGATTTTTATTGTTCTGCCAATGTAGCACCATGTAATTTTGGGTGTGTAAAAAGACTGATTCTTGCAAAGGAGAAACCAAGAATTATGTGAAGAGATATTGTAATTCCATATGGATCCATGATAATGCCCATCTCGAGTAGAGCAAGGTCTTGTATAATGAAATTACATAACTACTCTCTCGAAAAGATTTCAGATCAGAGATCATATTTTAGTCAGGGTGTAATGGACATTAATCCCTAATGATGAATGGATAATTGTGCCAAAGGGAATGAAATGGGTAAAATGGTGAGTGAGTGTACAAGAATGTGAAAGTGAGATCATAGAATGGATGGTATATGTAAGGTATTTAAAACTTCTGGTGTTGAGGATATTGATGAGTAACATGGGTACACAAAGGTATTGTCAATAAGTCAATCCATCCTTGAGTGTGAGGTGAGATATGATATGGGAGGTCATCTTTTAATTCAGTAAGAGTGATGATGTGTTAAGGAGAAACTTAAATCAATGCGAGGGGAGAAAAGAGTGAGTGGACAACTAGTAGGTGGATGTATATTCTAAATGGAAGTAACTAGTTATCATGAATTATATGAGATAAAATTGGATTCACCATGTTTTAAGTTGTAGAGATTTAAAATTCATAGTCGTATGAGGCAAGAGTTTTAATGGCCTACATGTGAAGGATGTATGAAGCGTATGAACCATTATGAATGACATATTGGATGTGTATCAGTCCATGATTGTCATGTAGGAAAATGCATATGGGATTACAGTAAACATAAATGATTAGGCTGCTGAAGGATGTAGGAACCATATATGGAGTGTCAGATTTGATGATCATTCTTGATGTTAAGATAATGAGAGCGTACTTGAGTTGAAAGTGGCTGGCAACATGTAGAAAAAGATCAATATAAGATGAAGGTTACCATGGAATAGAATACAAAAAAAAACACATGGAGATGCCTCATGTTTGGGAAGGCCATGAGAGTGAGATAAAAATTTATGGAGGGATAAAGAAGATCAGCAAACTAGGATAGGAAGTAAGGAGAAATACTAAAAGAAGAATAAGAAGAATAGATCAGAGAGAATAAAGAAGATAATGAAAAAGGAGGATGAGGACCGACAAGAAAGGGATTATCAATAGGAATGATGATAAAGGATGGAAATCCTAGTGGAACAAAATAGTGGATGATCATGATGGGATTGAGGAAGATGAATAATTAAAAGATGAGAGAACAAAGAAAGAAAAAAAACTAGGAGGGACAAAAAAGTATAAGTGGGGAATAGAAGATGATGAGAGAGAATGAGGGAATAGAAGATGATAGAGAAAACCCTAAAAGTAAATAGGAGGGTATGCAATGAATATGGAGTGAGAAGTAATATGATAGAGAATATAAAAAAGAACAAGATTAGAACATAATGAGTTTAGTGGGAAAAATTAGTGTACATCTTCCTGGATGTTAATAGTGAGGGTGATACATGAAGATATTTTGAAGGCAATGTAGAAAATATAATAGTGATAATTGTGATGTTCAGAAGGATATTGGGAAATAGGTATAGTATATGAGAGGTGAGAGATGGAGAGAAATCTACAAGGATGGTTACACTGCACTTGGACTAAGATGACGAGAAAAGAACTCATTAAGTAGAGGGGAAAGGGTGATGAAGATGAGAGGGTAAGAAGGGAAGGAAATATTGTGAAACGAGAGTAAGATTCATAGAACATAGATAACAATTGTAAGGGATAATAATATGGAACATACCGCATAAAGATGCTTATGGAGGATGAGGAAATCTGATGAGGAAGATGAAGAATGGAAATTGAAAAAGATGAAAGAGCGGATTTAAAGGATTGATCTAATGTGAGGAGATACGTAACTGTCATGAGAGGTGGTCACCTATATGATAAAGCGGTGGATAGAGGTGGATCATAGGTAACTAGAGTTAGTGGGAAGGGAAGAAAACCCCTGAGAAAAATTTTGAGAAATGCCTCAAAGGATAGATTATGTATGGGAAACCCTGATTAGAGAGTAATGATATTAGCCTAGTTGAAAGTGGAATTCATTAGGAATATAAAAAGAAAGAAAGACTTTGAAAAGGTCTCAGGAACCACATGTTGGGTGTAAAAATGGTGGATTATAGCTTAAGATGAGGACACAAATGAAGATTAGGATAAAAAGAGTGTGGAAACTCTTTGAAAAATAAAAATAAAAGAGAATTTTCTATAGCTAAATATATTGGCAATGTGAATAATTGAATGATGGTAGAAGTGAGTAGGAAGATGATCCATAAAAATGGGTATAGGATGGAGAGAAGACAATGAAGTGAAAAGAGACCTTTCTAAGATGTGAAACATAAAGACTGATGATGAAAGAATTTTATGGGGAGACTAAAGTGCCTAATTAGGGGTGCGGAACATGGGTGGAAATAGGTGAGAATGAGAGAAGCTAATAGATTGATATGTCCTTAAATGAGGAGTGATGGAGGAGCCGAGGGAAGAGAAAAAAGAAGGAACGATGCAAATGGCATGAGTACCAATGAAGAATATGAAAATCAATAAACAAGAAATGGAGTAGATATGTCAGAGAGTGAAATGGAACATCCAAAAGTTGGCTGAGAAATAGTTATGGAAAAGTAAGACCAAACTAGAAATAAATAAACGATTTATAAAAAACATGGAAAATTAAAGGGCCAAACATTGTGATATCCTCAACATGCAAAAGAGTAGTTTGGACTTCACTTATCCCTTTATGCATTTCTCAGTTATGATGATAAAGGAATGAGATCTGATAATGCAATGTATGTGGTTATGAAACGGTTGTAGAAAAGAGACCTAAGGATGTACTAAGAAGGGATAAAAAGAGTTTGTTTGTATTAGAAAAGTCCATTCTCAAAACGTAAGTAGATGGGAAATATATAGATTGCAATAAGTTGAATTGTTTACAGGGTATCCCTTTTTAGGAAGAGTCACTAGGTGGATTTAACGACAATGACTTTTTTAGTAAGCATTACCAAGAAGTATTATACTGGATACGATCTTTCCTATCAGAGGATTCAACAGGATAATTAGTCTGATGTTATGTGATCTAACTGGAGGATCTTATCCTAATTAAAAGAGGCAAAATGAGGCCCACTCTTAAGAATTCACTAATGTTCCTGGAGGAATGGATTTACTTCAAGTTATTGAGTCACACATGCAATATGGACTATGTTTGAGGGGAATAAAACAAGGAGGATTCGACATGTTGTGGTGGTGATCAAGTAATATTCGCAAGATGCGAGATTCAAGTATGATACATGGGGGAAGCCCCTTAGATGATTAGTTGGGTGAAATATCTGATAAAGGGGTGGATCTAGGAAATTCTGATGGCAAAAATGATTGGGAAAACGGTTGAATTGTCAGGAGCTTCATAGATATGGTGTACTGAGATGCAATAGGAAATACTAATAGTGAGGGGATAGCACATCAAGTCAGATTCCTCCCAAGACTGAAGAGGTGGGGCAGAAAGAAGTTTGTGGTGGATCATGGTTAATGCTAGTGATAGAGTCTGACTAAGATGGAGTTTCATAGAAATGGGATGAATGAAACATGTACCCATATAGAGTGATCTATCTCAAATATTATTCCACATGTTGTGGTGATGATCAAGTAAGATTTACAAGCTAAATGATACAGGTGCTATGAGAAGTGGGTTAGAAATGGACCTACATTAGTTTGAGAAGAATGCTAGAAGAGATGAAGGAAAACACTATCAAGGAAGGGAATAGGAATGATGAGAGGGACTAGATTACCTACTCATTAAAACCCCCTATGGCTTATAGAAAGAAATTGGAAAAAAGTTAACTATGGTGTAGCCATGGTGGACTGAATGAGGACATCGTGATAACGTATAGCTGAGCCCATTTACAATAAGGAGTCTCCTCAAGTAGGATTCACATGATGTAGAGGTGGTCGAATAATCATTCCTATAGATGACATGCATGCTAACAAGATGGGGATATGATCCAGGTAAATATAGGGGACGAAGGATGGTGCAAAAAAGTTGTTGACACATGCTATGAATATAACTAACATAATGCAATACTGAATGACATCTATATTATTAATGTACCACATAGAATAGGATGCACCATTTATAATGGAAGATCATGAATGACACTACCTCCTGTCAGATATGCCACTCTAGATAATATAAAATGGTAAATCCTACTGTTATAGCAGAATCATGATGACATTGCATAATATGAATTCGAGCAAGATACAATTAGTGACACATGGCCACAAAACACATACATAAGTGACAAAAGCATAGTAATGAGGAAAACATCAATGGATATAGACAGATCTTTTCTTACCCACTATAATATATGCATAGATAAGATTCTACTATGTATAATAAAAGAAATTACCAATTAAAAATATATGCAATGTGGAAAAATAGAGAAAATATGATAATAAACAAGCGTCAGCAACTTATAGGGTGAAGACCTACGTGCTACATGTTATTTTTGTGGATTTTGCTCTAAATCTCGTTTTTTTGTTGATGTTTGGTTTTTTGTTTGTCTCACCATGTTTTTTTTGAACATGATGTTTTTTTTTTTGTTTTTTTTTTTTATATTTTGTTTGTCACTATGTTTCCCATTTCCAATCGTGGAATACGATGTGATTAGTGTATGCAAGGACAGTGTCAATTTAACATCACATATATGTGTATAGAAAATGGATGATAACTAGGTTAAAGGGATGCCCCCAGAATCACTGTAAAAAAAAGTGATGATGGACAAAGGTCGATAACGCCAATGATGGTCAAGCCTTTTCCATGAAGTGATCTAGATCATGGATGGAATGTGGGAAGGACTAATGGGTATGCCATAGTAGTGGAAACCATCATGCCCCTAGTTTGGGGTCGATAATAGACAATGATCCTACAATGACACCAATAACTGGAATTTTCATAACATGGACAAATACATAACTGTAAATATGGTTGTTATTATTATTGATTCATAGCTCAGGAGTAAAAGCATTTGACACAAGATTCATTATTTTAATGGGTTCTGTCATGTTCAGTTTTCATATTAGGTGGCCAATCTATAAGCTCCAGCTCCATAATATTGGATCCCTGATCTACCACCTAGAGGAATGATCTAGATTAGGCTCAAATTTTCCTTATCTTCTCAAGAATAGATTCTCTGAGACTATATATTCCCTCATATACTTTCCATTAAGGAATAGGCTTTCAATCTGAATTACTAATACTACAAATGGGGTCCCTTCTCATACACTTGTTATAACTATGACATGACTAGTTCTGATATAATTTGAGGTGATTCATATGATTTTTGAATCTAATTCATCTAGTAATAATTCATGGAGTTGTATGTGACATAGTAATATAATCACAAATCGCAATCCCTTATACTCTACTGATATCACTTCTAATGGCCCTATCCCTCTTTGTTTTTATATCATGCAATGATTCCTCTACAATTTATATATGATTATCCTTATTTTATTATGAAATATTTGAGGCCTACACATCCTTCACCATTTGGGGTTTGTAGTGTCCCCTAATGATATGACTATTAGGTAACTCTTGTGTTATCTCCTCTGTTTTGTACATAGTTATATTTATAACATTGAAAATACATTAAGATTATCAAATAATACAAAAAAAATCAAATATGAGAAAAATACAAAATTAGGACCTATTATAATTTTCTTGATAGCTTTTTATTGTCTATATATTATTTGTTGCATTGATTTTATGTGTAGTATATCTATTCTTTACAAAAATGTTTTCACATGGTATCTTGAGCTTGATGCAAGACATTCAAAAACTATTACACAGTGATGAAATCTAGATTGGTTTCTTACACTACACTTTTGGGGGAATCCCTCCATGCTATACAAGTGTTATTTTTTAATTATGTGATACATTAAACCTTCCTCATCATGTTTTATTACATACATAGTGTTTATTGTTACGTATTGGGTTAATAATACTAACACATGTGTCTTATGCAACCCTAACATATCTTACTATTTGCTTCTTTTAACTATTACAATGTTCCATACTTTTTTCATATGGTATTGTCACTATTTTCTTATACAACTTTCTTTATGTCTTGCTCACCACGTGATTTGACTTGATTGTCTTGTTTGATTACATTACAATGATTTTTTTTATATGACCTAAGTTCTTTGCTTATCTTTTGAGACCATAGGTGTTCCATGTTTTTGGCTCAATGCCTCTATTACGTATATACAGTTACTTTTATTAATGTGGCATATTATTCCTCCTACCTGATTTAAAAATATATATTTATGCTAAACCCTAATTATAGAGTAATTAAAGGAAACAATGAAGTACAATTACTAGATACACTATGACACAAACAATAAGCCACTAAAATATGAAACCATGAGTGCTAGAGAGAGAAAAGGGACTTAGATGATTTAATCTTGATCTAGGCTAGGTGTACACTAGGAAAAATGATGAATGGAAAATAAAATATGTCGTTATTACACACTATAAAATCTGGAGCTATCAGATAAGGTCAGACCAGGGCACTTTGACTAGGTCAAGGACACCTGGGCACTAGAGTTTGCTTTTAAGAATCTGTGACTGTGAAAGTTGTCAGAATCTAATTTTTCTTATGTCACAAAAATGTCATTGATATTCAGTGTTGGTCACCTATATGTTGTAATATGATTGCCGAATTCACTTGTAACCTGTAAAACAAAGATTCACCTACAAAATCAATAATACCACATTAAATCCAAAAAATAAATATGTAATATGGGGATATGGACTAGCCCTAGTGGTAACCTAATAGAATGAACTTACGAACGAGTGCTACACTACATCTCAGACTCCATGTAGTTCTTGTGCGCGTGTGAAAAAAGGGTGCACTAGGAATCCCTTCTGCAAGTGTACTTCATAGCGGGCTATAGCTAGATATATCAATGTAAATAGATGTGTGGATGGAATAATTATCTTCCCATTCCTATGCAATGTATGCAGAAAATATAGTCCCTTTTCCCTTGAATGGATGCTACATGGATGTCATTGATGCTCTTAGATAACTTTAGATGTAAGCTTAGGTGATGATGATAGATGCTTAGAGCTTGGTTCCTTATTTTGGTCACATATATTTTTATTTATATGATTCCCTTGGTTGAATTTTGTAATTGACAGCCGAAAGGATGAACCATAAAAAAACAATATGCCCAAAAGATGAAAAAGGATCAAAAGAAGTGAGTAAGATAGAAAAGGGTCAGGGACACCCAGAGGGGACAAGGGCACTGGGGTGTTGGCATCTAGGATGGGCACTAGTATCCGAAGTCATGATAGATAAATAAGTAAAGTCTTGACTAGGATGTATGGTTTAAAATACTAGAAAGAAGACCATAAACAAAGCAAAGAGGCCAAAGTTAGTTGTCAATTACTAGTTTTCTCACTTAGGAATCATATGAATGCACATATGCTTTTAGGAACTATAAATGTAACCAAGTGCATGATTTTGTGTCTACACTACCACAATTATCTTGTGATACCATGAGTGTCTTATATTTTTGGATACATGCCTATATATGATTTTTTTTCATACTCTATGGATTACTTGACTTTTCACTACTATTTTTACTATTTCTTATGACATGATTTTTATTACTATGACTTTTCTATACTTATTCTACTATGGATTATGAAATGATTACTAATTTTATATGTTGTTACTATTTACTTCACACATGTATTATTTTTTGTTCCTTCTTTACTATTTTCTCTGTGTCATGGTTTCCACTATTTTCTTTACTATTTTCTCTGTGTCAAGGGTGGCCATGTTGAACCCTAATCATTGGTGTTGTCATTGATGTCAAGTGACATTGATGGAAAATGTGTGACTTGTGAAGTGAGTGTTAGTAAGGGGTATGAAGGTTGATTGGTAATGCCTTATACATGATGTTTGGAGCTTATAGATTGGATTCAAAGTGGTTTCAGGATGACTTCATTGTGTTCCATGATTGGTTAATGAGGTAGGTGTCCACTAGAGGTAGGTATATACTTGGTTTTCTTGGATCAGGTGTCCCATATGTTAGAAATGATGTTTCTAGGATGGGAAAGATCTTCTAGGGTGATCATCAGGTCATACATGGTACAAGTCACAGTTGAAGATAGAGCATTTAGGCCTATTTCTAGAGCCTAATGAGCTATATGGGAACAAATAAGGTCATGACAAGACTAAGTAAGAATTGGATGAGTCTAGGAACATTTCATATTGAATTTATGAGTATCTATAGGGCATAATTTATCCTTTAGAGGTAAAATTCAATTTTTCACTAAAACTACCTTTGAGAACTAGCAATTAATTCATGGAAAAATGAGATTGTTATAGACATTAGAATATTATTTATGAGTAACCAAGATATGGATAATTTATAGGGATATTTTTTATGCTTCATGTCAAGTTTCATCAAAATTTGAGGAACATTTCTCTTGTTATTCAAGTTTTACCAAGACCGGGTAAAGTGAGAAGAGCTAAAACAGTGGCATGGATTCTTAGCACTAAAAATTTTTAAAGCATTATTAAGATAAAATATAGAATTAATTTTTTAATATCACTCCAATATTTAACTTTTTCAAAAAAATTCAGGTCAATTTGATAAGGAACAAAAAAAATCTATTCATTTTACTAACAGGGTTTTTTCTCTCTCCAGATCTCCTACTTGAAGAGATAGGCATAAAATGACCCCTTTAGCCTCCAAATAAATTTATAATGTCATGTAAACCCATTATAATTTTATAATTCCTCTTCTATGTCAAAATTATGCAATTAGTGTTCCTCATGATTGATTGTTCCATACAGGTATGTCCTTGTTTTGAAGAATTTGAGCTATATAGTGAAAAATTGAAGGTGTCATTCTAAATCTCATGTTGTTGAGAAGTTATAAATGGTATTATTATATTTCATGAATATATTTGAGAAATATCAGTATCTAATTTTATTTTTATTTCAAGCAATCTTCTCTCTCTACCATTGAAGGGCTTCTCAAGCTAAACTTGCCATAGTTCTTGAAGAAGGATTTTGTGAGTGTGCATGATTTTGAGATGAGAAATGAATATGAACACTTTATTCAGGTAAAATATATCTATTTTAAGCTCAATAATATTTTTACTGAGTTGTGTGAAGGTTTATTTTACTGTGCTACTTAATTTCCCTATATAAACCTTATCAATAAAATTTTGCTCTAAACTATGTTTGCAATTTTTCTCTCTACAAGATCCATATTCAAGTTGATTGAGTATGTCATTAGGTTATCCTTCAATAGATCCTTCCAAATTTTATAATTTGAATTAATATGTGCTAGTAAAAATACTACACACTCAAGACAGTCTAGTAGCACCTTGAGAACACGTTAACACAGTCTGAAAGGTACTTGGTTTTTCATGACCCTATTCAATGTGTTGTGAGTGTATCTGATGTTATAAGTATTCTAACATATGGATTAGGTATGTATCTTTAAAAAAAATCCTTATATTCTTTTAGAAAATATTTAATCAAGTCAAAGCATCTCCTTCTTAAAAATGGATATGGTTTAGGTGACAAGGATAGTGACGGTGGTCAAATTCATGGAGCTCTCTAATAAATCAATGCAAAATAATCCTTGAAATTATTTAAATATATTCTTATGATGTTATTATTAAAATTTTCTAACATGGAAATGAATAATAGGTGTGGAAGCTTTAAAAACATGTGATTAGGGTTTTAAGACTATAAACACTCGCGTTGCACATTTTTTTAGAACTAGTTCAATTGACCTTGTTGGCATGATCTCACATAATATAATGGTCCTAATATTTTTGTGGAATCTTGGTACATATACAAAGATGATTTTGAGAGTTTTCTTGCATTAAGAAAGTGTGGGGAACTATTAAAACAATGAAGATGCATCTTTGAGTTTGAAAACAATGTATATCACCTTGAAGAGCATGTTTCCTTGAGAAGTGTTATGCTATCTAATCTATTGGTGGTCATGATTTTTACAAATATCATTTCAAGGATCCTATCAAAAGTTTGATAAAAATAAATCTCTTGAATTTTTTATCTTGACAATTAATTTATGTCTGTGTTGAAGCTTCTCTATGACAGTGAATTCTTAATTATGTAAAAGAAGAATGAATCATGCTCTATGTCTAACTTTGATGGTGTCCTAGCCTCTGGTGATTATGAATTCCTTCATTCACATTCATAAATGGCTGGTTTTATATCATAAGCCTCTACACTTTGTTTTTTTAATCTTTTAATGCATAAATGAACTCAAAAATAAGTTGAAGTCTAAATGGCGAAGTTGGAGGGGTCTGAAAATGTGTTACAAAGGATATTTAAGGTATATGTAATGTACTTCCATAATGTAACTCCTTGTGTAGAACGTGTCATTTCTAAAAGAAAATTACAATCTTATGGTGCTAGAAGACAGGGCCAATAACAATTACATTTCAGGTTGACAAATTTTTAGGAAGATTAGGAGACTCATTCTTTGCCATTTGACCTCAAGGACTATTTCAAGATCTTGCAGATCACAAAAAAATCATTGAAGCATTCAGATGTGCTTATGATAATGGTGAGGTATTCTTTAAAAATATAAACTAACTCTCTCTTTATACATGAACTATTTTGAATAATTTTTCAAATTGGAAGGTAAAAGGTCATGAAAGAAGGTCAGGATAGTTTGAAAGATAAATCAATTCATTTTCCTTATTCAAGTTGAAAAAGGAGGTTAATTGAAGATTCAAAGGCATGAGAAATGCAAAGGACACATGTGAAATATTTTCATGTATATATGTTCTTTGAGAGGTTTTAATATGGCTTGTTGATACATATTGAAGCATGAGAGAAATTTGTGGAGTAGAGAGGCCATCTTAGGAAAAGGAGGTGATATAAAGTCATCTTGGAAGGCAATAAAAGTTTGAGAGGATAATTTTCATAAATTAGGGAGCATGATTCAGATTGTAAAACATATTTGAAGACCTGATATCAGTTTTGTAAGATAATGAGTAGATTGTTATGTTGAGAGAAGAGTGTAAATGAAGTAAAGATCTAAAACAGTGATCACAATATGTTGTTGTAAGAAAGAAAGTGCTTAAGGTGATAAAAAATTCTTGTGTTTAAAGATTGAGTTATAGCTCATTAATTTTTGAGTGAACTTCCTTGCAAGTAGGTTCTTGCAAAAGAGCATTCAAGTGGGTTCTTGGAAAATTAAAAAAAGAAGTATGTTCTTTAAAACTAGATTTGGTGCTTCAGGATGAGTGGGTCACCACATGGTGAAATCATTGTAACTTTATAAGATAATTGTCAAAGCTAGATCTCTGGTTTCAGTGGGTTTTTGTCCTAATATGGGTTTCCCACATTAAATCATGTCCCCTAATGTGTTCATGTGTGTTTTCTTCTCTCTTTTTCATAGTTGAATGGTTATACTTCATCATAGTTAAGATAGTTTAATTATGGGCAATTTAAGAACTGTAAATTTCTTCAAGAGTTTTAAAGAGCACTGATTCACCCCCCTCTCAGTGCCTAGAATTTCTAGTAGGACACCATTCTATCCTTTTATGTGATTCTATGTATACTATCACACATATATTACATGGGTAGACATCTATTATTTTGAGCCAAGAACTCAAATTATTTATTACACATGCCTCAAAAGATGAAACATTCATCAAGCTATATATATATAGTCATAGTTAGGTTACATAATACATGAATAGCTTTTTAAAAGGTTCAAACAAGGTCAAAAATATAAACTATAATCATGACTATATGTAAAATATAATCATGACTATGGTACATTCTTTAAAAAATTCATACATTCCTAACTAGAGGGTAGAATCACCAAATTTTTAAATTTATATAGATTTTATAAGATATTTATAAGATATTTACACATTTGTAAATACAAGTGACATAGTTGAGAGAAAGTTAGAAGGATCATCCTTCTTTATGGCACTATGCAAATTCAATTAAAAATATATGGTTCAAGGAAATGGGCCTCATTTTACCCTTTGTAGTAGCACCCTGTGGGGAAATGACAATTTCTATTCCTTCCAAGTTCTAACTATTCAAGACTTTACAAATTAGGTGTATATACATCTACAATGGTGTATTTTATGGGTTTATTAGGAAGAATAGAAGAAGATAATGTCTTTATAAAATGATATTTCCATCTCTCACTAGATTCCCAAATGAAGGAGTCAAAAGATACAAGTTCTTCATAGACTAAATACTTCCTCTCTAAAAATTTCCAAAAGGGGGAATAATTGGATTCTCTCTTCACTTTCTCTAGCGTTGGGATATTTCCAACACCCGAATAGGTTCTTTGGCACAATGTTGGGTATGAATCACTCCCAACCCTTTGACATTACAACAAAAAATTCAATTCTTCAAGGCACTACATGAAATGAGAGTTCCTCCCTCCATAAAAAAATTATATTCCTTACATGTGTTGCATCTCTTTACTTATATTTTGTAAAGTTAAAATTTACATGCATTATCTATATTTTGAATTAAATTTTAGCTTTTATCGTAAACATTGACTACACTCCTTGTTCCAGGTTTCATCATGGATTATTCCAACACTAAAAAATTGGAGAACCTATTAATGCAAAATCATAGCACCCCCAAATGAGTTGTCATATCTGATTTTCTAAGGCAGATTAATTTGGTGTGATTCACATAAAATTGATTTTTCCCTTAGGTGTGGGACCTTGCAAAAGGGAAAACTCTCCAGAGAAGGATGGTTACTGATTCTTAATCTACTTGCCATAAGCTACTCCAGTGCAGGTAGAATCTAACTAATCCTAATCTAACCATTCCAAGGGGACATTGAGAGAGAGAGAGAGGGTGAAAGAGCCTACACTAAGTGGTGATACACCAGAAAAGGAAGTGTTTATCATCTAACCAAAATGCCATGAAATGAAGGGAGGTGAGAAATGGAGAGGATGAACAACTACATCATAGGCTAATGATCAGATTCACACAGAAAATGTTTCAAACCCAACAAACACAACTACCAGATCTTCAAACGAACATCCAAAACATGCACAAATACCATGCAATGAAGAGAGGCAAGAAGAAATAACCAAAAAGAGAAAAGGATGGACAAATGCATAAAAAAAACATTTTTTATTGCTTCAAAACTTTGCACATAACATCATTTATGAGAAAGAGGAAAAATTCCATTTACAAAGCAAGGGAGGAGGTTCAAACTCCATCTTTGACCCTGAGGAAGAAAAGAGCAGCAGGTAGAGAGGAAAAATGAACAACCATTTGAATGTGCCCCTCTACTACAATATATAGGAAGAATGGGAGAGAGAAGAAGGAAGAATTCAAATCCCACTCCAACCACCCTAAGATACACATTGAATCCCATTTTGAAAGCTCAACCAATGAATATCGATGCCTTCTGTAAATCTACCTACAATATGTCGCTTCTGGTTCTTTGGTGGATCAAATCAAATCAAATCTGGTAATTGAAGAGATCAGATTCTGCGTTAATGGCCTGGAAGACTTTCCTCCATTTTTCTCCCACCTAACCTCCCCAAACTTAAATTTTCATATCTTTATGGCATAGACGAGGCCGAGATCTTTCCAATGATGTTAGATTTGTAATATTTTGATCCTTGAGTTGAAATATATTCCCTTTCAAAGTTTGTAATGGGTTCGTACGAAAGGGTGAGAAAACCAATTTGAAAAATGGGCCCCCCTTTTAATATGGGACATGTGGAGGGTTGTCACTTGTTTGAGGGTGGCCTCTGTATTTTTCTCTTGGAATGGTGTGGGGCTGACATGTGGCATCCTCCGTTGACCTACTCAATTTCTATATTTTTGGCTAAGTCCTTTGCTCGACGGGGTCATATTTCTTGACTAGGGACATGCAGTGGTCTAGCGCTTATTTGGAAACCCTCTCTTTATTCGACCCTTGAGTTAGCATCGTTTGGACATTTAGCACTCTCCACCGGCCTGTCATCATGCATTGACTATTCAACCTGACTCTGTCCTCCCTTTTTTTTAGACTAGACGCGTCGAGGATCCACGCTTTCTTGAAAGCCCGATCAAGATTTTCCTTTGAAGGATCATCAGGTTGAAACTTAGAAGCCTCTGCAAGTCTTTGGAATTTTCAATGACCTCTCCCTTACCTTTTCATACCTTGGGCTACATGTAAACTGGTGCTTGTTTAAGCCTCCACTTTTGGATCTACCCTTGGAGATGCATCACTTGCACATGTGGCAGTCCCCTCCAGGACTTCTATACTTAGCCTTTTTTTAGGCCCACCATGTTCACCTTTTGACCTTTGTTTACCATTTGCTACGTGGAGGGCTGGCACAAGTTTGAGTCTCCCCTTTTGGATTCAACTTTGGAAAAGTTTCGTGCTGACACATGACTCTCTTTGCTTCCTTCTCCACACTTAGCTGATTTTTGGACTCATTTTGAATCATTTTGAGCCTGAAGACTTCAGATCTTCTCCTTTTCTTCTTTTTATTTCTCCTAGCATCTCTATGACACTGCTCCTCTTTCTATAACCCTGCTATTCTATTTCCAAGCCCACATGTAACCCGTTAAATAGATTTAAGACACATATCAACTTGATAGATACATCTCTTCTCTTTCTTCTTGCATAGGTTCATTTGGTCTTTCGCAGGCCCCATCACTCCATTATTGAGTCCTTCTGCGAACTGTTTGCAATATTCAAACGTGTTTTCTCTGGTTCTTTCTCTACAAGGTCGTGGCTTATCCAATACTTTTCCCAGGGGTGAAATATGGATAACATAACCATTATTGAATGAAGAAAATTTTTGTGAACACTCAAGTATGTTTTCCTTTAAGAATATAATTTTAAATTACGCACTTAAAGGGGGAAATGGAGAAACTTAAATTTGGTAACTTGTCCTTATACAATGCAATGTTAACCATGTTCCATTTGGAATCTAATCACCTCATATATCTATATCCTCTAATAAATACATACCTTTTTACTATATCATATATTTAATTTTGAAAAGATTATTTTATCAAAGAAACATTAAAAATCTTATATTCATGACACAAAATTTAATTTTGAGTTTCATCTCTTCAACTTGAAAACATATAGAAGGGTAGGGATGTAAGGTATGATATTGGTTGACCTATATAGTCCCACCACTTTTAATTCATTGACTCTAATTTCAATATAACATTATTATTTGGGTCATTTCATCTTCCTAGGGTGGACCTTATTTAAATATTTCACCTACAAAAGAATATAAAATCAATCTAACATCACTTTATAAATCACCTAACACTCTTACAAGATACTATTACAAATATATTCCCAAAATAATTCATAGGGTTGTTAAATATAACTAATTAAGGTGAAAATCATCTAACGTAATCCCTGCTACAAGTTTGAAGCACTCAACTAGGTCAAAGAATCTAGCTTCCTCAATTTCTGAGAGTGAAACTGTCATAGAGCCATGTTTAAGTAAGAGAAAATTCACTCTAAACATTAAACAAGGTTTTCAATCAAAAAATTATTAGGTCACTTGAATGAGGCACACCAAATATCACTACTACTATACTGGGTATATTCTATACTATGCAGTTAACCTACTATATAAGTTTCAAGAGACACGAGGGTACCCCTAGGGGGTTAGTTACTTATTCACGCTTGCACAAGAAAATAACTATATGAGGATTTATCTCATAATGAGTGAATTTAGTGTATCACTTAGATTGGTTTTGTAACTAGGAGTCTAACTACCAAGAGTATTTTAGCCTCACCACACACATGTTTTCTCCTTTTGGATTGCTAATGCTCAAAAGGGTTGTGTAGTTTTATAGTTTGTCTAATTCATTGTAGGTGAATATAGGTCATCTCAAATATGTGTGATCAAGAGATAAATACAAAAAATATAATTACCAAATAAACAAATCACACAATAAGTTGTACCTGTATAGAATGTCAAAGGGTCAAACTTTGTATAGTTATAGGTAAAAAATATACACATCATGTCTAGATTATATATAAGTTATATAGTCCCACCCTTTTCAATTTTATATATCTATAACTTCTATTAAAGAATTTATAGTTCCATATCATCCTATTTCACTATCCTACACATCCATATCAATATTGAGTTGTCTTACATAACTAAGTATATCTTTCCTCTTGTGTATTTGAGAAAGTACTTGTCATTTATCAAATATTGCGTGTACAAATGCATTATATGAGTATGAATTATTAGTGTTGTAAGTTAATTAGATTAGAATACCTTCCAAAAACCTTACATCCTCTTTAATTTTATGTATTACTATAACACTTTTTTACATATTTAAATAAGGTGTAATAAGCATATAAAATTGTCAATATTTTCATGGATTGATTCATCTTGGTGTCTTATACTAACAACCTTTCCAAAAATAAGTAACAACTTAAATTTATGAAATATAGTGATAGATAAATAATCTATGTAATAATTCTAGATGGTGCACAAATATTTTCTAAAGAGTATGGTAGGGTCGATAGATATAATAGCACCATTTTTTATAGGAATGCTGAAAACATTTGGAGTAGAAGACCAAGGGGAACAATTTTCCTTAGGTAGAATTGACATAAAAGATAAAGGATAAGATAATGAAGATAATTTATATAGTAGAGGTAATAATGAATAATAATAAATTAATATTATAAAATTAAAGGACTTAAATAAATTAGTAGAGAAAACAATAACAAAGAAAGTAAAAATAATGTAGTTTGGGATGTTAGAGAGTTAGGTAGATAAGTTAGTGGAGGATTTGATAGATAAAAATATGAATAGAAAATTGAGGGAAGGAAAGAGTTTGAAGATTAGGAAGATATATATTATTTATATGGGTTAAATTAAGGAGGATTATGGGTAGAACATTGTTTGCTGACAAGAAGATTTATGAAGAAAGTAGTGAGATATAAAGAGACATATCCCCTTTTCACAATTTAAAGTGAATTTATGAAAATGAAATCCTTAGACCAAATTTTAAACCCCGTATCACTACAAAAATTGAAAGAGACATAATTTCAAAATATTGATATAAATGGTGAGTTATGGAAAAAGTATCAAAAGAAAAGAGAGGGTAAAGAAAGAGAAAATATAGTTTAAGGATTTGATGAAGTACTAGGAAGGAGGTAATTTGAGATATCACTTAATATATATAAGGTAAGAAATATATTTTATTATAAACTTTTGAGCTCATGGAAATATAGGAAGGAGATGAAGCTAATGAAAAATTAGAGTATGATAAGTAATTTTAAGATAATATCAATACAACTTGTAAAAATGTAATAGAAGACAAATATGCCTTTCTTTGGAAAAGATAATAAGGATGTGGAATAAAACTTGTTTATTTTAGATTATTATTAAAGTAGTAATACTATCATTTATATATGGGTTAATGTATTTGAATTTGTTTTAACTTTGAGAGATGACACATTGAAGTGGGACATGAAAATAAGCCTGCAACATAATAAGGTGTGGGATGAAATAAAGATATAATTCAATATAATTATTAAGAATGATTGGTTCATCAATCTTTTGGTTGTTCTACGAATGTTATCACCTACCTAATAGAAAATATCATTATCAAGGTTGTATTTGTAGATGATTCATATATTTTGAGAAGGTATCGAGTCACATTTGTGAACATGCTTATTGTATACTAAAAGTGGCAGATTCAAACTTACCCAAATTTTTGGATTAAAAGTGTCAATAAAATGAGAGATTTAATACATAAAAAGGGAGAATCAGTAAAGTAATTTGATTAGAGGTTTAAGTCAATAGTTAGAAAATTATATGAGCTCTTGATGGAGAAGAAACAAATTAAGTGGTTCACTTCTAGTTTGTTACCAAACTTTAGAGCATCCATGTAAGGACACCAATATAATAAATTTTTTAAAGCACTAGAGAAGGCCATAAGGTTTTATGCCTAACCATAGAGGAGAAAATGGGATACCATGGTGGATTAATAATTAGAAAAGGTGATGGAAGAATTGATCAATTTGATACTACAATAAGATATATAAAGAAAATTTTAAGGGAGGAATAATTCACCACCAAAAACCACATATAGGAATAAAATGTGGTGTATAATATGTCATGATGAAGGATATGATACAAATTAGTGTCCATACATATAAATAATAATGAGAGTGGGAGTATAGTTATCCATAATGCCACCACAACAACAACTAATTGTTAATGATAGGTTATGGTGTAGAATTTATACACTCTAGGACCAACAAAATTAGCATATATTTCCCTTACTAGAGAAAGCATTACCCACAAGTAAGTTTATGTATTACATAATATTTGGATCATATAATCACTATTGAAAAAAAAATAGGGGATAAATATAATGGAGGAATTGAATACACATATGGTTTTCCTTACCATGGCAGCTAAAGAAACATTTGATCCACAACTACAACCCATTTCATAAGTGACCATGTTTCTTCTCATCAATCACCACAACCAAATCTAGTAATTCAAATAAAATCAATTAAACTGTATAATATTCCATAGAGTATGCCACCATTATCATAACCCATTAAAAAAAATCCCAGATTTTATTATATCTATCAAAAAAATATAATGGGATAGTATTAAGGGTGACTTATCAATAATATGGGAGGATACCAACAGTATAATAGCGGTGGATACCATAGATGGTATTTCAACCAAAAATAATAATAGATGAACATATAAAATATGATATAAATGAGGTTTTCGTGGAGGTAGAAGCTACCAATGATATCAAGGAGGAGGGTACCAAAATAATCAAGGCAATTTTTCCTTGAATAATCAGGGTGGAGGTTTTCCAAATAATCAAGGGGAAATGGATTTCAAGGGAACCAATAAAGGATACTTGTTATATTTTTAAATCATTAGAAAGAATGGCATATGCATAGGTAGTGTACATAAGTTGATCCCGAAATATGTGATTTCATTCGTGAAAGAGGAACACATGATTCATTTATTTTCCCAAAAGAAGATGAATTTTACAATAATGAAGGTTATAAAATATAAGCATTGAAGAATAAAGTAAATAGAACTTATCAACACTTAACAAGAGTAATAGGGATGATCCATCACCTAATAAATAAGACAAACCTATTAGGATATAATAGGGTGAGATTTCAAGGAGAAGAAAAGTAATTATAGAAAAGATAAAAGAAAAAAGGAAGAATATAGGGAGAATATGGGTAAAAATAAAATGATGCAACAAAAATTAGAGGAAAAATAGATTATTAGACATAAATTAATGGTAATAACAATAAGTTCCACTTTGAAAAGAAACTACATTAGAAAGAAGGCCTTACGATGAGATTTTAAGTTCTAGTGAAGATGATCCACCACAAGCCTTCCCTAACCCATAGGTACATGATGAAGTTAATAAAAAATTCGGGAAGCAATGAAAAATATTTATGAAGTACAAATGAAATGATGAAATCAACTTTTTTTTAGAAGAAAAGGTTATTGCATTACAATAATTGGTGAGATTATTTATTGAATAAGGGTTAGTAGAGAAGTTGAAACATTTTTTAACTAGAACAAGCAAGAGATGACACACCCCATATAATGGGTGGAGACTAGGAATAATAATTGTAAGAAAAAATTATTCAACACATAAAATAATTGGAGAAAATTCATAGTTTATTTAGATGTTAAAATCAATGCACATTAATTCCTTATAAAATTCTTAGATCTGTGTACATACATTAATGTTATGTCACATAGAGCATATGTAGCACTAGGGAAACTAAATTATACCTTCTGAGATATTATATAGAATTAGTTAATGGATGGATCCCTCGAGGCTCCAATCAAGGTATTAAATTATGTCAAATTCAATTTCATGGGCACTACCCAATAGTTTTATTTCAAGATGATGGAAAACTTCTCAAAAAACCCACATATTTAGTGATACTAGCTTCAGACTAGTTTATGGAAGATCGAGGATTTGATACATTGTAGGGGATATTTTAGAAACAAAACCACACACATATTACTATTTTACTATGTTGTTAGTATGTTGTTATATGTATGGATCTTAAGTAAGAAAAGTATTCATTGGTGACACTATCTCTTGTCCATATACGTATTTGATTTCTTTCTACTTTGAATCTCTTCTACATCTATCATTTTTGTATCCACTTCTAGTCATGTCACAAGGATCCTTATATGTCAATGTTTTCATATTTTTCATTATTTCTCCCACGATACTAGCGCCAATATTAGAGACTAGCGCCTAGGAACTTGTGTCCATTTTGGGTGCTTTTTTCCATTTTATTCTTTTTACACATATTTGATGTTTGTGGTTTGCCTTTTCATCTTTCTTATCCTTATGACGTGATCATAGTCAAAATTTTGTGTCACTAATGTATAAATTAAAATAAGAGACACATATATATACATAACATACACACTATTATTATGGCTGGAAATTCAAAGGGGCTATCACGTCTACATACTATCACCACTAACAAAAGGGACTAAATTTTTTTTGCATACACTGCAAAGGAAGGGGAAGTGCGGAATTATATACCATAATTTTACATTCAATCTAGCTATAACATGTTATCTTGGTGTCATTAGCGTAAGGGAAAACTAAGGACATTATTTCAAACATAATCACATAAAACTACATGGATTCTGAAATGTAGTGTAACACTTGGTACTAAGTTCACTCATTATGTGATCGCCAATGTCATTCTGACTTGACATATTTCATATTTTATTTAGATCTAATGTGTTTTTGAGCTTGTGCAGATAGCTATGGTTTGTGTTATAGGTTACATGTGTGATCAAAAACCTAACAATAAATTCATAGTGACAAAATAGATATTGAAGCGAAGGCCTGGGTTTGATCTTGAATATTCACACAGACGCTAGTTCCCAGAATAGACACTGGCACCCAGGTGCTCCCATCCTCTTGTGGCTACATCTGTCTCACATAGTAAAAAGTACAAGAACTCTTTTCCATCCACTGTGACATCATTCTTGGTAAGATCCAATAGATACATAGTCTCGACTTCCTCCAGATTATGTAGGAACCATCTTAGTCATCTATCCATCTCATTTGCGTAGATTTGTACACTTTTTAAGTACTTGGAGCTTGTAAATTTGATGTATATTATCATTTTTACATCAATTAGTATAAAATAAGGATTTTATTCTATTTACATTAAATCATTTGGTGAACCCTACCTTATTCGAGCTCCTTGTCCTAGGATCCCAAACCCTCATGTCCAAAAAAGGTTCCCTTCTCCAAAGCATGACTTATATGCACATGCAACTAGTATTTTCCAATGCCTCTGAATAATATGAATTTCATAAGCTCATGGACAATCCTCAATATGATCCAAAAATCCTCCAACTCCTTGAATTCCAAAACTCTCTTCCTTTTGGTTTCCAAAGTGTTAATTTTTACATAGTTCCTCTTGACCAAAAAATTTCCACATATTCTCCCTCATCTACCATTGTCATGAATGATCCTCCATCCTTATATCCTTGTACTATGGAAAATGATAGCAGTAATATAGAATTTTTGTATGATGAGTTTTTTTCTTGTAAAAATAGATACTAATGAATCTGCTAATGATATTGAAAATGTAAATATAAATAATAATGTTTTTGTTATTAATCAGGTTGAATGTGAGTCTATCTCTCCTACCATTCCTACTTAAAAAAATGTTTCCAATGATTGCCATGATGAATCCAATGTTATCATTACTATAATTTTTTATATGTTGATGATAATATTAATGAAATCCTTGCTTGCAAAAATGTGACTGATAGTGATTTTAATTATGCTTATGATAATGCACATGCTAATGATGATGTTTCTTCCATTAAGTTTTTTGAATGTGAATGTACACCTCCTATTTCTTATCATTATAAATTTATTTCTAATGATTTCCATTATCACACCAATCCTACTCCTAATACACCACTTAGTATGTATCATGATCCTACCCCTAGTACATCTATAGAGATTCCACAGTCATCCCCCCTTACACATCCACTTCCCTTCTTGGGTTACCATGATCACTCACAATGGAAAGCTTCAACCCCTTAATGTGCCTCTCACTTCCCATACCATGCCTTCAAAATAAATCCTCTCTCTTATGCATGTTGGTAATTTTCAAACTCAAGTTCATACGTTTACCCTCGATAATAAAGCCTATTATGCCTCGATTGACAATAATTCCCTTCCTGATAATCCCATTCCTAAGAAGATTTAAAATTCTAATTTCCCCAAGGGTTTCATCATGTCTACTTTCTCATGTTTTGATGGAACAATAAATCCCTATTTACATCTAAAACATTACTAATTATCCATGGCTTCTTATTCCAATGATCGATTGTTATTCAAACCCTTTCATCATAGTCTATTGATCATGCTCTCCAATGGTATACACATTTACCTATTGGATCTATTAGTACCTATTATGATATGCAGGATGTTTTTATTAGATATTTTATTTATAATAATGGTCCTAAAGTTACATATGATCACTTTCCTTATTCACATCAAGGAAAGAAAGAACCAATCTTAGATTAAAGTTTACGCTTTAATTCTTACATGCATCAATTACCATTTCAGCCTATTAATTTAGAAATGCAATTTATCTTTTATCGTGGCTTAATTACTCCATTAAAAGAAAATATAGTATATGATACATGTGATTCCTTTACTCTTTTGTGCTATAAAGTTATTTATTTCAAAAAAAATTAATTACAGATCATGTTATAAAGCCTCCATCTACTTCTTCTATTCCTCCCGTGCCTACCAAGTCTCCCCCTCTCCAATATATTGAACATCCTCCATGGTCATTGTCTCCTCATCCACACAAACATATTCCTTCTCTGTCACCACATCAACATTCACCTAAGTCTTCTCCACATCCTACCCTTGAATCATTGTAATTTTCAAACACTGTTAAACCGCATGATGTCTTTCCTTCCTTACTTGATAAGCGGCTAATCTGTTTACCTTCCAACTAGCGTCATACCCATAACTGGTTGTATCTCCATCGTGATCATCCTTTTTACAACTATCACTACAAAAATGGACACCGTGATAATGACGATTTTATTATCCATGATATATTATAACAATTATAAGATAAAGGTGTCATTTCCTTCCACTCCCACTTTCATGAGTGCTATCTCTCTCCTATTCCACATAAGAGAGCCCCTACCACTATTATATTGTATCATTCACCTCCTCCTAAGGTTATTATCTGTCCACCTCCTAAGGTCATCATTCATCCACCTCCTCCTACTTTCCTACATATAGCCACATGATCTCACTCTACCCAAATTGCTACTACATCTCATTGGATTCCTAAGTAGTCTGCTTCTGCAATTTCCACCATCACACCTCCCATTATTGGCACCATTTCCTATGATATCAAATTTGGAACCTATACACACAATGTTTTTGCTTCGCATACGCCTACTACATATCACTGGCCTATTCACCTTTGGTATATGACATCCATTTCCATATCATTACCCGATGACACAATCATGTTCGTAAGGTTCATACATGACTATTGAGGGTATTGTTAATGAAATGAACTTCATTCTCAAATTGGGGGGAAATCACTCTTATTACCCCTTAATTTCATTATCTCATCTCATCTAAATCACATTACTCTTTCTACTTACCTATCACATTACATCACATACATGTATTTCTATTTATTGTATGCTATACTATTCACTCTTATTCATAAGGCATTCCTATTTACTCCATTTCTTAGTAATTCTTCCCACATCATAATGAGTATCAAATAACCAAAAATATATATTAAATCAACCATTCCAAAAATGCACATAGAATTTAACAAACTAAATAATCACTACCAAGTACAAATTGTAATCATCACATAGTATACAATGAACATCAACAATAAATATGGCATCAACATGTGTGTGTGTGTGTGTGTGTGTAATCCAAAATCATATTTACAAAATAAAATCACTGGGGGGCAATCCCCCATGCATCAATAAATCATATATCATCCTCGTTATCACTATCTAAAATCATAGAATCTCTAGAACTAGAGGCTTCACTACTCACTCTACACCATCAGTATCAAGACCTAAATCTCTCTAACTTGCTCCAAAATTTGGAAATCTCTTCCTTTTGCTCCACATATCAGCCCTATAACTCCACATATCGTAAAAATACATCATGATCTGGGCCTTCTCCTCCTATAGCCTCTCTCTCTCTCTCTCTTGCTCTATCTTTGCATGATCCTCATCGTACTATCTCAAAAAAATTATGTATGTGGGTTATGATATAGCCACCAAATCAAATAAATGGCATGCTCTCCCATAATCGCATCTACCCACTCTAGCATCCCTCCTCCCACAAGAACATTGAAGGGCATGTTCCATATCAACATGTGTATGGAGGTATCTACAATAAATGTATAATATACATCACCTATAATCACACAAAAAATAAATCATATTAATTGATACCCACCTTCGTATCCATCCACTATATCAATCAATCAAAAAATAATAAATAATAATGAACTATACTTATTCTCTGCTCATGCCACTACTATATCATCTACCTCGGGGGTAGGTTCCTGATCCTTAACTCCTCTAACTATTGGCTCACCTTCTGTATATACCACCATTGGAAATAGAAACACCCATCGATGTATCAACCATCACATAATATAAACTATAGTTCAACCCACATCATCTACCTGTATAGGCCCTATGTCTAGATCTGCCTCATTTGGCCCTGGATGCACCAGTTGTTCTCTTGTTAGGCCTGGCCTCAACCCAAGTTTCCTCATGGCCCTAGTAGATCAAAACCATATATATGGATCTGTGGGCACATCTTGGGCCATGAAAAATTGTCTTGACACTTGATCACTATGAAAAAAAATTGCTACCCCTAGGAAATGATCCTCTAACCACATTGTGCAACATATACACCACAACTCAACACCATCCTCCACCCATCCCCCATAGTATCCATACGGTCTCTATAAAATGGCCTCAAGGCCCATATGATCTAGCATCAACCTATATGTTATTGTATATATCCTCCTACTATGTGTACCTAGCCACCTCACCCTAAATATCTCTGGTCGAGTTCAATCAACTCATGGCCCAGTAAACAGCCTCACTATAGCTATGGTCTCATAGGCCCATACATGTAATTAAGTAGTATCTTCTAACCCACCTCAATGATCCTCTTGAGTAAATATATACAAGTCCCTATAGAAATTCACCAACACACACCATGCCCATGCATATTAATACTGTGATCCTTTATATGGAGACAAATATCATGCATCTTGTATAAAATCCCAACTCCTCCATCCTCCATGGCCAAAGACAAAGTTAATACCACTGCAATAAATTTCCACAATAATGGTACCCCAGATCTCAAAATTACATCCAATCTAATATATGTCTTGTCTTGTACTTGAGACCTTGTAAAATATCACCACACTGCCCTCTTATGACTACAGTCATCTAATAAATCCATAATTTTTACTCTATCTCCAACAATAGGTAACCAAAATATCCTATATACATCCTCTAACGTCATTGTCATCTCACCTATGGGAAACCATAATGCACAAGTATTTTTGCACCATCTATTACAAAAAATAGTCAATAAAGGCATATTATGGGGTATCTCCCCCATTCTCATAATGTGTTGTAGGGAAACACGATCCAATATCTCCCACTATAGTATGACAACCCTAAACCAAGTAACATACTTAAGTGATGGCCCACCCAAAAATCCTTGGAGTATATATCTCATTGCACAAAACAATAAAGAAAAAAAAGCACAGTATCAACACACAAGACATAAATAAAAATCAATCATACCAAATCAAATACTTAAACATCCATACATTTCACAAAAATAGTGTCGAAACCTTTCCCCTAGACACTAACGCCTAGAAGAAGGTCACTAACATCAGGAACTAGTGATAGTTTCCTATAGGATAGAAATGTCATGTACGCTTCTATCTTGGTTAGAAATATATAATTCTACAAAATTTCAAATTTCAATAAAATTGGTAAAAACAAGCATATTTAACAAATATTTCCAAATTTGGTCACACATACTAGCTCCCCAGTCGTCTGTGTAGCCACGACCTCCACCACCCTCTATAATCTCTTCTAACTAGCTACTTTAACATGTGGCATCCTTACATCTAAGAGCTCCAAATTTCAACTACTCTCAATACAAATGAAATTACTATTCACTTTTTCCATATTACTATATATAGTAATTCAAATTTACCCTATACTATAGTTACCACGTTCCACCATTCTTACAAATAATACACGACACACGGTTTTATACATATTCGTAGCCTCATTACTCCCTTTTTTCCATCTAGCTTTTGGTATCCTTTAGCATTGTACTATACACATTTGGCACATGTACTACTCCATATATATGCATACATTGTTAATAATACTTCCTCTCTTATAATATCTCTCATTTACTATTACAAGTTTTTATCACCTCACTTTCAACTCAATTTTCATTTCTCCACCCTTCACCCTTTCACTGAAAGGGGGCATACAATCAGGATCATCTTATAATCCCTTTCATAATACACCACAATGAATCGACACTCTTAATACATTAATATCGTAATTTTCTCTGATCTCATTCAAACACAGTTATAATTATTTTATATGATATTCAATACTTGTTATTTCAAATCTATCCCACCCCCTCAAATGACCTAATCTGAAGGAAAATGAAAACCTCTTCATGAGTAATATTCTAAATACATATTATTCAATCAACTCCTATCACTCAAATAAAACAATAGATACAATGATCAAAGTTACTATCGATCCTAGATGACCTAACTTGGGAGCCGTATTACATTACTATCACTTCTAGATGACCTAACTTGGAAGCCATATATCATTATTCAAATTAAAACAACCGTTATTGTAAGAGTGGGGGAAATGACATGTCATTTCCTTTCATATACCACTCATATGTGGGTTCTTCAATCAAGAAAAAATAATTTACAATCGGAACTAATCAAAACTAAACAAGTAAAAAATTTGGTCTCTATCCGCCTATAGTGGTTGGACCTTTTGGGGAAGAATCATGGAAGGAGAGAAAAATAGACCTCTCCTCAACACTCTTCCTCTGGTAGAAGGATTCCCAAATCCTCGCATTATCATCAATATGGGTTGGGAATCAACCACTCCCTACCCCCTCTATCACCTTATATAAATAATTCAACAACTCCAAATGACATCACAACTATTTCTCTAAGTTTATACTTACAAAATTTTACTATCTCCTCTTATTCCATGTGGATCAAAAAATTGATCCATGTACCACCATGCTACAAGTTTTTATATGATATGTGCACTCTATAATATGTCTTCACTGAACTCTTTACAGGTATGTTCCTTACTTCCTTTACACTACTTGAATGTCATTCAAATAACATAAATGGGAGTAAATGTACACATAAAATCACACACATACTACTATTTTACTATTTCATCAGTATGTTATTAAATGCATGGATCTTAAGTAAGAAAGTACTCACTAGCGACACTATCTATTTTCCATCTATGTCGTTGATTTATTTCTACTGTAACTCTCTTCTACATCTATCCTTTTTGTATCCACTTCTAGTCATGTCACATGGATCCATATTTGTATGTCTTTTCATATCTGTCATTTTTCCTCACAGGACACTAGCACCCATCTTGTACACTACCACCCAAGAACTTGTGTTCATTCTGCGTGCTTCTATCATGTTTATTATTTTTTACATATTTTTGACATTTATTGTTGTCCTTTTAACCTTTCTTATCCTAATCCTATGTTTATAGTCAGCCTTTTTTGTCACTAGTGTAAAACTTCAAACAAGAGACTTGTATATCTATACATATAATGCACACTATTATTTGGCTGACAATTAAAAGGGGATATCACATCTACATACTATCACCACTATTAAAAGGGACTAAATTTTGGGCTACATACACTTCTTAGGAAGGGGAACTGTTGAATTTCATACCACTCATTTGCATTTAATCTATATTTATACCACTATCATGTTGTCATTAGCACGAGGGAAACCTAATGAGACTATTTCACACATAAGCACACAGAACTACATGATTTTGAAATGTAGTGAATCGATCGGTACAAATTTCACTCATCAGGTGACCACTAAGGTCAATATGACTTCACATATTGCATATTTTATTCAAATCTGATGTGTTTGTGAGATTTTGCAAATATCTAGGGTTCATTTTGTAGGTTATAGGTGTGATCAAAGTCCTAACAGTGAAGTCAAAGTGACAAAGTATATATTGAAAATAATACCCTTAAACCCAGAAAAGGCACAAATGCTAGCTCCCATAACAGATACTAGTGCCTCGGCACTCCCATTCTTTTATAGGATCTCCTATCCCGCATAGTACAGAGTCTTGGAACTATTTTCTAGCCACTATGACATCATTCCAAGTCAGGTCCAATATATACATAGTCCTGACTTCCTCCAAATTACACAAGAACCAGCTAAGTCATCTATCCCTCTCATTTTCTTAGAGTTTTACATTGTTTGAGTGCTTGAAACTTGTAAATTTGTTGTATATAATCATTTGTTACATAAATGACTTTGAAATAAGGATATAATTTTATTTATATTAAATGAAATATATATAATGATAAAAACACCAAAATTCAATCAAAATTATGAACCCAGTGATGAAGGAAAGATAAGGGTGGAAAGTGAAAAAATTGATTTCGATATATATGAGGACATTGAATCTCGGTTACATGATACCCTCATAACTAGGGTTAGAAAAGTATTGCACATGAGGAAGGTAAAGATAATGATTTGGTATGATACAGAAAATGACATAAATGATAAAAGTGAGGAGTACTATTACTTATTAGATAAATAATATGAGACCACCCTTGAAATAAATAAGTGAAAATAATGTTAAACAATTCATATATGAAGCCATGACATGAAGGGATATAGCTGTAAGGAAAATAAAATTATAAGGAAACACAAATGATGAAGTTGTAGAAGATATAAAACTAATGAAGGATGTAAGGAGAATCTTTAAGTTAGGATGCAAAGTATCCCATAAGACATTTCATAAATTTTATGGAATTAAAGATGTAGAAGATGAAATTCTATAAATGGAGTATGTATTTTTGAATGAGAAGATGAGTTTGGAATCATTGGATGATTAACTCAACATTAATTCCATATGACGGTGGTAAAGACACAAACACGATATCATGACATGATACATGTTATATAATTTGGTTAAATCCGAGTTCATACAACAAAAGGAGAGTTTTTTCTGAAATTCTAACATATATAAGAGATACATATCCATAACTACATCTAAAGTACTATGAAAGGAATTAGATGGTAATTAGAGAAACCATTTCATGGATGTGTTAAAAATATTTATTGGAATATTTGGCCCCTTCCACATTTTTAGTATTTCAGAAAGAAACACACCTCAAACGTAAAAATTGGGATCATGTTACAAAATAATTATATAAAACACTTAATTTATAGGAACTAGACAAGAGGATATGCCACACCCTTAGAAAAAAAAAACCATTTCTCTAAATTTTAGATAATTATACAATCATCCAATTTACAAATTATGGCATATTAATGATCTAATCAACATCAACGATTGCGAAGTAATAGGGAAATTCATAGACAAAATAAACTGATGTATTGTTGTAATATAGAAAATATTCCTCTTGACTCAAACAAAGAAATAAAACCACAAAATATCAAATTTAATGTGGAATAAGGAGAATGATACTTGATATAAATTAACATAGGTAAAATAACTTTTTTTATATAACCATTGAAATTTACAAAAGAGAACAAAGGGAAAGGAGAGAAAAAAATTATTAAGGGGATTATTAAGAAGAAGAGGAAGTATTGAAGATTTTATAACTGTTACAAGAATATGAGGATTTATTTCCAAATAAATTTCATGATCTCTATGGAATTAAGGAGGAGTTAGGGACTATGAAAGTTCAAATCAAAGGATTGAAACCTATTAAAAATGCCCTTACAAGTTAAATCCCAATGCAAAATTAAAAGTGAAGGAAAAATTAGACAAGACAGTGGCTGGTGGTATAATCCAACTAATTGAAGACTCTGAATGGATAAGTGCAATAGTGATCCAAAATAAGATAAAGATATATACAAAATTTGTGTGGATCATAAAGAGCTAAAAAAATATTGTACACATGATCTATTTCCCACACCACTCATAGAAGATGTGCTAGATACCATAGTTGGATTTGAAGTTTATTATTTTGCAAAAGATCAATAGGGTACCATAAAGTGGGGATCTAACTGGAATACTTTAAAAAAACCATTATTTATACTAAATATGATCCTTCACGTACACATTGATGCCCTTTGGGATTTAGAAAACACCCACAATTTTTCATTGAATAATAGTGAATACATTTAAATATTTCATACTTGATTTCTTGGAAGTGCATCTAGATGATTGTGATGTATATGGGTACATAAGGAATTATATTAAAGTGATACTATTGATTTTTTTGTGATGCCACATGCTACAAATTACCTTGAACATGAATAATTCTATGTTTTTTACTCCATTTGGAACACTTCTGGGACACGTTATTAGAAGGGAGGGCTTACTAGTTGACCCCATGAAAACATAATTCATAGTAGCATTCCCACCGATGAAAAAACAAAAGGAAATAAGGAAACTATTGGGGTATGTAGAAACCTACTTTCCACTATGCAATTTTAATGCTAAAATTACACTAAGTACCCTTATTCTCATCATCACAATATAATTAGTGACTTTCTACTAATTATATAATATTCCCCATCCCCTCAATTAATTAATGACCTTCTATTAATTAATCATCTAATTTTCACCATCTTGGATGCCAATTAACGTCACTTCATTAATTATAATCCTCATTTATTTAATCAAGTACCCGTTATTAGATAACTCCCCTTTAAATCCCCCTCTCAAACCCCTCTAATTCTCACTAATTTCCCTCTACATTCCCTCTAAATAGATTTTAGAAAATAATCTTGGCCTATTAAATAATCCCAAGTTATTAATTAAGTCTCCTACATTTCCCATGGGTCATTAATCCTAATTAATCACCTCTAATCTTGTTTATCCACTTCTAATTATACATCTCCAATATCCCAAATTCATTAGGAATTGCATATCTCCCAAAGAGGAAAGCTATAAATATGACTTAGTACCTACTTTCTAAAACACACCATGTCCTTGTAAGACATACTCATCCATTTCTCATAAGATCTTTTCTATTTTTTAAAGTCTTTTCAAAAGTGAGAAAATCCCTATTTGTTGAAGTAGTAATAGAAAAATCAAACATGGTTTTTGTGCTATTTTGAGGAGATATGTTCATTTATCAATATTCTTTATCTAATACGGTTCATGGCTTACGCTCGGCTCATAAGGATACCCACATATAAAAGCACATCCACACAATGAAGGGAGTTTTGTATTGATGTTAATATTTTTGCAAGTGAGTTAATTTCATTTTATATGCTTTATCATGATGTATTTTCTTATTGACATAGGTCATGATTTACTTGGTGTTGAATCTTGTTGTTGAAATAATTTACTATGGGAAAAATTATTGGTTTCTAATACCGGTCATGGGGTTAAGCCCCTCTATTATTGATACAATTTCATATACCCCTTTTTTTAAATCATTAAAAAAATTCCCTATCCTCAATATATGACATTATAGCTACATTCATTTATGATAAGTTAGGCATGGGCCACTTGATATTTAATGCATTATTATTATTATTATTATTATTTATTTTTATTTGTGTGTGTGTGTGTGTGTGTGTGTGTGTGTGTGTGTGTGTGTGTGTGTGTGTGTGTGTGTGTGTGTGTGTGTGTGTGTGTGTGTGTGTGTGTAACATTAAGTGGTTTAGTGGCATTATTTACTCTTTTGGATGGATTTAATTGTGGAAATTATATATGTCATCTTTTTTGTCAAATTGGATTATATGGTTTCAACAATGGAGATCAAGTTTTATTTTTTGATATAATTTTTTAGTTTTCAATATTGCATCATGGTATATTTCTTCTTTTTTATTTCGGAAATGATTTTTTTAAAGTCACATGATGAAGATGGGTTGAGTTTTGAAATAATCATTGTTTCACATGATTTCATTGGTGGACTACAACTTCACACATTTTGATAAAATTTCAACTAGTTTCAATTAGTTTAATAAGGTCATTGAAATGTCATATCATTTGGATGATATCATCTGGAACTTCTTACCCGATGTTCTATATATGTATGATCTGGACATAAGTGTTTTAAATAACAATGTTTATATCAATTTTAATTATTGGGAAAAATAACTGATATGGAATTGTATAAGTTAGTTAGAAGGTGATATTTTAAAGTGACCATCATTTTCTTGACCTTGTCACCTTGATCTAAACTATAGTTGATAGATTTATTATTAAATTATATTTGAGCATTGGTAATTGTTAAGTATAGAGGTGGTAATTTTGTAGTGGCTGGCCCGTAGTGGGTGTATTGAATGTGTGTGTAAGAATTGAATACTCCTTGTTAATGGCCTCGAGCTAGGGAAAATATTTGAGTTTCAAGTATTTTTTTGTTTTATTGTAAATGAGGTCTATTTTTGGAGATTTTTTCAGTTGTTGGCCGTGTAGATGTGTATTGTGGACTTCATCATTTCAAGTGAGTATGTGGAAAGGCTTCATAGGTATGGTCTCTTGGATAAATATGAAGATTGGTTACTCAATATGGGTCATTTTTTTGCATGCACACATTTCTTGGGTATGTGAATTCATAATACTTGATGAAACCAGTATAGTGAGGCCATTGAAACAATTATCTCACATTTGGTCTATAATTTTCATTAGCCACTTGAAAATGCTTCTATTTTTACAAATAATGAAGTGAGTAAAGGTTATTTGGTAAGAAAATGATTTTTTAGGTTATAAGGTGGATTTCTATTTGCATACAATCATTTTTAAGACTCGTTTTGAGCTCATCCTATTAAGGAAAATAAGAAAGAAACATGCAAAGTGTCATTCCAATTTTTTTCATTAAATCTCTTATTTTCAACAAGTTTGATTAAGTTTTTTGGGTGATTGGGTAGTTTTTTTAAGAAATGGATGTGTTTACACATGTATGTGTCAAATATTTGAGATTCATATCATAGGTTAGAGAAAAAATAATAATTTTCTGGATACACTGTGTAAGGATGATTAATATTGACGTTTCGATTCCAATATTGGAACCATCATTAGGGAAAAGCTATTGCTTGAGAATAGATATGGAAATTGAACTATTATAATTAACCCAATTACCAAGAGACATGTTGTTCCAAAAATATGTGAAGGAAAAAATATGAAAAGATAAAGAAAATTAAAAATAAAAATAAAAATAAAAATAAAAATGATAATAAGGATAAGGGAGACAAACCACAAAAAGGAACAGAAAATAAATGATAGATTAAGAGGAAGAGGGGGGGAAGGAACACAAAAGTTAAAAAGAGAGACAAACAATGATAGACAGGAAACAAAAAGAAAGGAAAAACACAATAATTCATCAAATGCAAGATGAGAAGAAGGGAATGCTAATTTATATAGTAGGGGTTTCCAAGACTGAATTAGTTTCCACCTGTCATCATGATTTAGGTTAGGATTTTTTTAAATCTTGACAGCTTCACGTAATTTTATATTAGGTTATGTGTCATTTTCTTGAAATGTGAACTTGAGAACCAAGGTAAAATTATATGAATATGCTCAATTTTCATATTCTTTTTCGGTATTGGATTTATTTTCCTGTAACAAGTTTTGTGTTCATTCGTTGTAATAAAAGTGTGTGAAATTTGAAATGGGTTATGAACAATAGTATACAGAATGGAAATGTTGTCGTTCTTGCATGGAAGTTTTTGTTTATGTATGGTTTTGATTCTAGTATGCACTTTTTTTTATATTTATCTTAATATAAATCCATGCCCAGAAATATAGGCTTGATTTGATTTTATAAAAAATAAAGTGATTTTGAAACAATCATTCCTTTGAGTACATTTTGAAATTTGTAATTTACAAGATGTAATTTTTGAGGAGGAAGAGATGTTGAAATGGAACTATGCCAGAAAATTCAAGAAAAATTGAAATGTTTGAAATTTGATGAAGTTTTTGCATTTAATTTGAAACTATTGAGGTTAAGTTTGTGATCAATAATTTGTTATTACTTGATAAAGGTTTAGTTTTTATTAAATGAAAATTTAATTAGCTAAGTGGTGGCCACATGCCATGTTATTAAATTGAGAAAAATTTATTTCACTCTTTCTTGAGATTTTTTTTGAACTTGTGAAGTTATCTTCAGTTGATCTTGTTTAGTAATCTTGTCATTTCCTCTTAGTTTTTATGGCATGTCGGGTTGAGATGGATGAGAAAATTATAGAGGATAAAGTTCTCGTCACTCATGAGGTCATAATAAATTTTGGGTTTCATCCATAATGATAGAGAGGTTGATGCAAATCATCATCAAACTCAACTCATTCCACCAGTTAGATTCTTTCAAATAACTCAAATTGCACAAAACTATCAAATTTGCTCTCTAGTCCAAGTCAAGAAAACCTTGCAAAATATGAAAAATTTAGATTAAAAGTAAAAATTGGATTAATAAATAATTTAATCATTTTTATTATCCCCAAACTACGTTATTCTAGCAATGAAACTTGTTCAAACCAACCAAAATCTTCAATTTTACCTTTATCACACAGAATTGTCTTTATTGGCTTCTCAAGGCAAGGATGAAGGCGAAAATTTTTTGGTAACAACCTATACATCTTGAAGAAAAACCAAAATTAATTTCTAGTACCCTTTATGTTCCTTTATGCATGTGTCAAATACTCTATCTCAACTCTCAATACAACTCACTCAATCACCACATCTTCTTCTAGTCTTGTCACTCATTCTAGTAGCCCTTCCTTTAAGAGTTGTCACTGTGTTGTCTAACTCTAAAAGACATTGTCAATCCAAGTTAATATTTCATAAGAAACTAAGGGAAATTGTATAAATGGTATGATATAATATATTACCCTTTTGGACTAATAGCAATTCCACAAATTTGCATGCCATGCCTCCAACTCTTCACCATATTCTCCTTTATCCCTTCTTAGCAATTTTCCTTCACTATCACCTGTAGTTTACCTTTATATTGTTATGATTCCCCTAGCATTTGAAACCTTTCAAGATGAAATTATTATTTGATATCATATAGGGATTGATGTAAATTATTACTTCCACTTATTTATGTTTGAGGATATGTTTTGTTGATTCCTCCAACCAACATACAAATTTATTTCTTTAGGCCTTAAAATCAATACCTACAGGCTGGTACTAGACTTTTAACAATATTTACTCTGGAGAGGTTATTGGACAATAAAATATTTGATCATTACTCACCAAAAAATTTAAACATTGTTTATTCACAATATTTAAGTTTAATTAATCTATAAATCCCTTTAAACACCCATGTAACCTTGACTTTGAGACTTCAAACCTCCACCTAGATGCAAGGTATGACTATCAACAATATCCATCTATTGAGAACCTTCCAAAGTACTATTATTTTTCAATATTGATAATGACTTCAAATATATATTTTGATCAAAATATTAGATCTTGAAAACTATTCTAAGGAATACAATAACCAAATTATTTATAAACCCAAGATAGGGTTTTGACAAACACAAGTACCTTCAACTCTTACAAAATATGTGATATTGGTCTTCAAAGTCTAAATTTTTTTGTGTAGCTCTATAATAACTTTGCATTCATATCTAAGAAATCAGTAAATGAAATAGACAACGAAGTTTCAAAGGATTTATTCAAAGATACCTATCCTGAACTATGGTTGACAATGTCATAGTCTTCAAGGTTGTTCAACCTCAAATAGAGACTAAACTCCTCTTAATGTAGTTATACCTTTACCAAGAGATTTCATTCACTTTATAAAAAGAGAAATCACTATCAATGTTTATAAAACTTTCACCAAAAATAATCAGTATCCTTTCTTATGAGAAACTCAGACTGTCACAATTTGTAAATAATTGCTTCATGGCTCTAAAAGCTCAAATAGAGTACCTCTACTGCTAAAGCTTGATGAATTCATGAGAATACATAAGAATCAATGGATTCACACCTTAACCATATTGAAAATCTTTCATTCATGACAAATATATTTATCCACACAAAATTTTCAACTATTCATGCAAAAATATAGTATCTTATTAAAATTTTATACTTCCCTTACAAAATCTTCTCTTCCATGGCTCTTCCAACAAGCCTCCCTCCATGCATAGAGTAACTGACCTCACTTTATGTTAGTTTCACTTCATATACATACTATAATTTAACCCTAACTAGCTCTTGTTTTCCTAAATTGACTTAAAACCATAGGATAGACCTTTATTTTCCTTTAGTTACATCATTTTCTCCTTTCATACACATTAGGAGTCTTATTAACATGAATTGACCACTAAAAAATATCCCCCCATCATTCTAACCCACTAACATCTCCATCACATTCCAAAAGCAGCTTATACTAATTCAAAATTTAAAAATAACATTTTGGAGGGAAAGTCAACTATTTGAATATTTAAAAACTTGACTTCGCTCTAATAGCATGACATGACTTTAATGACCTCTAAATGACTTCTAAACACCTTTCACACCAAAACTTGACTTATCATACCAGAATTGATCAATCACACCAAAATTTGCACCTTGGAGAGATATGCTCCTGCATCAAAGGTTCACCTAGGGGTGGCCAAAGTGGAACTAGTACGCTTCGAGGTAGGAGGAATTATATAAGAACTAGTCCTACTCATTTATCCATACACTTTGATTCCAATGAGCCTTGTCTATATGAGGTATAAAAAGTTATCGAATCTTTTTCTTGAACTCATCCCTTCGATAGTGTTCACAATACTCCTCTTTATGAAAACATTGACCATACTCAAGATGATCACAACCCTTTTAATCACTTAGTCCATTATGCTCCGTCACACTTACCTCCACGTAATGTTCAACCATATGTTAATTCATCATTGCTACTTGGACAGACGAAACCATCCCACTCACATGAATCACACCCATTCCCTAAGTATGTTAAGTCCTCTTCCGTTATTCCTAGGGTGATTATGGCATTGAAGAGGGTAAAATTGGAGGTAGAGAAAGAATCAGGGGCCATACCTCATACTACTCTTCTAGTTGGTCCTTATGAGTATGTAAAGCTTATGAAAGAGATTGGAACACCATTTCTTGATTTTACTAGAGAGGACTAGTATTTTATCATGATATGACTTGTTTTTTTTCTATTTTGGATTTAGATTTGGTCATATTTTTTCATTACTTAATATCATTATGTATTTTCACTTGATGGCATATGAGAATTTTGATTTACGATCTTGTGTGTGTGTGTGGATTGGTTTGTGAAAACTGTCTTGGTTATATGTTAGATTATGTCTTGATGATCATTTTTAAGATATGATGGAATATTTTTATTTTAAATTGATTTAAATATAGAATGGTTGTGTTGTGTATTTTATTTGGTGTATTAATATTAGGTGGGCCCCTTCCCTTTCTTGTCTCATTCCTCAATATTTTGAAGTCATCTTATTTTTACAAAGATATTTACCCGATTCATTACTCAATATGAACTATGATAAAGATTTCTAAGATTATATCATTATCATATCTTCTTTAATCATACATGGTCTTGTTGTGTCTATTTATTATGTGTTATTTTTTTTCTTTTGTTGTTATTTGTATATACCTTTTTCTAGTTATAATATAGAAATTTTCCTAGAATCTTAGGTTGGTCCATGATTAACCTATACTTAGACTTCTCACACTTAAGCCATTTTTAAGTTTCTTCATGATTAAATTGGTCTGACTCCAATTTGACCTTTTGCATTAGGTGAAAGGTTTGATTAGTTTTTAGTCTATTTTTTATCAACAAAAACTTTAGCCACTCTATTGGGGACCAATTTCTATTTCTCCTATGTGAGTGGATTTCTTCTATCCACTCCTTCATTTTTATTTTTTCCCTCAAGAGTAGATTTATTCTAACTATCTACTATTTATTATTTTTCAAATGACCATTAGTGGTTTTTACTCTCTTGATCAAGTTGGTTTTTCATCGGGAATACTCAATTAGACATCAATTCTGACATTTGAACTACACTTTGGGATTCTTATGCTACTATTGCATAGTTTTCACAAGCTAGTGAGCTTCTTAACAACGAAGAAGATATAACTCTTGATATTTAAAGGATCACAAGGTATAATATACAAACTCAAGAAGACATCATAGAAAATTATAAGTCAGTTAAAAAATAAAGAGAAGTAACCTTGAAATCTATGAATAAATTTAAATTCTTACATTTAGATATTGCTAATGAGAAGAAGTTTCTTAAAAATATTTGTTAAACTAGTCTCCTAGCCTTTGTTGTTTTCTTTCTAATTTTCAACATGGATGTTGAACAAGAAAGAGAAATAAGGTCTAGTCTAAATCACAATAAAAATAGAATACCTGGATTTGAATGTAATAAAGATAATGTAACTGATGATGAAGCTTTTGATAATGATGAAGAGAACCTTAGTCCTTGGCTTAAAGTTAATCATGTTGACACTGGGAGGAACCCTGCAAAACTGCCATCCTTAAAGGGTATTCAACTTCCTAAATTTTCTATAAATAGATTTTTTCATGGGAATATTATCTTGATTATTTCAAATGGATATGTGCTACCATATGAGTAAGTAACAAAAGAGTTTCTTTAAGACTCTTTTCACAAAAAAATTGAAGGAAGAGCTTATAAATCCTTCATTAGTTTACATTATAAATCCCTCATAAATGGCTTGACATAGAATATTGGCTAGAGGATTGTTTTGGAAAATACAAGGATGAATTTGAACTAGTAAATGAACTTTCCAATATTGCCATGGACCTTGGTGAAACCATTTATCATTTTACTATTCGTTTCACCAAATTGATACATAAGTTACCTGTAAAAGTTAGACTTCCTAAAAAATCTTGCACAGTTGTATTATTGCAATGCTTTTCCATCAAAGTATATGTTATTTTTGGAAGATAAAGAGATTTATGAATACATAATTTTTGAATGTCATTTGGAATATGGGTAATGATATGGTTATCTTGAAAATACATTTAAATGATCAACCATCATCCTCAAAAGTAACATCTGTAGGGTCAAGTAAGGTTAAAACTAAATCAATAAAGGTTAAAACTAAATCTAAAGAGATGTATTGTTGACTCTGTGAATTACATCATGATCTTGAAACATGTAAAGTTGCTGAAAAAGTTAGAAAGTTTGTGAAGGGTAAAACTATTTCAGAAATGTGTAGTTTTGTTTATTTTGATGTAAATGTAGTTCAAAATTGGTCTAAATATTATTCCAAAAATGACAATCAGAAAAGAAAAATTGTGGACGAATCTAAGGGGAAAAAAAATCTAATCATAATGATAAGATAAAACCACTAGATAAATCAAGTAAGCCCACTTCTGATGAGGTTCCATATTGAATGAATAATGCTCAATATCATGCTTATAAAGGTAAAACATTCATTAAATTATTAATAATTCCTGACGGGTATGATATTTTCGCTGACATGAAGAATTCTAGAAGCAATTTGAATATGTTTGAGAGTCTTGGTTTACTTGGTCAATTTGAAAAATTGGAAGTTGCTCATAAAATAGGTCTAAATCAAAACATTTAGTGGTTATCCAAGAGGATAAATCTAATAGTGAGGATGATAATAATGAATAACAAGTACTAAATCATTCCAATTTGGCACCTAATCACATTCCATCTTTCTATGTATCAGTCAAAATTTAAAATAAAATACTTTAAAATTTTATCCTAAACACAAGAGCATCAAATAACATCATGCCTAAATCTATTTTTGATCAATTAGGCATTCTTTATGAACACGATAATAGAAAATTGATTGGTTTTGAATCTCGCCATACTAGATGTTGTGAAAAATTCAAATACACGGTTATTAAAATAGCACAAGATGAAAGAGTAAGGTTTATTGGAAATGTGCATATCTTAGATATTCCTTCTAACTATGATACATTTTTTAGAAGGGATTGGTCACATGATACGAGATATTTCATTGGAAAATATATTACTTGGACACTAATTAGTAATGAAATTTCTTTTATACATAGAGAGGAGTAGTCAGGAACACCAATTGAAGAAGTCTAATCACATATCTCTTTTTTAGAAATAGGTATGGGAACTTATGGCTTGAACATGTAATATATTAATTCCTTTGATGATGAAGATCACCAACATTCTAGATTATTTCCTTTTGATGAAATTTAGATTAATTTTTTTGATGGAGTATGTTCTCAATTTGGAAATGGTGTTGGTGTGGTTATCAAATCGCCCACAAGTAAGAAATTAAATTTTTATTTTCATCTCTCATTCAAAATAAAAAGTAATACCAAAGAATTCAAATCTTTCTGTTTAGGTCTACAACAAGCTTTAAGTTTAAACATCAAGAATATAACAACTTCTTGAGATTCATAACTAGTAATAAGAAAAGTAAAAAATATTTATAAGACTAATCAAACACGTATTCATTGTTATATACACAAAATGTCTTATCTCTTATTAAATAGTTTGAATATTTTAAACTTAATCATAACTTTAGAGAATTCAATTTTAGAACTAACAAGCTTGTTGTTTTTGCTTTTAATCACATGTATGTTGGTTAGATTGACTACATTTTCAAATAATTTTATAGGCCCATGATTCTTGTTCTTGAAACTATTTGGATAGTTTTCTCTTGTGATGAACATATTGATATAATTTTGAAGGGAAATTACTTTGATTCAGATTATTAAGCACTTAATTTTTATTTTTATGTACAATTGTCCAGTAATAAATTACCTGTCGATTTGGTGAGCCTAGAATTATTTTTCTTCCAATATGATCAACCCAAGATTTATTCTTCTACTAAACCATCTAGGAGGATCATAGGTGAAACCATTGCTATCAATTTAAACATGAAAGAACAACTAATTTTTTTATCTTGGTTTTTGTATGACTAAAAAATGAAAAATATGATTTCATAAAATTATCAAGAGAATTCATTGATGTGTCACCATGGTCATACCAAAAATTGAATGGATATTATATTATAATTATTAAACATGAAATTCCCATCAAAACTAGAATAAATTTTGTATGAAAAAACTCTAGAAGAGTAAGCCCTTATTGGAAGACACCATCAATATGGAGCTTGAGAAAATTCTTGAAGGTGGTGTCATTTACCATGTAATATATTCTAAATGGGTTGTTAATTTAGTGCTTATATGTAAGAAAAATGGATACATTCTTCTTTGTGTTGATTTTAGATATTTAAATCGTACAAGTACTAAAGATAACTTCCCTTTACCAAAAATTGATCAAATCTTACAGCAGGTCACCAATTCAAAAATTATGTCTCTTTTAGAAGAATTTTATGGTTATAATCAAAATTTTGTGAATCCAGATGACTGGCACAAAACAACTTTTACCAAACAATTTTGTACCTTTTCTTATAACTGTATGCCTTTTGGTTTAATCAATACGGGTGCAAATTTTCAAAGAGAAATGTGTGTTGTGTTTGATAATTTAATTGGAGTAATTATTAATTTTTACCTCAATGATTTGGCTATGTATTATCTTGAGAGGAATAAACATTTAAACCATTTAAGAGAATTTTCCTTCACTACTGCAAATTTGGTATTTCTCTAAATTTGAAGAAATTGGTATTTTGAGTTACAAAAGGAAAATTATTAGGTCACATTATTGCAAAAAATGGTATCTCCATTGACCTAGAAAGGGTAAAGGCTATCCAAGAATTAAATCATTGTAAAAATGAGTCTAGTTTACATTTATTCTTTGGAAAAATCAATTTTCTACGTAAATTCATATCTGAAGTTTCTTATAAAGTTGATTCTTTATAGATCTTGCTAAAAAGAATCATGGTTTTTTATGGGATTCTCATGCAGATTCTACCTTTTCTGAAGTTAAAAAGTATATCACTTATGTACATGTTTTGGCCAAACCCAACTTATCTATACCATTTTTTCTATATTTTAATGCAAATGATAAATCTTTGGGTGCTTTCATAACTCAATTTGAAGGAAATGACATGAAACCTATCATTTATTTCATTCAAAATATATAAGAAATTGAATTCAAGTATCCTTTAATTGAAAATTTTGTCTTTACATTGGTCTTGGTTCAAAAAAAATACAAATATTTTCTAATCAGAAATAAAATTATTGTTCATTCTAATGTCCATGTATTAACATATTTACTTAAACAACCTATGATTGATGGAATATTAGCCAAGTGGAGTTTTAAAAATCCAACATTTTGAATTGGAATTGGAATTTTTTAAGACAATTAAAAGAAATGATATTTCTAAACACTTGGTTAAAAATGTTGATTCTACTATCAATGTCATTATTTTATCCATGGGCGATGTTTTACATATTTTCCATCATTTTAAGACTATGAAAGGTGTCAATTTATCTTCCAAATTCGACATAGGTTATGTCATGAAAGAGTGGGATTGTTTACCATCCTAAGAGGTTGGTATTATGATCTCATTTATTATTTAAAAAACCAATCATGTCTTGAAATTTTAGATAAAAGACGATAAAAAGTAGTTTATTTTCAAGCTCTTAAATTTATGCTTGTCAAAAAAAAAATTATTTTAAAAAAACCATGATGGTATTCTTTTGAGATGTTTGACACATGCCCAAGCTAGACATGTATTAAGGAGTTATCATGAGGGTATTTGTGGTGGTCATTATTCTACTAAAATAACCACTCATAAAATTTTACGTGCAGGATATTACTAGCCTACTTTATTTAAGGATGTATAAAAATTGGTTAGGTCATGTGCCCCTTGTAAAATGTTTGTTAGTTGTGAATGCTTACCATCCATGCCATTGAATCTTCTCATTTCGGATAAGCATTTTACTAAGTGGGGAATTGATTTTATTTCTAATATTCATCCCCCTTCTTCAATTGGTCATAGATACATCTTAACAACTACTAATTATTTTGAAAAATGTGTTGATGTAGTTTCTTTGAAGAGTTATTTCAATAGCAAAGTTGTTAAATTTTTCAAAAATTAAATCTTTTCACAATTTGGATTCCTTCAATAAATTTTATCAGACAATGATTCACAATTCATTTTTGAGGAATATTTATATTTCCTAAGAAAATATTTGATAATCTCGAGTCATTCATCCAAATATTAACCCCAGGGTAATGGACAAGATGAATCTAAAAATAATAATTTGAGTAATATCATTAAAAATGTGGTTAATAAAAGAAAAAGAAATTGGTATTTAATTTTTTTAAAGCATTATGGGTTCATAGAACTACCATAAAAAAATGTAGTAGTTTTTCACATTTTATACTTGCTTATGGTTTTGAAGCCACCATTTCTATTGAGTTACAAATTTCTTCTACATGTACCACTTTGAATTATGGTATAGATGAATTGGATGATTTGTAATTACGATTAGATGAATTTATTGATTTAGATCAAACAAGGGTCATTGCTTTATAAAAACTTGAAAAAGGTAAATGGAAGTTGAAAAGATTATTTGAAAAAAAGGTCACAATGAATAATTTCCAATTTGGAGACCTCATTTTATGTTGGGATAAAGCTAGGGAGAATCATGGAAAACATCATAAATTAGATTCCCTTTGGTTAGGTCCTTATCAAATATCTCCAATCTTGGGAAATAATGATTTTCACTTGATGGAAATTGATGGTGATTATTTTTGTTTTATAGTCAATGGTCAACATTTAAAAACATTAGTATAATTGAGTCTCTTGACTTGTATATTATCTATATATTGTTTGGATTTCCTTGGTCCTTTTGGTTTTTCTTTCTTTTTCCTTAACTTTTAATAAGTTATCATGGTAATTGAAATTTTTGATATGTTCCACCTCTGAAAATTTCTTAAATTGGATGAATATTCCTATCGAGTTGTTCATATGATAAGATTCTTTGAAACTTTCAGTCAAAGATGATTTTTTGAATAATTTATCTAATTTCATAAATGAATATTATATTGATATACTTGATGTGAATAAGTTGTAATTGATTTTGAAAAAAATGAAGGCTGACTCTATACTTGATCTTATCTAGCCCTTACTTCCCAATATCCGTACATCCCTTCTTCATTCAAAATCGGTTAGATATTCATCCCACTTTAATTTAAGACAATATTGTGGTCTGCACAAATTGACTCAAGAAACAACGTTCCTACATTGCACTCTTGAGCCTTAATTTTGTCATCTTTGATGTAATCTAACTCCTTGTTGTAAGAATACAATCAACATGGTCACCAGTGTAATTGAAAAAAAATCACATACACCATTTTTGAAGATCATTTAAAAACTTCCCCATCCTCATTATACAACATTATACCTGTATGCATTTATGAATAATTAGGCAGGGTCCACTTGATCTTTAATGCATTATTTAATATATAACATTAAGTGGTTTTGTGGCATTCTTTACTATGTCATCTCGATTGATTTGTGGAAATTATATATTTTCCATCTTGTTCATAAAACCGGATTGTATGGTTTTAACAATGGATATCAAAATTCATTTTGTGATATCATTTTTTGGTTTTCAAGATCACATCATGCTATATTTATTATTTCCATTCTAGAAATGATTTGTTTAAATTCACATGATGAAGTTGGATTGATTTTTGAAATAATCATTGTTTCGTCTAATTTCATTAGTGGGCTACCACGTCACACATTTTGATAAACTTTCAACTAGTTTTAATTAATTTGATAAGGTCATTGAAATATCATATGATTTGGATCATATCATATGACACTGCTCACCTGAGGTTTGATATACACATGATCTAGACATATGTGTCTTAAATAATAGTGTTTATATCACTTTTCATTCTTGGGAATAATATTTGATATGGAATGACATCAGTTGGTTAGAATGTGATATTTTAAAGTGGTCGTCATTTACACAATCCTGTCACCTTGATCTATACTATGGTTGATAGATAGATTATTAAAGTATTTTTAGGCATTGGTAATTGTTAAGTATAGAGGAGTAAGTTTTTTAGTGGTTGGACCATAGTGGGTGTATTTAATTTTTACGTGAGCATTAACTACACCTCGTTGATGGCCTCGAGCTATGTAAAAGCTTGGATTTTTGAGTCTTTTTTGGTTTTTTTGCAAAGAAGGTCTAGTTTTGGAGATCTTTCAATCTTTTGGCCATGTAGCTATGTGTTTTGGACTCTTCCATTTTAAGTGAGCATGTGGTGAAGCTTTGCAGGTATGTTTCTCTTGGATAAAAATGAAGACTAGTTACTCAATCTCAGTCATTTTTATACACATCATCCATTACTTGGGTCTATGAATTCATAATACTTGATGAAACTAGTATAATGAGGCCATTGAAACAAATTTCTCACATTTTATCTATCATGTTCATTACCCACTTGTAAATTATTATGTTTTTTACAAATAATGAAGTGAGTAAAGTTTTTTTTTGCAAGAAAATGTTTTTTGGGCTATAAGGTGGATTTCTAGTTGCGTACGATCAATTTTAAGACTCACTTCAAGATTTGGCATGTTGAGGAAAATAAGAAAAAAACATATAAAGTGTTATTCCAATATTTTTCATTGAATCTCTTGTTTTTAGTGAGTTTGATTAAAAAAATTGGGTGATTGTGAAGTTGTTTTTGGAAATGGATGTGTTTAGGTTTGTGTGTGTCATTTTTATAAAATTCAAACTTGAGAACCAAGGAAAAAGAAAATTAATATACTCATTTTTTACATTCTTGTTCGGTGTTGGATTTATTTTCCTTTAAAGCATTTTGTTTTCATTCATGGCAGTAAAAAATGTGAAAGTTGAAATGGGTTGTGAACAATAGTATACAGATGGAAATGTTGTCAATATTGCATGGAAGTTGTTGTTTATGTATGGATTATGTTTTAGTATGCACTATATTTTGATTTATATTAATATAAATCCATTCCCATAAACAAAGGATAAATTTGATTTATGTCAATAAAGTGATTTTGAAACAGTCATTCCTTTAATTATATTTTGACTATTTTCATTTATAAGATGTGATTTTTGAGGAGGAAGAGATTTTGAAATGGAACTATGATGGAAATTGCAAAAAAATTTGAAATGTTGATTGAAATTTGATGAAGTTTTGAATTTAATTTGGAACTATTAAGGTTTAGATTGTGATTAATAATTTAAATTATTTGATAAAGGTTCATTTGTTCTTAAATGAAAACCTAATTAGCTAACTGGTGGCCATCTATCATGTTATTAAAGTGGGCCATTTTTAGTTCACTTTCTTGAGAAAATTTGTGAACTTGTGAATTTATCTTTATGTGAGATTTTTTAGTAATTTTTTCATTCCCTCTCAATTTTCAACATCATGTCAGGAAGGGATGAGGAAATTCTAGAGGATTAATTTATAATCGTTCACAGGGTCATAATAGCTTTTGGGGTCATCCAAAATGGTAGAGAGATTCACCTAGGGGTGGTCAAGGGGGAAATAGTATGCTTCTAGGTAGGATGCCTTTTATAATAACTTGTCCTAATCGTGTCTCTATACACTTTTATGCCAATGAACCTTGTTTATATGAGGCATTTCTTATTATCAAGTATTATCCTTATACTCAGCCCTCTCATAATTTTATAATACACCTCTTCATGAAAACACTAACCATACTCAAGTTGATCATAACCCTTCTTCTTCTTATCTCTCAAACCACTATGCTCCATCACACTTACATCCATGTAATGTTTAACTATTTTTTAATTCACCATTGCTACTTGGATAGACCCAACCATCCTTCTCACGTGAGTCACACCCATTCCCTAAGCATGCTAAATCAGATTCCATTGTTTGTAGGGTTACTAGGAATTGAAGAGGGTGAAATTAGAGGTAGAGGAAGATTCAGGGTCCATCACTTATACTACTCTTCCAGTTGATCCTTATAAGTATGTAAAGTTGATGACAGAGATCGAAACACCATTGTTTGATCTTACTAGAGAGGACTAGTATTTTATCATGATATGACTTGATGTTTTTATGTTTTGTATTTTCATTTGATGGCATTTGAAATTTTTTATTTATGATCTTGTGTGTGTGTGTGTGTGTGTGTGTGTGTGTGTGTGTGTGTGTGTGTGTGTGTGTGTGTGTGTGTGTGTGTGTGTGTTTGGATTTACAATCTTAAGTATATATATTTTCTTTGGTTAGTGAAAGTAGTATTGGTTATATGTTAGATTATATTTTGATTGGCATTTTTAAGATATGATGAAATGTTTATATTTTAAATGGACTTGAATTTTAAATGGTTGATTCATGTATTTTATTTGGTGTATTAAAATTAGGTTGTCCCCTTCCCTTTCTTTTCTCATTCCTCAATATTTTGAATTCATATTATTTTTATAGAGATAGTTACCCAAGTCATTTCACTTGATATTTAATAAAATATTATAAAGTATCACTTAAAATTAAATGTAATATTTTATTATTTAATTTATTTTTTGGATACAAATCAATTGTAACCAATTTTGCAAAAGGAATAATTATAAAAAGACTTGGTGGATACATTTTTATGATGAGAAATTAGGTATTGTAGCAATTTGTGAATCATAAATAATAATTTTGTGAAAATGGTTTTCTGAGATAAGTGATATTATAGGTGTTATGATGAATTTTTTTAAAGTTTTGAGTATGAATTTATGATACAACAAGTATATCTATTTTTAATATTATTTTACTAATTATATGATTTTATTATTTTGTATCTCATCTAAACTGACTACAAATTTTAATCTGTCATATCCAAAGTAGGACATGAATGACATATTCATTTCAATATTGAGATAAATGCATATTGATAGCCATGTTGGATTTTGATTTGAATTAGGACTCTTATTATATGTTGTTTTTTCAATCATTGTACATTTCATAAATACAAATCTATTTCTCTTCAATATATTTATTATCATTTTTATCTTATAAATTGTGTAAATGTGTCATACTTGTGAATAATGTGTTTATGTTTGTTACCTTTATTCATTGTTCTATTTTTTTATTCAAGATCATTGCATTATTTGATAGATAAATTAAAAATTCAAGATCATTAAATCACCACTTACAATATTCACCTTCTCAAGAGGTTATCTCGTAAATAGACTCCACTCTGTCGAATGAAGGTTTGATAATAATTTCTTTGTTAAAGAAATCAACCTTCTCAATAAGTGATTTATTATTTTATATGAACTATGATGAATATTTCTATGATGATCTCATCATCATATCTACTTTAATCATACATGGTATTATTGTGTCTTTTTCTTGTGCTTTCTTTTGTTGATGTTTGTATATCCCTTTTGCTGCTAGAAGATAGGATTTTTCAAAGAATATTAGGTTGGTCCACAATTAACCTATACCTAAACTATCCATGCCTAATCCATTGTTAATTTTCCTTGCGATTAAACAATTTTTATTCCAACTTGACCTTTTGCGTTAGGAAAAAAGGGTTGATTAGTTTTTGATCTAGTTTTTATTGACAACACCCTCCTTCTTGGGTATGAGGACACTCCCATTATTGAATTTAAATTACCTAAATATGTGGGGTGGCCAGTAGGATGGGGATCACACAATAAAACTCTACTAAACCAATGGTAAAGCTCTTTTACAAAGTACAAAGGAGAATTTTTTAGTGAAGGAAGGTAATGGGGAGTAGGAAATAAGGAGGGAGTGTAACTATTATGATTAGGCTTACAAAATTCACATACAATAACCAGAGTAGGTATACATTCAATTAGAAGAACAAGATAATGAATTTTTTTAACAAGACTAATAAATAAGACATGCAAAGTTATGTAAATTTATTAATCAAGGAAGAAAAATTCCTTCTTGGTTGTACAAGATCAAAATGCTTACAAAATGCTTACAGAATTACATCTTTTATTACTTGATGTATTAGTGATACATCTTAGAAACATACATTCAATCAAAAATTTCCAACCCCTTGGAAAAGAGAGGGCATTATAATATATAGCCAAGTCCAGTTTCTCTTCACATTTTAATGTGAATTTACAACTTAAAGTGCAATCGTCAACGAAGAAAAATAACTTTAAATGACTTAAGTCATTTTTTACAAACTTTATTCTCAATGGATAAATATAATTATAGAGAGAGAAAGATATAAAAAAGGTAAGACAGAAGGGAGAGAGGTGAAGCTCCAAGATTGAATGATGAAGGATTAAGAATATTCTATCATGCAAAAAATTCACTCCTCTGATACACCGATGACATGCTCCAATGCAGTGATGAAATTTTGATTGTTGACCTCTTCTCTATTATGAGAATAAGTGAGAAGAAATTGATGAGTGGACCACTGAGCACGGTGAATAATTACCTCTTTCTCTTGAACTAATCCTTATAATCCATAAAACATTGTCAGGTCCCCTCGACCAATTGCACACAATGAGAACTTAGAACAATTTCCCACACAATGCAACCATAATGATCCTTCCACATGTCACATTGAGAAAATTGATGAACAATGAGAGGAAATATGATGTCCTTCTAAAACTAATGTGGAGTTAGGAGAGACACTGAATGCACTATCATTCACTTTATGATCAAGCTCCCGTATGAGATAAATATAAATCCCTTAGGGACCAAAATGTGCTTTGAGACTAAAATTGGGAGCAAAGAGGGATTCCCTTCCACTAAATCCATGAACAAACTTTCAAACCTCCTACAAGCATGAATTTTTCATCTTTGTTCCTATGAGGAAATCTCCCAAGACTTGGTCATAGTATGATAAAAAGGTTTAAAATAACCATGTGATTTGAAAAAGGTGACAATTTACTTTGAGATACTCCCTGATGGAGACATAACAATGATCACAATGGTGGATCCCATTATGAAATATTTTGAGAAATCCAATTTAATTTTTTATTCTTAGCAATCCTCCCATGTACACTGACTCAAGTCCACAAATGATTTTTCCTTCTTCAAATTTTTTCTTCAAATCATTGGAATCAATGTGCTCCACTGAAATTAAAATGGGACTATATATAAAACTATAAATGTTCATCTTGAATTTTTATGACCCCCCTATGCTTATAAAATGGTATGAATTATGTTTTGGGGGTGAAAATAAATTCCCTGTTCGTTTCTGAAAACTTGTAAATTTGAGTGCAATTTGGTGGTACGGGTTGTCAGTTTTGTAATTCATGAAAATTGTGAGCAAATAAAGTCCAAATTGGATGTGACTTGATTCATTGGAAATATCATCATAATATGAATAATTTATCAAAATTTGGTTAGATTATCTCATTGGAATCAACATGAAATTTGAAAACAGGTTATGGTTATAAGGAAAACTTAATAAATGGCAAAAATGAGAGTTAGGGAAAAAAATTCATTTGATCATTCCATGAGAAAATTTTATCCATTTTATCTCATCTTAGTTTCATGTTAAATCTCTTAAGGATAGGAATGGATTCTCTAAATTTCAAGGTATTATCTTGTAAGGTTTGAGAGAACAATTTGAATCAATTTTTTAAGGGTATAGGGTTTTGAAGGGGTTTTGGAGCTGTAGCAAAGTTTTAATCATATATTTTGATTTCCTAAACTTTAAATCATGAATGATAGTTAAAAAAAATTCATTTTATCATACGAGTTAGTACTCAAATTTTCAAGTCATCTTTTGGTGAGGTTTGAGGTAAATCTAACTTGTAAATCTTGATTTTTGGAGTGTCAAGGCCAAGTTTGTCAAAAAAATATCAACAAATTTTAAATGTGGATTTCATATTTTTGGTATGAGAATTATATCATCTTTAATGTGTTCACACAAGGAACCTCTTGTTAAAGTTTTGGTGGGAAACAAAGCAGAGGGCTAGGAGATATGAAGGAAACAAATTTGGGGTAGCTAAGGGATCAAAGGATGTTTCTTGTTGTTTGGATTAACATACCAGATTGAAAGGAGATATAATGGTGGAAAATATTAAATTTTTTATTTTTATTTTTTATGGAGGAAATAATTAATTCATTTATAAGGTGGAATTTGGAATGGAGGAAAATCATGGTGAAATGGAAGGATGGGGGAAGTGGAGAAGTGGAACTTTGGTGTTCCATTACACTTGGGCACCCTTATTGGGTAAAATTACACATAATATGTGCACCTAAGAGGTTGATAGGTGCCATGGATCTTATATGGGTCAAAAACATGGATTCATATCACACACACAACACATTTTTCATGTTTTTGACTAACTTGGGATGTATGTACATGGGAGAAATGGACCAATCAAAACATGTCCCACTTTTGGGGTGAAATTACACCTCAAAAATTTTCCCAATGTGCTTGAGGATTTATAATGTGCATTTGGATAATGATATGATAATAATGGTATAGCTTAGATACCAAATGATAGAATAGAATAAGATTGCAATGACCAAAGAGAGACGGAAGCCTCACAAATATTATTGATCATGAAATCAGATTACATTACAATGCAAGAGCTGTAATATTTATAGATATTAGACAGCCTCATATGGATAGACATGACACCCTAGCAAACACCAACTACGAGAAGATAAGACCCATCTCACATGCACATGTAATTACTACTAATAACAATATTGAATGTTATCCAACATAACAATATTGAATGCAATTCACTAGACTAGAGTGCACATGTTGTACATTATTAAATAAAAGACAATGCAATAAAATGCAATAAATATGCCTATGCTAAATTATGCTAACATTCCCCCCCTTAATTTTGCATAGTTTCCAATGAAGTGGAGAGGAACTCTCTGAATAGTGTGAATTTGTCATGTGCAAGTGACTTAGTGAAAACATCTGCCTTCTATTCAGCTGTAGGACAAAAATGGAGTTGTATGTTGTGCTTCAAGACATGCTCGCAAATGAAATGAACTTGTACTTCAATATGCTTGGTTCTCTCATGAAATACTAGATTGCAAACAAGCTTTAGAACTCCTTCATTATCAACATATACTGGAGTAGATTTCTGTTGTGGTAGACCAATTCCTTCCAGTATTCGGCGTAGCCATATTGCTTCACAAACAGCTTCACCTGCAGCTTGATACTCTGCTTTTGTAGAAGAGCGAGAAACAAAGTTCTGTTTCTTGCTTCCCCATGATATCGGTCCAGATCCCATAAAGAAGATGAAGCCTGATGTTGACTTCATATCATCCATGTTTCCTGCATGATCTGAATCTGAATATCCTGTCAAGAAGAAAACGTCATTCTTCTTGTACTCTAGACCAAGATCAAATGTACCCTTTAGATATCTTAGTATTCTCTTTGTTGCTTTCCAATGACATATTTTTGGTTCTTGCATGAAGCGTGATAAATAGATGACTGCAAAGCTGATATCTGGTCTAGTATATGTCAGGTAAATGAGACTTCCGATCAACTGCTGATAGAGAGTTACATTCACCGGTGGTGATGGATCAGAACGAGATAACTGAAGTCTCACTTCGATAGGTGTAGCAATAGGAGTGCAGTCCATCATCCTGAATTTCTTGAGCATTGTCTTGGTGTATTTCAACTATGACACAAAGATATGATTCTCTTTTTGCCATTCTTCCAACCCAAGACAATAGTGCATAAGCCCGAGATCTGTCATGTCAAACGATCGATTAAAATCCTGTAATGACTATATCGTCGACATAAACAACCACAATGATAATATCCCCCCCTTGATTTTTGAGGTAGATATTGGGGTCATAAGGATTCCTTTCGAATCCATGACTTATGAGATGCTCATCAATTTTGATGTACCATGCCCGGGGTGCCTGTTTTAGGCCATATCGAGATTTTATGAGTCTGCATACCATCATCTCTTTTCCTGGTATTACATAACCCTCTGGCTGAGTCATATAGACTTCTTCTTGCAAATCTCCATTAAGAAAGGAACTTTTCACATCCATTTGGTGGACTTTCCAACCAAATTGTGCAGCTAGAGCAAAGATCATCCTGATTGTCTTGATCTTGGCTATGGGAGCAAATGTCTCCTCATAATCAATGCCTTCTTGTTGTGCATACCCCTTTGCTACAAGCCTTGCTTTATACTTGTCAATAGTCCCATCTGATTTGTACTTAGTCTTTAATATCCATCTGTATCCAATGGGTTTCTTCCCTGGTGGAAGGTCGATAAGTTGCCATGTGTTGTTCTTCATCACTGACTGATACTCTGAATCCATGGCATCTTTCCAAGCTTTTGATTGTAGGGCTTCCTGAACTGTAGATGGCTCAACTGTTTCAACAACTCTGCTCATTAGGGCATAATCGACCTCTTCACAAGCTTAACTACGAGTTCTAGGTCTAGGATTGGACGATGTGCTCGATGCTTCATCCAAATTTGCATCTCTTATTAATTGAGTATACCATTTAGGTAACTTATTAGTTTTTCCATTGGATTGTGGTGGATCACCATCATCCAATTCATCACTGTCATCTTCAGTGGGAACATCAAATTTTGTCTTCACAAGAGGTGTATTTTGCATGTTTGTTGAGTTGTTGAGTGGAGCATCTGCTTGTTTCTTCTCAGAGAACTCAACATCCCTACTTGTGTATACTTTCTTTGCTTTCGGATCCCATAATCTGTACCCAAGTGCTTCTTCACTATATCCAATGAATATCAGTTTCTCAGCTTTCATATCCAACTTGTTCCTATTCTTCTTGGGTATGTGCATGCTAGCTTTACACCCAAATACTCTTAGGTGTGCAATTGATGGTTTCTGATTTGACCATGCTTCTTGAGGTGTCACTCCTTCAAGAGCTACTGTGGGCACTCTGTTCAACAAATAGACTGCAGTTCTTGCAGCTTCTGCCCAAAATGTCTTTGTTAAACCTGAGTCGTCAATCATACATCACACCATTTCCATGATAGTACGATTCCTTCTCTCAACTATACCATTCTGTTGTGGTGTGTGAGTAGGAGGCATTTGTCTACGAATCCCATGAGCTTCCAGGTAAGTCTTGAACTCATTGCTTGTGAATTCCCCCCCTCGATCTGAGCGGAGAGTTTTGATCTTGCGACCAACTTCATTCTCAATAAGTGCTTTGAACTTCTGAAATGTCTCAAAGGCTTGACTCTTGTTTCTTAGACAATATATCCACATCTTTCTTGAGTAGTCATCAACACAAAGCATGAAGTATTGACATCTAGAATGACTTGGTTGCATGGGCCCACAAAGATCGGTGTGCACCAAATCAAGCTTCCCCTTAGCTCTATATGTATTCTTCTGGAAGGGTACTCTATGTTGCTTTCCAGCTAGGCAATTGTGACACTTGTCAGTGTTGTGCTTGAGTGTAGGCAATCCTTTCACCATGTTGCCCTTTTGAAGTGTTTGGAGATAGCCAAAACTGATGTGACCATATCTGTGATGCCATAGTTCTGCAAATTGTGTGTCATTGGCCACTAGAGCTTGATCATCCTTGTGGACAAAGTCAAGTTGGAACATGCATCCCACATTGGAGGCTCTTGCTACAATCTTGGAACCTCTTGAATTATCTCTTATCAAGCACACTTTTTCTCCATTATTACTGTCAAAATCTAACTTCAAGTTTTGATCAAGGAGTTGACTAACTGATAGCAAATTCTTGGTCAACCCAGGTACATACAATACATTTTTGATTTTGCAGTCATGCTTTCCAAGAGGTAGTGAAATGTTTCCAATCCCCTTGACACTGTATGATGAGTCATCACCTAATGACACATGGTTCTTGTTAGGTGAGTCACGCAGTGTGTAGAACCAATCCTTACGTCTAGTCATGTGTCGAGTTGCACCCAAGTCAACATACTAGATATCTTGTGTGGACTTGGTCTTTTCATCAAATTGAGCAGAATACATGTGGTGTCCTTCATCTGAATCATCCTCATGTTCAGCAATGTACCCTTGTTGTTTGGGTTTTCTTTGCTAATTACCATTTTTCTGCCCTTGATTGTTGTTGTTGTTGGACTTCCCTTTATTTGAATTATTGTTACCCTGATGGTTATTGGGTTTTGAATTACTTGATGAACCCTTTTTATAGGAATTGTACCAACAATATTTGATGTCATGTCCCCCTCTATTGCAAATGGGACACTTCTTGGTGTTGTCTCGTTGACTTTGGTTTTGTTGGGACTTCTTGTGATTGGACTGAAATTTTTCCTTTCCTTTATGATTGGAAGATAGTGCTTGCTCATCTTCCTGATCTTTGTTGTTCATTGCCTCTTCTTGTTAGAGTAGATTGACCAACTTCTCAAAGGTGACTGTGTGTTCACTCATATTGATAGTTGTCACAAAGGTTCTGTAGGAAGGAGGAAGTGCTCACAACACAATTGTTACGAGGTCTTCATCACTTATCTCTTTTCTCAATGCCAATAGAGATGCCCTAAAAGTAGCAACTCATCTCAAAAAAACTTCAACCTTCTCATTGTGCTTGAACTTGAGAGTATGCAGTTGTGATAGTAGGTTGAGGATGGCATTCTTGTTCTTTGCCTCATAGACTGTGCTCAACTTATCCCATGCATCCTTGGCCAATGTGGCATCTCTAATGTGGGGTTGCACATCGTCTGTTATGCTAAACAAGATGATCAACTTGGCCTTTTGATTTGCCCTGTCAAATTTAACTTGTTGTCTTCCATCATCAAGTGATCTTGTTGTTTGTCCATCTACAACTGTCCATAGGTCTTCAAACTCAAGTAACGTCTTGATCTTTGGTTTCCATGCAGCATAGTTGTCTCCTCTAAGCAGTTGTGAATCTGGCAAGAAGAAATGTGGTGCTTGTGCACCCATTTCTGCAATCTGAATTTCTGAAACTCTAAATTTCTGACAAAGGGTAAGGCTCTTATCACTCCAAGTTTATGGTCTCCCTCTCAATATACTGTCAGGACGATATACCAAACCTTTCTATATACATTCCCTTCCGATATACCCATCGGTACGTGGAAGAAGATCACCCTTTCAATATACCCGTTAGTACGAAAAGAGGTGTTAACGCACGTGAAATAATTTAGTATGTGGTACTTAGACAATACAGAGAGGGGTTTGTGCAAGCACAAACGGATGGGAGGGCTCAAATGTGTGTGTATTGTGTCCTTATTACTCCCCATCGATTTTATAGGGTCAATGCCCAGACGATGTTTAGGCAGCTTTGTTAGGCGTTAAGTGCAGTAGTAGTCACGATGGCATCACCCGTAAGCGCTTCCTAGAGGCACCGTATATACCGAACGCTGCTATGAGATCAAAGATCTCGTGTGATAGAACCAAACATAAAATAAAAAATGTGCACTTTTTTTTTTCACTTTATGCACTAAGATTAGTACAACATCCTCTCAAAGTACATTAAAATTAAGTTTTTGTGTCCCCCCTCTTTACAAAAAAGGGTCTAGAATCACAAAATACACAATTTAGGCCAAAAATATTTTTTTACCCCCAATAAGTGTTTTTCCGCTAAATTTAGTGGTGGCTCTAAATGTGTTTGGTGAGCTTCTAAATTTAGAAATCTCCCAAAATTTAGTAATTTCTCCAAATTTTCCAAAAAAATAATTTAAGAAAAAATATGGAGAGAGTGGGAATTGAATCGCTGACCTATTTGTTCCCAAGATCCAAACAAACAATCTGAATATTGTTTTCACCTTTTCTCACAAACCGTGATCTAGGTTTTTCTAAAATTTTGACAACAGCATCATACAATATTTTTCTTAAAACCCACAAAATTTCAGAAGAATCATAATCTTAGTTTTTGAGATCTTACCAATTTACCAGCTAGATCTGATTTTTTTTTAGAAAAAAAATGATCCGAATTGTATAGACTTTTCGTCATATGTAGAGGCCGAATCTGAAGATGATGTAAACTAAAAAGTTGTGCGTCTCTTTCTTATCTTTCCAGAAAAAAAAACGGCACATCAATCCAACATTTTATGAAAAATTTACGTTCTTTTTTCTAAGAGCTATCTGCTGGAATTTGGTTAACGGGATTGCTTCAACCTTTGCTCCCGAATTCTTCACACCTCCACTTTCAGATCTGATTTTTTTTTTTTAGATCTGATCTTTTTTTTTTCTTTTGATCTGCAATTTTTTTCAAGATCTCTCCCCTTCTCTTTTTTTTTAAGATCTTTTTTTTTTTTTCACAAATCTTTTTTTTTTTTTTAGATCTGCAATTTTTTCCAAGATCTTTCTCCTTTTTTTTTTAAAGATCTCCAAATCTGAAATATTCCACCAATATGTTAGATCAATTGGCTATGCCAATGACTAATAAAAAAAAATTTACCTTCCAAATAAGTGGATAGGTCAAATTTTAGTTGATGGATGCTTGGGAGGAATGGAGGCTACGGGATGCTTCAATGGCTCTCCTTTGATGCAGATCTTCTTCTCTAATGGATCCTCTTCAATAGTGTTCCTCTTCAACCTTGCTTGGATAGAACCTGATCTGATACCAAATGATAATAATGGTATAGCTTAGATACCAAATGATAGAATAGAATAAGATTGCAATGACCAAAGAGAGACGGAAGCCTCACAAATATTATTAATCATGAAATCAGATTACATTACAATGCAAGAGCTGTAATATTTATAGATATTAGACAGCCTCATATGGATAGACATGACACCCTAGTAGACACCAACTACGAGATGATAAGACCCATCTCACATGCACATGTAATTACTACTAATAACAATATTGAATGTAATTCACTAGACTAGAGTGCACATGTTGCACATTATTAAATAAAAGACAATGCAATAAACTGTAATAAATATGCCTATGCTAAATTATGCTAACATGATATGGAACCCAACATCACTTAAAGCACTTAACAAGTCATAAAATGCACTTTTTAAGCCTACATCTTATATTTTTGAGTTGAGAAATTGGACCAATGAGAGTGAGACACACTCTTGAGGTGAAATTGAACCTCAAATGTGTGCCAACGGTGTAAGAGGAAACAAAAAGAGAACACAAGAACTTAACTGCTGATACAAACAATTATTGAACCCTTGACTAACTTCTAGAATTTTCTTTCTTCACCATGGGATCAACACTTGATGGATTTTGGACATCCAATATATGAATTTGCATTGAAAAGTGACAATGAGTGAAATGATAACATTTTGGAGACCTAAAAATTAGTTCTTCAGAAATTTTTTTCCTATACTTTCTATTTCACCTTTAGTGGTGCACTTATGAGCTGAGTTGAAAAAATAGTTTCCATCAAGTGTATGCTAAACCAACATACTGGTCTTTAAGAGAATTGAAAATAACCCCAAATGATCTTTTTTTAAGCTCACAACTCATCTTGTGGTTTGTTGGCATCTTGAGTTCTAGGTGTTTTCATTGATGTAAAATATCATTAATGATAAAGAGGATGATGGATAAGTGTTAGAGAATTCTTAGTGGGATGGTTTCATGGATATTTATATGGTTTCATGATTGCATGAGTGGATAAGGTGAGATTGGTTTGGTCTTGTAAGTTTAGTCAGGTGACCTAGCTAGCCTAGGTGATGGATAATGATGGATGGAGTTATATGGTGGATTAAAGAACATATTAGTGGTATGGAGAGCATTTTTTGAGTGTTTTTTATATTCTCACATGAGTTTTCAAGTACAGGTACAGGTTGAAGACATAGTTGCAGGTGTTCATCTAGACATAGTCTAGGTGCTTGAAGACAAAATAAGGAAATATAGAGCCATATAAGCTCATGGAGGCATGTAGGGATGTGATACATGTTGTCCTAGGTGTTTTAGGGATTTTTGGAGAGGATTTGTGATGAGGTGTGAGGTTCTTCTTTCATGGCCTAACTTAAACCATGCAAAACACCAAGGGATAGTCATGAAAATGAGATGGGATATGAATATGGAGAGATATTTGAGATAACACGATGATTGTAGATGGTGAAAATATGTGTTTTAGAGGTGTGAGTAAAATTTAAAGTCATTATGAATAATATTTTGCAAGTTATGATTTTTTGTGTGAAACATGGTTGAGAAGAATGTGATTTCTATCTTAAATTGCAACTTTTGATGCTCACCATGAATTGTGTAATTTTAATGGCACCTTGTGGATTTTAGGGATCATTTTTCATTAAGCTAATATCATTTCAAAAAAATAATGGATTTTTTTCATCATCATTTTTTATGAATGACTGTTAAGAAGGTAAATTTATTTTCATGTGTTTGAAACCCTAGCTCAAAAATAGTAGGAGATATTATCTTTATATGTTTGAAAAATTAAATTTTTTTAATATTATGATTATTTTAGGTTGTATAAAACTCCTCCATATTTCTAGAAAGGTATGGTAGAGCATGTGGTGATATGTGGACCCCAATTAAACAGGCAAGTTTCTAAAGATGTTCAGTTTGAGGAAAAATTCTCTGAAGGATGTATGAAATAAATTGAAATTTGTTTTATCATAGGTGTTTTAATTTATGTTCATGATAGTTTAAGATCATGGTTGATATTCTAGAGGGAAATTTTTTTTTATTTATGAAGACTTTTCTTAAGGTATTTTGGGGGTAGTTCTGGAGCATTTTCATAGATGGATCTGGTTAAAGGCATTCCACTTGGAATTAAAAGGAAATATAAGATGTTATAAAAATTGATTTAGATGGATTTACAATTGTATAAAATATTTCTCTTGATGATGAGGTTTGATAGGTGAACTAGTTCATTTTTTTAAGAAGAAGTTTGTTGTTTTCTCATGACATAATTTTTTTGGATAGAAGATGGAGGTAGAATATACATGAGATGGATAATTTGATGATTTCTATCAGTTGAAGATTGAAGAGGGATTAATTTTTTCTCTATTGAGGGAATTTAGAGGTCTTAAAAGTGGCAGCAAGAGTGCAAACCAGTTATGTTTCTAAAACTGATTTTTGGGCAGCTCAATTCGGTGAAGAGGAAAGTGAGTGTAGTTTTCATGTATGGATGTTTCATGAGTTATGGCATTCATGAATGTGATATAAAGGTAGAGTAATTTCCAATTCATGGTTACATGTCATAGTTGAGGTGTTTTGGTGTGGTCTTGAGGCCTAAAGGTGAAGAATGGTTCATGGAAATAGTTGTTTGCTTAAGGATATGAACCTTCTTGAGTGAGTTATGAAGAATTTAATCGGTGCAAGAAATGTAAAACCATACATGGTGTTTTTATGTCACATTTTCCACGTGTGATGAATTTTTGATCTTGAATAATCATGGTGATGAGGTTTTTGTCTTTTGGTGATATAATCGATGGGGTTTTGAGAAGTTTTTGAGCTTGTTTGGTGTGTTTGAGCTTGGCCGACCTACATGGGTCCATTATATGAATGTATATGAGTATGTGTTATGTTTTTATGTTGATTTGGTTTAACTAATGATAATTTACCAACCTATCTTATGTTTTTGAGTTGATAAGGGTATAAAGTGCATGTTTGAGTTCAAATTTGAGCTAGCTAAGAAAGAGGGAGAAAGTCTGATCCAAGTGTGAGTGTGTAACAGGTATGAAGGCATATTTATAGAGATAAGAAAGCGTGTAAAAGTCTTAGGAGTTTTAGAGATCATGTGTTCAAGGTTTTAAAGTTAAGATAATTCATGAATGTGTGGGATATATAAACTTAAAGAATAGAGGGTTTAAACAAGGTTTTGAAGGTGTGTGAGATGAATCATTGATCTCGATCAGTTGTGCAGAAACAAGACATCATATATCTTCATAAAAGGTGGTTGAGTGGGTGTTTGATCATATTGGGGGGTTGTAGACTCCTTATGGATTTTGTTCTTCACTAAATTAGGGGTTGGTGCTCTTTTTGAAGTTGGAACTTCACTAAATACTTTTGATTTGTGTAATATAATTATAAGTTTCCGTGGGGTTTCTTCTCATTGAGTTTTTCCTACTTATATCTTGTGTTCTTGTGTCTCTTTCATGGTTCTATTGATTTGATTGAATGTTAAGCACACACTAATATATGGCTGAATGGTTTATGGTTTAAATAAGAAAATCTAAAATTGTTTAAATTTTTGTAAGGACTAATTCACCCCCATACTCTCAGTATATTATACTTCCAAAAATTGGTATAAGTGCAGGTCCTTTTGGATAAGTTTGATCACTTGAAAGTAGATCCTTTAAGTAAAACATGATGAGTTAGTAGAGTGGATCTTCTTCCAGAAGGAACCATTGTTTGATGTAGTGAAACATGATTTTTGGAGTCTAAGGAAAAGGAATCACATAATGTCCTTAGGGTTTGATATTTGGAAATATTTAGATGAAGGTTATATTTTTCCCACTACTCCTGCAAAAACTAATCAGAGAAGAAGTTGTGTAGTGATAATTCCAAGGTTATGAATGAAATCATGTGTGGATTGGTTAAACCTGAGCTTGTGAAGGTAATGCATTTCAAATCAGCTAATGCAATGTGGTAAAAAATTTAGGTCATGTATAAAGGACTAAAAATGAATGTTGATGAGCCTATTGTTGCATATTTGTTTATGGTTGATAAGGTTTTCAACACAATGAATGGATTAGGTGAATATGTGAAGGAAGAATATTTAGTTTAAAAGGTTTTGAGGTATGTTGATCCTATATCTGATCCCAAAGTGTCTACCATTGAAGAGGCCAAGGATTCAACTCTCTCAAGAATATGGATGATTTTCATGGAATCCTAAATACGTATGAGATGAAAATTTAGAATGATAAACTAGTTAAGAAGGAGCTAGCTTTCAAGGGTTAGAAGAAGAAAAAGGATAAGAAGACCAAGGTTAATGATGATGCTCCTTAAATTGATGATGATGAGTTATTTTAAATGGTTTCTATAAGGATGAATGTTGGATCTTATATGTTTTTGTCATGTAATTTTGCAATGTCAAAAATCAAGGTGAAAGCATGACAATTGTACCCTAGTGTTGAAAATTTTCTTGAAACCCCTCCTGGGTCATCTTCTAAATCAACTGGAATTCTGATTCATGTCCCCTCCATCCTTGGAAAGTTTCATAATGTCATAGTAAACCTTTTTATCTGTCTAACATGTGTTCATAAGGTCACCCGACTCATTCAGGGAAATGTCATCAAGAGTGGAAATTTGCATTAGGTCTATAAGGGCTATTCTCTAGCCTTCTCAAACTAGGTATGCACCCTCTAGAGATGATAAAGATGTTTAAATTCATTAAATAATGTTATTAAATAGTATAAAATGCATTGGGAAATGTTTAGGGAAGTTTTGGAAAGTTTCAGAGGTGTTGGGATCAAAACATTGAAAGTGAGTCTTGGAGGCCTAAGGAAATTACAGTGCAAGAAAGTACCCAACCTTCAACGAAATATTTTAGGATATCTAGGATGATTCAAGAGGAAAAAAAGATACCTTTGGAAATATATTTAAATTCTCTACATGATAGATAAATCATATCCTTCACATTAGCTAAGAACTTCTCTATGTAGATAAATTTGTGCAGATTCACCTCACGAGCCAAAACGAAAAAGAAAAATTTTCTTGAGGAAGAGGAAAAAACAGGTCTTGGAAACCACTCCATTGTTATATAAATGGTATTTTAAATCAAACATATAAAATTTAACACAAAAATACCTCCTACAACTCTGGGAAAGTTTGTTTCATGTTTTGAGCAGTTAGACAATTTCACAGTTTGGGGCATTGTGTATTTTTGTGTCCCAACTGTCTAGGATAGTGGGGACAGTGAAGATAGTAGGGTTAGTAAAATTTTCCCTATCCCTAACTGAATCCCCTATACCCCTCATGTGACACAGTTCTTCTCCATCAAGTGTTAAATGATTCTAAGTTCTCCCATGTTCCAAATTCCACAAAATTGACTAAGTATGGAGCCTCCCAAGCCTATGGTGCACTTTTCCGCCCCTACTCTCAAAACTATATGGGATATTTGGGACATTAAAATTTTCCCCACTCATATCAATCTTTCTGGTCATGCATGAGACCCCTAACTTGTCCGTCTGGGGCTAAAATCTTCCTCCCTCATCTCCCATGCTAGCCTATCAACTTCTGCCACATGTTAGGCTTGAGAAGAGGGGTGAATTTTCTTGCACCTAGTGTCCTAAATATCTTGGGAAATTTGGGACACAAAATTACACCCCCTTTTCTTTCAAAAAAGTGTAAAGTAAACCAAGCTTTCATGACTCAAAAATAGCTCATTTTTTAACTTTTAAAGTGACTTGTTTTCCGTTTTCTCTCCATTCATTTTCCAATTTGACCCAGGAATCCATTGAAGACATTGCAAAGCATAATATAACCTAAAAATTTATTAGAATAACTAGAAAATTCTTCAAGGGAATCCAGGATTGCTAAAACAAATATTTTCTCATAACTTTCAAACCAGTGGTCCGTTTTGCACGAAATTTTCTCAGCAGCTCCATCATCCAAGTGCCTTCAAGACTTTTGGAATAGAAAACCATCTCATGATCTAAACTTTTAATGGAATAAAACCCTCATTATGTTCCCTAGAATCATGTGTTTTTATTTCCCATCATTTCAGCAGGAGGTTTGCAATGATATTTCAACCACAAGATCCAGGGAGCAAACATATCCCATCAAAGCTATTTTCATCATCAACCGACAAGGGGAAGTGGAAATTATAAAAATAGTAAGTATCTAGTCTTTATACTTACTATAAATATAAACCCTTTGAAAAAATAAAACCTTCTGAAGACAGTGCACCTAGAATTCAATAATGAAGAAAAACTAGGCAAAAAAGTAAAAAACTGACAAAAAAGGAAAAAAGCACTTTCTAAAAAAAAATAGATAAAGATCATAAAAATGAACTGAATTAAATTTTACATGGTATGTTAGGAATCTTGGGATACTGAAAAAAGCACAAAAAAGAAAAAAGACAAAAAAAAGGTGCAGATTCCTACTTACTAAAAATAGAAAGTATTTTTTTTAGGTGGAGAAAGTGTCTATCTTTATCTTTTTCTCTCACCTAATTGATTTTTTCTATAATAAAGTTAAAATTTTATACTTTGGAGCTGGTTTCATCTCTCTCATCTGATTATTTGGAAGTGGGTGATAGCGATGTCACTCACATGGAATTAGAAGACCTAAAAAGCTAGATACTTGACAAATCACAAGAGAATGTTGAAGACAAGATCTATACAAGTGGTTTGTATGCTACATGTGGCCATCCTCTATCATTAAAAATCACTTAATTGGCCATGTCTTGTGCTAAATATTACAAAACAAACACAATAATCATATGAGCGGACGATAGCTCGATCTTAGCAGTGCTCACACCCAAGGGGATATCATAGAGTATGAAGATTCTGACATGGGGGAACATGGTTTTCACCCTGAAGGAATTCAGAGTGAGTGAATGGGAAAATACATACTCTTATATGTAAGGTATTGTATTGGGATCTTGGTTGAAACAAGTGATAAAGCCTTTTTGTGTGCCCATGTCATGGTCTAGGCACAAATTTCACAAAGGATACCTGGATGCCATCATTCTTCTGAGTAGGGAGATGGCATAAGAAAACACCAAAGAGTTTCATGAATGGATCGAATTTTTCATTATCACCATTTTAGAGGGTGAACAAATTATTTCTTGAGGCCAAATCATCAGTGATAGTATCCACTTCCAACTTCTCGAGCTCTCAGTCAGAAGGAATTTTTCCATCACATCATATATAGTGTATGCTCTTATTAGTACGAGATCCTACATGGGTTTGAATCTTATACATAACATCTCTCAAATGGATCCTACCTACAAGAGATACCCACAAATAGTTTTTTAAAAAATCATAACCATCACTTTTCCAGGTTGAATGATGCATTCACTGTTTATGCAGTGAGACTACTTGAAGGAAACCCTGAGCTGAAGTTGTATTTTCAAGTTTCCTCATTAATTCAAAAATATAGATCCTTTTTCACATAGTTTTCTACCTTCTCATACATCAAGGTATCTAGATTGGAATTCACTTCAAGAAATATCCCTTGGTACCTGAGTGCCAAGATTGTCATGTTTGAAACCTACACACAACTGACACATGTTAATGGGAAGCTCAAAAGCAAGAAGATGAAAGGTATATCTTTCTCCATCTCCTTAGGAATATTATCTTATAAGTATTTGATCAATTCATCTGATTTGGAAGCATCTTTCTCTCATTTGAATCTTTCAAATCACCAAGCAACCCTGATATGTTCCACATCACCGACTTTCATCATATACCAAAACTAAGGATTATTGGGTGAAATGTGTCGACGATCATGAAGTGAGAGGAAGAGATCACATGAGAATTAAAGTGGATCAAATGAGGAAGTTTGAATTTGATTGGTTTGAGGAAGGCATCAAAGATGATGGAACTAAGACATATGATCCATAGTACCCATTTGTGAAATATTTACCCCTTCCTTAGGTTTCTTGGAACATTAGAGAATCAGGTGACATCAATGAGAGGAATGCGACATTAATCCAAAGATTAATATATTAGTTCAAGAAGAATAGGGAAACATTCATTGAATTAGGAGGCCTTCACACTCTTGAAAAACAAGAATATCCTCTTCCAACCATGGTAGAAGCAGAGAAATATTCAAGTTAAACTCATTTAGAAAAGTTCTAAAAGAGAAATTCTATGGAATCCAAGCCATCACGCCATGGGATAACTCATAAGAATACCAGGGTAGCTCAAGAACATTCAGGAGTCTTGGTACTAGGTGAGATTGAGATTTCTTAACCACCTCTCTATTGGTGTGTATTATTTTACACATCATTACGTGAGTCATCTCACTTAGGTGAGATCATAGGTCCACGTGTCATTTAGGGGTCATTATGAGATTCTCTTACATGTCAGTACGTCATATGCGTCATTGGGAGTTACACTTCTATTCTAGGAATGTAACTCCCCCTCTCCACTTGAGTTGTCATGATTGTAGCATTGGGGGTTACTCAGCACCTCCTATATGTACACCCCTTTGGATCTATGAGATAGAGAAGAGTTTTATGGCTTATTAAGATTCTGCCCATTTGTTGAATCTTTACATGCACATTCGGTTGATTCTTACTCCTCCTGAGATCTCTTCACACTGTTTTTTACACGTCATTTGATGTGCACGTCATCCCTCGAAATCCTTGCTTGCAGGTTTTCATACCCTCTTACATGGTATCAGAGTGGATCTTGTGGATCCATTCACTCTTTGGTGTTGCTCGTGCATTTTCTGGCTTCTTACATGATATTTAGATTCTCATGTATGTGTCATAATGGAAATTCTGACCATGCTCTTCTTGCATTGATTACATGGGCCTTTATACCTCCATTTGGGTTTTTGTTCGAGTTTATGGTGTTTTTCGAGATTAGTGTCTTCGACTGCTCGATTCTCTAGGTTTACATGTGACTTTGGAGGTGTTTTTATGAGGTATATTATGTTTAAAGGTGTAGACTTGAGTTCTGTGTGCTAGTTTTGGGAGTTGTTTTTGGAGAAAGAGTTGTCCTTAAGGGCCATTTTGTCCTCAGCTTGTTGACTAACTTTCCTTGCACTCCTTCATAGCTCGATTTATGCTTTTTGCATTACTTTTGGGTTCAACGTTTGCTATAGATTCTCTGCTCTCCCAGATCGCATAGGTTTTATTGTTCCTACTTGACATTTAACTCACTGGTTATTGCATTGGTTTGGATTGACAACCCATTATGATCCTATGTGGGCGTGTTTACATTGGATTTTCAGGCTTTTACATTGTGCCTTGATCCATGACAATGGGATCAATTAGTAACATCTCTTGTTATTCATTATATGTGCATGCATGTGTTCTAGTCCTACTCAAGTTCTAGTTATGACCTGTTGTTCATGCTCGGTCCTCTCTGCGTTGGTTTCTAGTCAACATGACAATTTTATCCATGGCTGGCACACTGTTACTCTACTCTATGAAGGGATAATCCCTTGGCACGTGGACTGGTCGACACATCTAGCACTGTCGGACTGTTCATTTGAGATGTGGTAATAGCTAGCTAACTCGATGCTGCTCACAACCATTACCTCGACATGCTTACCAAATTGGGCCTCCAACAGACTACCTTCCTGACACTCTTCAGCTATTTCAACTCTACTCAATTGTTAAGAAACACAACCCAACTTAGCAGCTCCACCATTTCACCTCTGCAGACTTGCAACGCACTTACTCTGCCTGATGATTACACCTGTAAGGGGAATCTCTACCTAACACATCTTCCCAACTTAGAATCCACTTCTCCCGTCCAACACGTGGCCTCAACTCCTAACTTGCTTGTTGCATTGGCCTATGCACTCTGACCAGCCACCTCAACTCATTGCATCTGCATGGTTTGACACCTCCAGATCATCGTGCGCCCCATGCATCCCTTTTAGACATTGTTTGGAGGTTAAAACAATCATGTTTTTAATGTTTTAAGGTTAAAACATTCCTTTCATGGCATTGTAATAATTTAGGCTTCTTTTTTCTTGTTAATCATTCCCTTCCTACGCATGTCGAAGACGGAGGGCGAGGTCCAGGGTTGGCGGGAGGCTATTCCCCCCTCGCAAGAAAAACAAACCCTACCTAAAATTTGATGCCATTTCCAACTAGTACCCACATGACACCCTTTGCACCCATTTTGGGCACTTTTTTAATTTGTTTGCAGAGCTTATTGGCATTTTCCATCAGTTGCAGGAATTGTTTTCTTGCTATAACTTTTGACTCACTGCTTGGTTTTGAGTGCTTCTTTAGTCAAAGTTGCATGATTTTTTGCACTTTACATGATGGAATCATCAGTTTTATAAATTCACTACTTTATAAAGTGCCACATTCTAGGGGGTTCACTAGTACTCTTGGGTATTGTACCACATGCAAATGTATTATCGGCCGAGTCTGACATCTTACTTTTTTGCACCTTGCACTTCTTGCTTATGAATTATAGAGGGTGCTCTTTCTATACTTGAGCATCATGGGATCACTTTATAGCTTCCACCACTTCTCATCAGCAAAGGAAACTATCCAGCTTAGCATGCTTCCATGGAATGCTACTTTGCCTATGAGGGTCTTCCACCCTTCTTACTTGGGCCAGTTCTTACACCCACTGATCATCGTCATCGAGAGGATTTTCTCGACACGTGCGACCATGTATTTGGTCACATGATGATGCATGTCTCTAGATATCTCTAGTTTCATGTGGTAGACTCAGATCCACCCCACTGTGTTTAGAGCATTCTTCAATCCCTCTATGGAGACCCTTCACATAATTTCACCATTGTTGTTGATGTTGATTCAATTGTCTCGTCTATTTCTTTGTGTGATGATAGTTTCACTGACACAGACTCACTTGGTTCTACTTCTAATGATGAGGATTGTGTACCTAGTTCTAATGTCAAGATTACTACAGAGGACTCTTCTCCTCTTTCTCTCACTATTCCATAGAGTGTTGACACTTCCCACATATCATCAGATATCGAGTAATCTCCTATTCAGTATTACACATTCATCACACCTGCCTCTTTTCCACCTTCATTGTGTGAGGCCCGTTTCATTCCTCTACCTTCATTGGATGACTCATACCTATCTGACATCACTCTTCTATTTGTTAAGCCCCCTCATTGGGACAAGTATCTACCTGACCTTTGTTTTCTTTTCGTAGAGTTCACTTGTGATGCTCTACAAGTTATTCATCCATCTACAGGTATTTTAGAGGAGTTCGTTATCTCTATTGTTGGGAGTGCCCCTTTTGGGACTCTTACCACTTCCACTTTTCCAGAGACCTTCATTGATCCACCCTTGCTTTTGGATCCCTTTTCTATTGTGGGGGCTATGTTACCTTCACATCACTTGGACATCCTTTCTACAGGTGTTCACTCTTCACACTCTGACAGTTCTACACTCATGACATTATCTTCAATTCCTTTGCGCTCATTTACTTGACCTATGTCACACTTTTGTGGACGAGACTCAGATTTCTTCGTGTTGTTGCCTTCAATTTCCTTCGTGGAGTGGGTATACTTCTAGCATGTCATTTTTGTCCTTCCTAAGGGTAGGTACATAGTTCAGTGAGGGTGGATATTCTTTAGTCCAAAGATATAGGATGTCACCATCGATATTATTTTGGGATACCTCCTACAGCTGCAAAGTTCAGATCCATCCATGGCATCTTCTGCGTTTCTCTCATCTCCCTCTTCTTCTCTCTTCTTCTTCTTTCCGATAGATTGCCTCTTTGTACATGGGTACCTTTTCAGGATCATCTATAGTTGGGACCCATATTTGGCATCTTTCTTAGATTAGAGAGTGTTTTTTTCTCTTATGGTGGATTTTTTTCCCACTGGGTTTTCCTTCACTTCTTGGGACTTCTTCTTATACATGGGTACCTCATCAGGATTTTTGGCGTGACCCATTTCTCATTTTTGACTTGTTTCCTCATCCTAATTTATGATGAAGGGGGGTGTTGGTGTGTATTATTTTCCACATAATTAGGTGAGTCATCTCACTTAGGTGAGATCATAGGTCCACGTGTCATTTAGGGGTCGTTATGAGATTATCTTACATGTCAGTGCATCAGTACGTCATATGCATAATTGGGAGTTACACTTCTATTCTAGGAATGTAACTCCCCCTCTCCACTCAATTTGTCATGATTGCAGCATTGGGGGTTACTCAGCACCTCCTATATGTACACCCCTTTGGATCTTTGAGATAGAGGAGAGTTTTGTGGCTTATTGAGGTTCTACCCATTTGTCAAATATTTTCATGCACATTCGGTTGATGCTCACTCCTCCCAAGATCTCTTCATGTTGTCATTCACATGTCAGTTGATGTGCATATCATCCCTTGTGATTCTCGCTTGCTAGTTTTCATACCCTCTTACACTGTCATTCAAAATAACTCAAAGCACTTCATCAACTGCAGCTTTGCTGTCAGATTAGTCCATGACCCACCTTCTCAACAAGAGCAGGGGATGGCCATCATGCCCAACAATGATCCTGAGACGAATGAGACAATCTCGTGGGTACAAGACATGACCAACGAAGAGACCCGCACGAGTCAACAGGTGGCGGTCCCCGACTTCCAATCCATATCTGTAATGATGAAGGCCCAAGAAAGGAAAGAAATATAAGATTGCCTCTCACTTTTTCAGTTGCACTTCAGGTAATCAATATGTGGAGGTGGCTCGTCCCAAATTCATCAACCCCTTTAATGAAGTGGCACCATAGGATTATGAAATCAGCACCATTCCACTTGGTCATGTGACACATGAGAGTGATGCCCACTTGTTTCAGGAGTATTTCAATTGCATTCTTGTGAGAAATAAATAGTACAAGGAGAAATCAGATCAAACAAAAGATCGTATCAGGACCCTTACTTCATATGTGTAATTACTCTTGGATCCAAATGTCACCACTTCCCTCCCAACCGAAGAGGTTACCCCTATCAACAACCTTGATCCTGAATCGATAAAAAAAACACGAGCTTTCATCGTCCAGGGAAGAGCGAATGACAACTGGGTGAAAAAGATCCTTGAAAAGGGGAAAGGTGTTGTTTCCTGAGATCTTGATGTTGTCCAAATACATGAAGATGACGGCCATGAAAGTGATCATGACACGAGAAGGGATTGAAGTAGAGAAAGATCACTGGGGATCAAGTGTACACGCTAGTCATTGGACATGAGTCAGGTGAAATCATCCCCTTCATAACCAAATGTGTATTCACTATAGCATCAAATGACTTGTCTCAAATCTAGGATCAAACTTTGGTTTGCTCGATATGAAACAAATGAACCGTTGCCATTTGTAAGCTTGATTCATATGAAGAACATGTTGAAAAGATGCAGAAAAATGCCAATGTATTGAAGTGCAAAATCTGGGGATGTCGAAGGTGGACAAAGATAGCTCTGTAGATGATCTATTGGGGCCTTTTGAAGATCTATTCAAGGAGGTCAAAGATCCATTCTCATTCAATGAAGACACCTTGGATTCTTTATAAGAGATGAGAGTAGTCATATCTAACACAACAAGATATAATTGTTCGTGGTAACTTAGAATACAAGCACATCAAATCCCTCGCTGAAAATTGGATAAAGTCACTAAGTTTTATTCATGTCCCACATGATGAAGAAAGCGGCACCTGCAGTGGAAAGGTACAACAAGTAGTTCAATGGCATTGAGATTTCTCCTAAAGGGGTCTCTAAGAGTCCATCGGCGGAAGCTTCTTCTACAACATGAGTAGTCTTTTCTCTTCTTCTCTTCACTCCCCCTCCCTCTCTTCCTTCCCCCTCCCTCTCTTCCTTCAGATTCTAATTCTTCGTTGGGAGGTTGCACTTTTTTTTCGTGTTATTCACTAATGTTACTATAGTCAAAAAATTGTAATAAGTTACCCTTAATTAATAAAAGTGGACTTGATGTTCTTTCCTAGGAATATCAAGAGTCACAAGTGGAAAGGACAAGTGAAAAGACACATGGGGGTAGGTGAAGAGTCATTTCTAAGTCTATATAATGTAATGAATTCCCTATTCTTAAGGGTTGTCAATTTTGTATGCTCAAGATATATTGCTACTTGAAGTAAAGCAAAAGTGGTAGCATATTTCCTCTATTTTTCCCTCATATGTTCTTCCATTTCCTACTATGTACAACTTTGCCAAAATATCAATGAAGAAGAAAGGATTTTCTTGCTTTTTTGATAAGAGAATTACTGAAACTTTGTGTTCATAATTCTACCTTGTTTTGTTGTTAGTAATAAAATTGTTTTCTTTCTAAATTTGTGTGGTGACATGTTCTGATTAGTGTTTACAGGAATCTGATTTTCTACTTGCAATATTAATCCCCCTTCATTTTTTCCCACTCCCTTTCCTACCTTCTCAGAAAATTCCTCTCTTACAAGAAATTGCAAGCTTTTGCCGCAGGTTTAGTGGAGTGTTCCTGTTGGATCCCTGACCTTTAGGTCACCCAAAATTTTCATTTTTCATTCACGCATAATAAATGGAGATTCACCATTCAAGCAGAGGGACCTAGAGTCTCATAACATTGGCAGATACCCACCAGTTTTTCCACTTGACAATTTTTTTCGCCAACAATTTTTTGGCACCCACCGTGGGGCAAACTTGGCAAATTCTTGCACCCAAAATATGAATAACAAAATTACAAAAAAAAATCAAATATCCCAAAAAAATCAAAAAATGGAATTTGAAGAGTCATAAGAGCCTTATGTATCATATCCATGGCTCTTCTTGGTAACCATCCTATCCAGAGACCTGAATTGTTTTTTCACATTCAAGAAGATATTGTATCCAACTTGAGGGAAGTTGTTTGGCATACAAGTGAAAATTTTTCACACTACTTCATAGCTACTAAGGTGTTAGATACTGAAGAGCAATGTGATGAAGAACTAGAAAAAAAGAGATAAGACCCAAGTGCAACAAAGAGGAGCTTAATTCCATCTCAAGTCTACAAGTTGGCTGATTATAGGTATGCTAGGTCACAAAGGCAAGAAGGAAATACTGATCCATTATTTGAAGAGCTCCAGAGAAGGAAAGAATTAATCACAAATTCAAGGCACTCCCTTCGTCCTGAAAACTGCTCTCACTGGTGGTCCAAACGGTGACAACCCATTGGACATAGAGTTTCTAAATCTCAGTGAGGACTTTAAATAATCGATAGACGTGGAAACTGAAGCAAAAGCTGACAGCAAGAGCCGAAGTGGAAGCAAGAGCAGAAGCCGAAGCAATAGCTGAAATTGAAGCATAATCAAGAGCTAGAGAAAGAGCAGAGGCGAGAGCCACAACTACAGTTGAAGCAAGAGCAAGGGACAAACCAGAAGCCGAAGCCATAATGGGTGATGAAGAGAGACCCCAACCAATCGTGCCATGGGGTAGGAACATCAGACAACTTGCACTACCACAATCTCTTCATGAATTGCCACAAGGTTCAAGAAAAAGATTTCCAAAGTTCAGGGGAGATGACTCACAACTCCTAGAAGAACACTTAGCAGCCTTCATCATCGCTTGTGGTGTGTTAGGAGTTGAACACAAAGATGTATTTGTCAGATTGTTTGTGGAATCCTTGCAAGAAAAAGCAATTGAATGGTTCTACCTCCTACTAGCTAGGTCTATCACTTGTTGGGATGATATCAAAACTTGTTTTGAAGACAAATTCAAGTTTATTAAAGATTGCCAAGAACTCTTCATGCAATTGGTACATATGAAGAAAAAGTCCAATGAAAGCATGAGGTATTTTATAGCTAGATAGAATAGATCTATCAAGAGGATACCTATCGAAGCCATGCTCTCAAAAGATAATATCAAAAGATTTTTCATAAACGCAAAACTACCTGAGGTTGGGTTCATTCTCATAAGATTTCAGCCTGGAACTCTGAAGGAAGCACAAGACTATGCCACTTAGACGGAGTATGATCTAATTTTGTCTGGCAAGGTAAAGAATCCCAATGGCAAGCAAAAGGGTTAATCTTCTAGCTCAATTCCCACAAACCCGATGATCCAAAAATTGGCAAATGATATGATTACTCTCAAGAAGCAACTCGCTCAAAGCACCATGAGAAATGTGCCAAAGAAGACAAATATCCCAAACAGGAAAAGGATTGCTCCACCTCCCCACAGGCTTGCTCTTGAGGCATCGCCAATCAATGCAACCTGCGATGCAAAAGAAGAAGACGAAGAAGTAGAAGTGGAGGAGCCATAAGAAGAAGAGAATGAAGATGACAATGTTCTCGAAATTGAGGAGGTCAAAAATGATACTCAAAATTGTCTCATCAAATACCACTCGAGAGGTGAGGACGATGATGATGAAGAGGCACCGAGCTTCTCATGTGTCGTATTCACTTGCTCCCAGTCTCAAAAGGGGCTTCCTCCTCGGCAACTGCTACTGCAAAGAAAACAAAGGAGGATCCTCCAAGAGTAGTCTTGCAAAACAAGATAATTAGCAGAGGATCTCCGCTCAACCATTAATGGAGTTAGCAAAGGAAAAACTGTACCCAATAGCGAACAGGAAGACAATTTCTGTGACAAGTAAATCCTCTGGCATTTCTCCTAACTCTAATTCTACACTTAAAGCTAATCCTTCGCCCAAAGCTAGTCCTGCAAAATCCCCTAATGCTCAACCAAATTCAACCACTCCTTCCAAACCCACTACCTCATCCACTAAAAGTACTCAATCTCCCAAGGTAGTGTGGCCTCCACAATGTAAGACTTCCAATATCCCTGGAACATCAAGTTCACTCGCCTCAACTCCATTTGATTACATCGAACATGTAAACATGACCAAAGTTCAGATTTCTGAAATTGAATTATTGCAAACACACCCAGAGAAATTTGAGAGGTTTGTCAATTTTATCAAGTGTGGTAACCCAAAATCCAACATTGCAAACCCTGATCCTAAGGGTCTACTACCAACACCACCTATGCCTCCCACAAAAAAAACATGCTCGCATTGAGTGCATCTAAAACCAATAATATGGAGCTCTTCTACCTATCCCTCCTAATCAAAGGCTACCAATTAAACAATCGCATCATAGACTTAGGAGCTTTTGATAATGTCATGCCCATCAAAGTTGCCAATGCCTTGGGACTTACTTTGACACGAGCAAATGGTTCTTGTTACTCTATGGAGTCTAAGGAAGTGTCGTTGGTGGGAAGGATCAAAGATGCACAAATGGCATTGATGGAATTTCCAGACAAGAAAGTGTTACTCACAATCTTGGTGGTAGACATCCCAATATCCTTTGGTATGTTATTGAGTAGAATCTTCTGTAGAGACCTAGGTGGTGACATTCGAATGGATTGGCCCTCCACGACCATTCAAGTAAAGGGGGAAATGAAGAAGTTGCTCCCTGTGTGGAAAATGAAGTACACGATCCAAAAGTCAGAAGACCCAAAAGCTAACATTGTGTTTAAAGACTGTGATGGGGAACTATTTCCTCACGTCCAAAAAAGATGAAAATCTGCCCCTCATGACTAAAGATGACAAAGATCAATTGTGGGACATGGAATTTGACAGAAATCATTCAAGTGTAGGGTCTGGAGCCGACATTGTTCTAACCTCTCCCTCAGGTGAACTCTTCTCGTTTGCATATAAGCTGAAATTTGAAAACACTAACAACACTGCAAAATACGAGGCTCTTCTCCTCGTAATGGATGCCACCAAGTCCATGGGTATCAAAAATCTCAAATGCCTTGGAGATGCTGAAGTAATCGTCAAGAAAGTAAGAGACCATTATCAAGTCAAAAACCCAAGACTTAGGTACTACAGAAATAGAGTTTGGGATTGTATCGATTATTTTGACGCCTTCTCAATTCAATCCATTTCCCCACAAGAAAAATGAAAAATTTGATTCACTCGTAGTCTTATCTTCATTGGTGACTCCACACCCATCCTTTGATAAGAACAAGATGACTGTCGAAATAGTTTTCACACCAAGTGTGCTAGACAATGCAAACCATTGGCAAGTCTTCAATGACGACAGTCAGCTCCTCACTTTCTTGGAGAAAAGAGACAACTTTAGTAGTCTCTTCTATGAGGGAAGTGAAAATCCACACCAGGAGTCAGTAGTTGAAGAGAACAAAGAAGGAATATAAGGAGTTGACTCGGAGGGGGTAATCACACTCAAAGAAAACGAGATCCCAAAAGGTCTTTTGTCCTTAGAGGACTTGTTTGACAAGCATGATAGGTTAAATAAAGAAAGAACAAGAGAGTCATCAGGGTGCACAATTGATTTCGAAAAAGAAAATATTGGCACCACATAACAACCCAAGATGGTGAATATTGGCAAGTGTTGATCTCTTGAAGAAAAAAGAAGGTTCATTTCACTATTGAGGAAGTATTTGGATGTCTTTCCATATTCCTACGATGGACTCAAATCTTTTCAGCCCAAGGAAATACACCACTCTATTCCACTAAAGTCGGAAGCCAAGCCTTTTAGGAAAAAGCAACAACCATACAATCCAAATATCGCAAATACCATCAAGGAAGAAGTCCTAAAGATGTTGAATACAAGGATCATCTTTCTTATCCATCACTCCACATGGGTAGCGAACATTGTTCCAGTGCGAAAGAAAAATTGGGAGATAAGAATTTGCGTGGATTTTTGCAACTTGAACTAGACCTCTTTAAAACACAACTATCCGCTTCCAATCATGGATCATATCTTGCAAGTAGTCACAAGGTCTGAAATGCTCTCATTGCTTGATGGTTTCTCAGGCTATAATCAAATTGAGGTGGTGGAGGAAGACAGATCCAAGACAACCTTCACGACACCTTGGGGAACTTTTGCATACAACATGATGCCTTTTGGGTTAATCAATGTAGGAGCTACCTTCCAAAGAGCAATGGATATGGCATTCAAAGACCTCAAGCATTATATTGTAATCTACTTGGATGACCTCACAGTCTTCTCAAAAAAGCGAGGAGACCACATGCATCACCTTGAACAAGTGCTCATCAGATGCAGGCAACACGAAATATCCCTGAATCCTAAGAAATGCATATTCGGAGTTACTGAAGGAAAAATCCTTCGGCACATTATGAACAAGGAGGGGGAAAAGATTGATCCAAAAATAATAAAATCCATCCAAGAATTGTCGTTGCCAACAAACAAAAAAGGAGTCCATTCCTTCTTTGGCAAAGTCAACTTTCTCTGGCGCTTTGTCCCAGACTTTACCAAGTTGACAAAGCATATCACGGTCATGATGAAGCCACAAGCCAACTTCAAATGGAGCAAGGAAGGAAAAACAACATTTGAGGTGATCAAAGAAGCAATAGCAAAGGATCCTACATTAGTACGCTCTAATTTTGACAAAGAATTCATTTTTTACTGTTATGCTTCAGAACACACAATATCATCTATCTTGGTCCAGGAGAATGAAGAAAGCCTCGAAGCCCACATCGCTTTCATGATCTCTCCTCTGAAGAACCATGAGGTGGAGTATAATCAACTAGAGAAACATGTGTATGTAGTTGTCAAGGCGGTAAAGAACTTTAGGTAATACATTCTCAACTCCCACACAATAGTCATGGTTCCAGGTTCTGCCATCAAGTCAATCCTCACTCAATAGGATCCATGAAAAAAAGGGGTAACTAGGTAGCAAGAATTCAAGAATATGAATTGGAGATCAAACTCTCGAACCTGGTCAGGGGAAACAGGTTGTCCATGTTGATTGCAGAAGATGAAGCATTGTTGACAAAGAATGATACATGAGAATGCTTGTGTTGTGAATGTATCAACAAGGACTTACCTCAAGTCCTTTTCATGAACACGACAAGAGAGTGGAATGTGGACATCACTTACTTCTTGACCTACAGTGAGTGTCCTCCTCATCTTGATCAAAAACAAAAAAGAATCTTCAAGCTAATGTCAACCAAGTATGTCATATGGAATCATGTGCTCTACAAGAGGGGATTTGATGAATGTTTCTTGAAGTGCGTAGACAAAGAACAACAGTACCAATTGTTAAAGGCATACCATGATCAAGCATGCGGTGGACATTTTTTGACAATGGTGACTTCTCATAAAATCCTTTGTGGTAGGTATTACCGGCCTACCGTGTTCGTAAATGCCCAAGAATGGGTCTCCAAATGTGAAGCATGTCAACATTTTGTCATAAGACCACAACTCATTGCACTTCCCCTCAGGCTAGTAGTAATCGAGGAGCCTTTCCAACAATGGGGTTTGGATTTCATTGGAGTTCTAAACCCTCACTCAAGTGCAGGTCATACCCATGTGCTCACAGTGACTTACTATTTCGCAAAGTGGGCCAACCAAATAGACCAATACCGAAGCACTGTGTAATTTCATCAAAGAAAATATCATTTTTTATTTTGGTATCCCTCTAAAGATCATGGTAGACAATGCCACATAATTCAAGGAGTTGAACGAGTTTTTCTACAGCTATGGAATCTCTCTGTCACATGCATCAGACTATTACCTACAAGGGAATGGTTAGGCAGAATCAAGCAACAAAAACATCATGACCATAGTCCGTAAGCTAGTAGATGAGAATAAAAGGAATTGGCACAAAAAGATCTGCGATGCATTGTGGGTGGACATGATAACTCTGAATAAAGTAATTGGTATGTCTCCATTCTAGTTGCTATATGGGATCAAGGCAGTGATTCCAGTCACAGTGGAGATGCCAGTACTTATATATCTCCAAGCAGTGGAAGATGGGAAATATCGTGATTCTATTGAGAAAAGTATTTTTTTCCTTGAGAAACTTGAGGAAAATAGCTTCAAGGTGGTGGACCGTATCAAAGCACATAAATTGAAGGTCAAGAAGTTATTCAACAAGAAAACCAAAGCTCGAGAATTCAAAGTTAGAGACCTTGTTCTACTTTGGGATAAATGAAGAGAACTAAAGGGAAGCCATGGGAAGTTCGAATCTTTGTGACTCGATACATTCCAGATTCGGGAGACTTGCGGAGAGAATGTCTTCTATCTATCATATCTGGATGGAAGACAGTTGGATTTTCCCCGCAACGGGAAATATCTGAAATTGTACAAGCAGTGAAAGCGGGTTGTCCTCCGCATTGTATTGTAAGTGATTTAGGTATGTTTTTCTATTTCCCCTATGTGTGTGCTTTTCCTTTCTCATGTGGTGTGTTTTCATTTTCGTTATATGTGTGTGTCCTTTCTTCCAGTCTATCTCTTGTTTGAAAGATGACTCCTTAAATCCCAATGGATAAGGCATTGGTCCACTGTGTATTGAGATTCTGGAGTTTGTCTTGTCTTGTCCTCACTTCATTCTATCTAGAACAAGTCCCTAAGTGAGAGCCAACTATTGTCATACATTTTTGCAATGTCAAAAATCAAGGTGAAAGCATGACAATTGTACCCCAGTGTTGAAAATTTTCCTGAAACCTCTCCCAAGTCATCCTCTGGATCACTCAACCTTCTGAGTCATGCCCCCCCATCCTTGCAAAGGTTCATAATTTCATTTAAATCCTTCCTAGATGTCTACCATGTGTTCATAAGCTCACCCCGCTCATTTTGTGAAATGACGTCAAGAGTAGAAATTTGCACTAGGCCTAGAAAGGTTATTCCCTAGCCTTCTCGAACCAGGTATGCATCCTTCGGAGCTGATCAAGAGGCCTAAATTCATGTGGGGATGTTATTGAAGAGTCTAAAATTCATTAGGACATGTTTAGGGAAGTTTTGGAAAGTTTCTGAGGTGTTGGGATCAAAACATGGAAAGCGAGTCTTGGAGGCCTAAGGAGATTACAGTGAAAGAAATTACCTAACCTTCAATTGAATATTCTAGGAGATCAATGGGATGAGTTCAAGAGGAAAACAAGATACCATCGTCGGGAATATATTTCAATTCTATACATTATGGAGAAATTGTATCCTTCACAACACCTAAGAACTTATTTGTATAGAACAATTTGTGAAGACTTACCTCACAAGCCACAATGAAAAAGTAGAATTTTCCTTAGGAGGAGGATGAATTAGGTCTTTTAAACCACTCCATATTTCTCAAAATGGTATTTTTAATAAAATTCATATAAAATTTCACCCAAAATGGCCTTCTACAACTCCGAGAAAGTTTGTTTCATGTTTCTAGTAGTTAGAAAATTTTAGAGTTTGGGGCATGGTGCATTTTGGTGTCCAAACTATCCCAAATTTCTATGAAAATGGGGATAGTAGGAAAATTAAAATCTCTACCACCAATACCACCAATTGAAGCCCACTGGACCGCCTCATGTGACTCATGATCCTCTCCATCAGGTGTTAAATGATTCCAAGTCCTTCTATAGTGCCAAATTTTACATGAAATTGACTAAGTATGGAGCCTCCTAAGCATAGGGTATACTTTTCTACCCCTACTATCCCAACTGTTAAGGGAAATTCTAAAAAGTAAAATGTTCGCCACTCCTAGCCCTCTCTCTATTCATGCATGTGACCCTGAACTTATCCCTTGGGGGCTAAAATATTCCTCGCTCATCTCCCATGCCCACCTATCAACTTCTATCACATGTCAAGCCTAGGAAGAGGGGAAATTTTTCTTACACCTACTATCCCAACTATCCCAGGATATTTGGGACACATCAAGTCCAATCTCCCCTTGATCTTTCAAAAAGTCGTAAAGTAAAGAAATCTTTCATGACTCAAAATTAGCCTAGTTTTTTACCTTTTAAAGTGCCTTGTTTGGATCTTTCTTCTCTCTATGGTTTTTCCTTTGTTGACCCAAAAATCCATTAGAGACATCCCAAAGCTCAAAATAACCTAAAAAATTTACTAGGATAACCAATTTTTTTTTTTGGGTAGCCATGATAGATAAAGCAAATGGATTTTCTCATAACTTCCAAACCGGTGGTCCGTTCTACATGAAATTTTCTCAACATACTCCACGATCCATGCACCTTCAAGATCATATGTGATAGAAAACCCTATATCATGCTCTGGATATTTTATATGGAATATCAAACCATCATTCGATGACCTAGAATCACGCTTTTTTTATTTCCCATCATTCTGAGTAGGTGGTTTTGCAATGAAATATCAACAAAATGATCTAAGAGAGCAAGCCTATTCCAACAAATATTGTTTTCATCGTCAACCAACAGGGGGAAGTGGAACTTATGAAAATAGTAAGTATCTAGTATTTATACTTACTATAAATATAAACCCTTGTGAAAAAATAAAACCTTCTAAAGACAGCTGCTCCCGGACATTCAATAGTGAAGATCAAACTATGCCATAAAATTAAAAAAAAAGTGACAAAAAGGTTAAAAAGAAACTTATCTGAAATATAGAAAGTGGTAGAGATCATCAAAATGACCTGAAAAAAAGTTTACATGAGTATGTTATGAAAATCTTTGGATACTGAAAAGAGATCACAAGAATAGAAAAAAGCAAAGTATAGCAGGTCGAGATTCCTACTTACTATAAATATAAAGTGTTCATCTTAGGTGCAAAAAATGTCTATCTTCATATTTTTCTCGCACCTAATTGATTTTTTCTACAATGAAGTTAAAATTTTCTATTTTGGAGCTCATTTCATCTCTCTCTCATCTAAGTTATCTGGAATTTTGTGATAGTGATTATCGCTCACTATGGATTTAGAAGACCTAGAAAGTCTGGATGCTTGGCAGACCATGCTAGATCTTGTTGTAGATAAGATATATACAAGTGGTTTGTAAATTGTGTGGTGGTCATCCTTTATCTATATCCAGAGAACATGAATTAGTCATGGCTTGTTCTCAAAATTACAAAATTAGACACAAGAATCTTATGAGAAGATGATGGTTTTATCTTTGCATTACTCACACCCAAAGGTGATATCATAGAGTATGTAGATATTCCAACTTGGGGGAACATGGATGTCATCTTAAAGGATTTCCCAGAGTAGGTGAATGGTCAAAGATAGGAATCTTATATGTAGGGACTTGCATTGGGATATTGGTTGAATTAAGTGATAAAAACTTTCTTGTGTGCCTAAGTTATGGTCCAGGAACCACGAATTTCATAAAGGATAATCAGTATGCCATCATTCCTCTGAGTAGGGTGATAGGAGAATAAAAACACCAAATATTTTCATGACTAGATGATGTTGTATCATCATCATCCATTGTAGAGGGAAGAACAAAATGCTTTATAGGGTCCAAATCATTAAGTGAAAGACATCCACTTCCAATTGATATAGCTCTAAATAATAAGGAAGTTATCTAGCACATCATATCTAGTGTATGCTCTTTCTAGTATGATATCCTAGAGGGGTTTGAATCTTGCACAGAACATATCTAATAAGGATCCTTCCTATGAGAGATACCCATAGCTGATTTTGAATGAAAGTAACCATTACTTTTCCAGGGTGAATGATGTATTCACCTTGTATGTAGTGAGACTACTCAAAGGAAACACAAAGCTCATGTTGTCTTCACAAGTTTCCTCATTGATTCAAAAATATGGATCCTTTTTCATGAAGTTTTCTACCTTCTCATACATCAGGGTAGAAAGATTTGACTTCACTCCATGAAATCTCCCTTGGTACCCGAGTGACAAGATTTTCATGTTTGAACTCTGTAGAAAACTAACACGTGTCAATGCGAAACTCAAAAGTAAGAAAAAGAAATACATAGCTTTCCCCATATCCTTGGGAATATTCTCTTGTAATTCTATCATTGATGCATCCAATTTGGAAGCATATTTATCTTAGTTGAATCTTGTTTCTTATACTTTGAGGTCTAACTTTGAAATTTGGATCACCCTCGATATGTTCCACATCCCCAACTTGCATCATGTGCCACAAGTTGATTATTATTGGTTGAATTGTGCCGATGATCATGAAGTGAGAAGAAGAAATCACATGAGAATGATTGTGGATAAAATGAGGAATTTTGGCTTTTATTGGTTTAGGGAAGGCATCAAATATGATGGAACTGATCTATATGATCCAAAGTACCCAACTATGAAAACTTCACCCCTTCTCCAGGTTTCTTGGAGCATCAGAGAATCAAGTGACATCAATGAAAGGATTGAGATAGTGATCCAAAGATCAAGAGTTTAGTTCAAGAAAAAGAGGGAAACATTCATTAAATCAGGAGGGATTCACGCTCTCGAGAAACAGGAATCTCCTCTTCCAACGCCGATAAAAGTGGGGAAAAATTCAATTTTAATTCATTTAGAAAATGTACAAAAGGGAAATTCCATGGAATTTGAGCCATCGCACCACAGTAGAACTCATAAGAAGACAAGGACAACTCAAGAACATTCAGGAAGCTTGGAACAAGGTGAGATTTATAGTTCTCAACCAATTTTCATTAAAAAACTCTAATCACTACATCTACTACATCTTTTCCTATTAAACTGGACCATGACCCACCTTCTCAGATAGAGCAGGAAATTGCTATCATACCCAATACTGAGCCTCAAACAATGAAACATTTTCTTAGGTACAATACATGATCAGGGAAGAGAAATGCATGAGCCAATAGGTGGTGGTCCAATCTATATTTGTAATGATGAAGTTAAAAAAGGAAATATATCTCAGGATAGCTCTCACTTCTTCATCGGTGCTTCATGTAATCAATATGTGGAGGTATCTCAATCTAAGGTTATTTTTGGTCATCAAACTTGCACCCATGTCTTGGATCTGGAATAATAGAGTCATTTTTGACAACAATGGAACCATCCTCATGTTGTGGGACCTTTTACACTTGGGACGGATCTTTAGAGAATTTCAGTTCCTCTACCTACCTCTAATGCTACTACTACTCCTAATGCAGAACACAAATCCTAGACTAAATATGCCAAGGGACCAGAGATAGAAGGATAACATGAAAGGAAACTACACTAAAAGGTGATAGCACCAGAAAAAGAGGGATGAACACTATCTGTTCTGAGTGAAAATGAAAGGAAAAGGCATGAAAGAAGGCTGGGCACGTGTAGCCCAAACAAAAACGCATTTACCAGATCATTTTGGAACAAAACTAAAAATGGAGCTACAAGGGATGTAAAGTGACACAGCAAGCTCACGCAATACAAAAGAAGGCCAAGAAGAAGGAATACAAACATGCTTAGAATGGAGAATAGTCACAAAATGATGCTTTCATTACTTCCAAAAATTCACAAAACTATTACAATGGTGAATGAGGCCAATATCTACAAGCACAAACCAAATCTAGAGGTCTGCAACTCAAAATACAAAAATATGAAGTCCTTAGCAAAGAGCTTAAGGATCCAAAATCTCAAAATAACAATGATCTGAGGTCTTACATTTATAGATGAATCGATGGAGGAAGAAGAAGAGGAGGGAAAACCCGAATTTGAAATACAACCACCAACATGAAGCATTCAATGCCAACAAATCCACCTGTAAACCTATAAAATACACTTCCCAAAGTTTGTTTGGAATGTTAGAGAAGGATAGAAGGTAGATCGGATCGAATAGAGTGGTTGGAGTAATCCGATCTACTCATTAATGACCAGAAATATGTTTTCCCATTTCTCACCTACCAGATCTACCAAGAATTTGCATTTGAATATCCAACATTGTAGCCTACGTTAGCATCTATTGAATGAGATAAGAGGTATGTCAATCGGAGCTTTACAGTGAAAGATATGGCTATCAGAATATTTTAAAATCCATTTTTGCACACAAGATACATGGCACACATTGATTGACTGAAAGGACGTCCAACTATGTAAAGTGTTTTGCCATTTCTTCCACGTGTCACTCACTGATTTGTTATTAGGATTTGGTGCCCAACTGGTGTTCTTTGACTAGTTGTGTGTAACACACTCAAGCTTGTCAGATGATGATGTGGCATGGAATGGTACAGAAGGTGCAAAGACATGTGCGTAAAAGAATGAAGCGCAGGAGGAGAATAGAGGAAGGGCGCACACAAGGTGACGTGTATGAGAGAAATGGGAGAAATTCCCAAGGAAGAAACATATGGTCATTGCACAACTATTACAAAATAATGTGCGGTGCACGAGGATAGGGCACGCAAGAGGGCTCAAGACATAGCCAATTTGAGAAGCAAGGCCAAATCATGTGCAAAGAGTGAATGTAATGCTGAGAAGAGGGTGGGTGTGAGGGGGAATGGAATGAAGAGGAATGGAAAAAAGAAAAGATGGAGAAAAGGGGAAGTATGCGAGGACACTCAAGGAAATTGCAACCAAATGAATGTGCCAAAGAGATAACTGACATGTGCACAATCTGTGATGTAGAACCATAGAGCTAGAATGTGAATATAAGTTGTCCAAATAACTAGGAGAGTTAATTGGATTACAGTTTTGGTGACTTTCAGGGCTATCTACCTGTTAGATGAAGGAGATCAATATCCTAGATCATCCAATGGGCATGGAGTCTGATATTTATGTGAATCTCTGATCTAGGATTTTTAAGAACTACCCCTAAAGTCACTTGAAGGATCATTTCTTAACTCTCTTTTGAATCCTGTAAAACTACTGAAAATTTTTGGGAGATGACTATCATCCTAGAAGAAACAAAAGAGAGCATGTAGAAGCATGCGAGAAGAAAGAACTATGTACAAAAAGACAATGTGCACTTAGCACACTTGGAAGAATTGAAACTACTCTAATATATACAAAATGATGCATCAAAATTAATGGTAGGGTTTCAGATAGATCCCATTTACTAGGATTTTTAATGTGCCTCCATTAAAATGAGTTAACTCGAAAGAGTTAGCCTCTTTACATGAACTGATGATGTATGAGCCACTCCAGAGTGCATCAAACTTTTAATGGTGCCCTAGTTTAAATTTTTCATCATCCCATTTCAATACCAAATCCCCAAATTTAAAATCTTGAGGCCTAGCCCTTCTGTCAAACCATCTCTTCATTGATTTCTGGTGTTTTTCTAGCTTGATCATGGCATAATTCCTTGATTCTTCAAGATTAATCAACTCTGTCATTCTTATTTCTCTCTGATTTGCACCTTAAAATTCTAGTTTTTGGGCAAGTTCTAATGAGTTGAACTCAAACGTTGAAGGAAGAATATCCTCCTTTCCATAGACAAGCTTGTAAGGAAAAGTTCTTATTGCTTTCTTAACTATTATTCTATCTACCCAGAGTGCGCGTGAGACCTTTTTATGCCACTATCTTTGGCTTATGTCCATTGTACACTTAATACTCATGATCAGTTTCTTGTTTGTTGAGACTCTGCTTTACCATTTCCTTGAGGGTAATAGTTGAAAGAATTTTTCAAACATATACCAAGGCTTAGCCCCCAATCATTGATTTTAGTACCAAGGAAGGCCTTTTCATTATTAGAGATAATGAGTTTGAGGAATGCCAAACCTTGTCACTATTCCTTTGATAAATTCAAGGATAACTGACTCATTTGATTCCTTGAGCACAACATCTTCTGTCCATTTGGTGAAGTAAGCTCCATAGTTATTCAGCACCCACTTGTGTCTAACGTTTGAAGGTGGATTGATCATGCCTATGAAGTTCAAAACCCCATTATGCACAAAATTTTTATCCACTTTGGATTGGTCAAAGGAGAAGCATTTCCAATATTCTTCTTTCCTGCAAATAAATTTCATTCCTTGTATTTTATTACCCACTTGTGCACATCTACAAATAGAGTAGGCAAAAAGATACCTGCCATTATGATCTTCATTGTTTTCAGTTTTGGTAGAGAATTTGTCCACCATAGAATCCATCGTGAAATTTTGCTAACACGGTTTTCGTCTATGTGACGTCAATACATCAAAACAGCACGCCATCAAGACTCTTCTTGAAGAGAATACCATCAATCAATATATATGAAATAGATTGTAGCCTCAAATGTCTCCTCTTTTCTTTTTTCAGACCAGAAGGATACGCACCAAAGGAAAGGAATGTGATCATGTCTTTTATCTATTTGTGTGTGCCAGGATTTTTATTTTGTTCGTGTTCTACACCCAGAGAGTTCCTCATCTAGAAACAATGAAGTTTCAGGTTCACTTTACACATTCTCAGACAAGCTTCTTACAGAGTACATTACCTCTTATTAGTTTAGTGGGTTTGATAGTCACATCATACTCCATGATTTTGGTCACCTCATCTTGCTCTTTTTTTGTTGATCTTCTACTCCCATGATAAAGTCTCTAACAGAAGATTGTGAGACTAATACCTTGATGTGGTTTGTAGTGAGCATAATTTTGAACTTCTTGAGTGCATGCATGATGGTGAAGACCTATTTCTCCATGTGATTGTTTTTGAGTTCAGATTCTTTTAGTGTCTGACTGAAGAAAGCGATTGGATGCTCCATCCCTTGTTATTTTTCTTATGTTAGGACAACAACAACACTTGCATCAATGCTACAAGCATAAAGGATGAAATCATTTGATTAATTTGGGTTAATTAGTGTTGGTGCACAAGTAATCTCTTGTTTTATCTTGTTGAAGCTTTCCTTTCCTTCTATTTTCCATCTGAAAGTTATGTCTTTCTTGAGCATGTGGTGTGATTGGCCTTACCAGTCCTATAAAGTTAGGAATAAAGCACCTGATAAAGTTTATTTTTCCAAGGAAGGGCTGCAAGCCTTTCTTGTGTGCCGGTAGGGAGAGGGAAAGGATGGATGACATGCACTCATGGTTGATTGATATGCCATCCTTAGAAACCACACGGCCCAAAAGCTTTCATTGCACCACTACAAAATTACACTTCTTGGGGTTAAGAGATACCCCATACTTTTTGCATCTCTCAAAGACTTTCTCCAAGTGCATCATATGATTTGCACCTTTCTTTGAGAATATTGTAATGTCATCAAGGTAAACTAAGATCAACACGTTGATATATCCTTTGAAGAAAATGTCCATAGCACACTGAAATGTCATGTTAGTGTTTGACAGATTGAAGGTCGTCTTTTGATAGGCATATGTTCCCCACTTGGTTGTAAACACTATTTGGAATTGATCCTCTTCCTTGACCAGGTGTTATCTCAATTTTTCCCCCAAAAAAATTGATCAAACATGACCCTGTGCAGGAAGAAATCCAAGGAACTGTTCCATCATATGAGCCCACGCTTCAAATCCAACAAACAAGTTGCAGACGGGCTCTAAAATGGAGGAGCAAGGTCAAGAAGGAACCAAATAGTGTCACAAAAAACTAGAGCCTCAAAGGAGAGAAACAGAGAAATACTTAAAGTCTTTGGGGATCTATAAATGGTTCAGAACAAGCCCCAAAATTGGATATGGAAGAATCAGCGAAATCCTCCATGTGCCTCATCGACGCATCTCCAAAGATTAAACCAAAAAAGCATACTCAAATGAGCACGGAGTTTCCATGTGTCCCAAGCCTGAAAAGGGACACATTCAGCCATTGAAAATTCCAAACAAGTGGAAAGAACCACGTGTCAGCTCAGCATAATTTCAAGATGGGATCCCGAGGTGGAGACTCAAACTTGCGCCAGCCCTCCACATGGCCAGGGGTCAACAGAATTCAAATTCAAAGTGAACCCAAATTTGTTAAGATATGAAAGTGTCAACAAAAGGTGCCAAGTGTCTCAAAAGCACACATTCAAAAGTGTAGACCAAAGTGGAGACTCAAATGAGCATAATGCTTCCACGTGTCAACCCGGCACATCTTCAAAGGTAGATCTAAAAGTGGGTCCTTAGACAAGTGTTGAGCCTCCATGTGTCCCTGGTCAGATGTATGGCCTCGTTAAACAAAGGGACTTAAAAATAACATAAAGGAATAAAGAAAAACTAGCCACATGTCAACCCGGCGCAACTTCAAAAGCAAAATCCAAAAGTGGTCCCCAAATACGTGTTGACTCACCACGTGGCCATGTTGAAAAGCCAAAGTAGGAAGGCGGGTCTCTGGGAGTAATTTATATTTTTTGGCTCCGTTCCCAAAAGGCATAAAGTATAAAAATGAGCCGCACCTCCGCTGATACCCAAGGAGCCACGTGTTAGGCCTAAATTGCATGTGGACCGGCAGGCCTTGGAGTGATTTTTTGCCCAAATAGAAAATGTGGACCGGTGGGCCCGATGATGGTTTTTTGATAAAATTGAATTGCGGGGCTGCGGGGGCAGTTTTTACATTTTTGTATTTTTGTGTCCAAAAGGCACAAAGCAAATTTCGGGTCCGTGGACCCTTTCTACTAACTAGTTTTCACCATTTTTGTATGGACCCGACTCAAACATTCAAATGGACATATCTTGTAACCCAGTGCCCAAAATTCAACAAGTTTGGCACCATTGGAAAGGTCTTGACCTCATCTATGCCATGGAAACCTAAAACTTTAATGTTAACGAGGTTAGGTGGGTGAAAATTGGGAAAAAATCTTCATGCCATTAATACGCGATCTAATTACTCCAACAACCAGATCAAATTAGATTTGATCTACCATTCTTCCTTCTTTGACACACCGAGCAGACACAGAGTCACAGACTCGACAGATTGTGGGTAGATTTGCAACATCATTGATGGCTGGTATCTGAGCTTCAAATCAAGTTTCCCCCCTCTTTTCTCCTTCTCTCTTCACTGCATCTATAAAATAAGGAGTTGCGCTCATTGTAAAGGGTTGGACAGTTTTGTTTTGCATCCTCCCTTCTTCCCTTGTTTACAAGATAATTTGTGGAGCTTTCCAAACTTCCCATATGGGTTGTAACATGCTAAGTTTTCACCTCTTGGCCACTAGGAATGTACTATATCGAATCCTTTGTGCAGCAATAATATATATGTATGTGGATGATTCTCAACCCTCTCATGTGTTCAATTGTTGCCATCCTTTCTAATCTCTTGGCCCATAAGCTTTGGTAACCTCTGCCATGATGTTTTTATTGCATTTCTGTGGTCTGTGTTAATTTGAAAAAAAGGTGTCTAACATTCCTTTGGTGCATCACCTCATCATCTTAGGTTTATTTTCTCACAGGTCTTCATCATGATCCTCTCTCCTTGGTAAAATACGAGTAGGCTTAGAGTAGACCAAGATGAACTCATTTGATGTAACCTTTAAGGAATAGGAACCATGGCCTTACTCCGAAAGCATCTCTCCTGTAAGGTCCTGACACTTTGAAGGGATCTTTTGTTATGCAATATGTTCCCCACTTATCTAGTTGTAAACACTCAGTTTTGAATTGATCCTCTTCCTTGAACAGGATATGATTGAATCCTGAATATCCATCCAACATTGATAATATTTGCACCCCGGCCACAATCTTTAGAATCTACTCCATATAAGGCAAATGATAATGATCCTTCAATGATGCCTTGTTCAAGTATATGAAATCAACATAAATTCTGATCTCACCATTCTTCTTGCGCATTAGAACTAGATTCACATGACCAAGTAGAGTATTTGATAGGGAAAATAATGTTTTCCTCAATGAGTTTGGATAATTCCTTCCTCATGAGGGGCTCTATCTTTGGATTGAATGGGCACTTGCTTCTGTCTGAACATGCTTGATGCCAGGATCAAGGTCAATGGAGTGTTGAGAAACACTTGGATCAAAAACCTTTGAGATCTTCATACTCCCATGAGAAATATCACTGTATTTTTTATAGAGAGATATGAAGGCCTTATTTTCATCATGTGCAAACAAGATTTACTAAGTAGCAACTCCTTTCTATGCATGCAATAGTGACTGAGGAGTACATCTTCTTGTGTGGCGCAACATATACCTATCTTCACCCTTGAACTCTTCATCAAGGTTAAAATTTTTCTCTAAGGTGACCATCCCTGTAGGAAACTTGTTTGTCTTCAGATTGTATCACTTGGTCACCATAGATTATCATGAAAATCAACTTGCATGCTTGATGATAATGCAACTTCATTCTGGATGAACTAGATGATCTACACATCATTATTAAACACTTTCTAGCTGATGATTGTTTTCTAGAATAGATGGCCTACATCACCATCTTGATGTGTTGTGTGTTTCCTTTGAAAAATTCCTCAACACGAGATAATTGTGAGCCTAAGCGCGGCCATATGATCACCTTCCTTATTCATTTTGTGTAGCACCACCTATAGATTCAAAACATCAAATCGTCTCAAGGAGGTCTCAAACTCTGTGTTTATAATCTTTGAGAAGCTTATTATTTGTTTCACACTTGTTGGTGACTTAGTGGATAACCAATTCTTGTGTCCCCAAAGATCTGCAACGCATTGATTTTCTTATTTTTAGCTATAAGCAAACCATGCACTAGTGCTTTGTACTCTACCACATTATTGGAGTATGTAAACCGCAACCTGTGCAAGAAGAATAATTTCTTATCCTTAGGGGAAATGACCACAACTCCTGATCCCACATCTTTTCTGCTTCTGGATCCATCAAAGTACAACTTCCACAGACCATGTTTCTCTTCTCTTTACTTTAGCATGCACATGGCATCACAACTTCTTCTTTAAGAATGTAATAAGTACCAAGCCTTGTTTCATATGCTTCCATCTCTTTAGCATATGGATCAAATTTTTGATGTTTCTCCACCCATTCATCAAGTACTAGATTAGGAATAGAAGGTGGAAGAGGTTGCTCTTCAGAAACTGAAACTTATTCCTCTTTGATTAAACAATTGGCTTGGAGAGGCGATGGGACATATGACTCTACATGATAGGAAAATATTTTCTTAGATTATATGGTAAATCGGGGTACCATACCTTGTCTTGAGTAATATATGAATCCAATCATAAGACAAGTAACCACCCACTTTAGTAGAAAAATCTCTTGACAAACATAAGGCAAACAAAGGAGGTAGGTCAATGATTGACACATCTTGAGTTATTGTGAGGCATGAACATGCATGGAGGGTTAACACAAGATCCTTGATGATTCCTAGGGTAGTGACAATTGAACCATCAATTTTTAGGACTCCTTTTTTACTTAAGACCTAAGACAACAACAATCTTCTTAGGAATAACAGAAGTTCTAGTGCCAGAGTCAATCATATAATTATGGAAAAGATGTTTTCATATGATCAAGGACATATAAAAGGGTGGGGTCTTGATAATTTTACTTACTTGTTTCTCCTCTTCTTGTCAAACATTGACGGAGGTGTGTGGATTTTGAACAACTGGGTCAGTGCGTGGAAGCTAGGCTAGATCTTCATACAATAAGTCGTGTTATGGAGTCGTTAGGCATCCCACATTATGACGTTTATATTTGTCTCTCTTCATCTGGTCTACTATTCTGAATGGAAGACCCACTGAATTTCATGCATTTGAGGCACAACAACATCTTTTTCTTGATTGTTCAGGCATAGAGGTAAGGAGCCCTAACTGGCACAGAGGATTGACCTACCAAAGGAGGGGCACACATGGGAGCTTTCTGAGGAACCTCACGTAGATCATATAATGTTGGAAGTTGGGAATTTTTACTGTTGGATGTCCTTAGTTGCATCATCTTTCTATTTTTGAGGGTCAGTCTATGTTGCTGTAATTGTGACTATAAGCATTAGATTTGAGCATTCTCTTCTTGTATCTTTTTTTATCAATGATCCTACGCATGTGGACTATTTATATCATCTACGGCTTGGTTTATTGCAAAAAATTCCTTAGTGCTAGATAATATCAAGTTGGATTCAGGAAGGAACTTCATAGCCTTTTCTTGATTTTCAGGCTCACTTGCATTGGTGGAAGGCTCATAGTTACAAGCATTCTGGATTATATATGCTCCAGTGCACATGTAACATTGCCGTAGTGGTACTGAACTATGATGGCATGTTATAGTGAAAGAACCATTCATGATTCCTATGCCAAATTTATTTTAAAATAGAACAAGTGTCCTGACACTGGGTGTTGGAAGAGAGGTTGTACATGGAGGAATAACTTGCAAGGGAAAATGTGCATTAGCATGCCATCTTTCATTATGTTGGTTATGCACCATATCTTTGGTTTCTATATTGATTCCACCAAGGTTGAATGTTTTGGCTATGCTCCTGATTATAACTAATTCTGTAGGCTTGTGCCTGTTGCTTCTCCAGTGATATGACCTTATTGGACAAGTTTCTAATTAGGGTTTTCAATTATTCATCTTCTTTATACTTCTACGGGAGAGTAGGATGTAGATGTAATTGGTTGCGCATGCTTTGCTACACTGGAATTGTAGCAATAGAAGGTTGGGGCATTGGAGACATTTCTCATGAAGAAGGGCATAGGAGGTCCTAGGAGCTAACTATACCAGCCCTGAATAAGACTATTTTCTTCCCTTATTATAATGTTGTATCCAGCAGGTAAAGTTCTACCTCCCATCGATTGAATCATGACTGCAGATGTCACTATTTAAAGCCCTTAGATAATACAGATAAAAGCATGATGGGATGTAGGTCTTACCACTTGAGGACATTATTTCCCAAGTTTTCTGGAATCTGATGTTGAAATTAGTCATCCGCTCATTGGGTGCCCTCTTAGGTTGTAGTCAGTTACTCCACCAAAGACAGGTGATCTGAACTTTTCTTAAAAATAGTTACATATAGTTGTTCCAAGCTCATCCTAGGTACCAATAGATGCAGGTCTCGGCCTTAGGTACCATTGAAGTGTTTTTCCTTTGAAATGAGGTTGTAAGTAGCCTAACGGCTACATCATCATGTGTGATCAAGTAAAGTAGAACATACATTGGCCACATCCTTGAATATGTTCAATATAGGTGACTTGATTTTCTCCCAATGAAGTATGGAATACCTCTTGAGCGTGGTTTTGGCATATCATGTTGTGCATAAAGATTGAACGAACTTCCACTAGTGAAGCTAACAAATTTCCTCAGAGGAGGAGGTTGTAGCGCATGGCTGGGAGTGCATGAGGTCTATTGTGAGGAGAAGTAGAATTCACAAAGCGTGCTGGAGATGGAGGATGCATGCACAGGAGATCTGTTGCATGTGTGCTTCTTGGTGAAAGTTGGAGAGTACTCAAAATAATCTTTAGCTACATGCACTTTGTCTGGTATACACTCTTCTCATAAAGGAACTCAGGGCTATTAAAATAGGAGATTTGGAAGTGTTGGGAGTCACTAGATGTGTTTGAAAGAGCCTCCAAAGGTTGGAAATACTAAGTACACACACTAGAACTTAGCAATATGAAATTTAAGCTTTCACTATTGTCCCACCGGGCACATGCCAGAAACTGTTGGTTGTCAAATGTGCACTCGTGTCTCGGATTTGGAAGAGCCCAGTTGTTTGAGACAATAATGGAACTGTCTCCAAGTTGTGGGACCTTGCGTGCTTGAGACAGATCTCCTTAGAAGGCTGGTTCCTCTACATATTTCTACTGCTATTGTTAATCCTAATGTTGAAAATGGGAAAACTAAGCTAACAATGCCAAGGGACCAAGGATAGAAAGATAATATGAATGGAAACTAATCTAAGGAAGGTGATAACACCAAAAAAAGAGGGATGAACATTATCTATTTTGAGTGAAAATGAAGGAAAAGTGCATGAAAGAAGGCTAGGCATGTGTAGCACAACTAAAACACATTTACTAGATCAGTTTCATGGAACACAACTAGAAAATGGTGATTGCAAGGGATGTAAAGTGACACAGCAAGCACATAATGTGAAGAGAAAGGCAAGAAGAAAGAATATAAACATGCTTAGGACAGAAGAATAGTCACAAAAAGATGCTTCTATTACTTCCAAAAATGCACAAAACTGTTACAATGGTGAAAGAGGTTAATATCCACATACTCGAGCCAAATCTAGAGGTTTGCGACCCTTAATATAGAAGATATGAAGTCCTTAGCAAAATGCGTAAGGATCCAAAATACTCCAACATTAATAATGAGCCCATCTAGACTTACATTTATATATGAATTGATGGATCATGAAGAATAGAGGACGGAGGGAAAACCTGAATTTGAAACACAACCACCAAGAAGAATGATATTCAATGCTTGCAAAATCCACCCTAAAAACCTGTCAAATGCACTTCCCCTAATTTTGTTTGGCATGTTGGAGAAGGAATGAAGGAGTGGATCGAATTGAATCAGGTGGTTGGAGCAATCAGATATGCTCTATACAATGCCTAGTAAGACATTTTCCCCACAACATGCAACTATGGAGTAAACACCATTAAGTTACTCAAAGGATTGGATGTGCTATGCACTTGTATCCTATGTCCGAAACTTTATCGGTTAAGACTAGTTTTCATGCACTAGTTAGTATTGTTGTATAGTAGAATTTTCATAAAATGCGAAAGTGATATTTCGTTGGTTGACATGAAGGAAAGATAGCGTGTTACTATTTATTATATTATCTAGTGATATCGGCATTACAAACATATGCATCTTGATCTTTAAATTGTACTGCCATAAATTGCTTGTTTTATTGGTTGGTATTCCATGATTGTGAGAACGAATTGGCACACTATGATTGGTTACGTGTTGCACAGTCAGAGTGTGTTTAATATGGCGTGTTATTGAAGGTTATTAGGGTGCAAAATAATTTATGCTCTTATGATGTCATTGATGGAATAAGTATGTTAGTAAACAACTTAGTTGACGATGGAAATAAAGAAGATGTGCTACAATAGGTTATCCTACGACATTATACAAACTTTGTGAGTGCGACAAGTGCATAGTGAAGGTGCAATTTACTACAAGGTAATGTGTGATGACGCGAGTAAGGGGCGCTACGACTCTCTAACGAATAGACAACTTCCATGTTGGAGCAACTGTTAGGACACTGCACAAGGGGGATGAATCAGTGTCTATTCATATTTATACCTCATAAGTTGGTTCATTACAACTTTCATCATTTACTCTAGATTAGAAATCACAGAGCAACAGGAAAAAGATAGGGAAGAAGGGGACTGAGCACACAATTTAATGTGAGGAAACCTAAGTTGAGGAAAACGCAAGCCATTGAAACCATGGGACTATACTTAGTGACTAACTTTTCCTAAGCACAACCTTGCAATGAAGATCTCAAATTCAAAAATTGTATGCAAGTTACCCAACTCAACCTGGAGCTGTAACTCCTAGGTTTGGACCAAGTTGTTACTCAGTCTGGAATATATTCAACCTCATTTTCTGTGGTCCAACCAACTAGAAACTGTATCTTCATGTGAGCTTCAACTCATATTCATCCTAAGTAACATCAACTCCCCAACCTCTATAGATGGTACTTAGACTTGTTTAATCAAACTTTGGAGTCACTCTTGACCTTATTGTCTTACACCTTTGATTGATGACCTCTATATTTGCTCACTTTAGCTTCTTCTTCCTAACCCTTCTCATATTTTTAACAATGTTATACACTTTCTTCTGATTAGCCGATGCACTACACTCATCATCATTCATCTTCAGAGATATGCATGACTAATTTCTAAAAGTTTGAAGCTATAGCAATCCTTACCTTTGAGTCATACATCCTTCATAGCCCTAATTAGTTTAGTATTTCCCATACTTCCTTTGCAACAACTTTCTACATTGTTTATGTCACTGTCAAGCAAGGTCTCATTTATGATTCTCCATAGACAACTTAGTTTATTGCATTTCAGGCATTTTGTACTTACACTCCTTCATATATTCCTTCCTCTTCAACAAATCTCATCTTGTAAGTGGAGAAAGCCTTGAATATTTGGATGTATATGTCAAGTACTCAGTCAACATATCCAAGATCACATTCATCTCAACTTTTTCTTGATCATACTTTGTATTATGCTTTCCATCAATTATTCCACAATTTCACAGTCTAATTCTCTATGTATACCATTTAGTTCACACCATCAATCATCGGTGCTTTTCTAGTTTTCATTTGGTGCACTTGTATCGCCATAATGTGCTTCATCAGGATCTCCTCTCAACTTGTGTCTCAATCTCCTGCTAAAACCTTACCACCTTCAGTTGTTAGATACCAATATCTCTCAACTTCCTTAAGTCACAATTGTTTCATGCTTCTAGAGGGGGGGTGAATCAGTCCCAACATAGGACTCAGCTTCACATCACTATTTTAGATTTGGCATACTCAGAGTTATCTTTCACTATGTAATACTCAATAAAAATATCCACTTATTCAACACTTAATGTGTGTACACCATACCTACACCATCAATGAAGCACTCTACCATGATTTCAAAGGAATGACACAAGAACACACTTGGATTTAAGTGGGACTCTTCCAATTCAAACATTGTTTGCATATTCCACTGATGACTCCACAATCTTATATTTTTATGTCTTCTAAATTTAGTGAGGCACTCAACCCCTAGCTTAGTAGAGCACCAACCCTACAAGGAGCACCAACCCACCCCTAATTTTGTGATGCACCAACTCCACAAGGAGGCTATAACCCCCTAAGATGATCAAACACCCACTCAACCACCTTATTATGTTTATATCTCTAATTTTTTTCTACCATAACTGATGGAGATCCCTATTCTTAAGGGTTGTCAATTTTGTATGCTCAAGGGAGATTATTACTTAGAGTAAAGAAAATGAGATAACATATTTCCTCCATTTTTCATCTCATATGTTCTTTCATTCCTCATTATGAACAAATTTTCCAAGATATCAATGAAGAAGAAAGGATTTTCTTAATTTTCTTGATGAGAGAATTATTGATACTTTGTGTTCATATTTCTGCCTTTTCTTGATGTTAGTAACAATTTTTTTCTTTATAAACTTGTGTGATGATATGTTCTGGTTATTTTTTGTAGGCATATAATTTTATACCTGCAATATTAATCCCCCTTTCCTTTTTCTCCCTTCCCTTTCCCACCTTCTCAAAAAATTCCTCCCATGCAATAAATTGCAAGATTTTGCCACAGGTTTAGTGGAGTATTCCTATTTTATCCCTAGACTATAAGCCACCCATAGATTCCATTTTCATTCATGTATAGTAAATAGAGTTACACCATTCAAGTAGAGCGACCTAGAGTCTCATAGCGTTGGCGGATACCCACAAATTTTTCCACCTGATAAATTTTCTCACCAACATAAGTACAAAGGTAAACTTCCTTGTAAATGTTTCAATTGTGGTAAATTAGGTCGTTTTTCTACTAAATTTCCTCATAGGCATGAAAAATAAGGTGATGATGATCATGAGGGTAGTACTGAAAATAAAAATTAGAAGTATAATAAAGGGAAGAAGGATTTTAAGAAGTTTCGCCTCAAGAATAAGGGAAAGAAGATATTTTACACAAAAGAAGAGGTTCATTATTCTAAATAAAGTAGTGAAAGTGATGTTTTAGATTCTGAATCTAAACATGAAGACATTGGATATGAGGTATTATTCATGAATAAATATGTCATAAATTTTACTAGTGGTGATTACACATTATTATGTGATTTCATATCAATATCTTGTAAATATTTTGAGGAAGAAGAATATATTGAGACTAAATTTGTATGTGTCTAATCTAAATTGAATTATATTACACATGATAGGAAGCATCACCCAATCCATATCATTTCTCAAAAAACATAAAACTTTCACTAGAACACATACTGTCTTGAACTACCAAACATATTCCTATCAAAAGAATGCCCTGGAAACCCTGTTAAATCTGTTGGAAGGAGGAATGATGAATATCTGGATGGAATATGTGCACATCAAATAGTTTCAAATGATGACATGATGAGATCTTGAGAGGAGAGAGCATCAATCGGAAATGTGTATGTAAATATTAAGCAAACATTCAGAACCTCGTTACAATCCATAAACTCTCACTAATATCATATATTGGAAATGGTGTACATATAGAGGGTGTCGAGTAACCCCCAGTGCCATAATGATTACCTCTCTAGTGGAGAGGGGGATTTACATTCCCAAAGTAGAAAAGTAACTCCCAATGATGCATATGATGCACTGATGCGTAAGATAATCTCGTAATGACCCCTAAATGACACGCAGACCTACGATCTCACCTAAGTGAGACGACTCACCTGATGATGTGGAATGGTGACTCACACCAACACCCCCCTTCATCAAAACTTAAGATGAGGTGGTAATTTAGAAAAGAGAAATGGGTCTTGACACAAAATCCTGATGATGTACCCATGCACAACAAGAAGTCCCAAGAAGTGAAGGAAAATTGAGTGGGAAAAACATCCACCACAAGAGAGAAAACATGATCTCTAATCTAAGAAAGATGCCAAAGATGGCACCTGACCACAAATAAGATAGATAAGGTACTTATGTACAAAGGGAAAATCTCTCGAAGAGTAGAAGAATAAGAGAGAAGAAGAGGGAGATGAGAGGAATGTAGAAGATATTCCATGGATGGATCAGAACTCTGATACTCTAGGAATTCTCCCAAAAGAGTGTTGATGATGTGGTCCTCTGCCTCTAGAATGAAGAAGATCCACTCGCACCGAACTATGTTCCTTCCCTTAAGAAGGATAGAAATGATAGTGTTGGAAGTCTGCCCAGTCCATGAAGGAAACCGAAGGCAACACCACGAAGAACTCTAAGTTTGGTCCACATAAGTGTGACATATGTCTAGAAATAGATTTCCAAGGAACCAAAGGTAATGCCATGATGATCATAGAACTGTTCAGAATGTGAAGAGGGAAAAAGGATGTCCAAGTGATGTGAAGGTAAAAAAAAAACCCTCACAAAAGAAAAGGATCCACAAGAAAGACTGGATCAATGAAGAACTCCAAAAATGTGGAAGTGATAAGAGTCCCAAAAGGGGAACTCCCACAATGGAGATGATGAACTCCTTCAAGACACCTGTAAAAAAATGAAGAACCTATAGTGCATCACAAGTGGACTCCAAAAAAAGACTACCAAGGTTGGGCATATACTTGTCCCAATGAGGGGGCTCGAAAAAGAGAAGAGTAATGTTGTACAGGTATAAGGCATCCATACATGAAGGAAGAGGAGTGAAAGGGGCCTCACACACTAGAAGTGAAAAGCAAGTCAGTGCAATGATGGTATGAGGTTGAGTAGGAGACTCCAAAGTGTTTGATGAGATGTGTGATATGTCAACACTCTCTAGAAAGGTGAGAGGAGGAAAGAAGACCTCTATGGTACTCTTAGCATCAAAACTGGGTGTACAATCCTCGTCATCAGAAGAAGAACCAAATGATTCTATGTCAACACAATTTCTATCACACGAAGAAGAAGAGGAGAAAATTGGATCAACAACAGTAATAATGGCAGTAATATGTGAAGGGCCTCCAAGGAGGGACTGAAAGAAGCTTCATAGGTGTGGTGGGGAGGATCTAATTCTACCGTGTGAAAGTAGAGAGGCCTAGTGACGTAACACATGAAGTGACTAACCACATGGTCGCAAGTGTCAAGAAAGTCCTTAAGACAACTAGAATTAGTGGGTGCAGGAATTGGCCCAAGTAAGAAGTGTGTAAGACCCTCGTAGGTGCAAAGTAATGTTCCATAGAAGCACACCAAGATGAATAATTCTATCTCCCAATAAGAAGTGGTGGAGGTTCTAGTGTGATCCAATCCTATGATTCTCAATGTCTAGAAAGATAACCCTCCATGATGCATAAGCAAAAGCAAAGTGTTCAAGGTGCACAAGAAGAGGGGTTTAAGAATGCAAGACGTCACACTCAAGTGATAATGTGTTTACAAGAAATACAACACCTAAGAAAAGTAGTGATAACCCCTTTTCTGTGGCACTGGATAGTGTGTGACTACAATGGGGTGTATTCATGTGATGTCCAACATTTGACCACTCACCTCACAGTAAGCAACAAGTCACACGAGAGTGGAGGCCACAATAAAGTCCTAAGTCGGAAGAAGAGGGACACACGTAATCAAGCATAAGAGAAACAAAGAAATAATAGGGTACAAACTACTTAATGTTAGAAAAGAACGAATATCATGGCGTAAAAATAAGGCTCTCTTGCCATAATGTTGTGGCAAATGCATCCACTAGCCACAAGTGAAGAAGAACACTAAAAAGTAATAATGAGCCAAAAGGGGCCCAAAACATCAAAAACAACTCCGAAATGTGCACAAAACCACTAGAAAATTCCAAAAGGGCTTCAACACACTCCAGGAAGGCAACACACTCCCACAAAATTTCTAGTGGAAAGAAAATCCTAGTAACCCTAGTTTTTGAATAATTTTTGTCCAGTTTTACTATTTTCAGAAAATGTGCGAAAAAATTTAAAAAAAGGCTATAATTTTAAAAACCAGGAATTACCAAATATACTTTATTTTTAATAAGGCCACTTAAGCAAGAAGACCCACCTAAAGGGTATGTTATTATATCCTAACAACATATAACCACCCTTATAAACACCGACCCACATTATATAAGAAAACACATAATCTCACATTAGCCTAACACTTTAAAAACAACGACCCACATATAAATTTAACATTACCCACCCACTTATTAAAACAAACTTCAAATATAAATGAAAAGCAATTCAAGTGAGAGGGGGAGGTTTAAATAGGTCCAAAAAGGTATGTGGGGACAATGGTGAAGGGCTTGGGCGATGAAGATGGAGCAGCACCGATTTGCACGGGAGGGAGCCGCATGGGGTAGAGTGTGGATAGAGGGTCCATGTGGAACCACGTGTTGGTAGAAACACTAAATGAAAGGGGTAGAAGCTAACATTGAATAGGCTATGAGGGATGGTGAATAAGCTCACGGTAATCATTGAGAGCCATGAATAGAGTTTTCTGGCAGCACGGAAGTAGGGTCATGGAGTGAAGCCATGGTAGCATAGATTTTTCAAGGGGATGAAGCCAAAATGTAGGAGGTCAGATTTTTAGCATCGAAAGGAATTAAGCAGGGGTCGACATATCTCATGGTAGGAGGCACCATAACTTGGACATCAAGGTAAGGTACATGCTTGAAATAGAGATCTCGAGGCATGAGCTAACCAGGGACATGAGCTACCAGGCACAATGCAGTGCAACAAAATATGGTGCAGGTATAAATAGATAATGAAATCTGAGTACATGCAGAGAAAATCATGATCACTATGAGAACAAAGGTATCCCAATAAACAATCAGCATACAACTTAAAGGATCGAGCAGTCAAAGGTAAAAATAAACCCCAATGCAAGAGCCAAAATAAACTAACTCCGACCGATTTATTAACAAGAAAGGGAAGTTTGCAAGAAGGATGCCGAGATAGGGAGACTAACTCGGTTCCCATATTAGAGAGCTAGGGCTGAGTTGGGCCTAAAACAACTCTTGGACACCCTGAAGAACCCACAAATAGCACCTCTAGAACTCTGATCTAAACCTCCACCTACAAAGCACCTTCACAAACGCATGCATACCCCACAAAGACGAAAACATATGAACATGAACAAGCAACCATGAACACCCAAAAACATGATCTATAACACACGAAAAACTAAACATAGGTATTGAAAACCCTAAAATCAATACACAAAAATCACAGTTGGAATTTACATTACAACACATGAAAACAAAACCTATATATCACATCAGAGAGCCAGAAAACACATGAAAAACCAAGGAGTTGCACGGATCCACAAAGCATGAGCTCTGATACCATGAAAGAGGGTGTGAAAACCTAAAACATGAGGATCATGATGGATGACATGAACATCCATGAACATGTGAATGGTGACATGATGAGATATCAAAAGGAGTGAACATTAACCAAAAAATGTGCATGCAAAGATTCGAAAAATGGTAAGAATCTCATTACAATCCAAAAACTCTCCTTATCTCATAGATCTAAAGGGGTGTGTAAATAGGGGGTGTTTAGTAACCCCTAATGCTACAATCATGAATAATCAAGTGGAGAGGGGGAATTACATTCCCATAATAGACAAGTAACTCCCATTGATGCATATGATGCACTAACGTGTAAGAGAATCCCATGATGACCTTTAAATGACATGAAGACCTACAATCTCACATAAGTAAGATGACTCACATGAGGATGTGGAATGGTGACTCACACCAATAGATCTATGACTTTAAATTTTTAATCTAAGGAAGAAGAAGAGAATCTTGTTACGATATATTTCTCTAATGCAATCGGCAAGCAAAGATCATTTCAGGGATTTAAGAAAAGTACCTAGGACCCTGATGATTGTCTTAGAAATCAGAAATCAGCATGTGATAGAGTTGGTTTGGGTTTCAAAGAGCAATTCAAAGGTAAATATATGAAGTAAAAAGATAATGCTCCAATAAATTATGATGAAGGACCAAGCACCAAGGAAGGAAAGAAAGAAAACTTCACCAAAGATAATGTGAAGACAAAGTCAGTTAGACAACCTAATGCCTTAAGGTAGGAGAGATCATTTAATGGTTATTGTTTCACTTGTAATTACTTTGGTCATATGGCTAAGGAGTGTAGGATATTTTATAGAAATGATCACCCTTGGATGGATAGTAGGAATGAGAAAACAAAGGGTTGTGTGTGATACAATTACCTTAAAAGAGGACGTACTACTAGATATTGTTTGGATGAACCTTCAAGTCAGAATTTGGGTAATGAAGGTCATAGGGGCATAAATGAAGTTGTGTTTCATTTGTAATTAAGTTGGTCATATTGATAAGGATTTTTATGGGCCTAAAAAGAAAGTAAGGAACTATAAAAGTTCTAACATGCATGTTATAAGACAAATCAGATCTTGGTAGCCAAGATTCAACAACAATGTTCCACCAAGGGTAGGTATGAATGCAAATCAAGATATGTCTTAGGGTAGAGATCAGAAACAAGTAAATTGAAGTGATTTTTAGATGCATAAGAAGGATAGGGACCTCTTTTATGTCTTTCTTCTAGATCCATCATGATGATAAATTCCTCTACTAGGCTTATTAGAGGTATAATGATCTATATGAAGCAGTGAGAAAAGGGAGAGATGATTGTTTGGTGTATGATGTTGAATGAAGTGTAATGATGTTAAATTATGTCTTTCAATTCCATATTTTTGTCATTATTTTCTGAACTGAAATGAATGTATGTGTGTGTGTGTATGTCTACTATTAAGAAATCTTTCAAAGGTGTATAGTCATGTCTTCAAGTATGTATTACTATTATTGATGTCCATTAAGTCTTGTTCTTGATCTTTAAGGTATGATTCATGATTTTCTTGTGTGTAATCAATGTTGCACAAGGATTTTGGTCTGGATAAGAATTTTTCAAAAGCATGTGAAGTCATACTTTAGTGATTATCAAGATATGTCTTAGAAGTGTAAATTGAATGGTACTTATCTTTGTCCGAGTATGAAGTCTTGTTGGTATTTTAAAAGGAGGTTCATCTTACCCCATCTTTTGGAATGATTACGGTATGTCAAAGTTGTATTAAAAAAAATTCAAATTGGTGCTATTGGTTTCATTATGTGAAGTTTTTGTACCTCAAGAACATAGTAGGATTTTCTAGGTATGTCTAAGACTCAAAAAGAGGTGTATCATTGTCATGAGTTGGCTAAATCCTACATTCTAAGTTAGGTCTTATTGATTTATAGTCATTATGGTTTCAATAATGTTCATTTTTCATGGAGGAGAAATGAATAATGAATGATTCATCAAACATGATGACTTGATTATACCATCATCACAATGTGGATTGTGGCAGAGTTCATGAAGGTTTATTGACGACAAGGCAAGAAGGATACAAGTAAGTGTTTGTGGTTTCTTTGTTTCATACCTATTGGGTTTTTAAATGACACTTTAACAAACCACATTCATGGGACAACAAGTCCCTCCTCTTTAATGGGAGAGGTTCCCTTATTGAAATACAGTAGTAAAACTTATGTACAAATGTACAACTTTCAAAGTGTGGATTCCTGATACTTTGAAATGTTTTATGACCAAATTCATCAATACGAAAGAATAGAAGAATTAAGGAGATGAGAGACGAAGAAAATAACAATACCTTCAGGAAATATAGATAGTAAAGTATAACCTTATATGCATTGAGCCAGGGAAATGCGGAGTAGAATCATTCACTTTCATAATAGATATAATTCCACAAACACAAAGTTCCAGAAATCATATAAACAAGAACACAAAGTTTCTTATCATAAAAGATGGATGGTTCACAAATTTTCAGACAAGGAAAGAAGGAATAATAGGGGAAGAAAGGGAAAAAAATCTATATTGACTACCTTCAAATATATTACATCTACAGAGTACCAGAATCCAACACTAACAATGGCGTGGAGAAGCCATTAAATAGCTTCCAAGAACGGTTACATTATGTTACAAAGAAAAATGATGAAATTGATTCAAGAAACTGACATTTGAACTTCTATAACACCTTGGCCATTTTAATTCCTAACGGAAAAATTGGATGTATTGAATCGCATATGTTCATCCTACCTTTACAAACTTTGAATTTGAGTCATCCACATGGGAGAGATTTAAACTGAAGTGGGCTTGAGGATTCCTTTTGTATTTTGTGCCTTTTAGAGAAATGGCACTTCGGAACATTTCAGCCCACCCATTCACTTGTGATATAGGCCTAACATGTGGCTTTACTTGAGTGGTAATAGAGTCACTGACCCACCTCATCACTTTGACTTTCAATACGGGCTCAACATTTGACTTTATCCCTTGGCATGAGTGGGGCTACAAGTCACTTTATAACTTTAAGCTCTTTTGGAAACAAATCCAAATTTCCCAAATTTCTTCGACAACCTGCCTTCCTACTTTGAATTTTCAAAGCATCAAAACATGAAAAGGGCCCACCTTTCTGCCATCACTTGAAACATGGCCACATGTCTCCTTGTGGGCCTATTCTCCATTTTTGTGTTTTTTAATTAGTCCCTCTATTTGGTGAAGCCTTTATGTCTGACCCAAGACACATGGAGGCTTCCCGTTCATTTGGAGACTCTGTTTGGACCTGACCCTTGGAGGTACACCAATTGCACACATGGAGAGCTAGCGCATGTTTGGGACCTACTTTTGGATTCTTCCTTTGAAGTTGCACTGAAGAGAAATGTGGAGACTTCTATCGGTTCTTTTATACTTAGCCGATTTGGGCCTGTTGCCCACTTGACTTCTGTTGGACGCTAGACACGTGGAGAGCTAGCGCTTGTTTTGGGAACTGCCCTTGGCTTCGACCCTTGAAAGTGTACTAAAGGGACACATGGTGAAATCCAATGGCCTTATAATTTTCAACACCCGATATAATGTTTTTGAGGCTCTGATCACATGGATGGTTGGCGTTCATTTGAGGTCTATCCCTTGGGCCTCACTTCTAAAGTTATGTCGATGAGGCACGTGGTGCTGTCCACTGGACCTTTCTTACTTAGCTGATTCGGGCCTGTTTTGTCTTCTTTTCAAACCTAGGACATGTGGAAATCCTGCGCTCATTTGAGGAATGTCCCTTGTGTTCTACTCTTGGAGTTACGCCGTTAAAAGATGTGGAGGCTTCTGTTGTCTCGTCTTTCCTTAGTCGATTCAATGACCGTCTATGTCCCCTTTTTGACTTGGACCACGTGGCAAGCTTGCACAAGTTTTGGGTCTCTCTTTGGGCCATGGATTTTGAATTTTTTCTGTTGAGGCACATGACACCTTCTGCAGTCTTTATACATAGCCAATTTGGGCCTCGATTAAACATTGCCTTTCTCCATATTTCTCCTACTGAGCTCTAATCTCCTTTGACATTGTTGGCCTCCTTTTTCGACCCTACCCCTTCATTACTAGATTTATAATTTGGGCTCACATGACTGAAAACCCCCTTCTAATTTTATCCTGTGCGGGGTTGTGTTTGATCAATATTTCTAAGGGGAAAAATTGGGATAACAAGCACCAACTCAAAATTTTCGTAACTTGACTTGAAAAATGAGGGGAATTTTGAGGGTGACAACAACTAGCTCTTACTGGGGATGACTTGGTTGGGACAGAGGAATAGGGAAAGATCAAGAACCATAGAATAACTCAGGGGAAGCAGACCAGTGCTTTATCCATTGGGTAAATAGATTCAAAGGAAAAACCAATATAGAAGACAACACACATGCAACGGGGAAAAGAAACAAACAAAAAAGGAAAAGCCAAAAACAAAACACAAAGGAATGGCCAAAAACCAAAACATTATACACAATATACAGAAGGAATGCCTAGTCACCTAGGACTTGAACAACTTCAAATATTTCCCATTATAAGGAAGTGGGAGAGGAGATCCATCCATATAATCCAAATAGAAATAATTTTCTCTAGCAAAGTGCCTAATTTTGAAAGGACCAAGCCAAAGAGAATCAAACTTACCATGGATTCCTCAAGGTTGATGTCTTTTGTCCCACAATAGAACAATGTCTCCCACTTGAAAATATCTTGGTCTAGCCTTCTTGTTAAATAAAGCTTTCACCTTCAGTTGATGGGTTGATATTCTATCAAAAAATTGCAACCTATCTTCATCCATCTTCTAGAGATACATGATCCTCTTGTCTAAGGAACTGGCAAAGCTTGAATCTTCAATAGCCTTCATTAAGTGCAAGGATGGTTGGTAGTTCCATTATTACTAGAATCTGATCTTTAACACCATAGACCACTTGAAATGGAGACATCCCAATTTCTCTTTTGGGTGTAATTCTATCTTCCCAGAGAGAATCATAAAGTTTCTTGTGCCAATTCCTTCAAGATTCGTTGACAAGCTTCGGAACGATGGTTACCGGATTCTTATTTATTGATTCTACTTTTCCATTCCATTGGGGGTAGTAGTATGAAGAATGAGAAAGGAAAATTCCATAACCATAGCAAAAATCCATCATCTCAGAAGAAGAAAAGTTCAAAGCATTATCAGTCACAATCTTTTTTGGTACCCCAAACCTTATTAGGATGTTCTCTTTGATGAAATTACACACCACCTTAGAAGTATTGCTTTTAAATGGAATAGCCTCTACCCACTTTGTGAAGTAATCTGTAGTAGCTATCATGTGAGTATTCCCAACACTGGAAGGTGGATTAAGATTTCCAATGAAATCTAATCCCCACTGTTGAAAAGGATCATCAATCACTACTAGTTTTAGTGGAAAAGAAACCATCTTAGGTCTCCCAATAAAAAATTGATAGGCTTCACACTTACCTACCCATTTTGATGCATCTCTGAACAATCTAGGCCAATAATACCCAGCACGAAGAATTTTATGGGCAGTGACAGTAGAAGAGAAATGCCCTCCATAATCCTGATCACGAAAAGCTAAGAACAACTTCTTATGTTGCTCTTTGTCTACACAATTCAATAATCTTCCATCTATGCCTCACTTAAACAAATCATTCTCCCATAATACATACTATGCAGACCTTAACTTAATAGATCTCTTTTCCTTGGAACTCAAGTGGGATGGAAACTCTCCATAAGTAATAAAATTTGCAACATCAACATACCATTCATCTATTGAACTAAATAAGAGGACAACAGGAACATCAACTACTTATTTGGACAATTTTGCATCATCTCCTTTAGTAATAAGCTCACATAAGCCTTTACCCTAGACTAGCTTAGTTGGCTTGATATTAAGGTCATATTCTTGGAATTTTGCTACCTAATTACCTCTCTTAGTTCCAAAATCCTATTGTGTAAGAATAGACTTGATGGTTGTATTAGGTAGAAGCATAAGAGAGTGAAAATTAAGAATATAAAAAATGAAACTGCTTGACAACTTTGACCACTACAAAAGCATGTTTCTCCATCATAGTATATTTCAATTCATGAGATTTTAGAGCATATCTCATGAAGGAAATTGGAAGTTTATGATCCTCAGAATTTCTCTGAGTTAACACAACATCCAAGGTACTCTCCATAGCATAGCAATAAATGATAAAATCCTTGTTGAAATCAGGACATGCTAAGATGGGAGTTTTAGCAATGGATTTCTTGATACCTTCAAATGCTTCCTTACCTTCGGAAGTCCAACCAAATTTTTTCTTTCCTTTCATCATGTGAGAAATGCACATAGTCAATTCTGTAAAATCAAGAATAAATCTCCTCGGGAAGTTTATCTTACCAAAGAAAGAGTGAACACCCTTTTTACTTATGTGAAGAATAATCTACTAGATTTCTTAAACTCTTTCTGGATCTATCTTGGTTCCTTATTTGGAGACAATATGCCCCAACAACTTGCATTTAGTAACACAAAATACAAACTTCTTAGGATTAAGAGAAAATCCACGTTCTTGACATTTCTGGAGGACTACTTCAAGATGTTGAAAGTGATTTACCCTTTCTTTGGAGAAAATAGTCAAATCATCAAGGTACACAACAATACACTTTCCCTTTAGACTGCCAAAATCCAAGTCCATTGCCCTATGAAAGGTGGCACCAACATTGATAAGACCAAAAGGCATCCTCCTGTAGGCAAAGGTGCCCCAAGGAGTTGTAAAATAAGTTATGTGTTGATCTGGGGTACGGACTTCCACTCGATTGTATCCAGAGAATACATTAAGCATAGATAACATCTTAGAGCTTGTGACAGCTTGCAGAACTTGATGCATCATGGGGAGAGGAGAGTTGTCCTTTAGAGAGGCTTGATTCAAATTCCTGAAATCCACACAAATGCAAATCTCACCATTCTTATTCCTAACTGGCACAATGTTGGAAATCCATGTTTAATGATGTATAGGGAAAAAAATCTTTTTCTTTAGTAACTTTTGGATCTCTTAAAAAATAGTGTCAGCAACCTTGGGATTATATTGCCTTTATTTCTTCTTAAAAGGTTTGATCCCAGGTTTCAGAGGAATAAAGTGTTACATCTCCTTTGGTTTAAAATCCTTGAGATCATCTTATGAATAGACAATAACATCAACATACCTCTTTAGTAGGTTTACTTCTTTCTTCCTCTCTTCTTGAGTGCAACATTTTCCAATGTTCACCATCTTGGGTTCATCAACACTCCCAATATTAATCTTTTCACATTAAGCAAACTTTTTAGCTCCTTGGGAAGCTTTAGACTTAATGTACCTATAATGTTTATCAAACAAATCTTCTAAACTCACCATTCCTTTAGGAATCTTGTTACTTTTCAATTTGATGCACCCATCTTGATCCATCTCTTCCTTGATATCTCTTGTATTAGAAGATACACACTCTCTAGGAAAAGTCACTTCCTCCAAAATAAAACTGGTCAAAATTATTCTTAAGCTCCAAGAATGAGAGCAAGTGTTGATCATCATTGAAAACCTGCCAATTACTTGTATTATCTGATACAGTGAGCCTATTAATCATTTTAATGGTAAATTTCTCCTAGGAGAAATATGGGTGAGGAATCAATAGAGATCCTGAGACAACTAGAGAATCAACTCTAGTGTTCCTTTATCTTGGCACAACTTCAATGGAGAAATCATCAAGAAACTTAATGGAATCCCAAATAAGGTTTCTATAATGCTTCGATCTGCAATTCTTTACTTGAAAAATATCCCTTACTTGTTTCACAATTAGCTCTGCATCTCCACGAGCACAAAAATTCTTCACTCCCATTTCTTTTACCATGTTCAATCCAAGTATGAGTGCCTCATATTCAGCTGTATTGTTTGTATTTTCAAAACAAGTCTTAAAATAAAAAGGATGAATGTTCCATTCTAGAGAGATCAACACCACACCAGCCCCAAATCAAATTGAAGAACAACTTCCATAAAACTCTAGAGTCTAAATTCCATTGGTAAATGAATCACTCCCTTAGGAAGTTTTGCCTCATCTTGTGACATGATCATGTAGTTACCATACCCTATATCTTCATAGAGTATTTGTGCTTTTGGATCATCAGTATTTTACATAATGTATTCAGTTTTTTTCTCAGGTAACAACTTCTTCATTTTTCCATTGACCGAGATCAGAGCATGTGACCAATCCATCTAAATTTCACCTCCTACCTCATTACAGAAATTTCTACTCAGTAACATCCAATATGAGGGAGGAATATCAACTACCAAAATAGTGGCAAAGAATTTTTTCTCTGGAAAAGCAGTAAAAGCTACTTGTGCATCTTTAATTCTTCCAACCAAAGGCACTTTTCTACTCTCCATGGAATATCAAGAACCAAAGGCACATGTTAGAGTCAAGCCCAAAGCATGAGCTACTTTTGTAGGCATTACATTGTCTGATGCTCCTAAGTTTATAACACAATTATTGAGTTTATGGATAGCTATGAGAAGAGTCACATAGAATGGTTCAATGCTATCATCAAGGGAAGTGACTACAGCCACAAGGCTTGATTGAGGTGAGGAAGAGGGAGTAGGAAAATTACCTTTAAAAGTGTTGGATGAAGCTTTGGATTTGGAATTGACAAATTTTACCATTTTAGCAAAAGATTTTCATGGGTTTGGTAAAAATATGCCTTTGAAATTTGGATTTTGGTCTTTTTGAGGTGATCAATGATATTAAAAGATCCAAAGGTAGATGGGGAAAAATTGCTAGGAACTTGTGAGACTTTTGATTTATTAGTTTTAGGATTTGAAGGACAATTTTTTTTGGAAACAGAAGTAGAATAAGGGGATTTAACATTTCTCACCTTTTGTGTGGAGGCAGTGGGAATAGAAGCTCCTCTTCTTGCAACCATTGTAATATGTATAGGAAACTCCTTGGACTTCTTAGCAGGCTAGACCACTTTTTCTTGTATGTTTGTTTGCTCCCGAGTCATGACAACATATGAATCACTATTCATATCTACCACTCTTTCATCATATTCATATTCATCATCCATACCTTCAGTGGCAAGGAAATGAACTTGAGATCTACCAAGCTCTTATAATTCTTCATCAACCTCTTCTTCTTGTTCTTCATAGAATTCATTACACTCATCATCATTAGGTTCTTGAACTTCACAAGTTACATTGACTGGAACCTTGATGGGTGGGCCTTCAATATCCAATCTAGTCTGAGAAGAAGGAAAATGGTTCTTGGAATGAAAATTCTTCCTTGGAATATCTTGGTAAGGAGTATGTTGAGCCAATTGTTTCTTGATAGCAATGAGATAATTTGCAAGCTTTTGTACTAACTAATTAGAATTGGATATAGGGGAAGAGGAAGAAGAAGATGCTTTAGAATTGGAAGGTTCTCTCTATTAGTTTACCAGACATGATCAGGTCATCCTCCACACTGATAGCTAACCATTTATCAACCTCCATAGTTTCAAGGTTAGCTCTCCTTAGTGCATAACTCACTTCGGGTAACTAGGCATTGAGGAAGAAGCACTTTTGGATTTGATCTACATGATGAGTGTTCTGTAGAATTTTATGAATGAGCTTGTTGAATTTAGCCACAAAATCTCTCATGGGATCGAATTATTCCTTCTTTATATGATAGATTGGAGCTAATAGAGCATGCACATCTTCATCAGGTATGAAACATTGCTCAAACTGAGTTGTCATGGTATTCCAATTAGTGATCAACCCAAAAGGAAGATGATATAACCAATCACCAACATTTTCCTGTAATGTCTCCAAAAAAATCCTGATAGAGACATCTTCATGTTCAACCCCAAGAATCCCACATGTAATAATGAAGGCTGCAATGTGTTCATCTAGATGAACCTTCCCATCACCCTAGAATTTGGGAAAAAAATTCCTGTTACCCCTAGGTAACTCATGCAATGGCTGATGAAGAGAAAGAGGCCCAACTTGTTGTCCCCAAGGAAAAGGGGCTGCCATCTTTGGAAAAATTGACTGAAGGGGAACTGAAACACCAACAAGTTTCAAAGCATGAAGATTCGAACTAAGTTTTTCTTAAGGAATGTTATTCTTGTAATTTATTTCTTTAACAGGAGGTGTGCTTTTAGAACGAGTTCCTCTATTCTTTCTTGCTGAAAGAAGAGAGAACTCTTGTTGCTCCAAAATTTGAAAATGGTAATCTTCTATTCTGAAAGCCTTTTTACCACTAGTATATCTTAGATTTACCAGATCAAAAATGATCTTGAATTTGTTCTTTTAGAAAGGGATGCATTTGAAACGAAATCCCCAATAGAGTCACCAAAAATTGTTGGGTTTTTAAATGTCACTTTAACAAACCACAGTCAGGGGAAAACAAGTCCCTCCTCTTTAATGGGAGAGGTTCCCTTATTCAAAGCAAGAAACAAAACTTATGTACAAATGTACAACTTTCAAAGTGTGGATTCGTGATACTTTGAAACATTTTATGCCCAAAGATCATCAATATGAAAGAATAGAAGAATTAAGGAGATGAGAGAGGAAGAACATAACAATACCTTCAAGAAATATAGATGGTAGAGTATCACCTTATACATATTGAGCTAGGGAAACATAGAGTAGAATAATTGACATTCATAATAGATATAATTCCACAGACACAAAGTTCCATAAATCATATAAACAAGAACACAAAGTTTCTTATCATAAAATATGGATGATTCACAAATTTTCAGACAAGGAAAGAAGGAATATCATAGGAAGAAAGGGAAAAAATTATGTATTGATTACCTTCAAATATATTACATCTATAGATTACCAGGATCCAACACTAACAATGACATCGAGAAGCCATTAAATAGCTTCTAAGAATGGTTGCATTTGTTACAAACAAAAATGATGAAACTTATTCAAGAAACTAACATCTGAACTTCTCTAACGCCTCAGCCATTTCAATTCCTGGTAGAATAACTAGATGTATTGAATCATATCCGTTCATCCTACCTTTGTAAACTTTGAATTTGAGCCATCCATGTGGGAGAGATTTAAACTGAAGCAAACTTGAGGATGCCTTTTGTATTTTATGCCTTTTATAGAAATGGCACTTCAGAACATTTCGACCAGCCCATCCAATTTTGATATAGGCCTGACACATGGCTTTACTTGAGTGGCAACAGAGTCATGACTCACTTCTATAATTTTAACTCTTTTCAATGCAGGCTCAAAAACTCAAATTGCTCTTCCGACCCACCTCATTGCTTTGACTTTCGATGTGGGCTCAACATTTGACTTTATCCCTTGGCATGAGTGGGGAAGCGAGTAACTTTATAACTTTAAGATCTTTTGGAAACAAATCTAAAATCCCCAAATCGTTCTGACTACTTGCCTTCCCTCTTTAACTTTTCAAATTATCAAAACACAAAAAGGGCCCATCTTTCCACCATCGCTTGAAACATGGCCACGTGTCTCCTTGTGGGCATGTTCTAAATTTTTGTGTTTTTTGACTAAGTGCCTCTATTTGGTGAAGGATTTATGTATGACCTAGGACACATGGAGGCTTCTCGTTCATTTGGAGGCTTTGTTTGGACCTGACCCTGGGAGGTGCTTCGATTGGACATGTGGAGAACTGGCACATGTTTGGGACCTTCTTTTGGATTCTTCCTTTGAAGTTGCACCAAAGAGACACGTGAAGACTTCCACCGGTTCTCTTATACGTATTCATTTCGGTCCTGTTTCCCACTTGACTTCTATTGGACCCTAGACATATGGAGATTTAGCTCTTGTTTGGGGAACCTCCCTTGGCTTCGACCCTTAAAATTGTGTCGAAGGGACACATGGTGACGCCCATTGGCCTTAGACTTTTCAACTCTTTATTTAACCTTTTAGAGGCTCTAACCACATGGAGGGCTGAAACTCATTTGAGGTCTATCCCTTTGGCATCACTTTTGAAGTTGTACCGATGAGGCACGTGGCGCCTTCCACAGTCCTTCTATACTTATCTGATTTGGGCCTCGATTGAACACTTCCTTTCACCATTTTTCTCCTGCTGAGCTCTGATCTCCTTTGATGTCATTTGCCTCCTTCGCTAACCCTGCCCCTTCATTATTGGATTTGGAAATTGGGCTCACATGAGTGAAATGCCCCGTCCAATTTTCTCCTGTGCGGGGTTGTGTTTGATCAATTTTGCCAGGGGGCAAAATTGGGATAACAGGCACCAACTCAAAAATTTTGAAACTTGACTTCAAAAATGAGGGGAATTTTGAGGGTCATAATAATATCAAAATATGAATGCCTAGGACATTATAGATATTTTATATAAATATATTCGAAAAATTTTAGGACTTGAAATCAAATTTGTTCACTTTTAGTTGTTTTTATCTTAACTAGGTTCTAAGAAACCATATGAAGCAGTTTAGAAGAGATCTTGTGTTTTAGGGGTCAAATGGAGGATTTGAAAGTAAAAATTTGGAGCACACCATCTACATAGAATTAACTTATGTATTTAGAAGGATTTATATCATAAACAAGTCAAAACTGGTTGAAACATGTGACAATTCTCATTCTTGGTTATAGGAGACCTAAAGATACCTAATATGATCTTAATTGTCATGGATAAAAGGGTATTACATTGTGATTTTGGTCTCAAAACTTCATGTATAGGTGAAAGAATAAAAATGGGTACTTGGAAAAAGTAAGCTTTCTTTGTGAAAGTGAATGAGTCAAAACCTAGGTGTGAACTCTTCTTTGAGCAGGATTAGTAGCCTGTAAAAACAAAATGAAGAAGTGAAAGTGGAATAGAAGGTGTCATGATGTTTTGTAAGGATATTAAAGCATGAATAAGGATATACATCATTATATAATTCTTAGAAGATTGTGCAGGGTCATAGATCTATGGTGTATAGTCTAAATGCATTCATGAACTAACAAGGTATAATGATTGAGAGATATTGACACTTGTAAACCTGTAGGTTTTTATTTAGCTGTGTAATGGAGCCTCTGATAGGGACATGTGAATATTTAAGGTTGAGAATCATGATATAAGACCATAGAGTCTATGTGGAATCTTCAAGCCAAGGTAAAAGTCTAAGTTCTATCACTTGAAGAGGTTATAGTATTGAAAAAGCTAGTCTTTACAAACACAATTGTACATGGAAGTTATATGATATCTATCCCATGAGAGCATAAGTTTATAAGGATCTCAAATTTCTATCATTCATGAGAAGATGATTTTACAAGGTTATATGTTCATGTAGATGCTAAGGATAAACATGATATTTCCTACACATTGAGTGGTCAAAGGTATCTTGTCAAGGCTCTGTAAATTGAAGAATTGATACATGTATAACGAAGGATAACAAGGTAGGGGGATCCTATTTTGTTTCTCAACTAGGTGAATATTTTAATTTAATCTACAAGTGTGAGAATGTATAGAGGAATCAAAAGGAGTTGAAAGGTAATATATCAAGCTAAGGTGGTCTGTGTCAAATCTGTGGAATTGAGTAATGATGTATTAAAAGTCTGAGAAGAGTGTCTTAAGGCAGTGGAATTTGTTATTTTCTTTCCAAGTGTGCTTAAAATAACAAGAAATCCTATATATCATAGTTATATATCGTTGCAGGTCAGAGTATGCTTGAAATGAGATAGTATCCTATAGTACTCAGTGACTGTGAGAGAAGTAAGGAGAAGCTATAGGTTTGAAGGAGTTTCGTAGGTGAGGGGAGCTCTGTTTTTCATTTACTCAAATGTAGAAGGTGTTTTCAAGGATTGTATGACAAGGTGAATAGAGATTGTAGAGGTGTATGGATATTTTCTTGATTAAGTAGAATGTGCATGATATCAGTGCATCAAAATTGTATGTTACATGTTAATAGGGGTCTCTTGCAATAAGGGGAGTTGATCATGACTCTCAAACAAAGGTAAGAGGAGATTCAAGGTGTCTAATATTTCTAGAATAGATAAACCATTCATGATTATAGGAGCGTTGATAAGAAGAGCAAATGAAGTATTCAAGAAAAGTAAAATAACATACTTTAAAGGTTGAAAAGACTAAGAAATATCTTCAGGTAGTGATGAAATAATTGATTCATCCCCATGACTCATATGCAATGTGTGTGGCCTTAATTTGGTGCTTTCATTTAAAGAAGGATATTTTAGGTCTAGGGGGATCTATAATGTATTTTTTCATGTTGTGTATCAGTCTCTAGATCTTGTGAAAGTTAGTATAAATAGAACTGAAAATTTAGATTAGGGATCTTAGCCTTAAAGGAGTTTTGTAACCAAGGAATGGTAAAAACAAGCAAGTTTTTAAAAAGATTGGTTGAAATGGAACAAGAAAGAGGTAACCATGGTTTTTTTAGCTCTGAGTCATGTTTTTTGGCACATGTATGAGTGTTATGCATTAGTTCAAGGACTACTACAATGTTCCCATAGGTTGAAAAAGGTAAAAAATAGAATCTAAAGAAAGTAAGTTACACTTGCATTCTAGGATGATGAATTTTATTGTTTTTTTCATTCAAAGAGTTGTTGGGACCCTAAATTATTAGCTAAGTGCAAGAAGGCACGTGGGAGTGCAAGGCCTAGTTAAGGAAGGTCACACAAGAAGAAAGCACACATGATGGGGCTCTAGGAGGGTTAGCAGAGCAAGCGACGCACACGTAAGATAGAAAAAAGGCTTCAAGAATTAGCCATATTTGACACATTAGGAAGAACATGAGAAAATCATGACCTGACTACACATGTGGAATGGATAAGGTACCAACTTGGTAACAAGTTGGCCTAAGAAGGAATATACCCTGTGATGGAAGTTTCTAAAAGACCATCATTGCAAAGAGTGAAGAGATCGGGCCTAAAGAAGCATGCTTCCATAAAGGACCAGCTTGGACACTTGGCAAATAGATCTGACATACACCCGCAAAGGCTTGATGATATTAAGAAGGATATAAATACAAGCACCCACCAGAAGAAAAGGGGGGAGAGATGGAAGAGAGAAGTAGAAGAAGGTGAAGCCATGCAGGAATACTATGAGAGCTCCATAAGTTGGGTAAGGGATCTATAGGAAGGGATGAAATAAGCGGTTAGGATTGTAATTTTCTCTGAGAAATGATGGGTGTAAATCAAGCTATGATAGTTTGACTTCCGTCTGCACAGCTATGATAGTCTATAATGAATACAATGAGGTTACCAAACTTGATGAATATGGTTATTAATGTTTCTGATCGATGTTTATAGCTTACAGTTCTTGATTCATGAATGTTTATGGAATGAATATAAATACTTATGCATTTCCTTTATGTTTTGGTTCCTCTCTATAATCTATTAAGTACCGTTCAATCTGGGATGAATGCATTTGTCTAGAAGTCATTCTGAGTTCTATGATAAGTGTATGTTTTGTTCCCTACTCACTCTTTTTAAGCTCCTATTATATATGATGTTTCCCACTTAACTCACATAAAAGAGAGACTCAGATGCCTGCACGTGTGCCTCGAGTGAGTGCCTACCATGCCCACTAGGTGATAGGCCTGACATGCATGGGATTTCCTTGTTCTTTGTGGGTGTAAAAATGACTACATCTTGGTTCTGTTTCTAGAAATTATTTTCAAAGTTGTACTGGGAAATAACATACATCATGATCTGTGCAATGAGTGATGATAGAATGCCTAACTCTAGAAAGTATTGAATCATGGTTTAAGAGCATGGAGGAAGAATTTTCTCAGAGATTCAACATTGGGCCTAATTTTGATGCACATTGATGGGTAGAAGAGAACATCTACCATGAGTTGTATGAAACTTTATTCTATTGCTTTCTAGTAGAGTTGTATGAATGGCTCTCAGTATATGCATCCAGATCAAGCTGGTGTTATAGATCACACGCATGTGGACCTAAAGAAGAGTACTAGAGGCTGCAAGATGTAGATATGACGTGGACTCGTGTTGTACATCATTGGTGGAAAGGAGTAGCTAGCTAGCTACATTCTAGAATATGCTATTTCTACGTATTTTTGTCTAGAAGTCGTTGAGTTTGAGTATTTTGTGAGAGCCCAGAGGATCATTTCTATGTGCCATTCCTTTGGTGATGAAGATCTTAATCATTACCTTGAGTTTAGAGGAACTTTTGACGGCCAACTAAACTTCTCTGAGTGTTGGGTGAGGAAGCTAGGGTGGAGGAAGATGGAAGATATTGTGAACTGAGAAAGAAGGAGAGGAGAGACGACTCAAGTATAGTGATGAGCGTGAAATGGAGATTGCTAAACAACACAAGGTTGTAAGTGTGATGGAAATATGAAGGAACACATTATGAGAAGGAGTTGAGGTTCACACGTAGATGACATGCAACTTGAGAAATCTATGTGCTACCCCATCTCAGCAAGATTGTGGGAGAGAAATTCCTTCAAATTCTGATGAAATTTTTTCACATGGAGAAAGAAGAGTCATTAGCATGCATCTGAACCCACATAGTGACCAAACCTTGGTGCCTAGTTTTCCAAATCAAGGGAGTAGTGTTGATAACAAATTTGGTATTGGTGGGAGTAACCAATTGGTACCCAAGGAGGTATAATTTTTTTTTTGGAACTTCTATGGCTGCACACTTTATTCCAATGTTTGGAAGAATTTTTCAGACAAGGTGCAAATATGCAAGGCTTAGGTAACATGTCAGGGAGTGGCACTGAGGCATGACATCTCAGTAGTGGAATGATCTCACAGACCATTAGTGCACATAGTTCAATGGGACATTGGGGACACTAGGCATGACCGCTTTAGGCCCATTATTAGTTATAGGAGGGTATGGAGGTGGAACTGGTGGATCGGGAGATACAAGACCTGGTGGATCTAGCAGATGAAAAATTGGATGAAACCAATGATCTGGACTAGGAGGACAAGGGCCTCAACCACCTCCTCAAGTAATCTTTGAAATGTCTATCTACACTTTCTAGACTACCAAGGCATAGAGGATGTTACAGAACATGTTCACAAGTGTGAATTTTCTAAGGCGTATGAAGGGGATCATGACCCCAAAACAGAAGGCCAATCAATTTTCAATGACATTGTAAGGGAACATGCATAGATGGTATAGGAATTATGACCCCCATCAGATGATGGTAGATTACACCATGGTTGAAAAATTATTTCCTAGAATAATTCCACATCCCCAAGTTTGAATAGAAGAGCATCAACACCCTCAAGGAGATTCAACATGGAATGGCAGAGAGTGTGTGGGAGTATGACATGCACGGTTTAAGAGTCTTCTATCAAAATTATCATGTGAGATTCACCCTTCACATCATGCTCAATGGTTTTTTGGAGGGTTGATAACACCATTTAGAAGATCATTATCTCATAAGACTTTCACAGACCTATGTGAGATGATAGAAGCTGCTCTACGCGCCAAAGCTATTGGAAGCATTGATACTAGCGTTAGCCCATTTCTAGAAGCTCAAATCACTGCTATGGCTTAGGAGCTAGAAAATATATTTGTGAACTTATCTCATGAGATCTGTAGTGGAATGTGGTGTACGGATTGTGAAGTAGAGGGGTATTCCAAGGATAGTTGTCCCTTGGAAGACAGTATGCTCTGTAGCGGTAGATTGTGAGATTTGTCATGGGGACCATGATGCAAATAGATGTCCCTTATTACAATGCAAAATTAGGAAGATTATATCTTACTACTGTAAGATCTTCACTTCTACAATCCATGATACTAAGGATTGTAGGCTTATTGACTAGATCCATGAGGCCATTGATCATGGTTTGTGCCATACCAACCTTACCAATAGTTCTAAGTGTTATGACTGCTGTTATGAGGACTGTGCTTATGGAGGCACATGTGGAAGAATTTTTTGTGAGGTATTTCATGGTTTTGGTAACCAAAAAGGAGGAAGGAGTGAGTTCCTATGGGGAACATGATATAATTGTGGATCCAAAAAACATTATAAACGAGAGTGTCTTGATCTATTACAATGCTCGTGGTGCAGGAAAAAGTAAAAGTATAAAGAGTGTTTGGAACTCTACGAGCATATGAACTAGTAGCATCAGAAGGATAAAGGCCACTCATATGGTGAGTGTAAAAAAGGTCAATTCACAATAGAATGCCAAGAGTGGTGCACGTGAGTAAGAGCTAGAACCTATATTAGTGACAACATGTGTAGAGGATGCGTGCAAGCCAAGGAGATGCCCTAGACCAAGGACTTTAGTTTCTAGAGAGGAGGGTACCACATGGAAAGTACTCTAGATCCTTACCCATCAGAAAGAAGTATACCAGGAGACTATGGACATAATTTAGAGTTTAGAAGGGGAGATACAGTGTCTCAAGGAGCAATCAAGGCATGTGGGGCACCGGAAGGATAACAAGGTTCCAAGAAGTGACCTAGATGAGGTCAAAGAAGTATGTAAAATGTTAAGACAACAGAATGTTATTCCCTTGCTGGGAGAATGGATAAGGGAGAAGGTACCATGCACCGAAGCAAAGCGTGAGAGACATTTTTTACATGTAAACCTTTCTCCACACAACCTTGAATATGACAAAGAGATTACTCTAAATGCAGTTGTTGATGGGTGGCTCCTAAGTAATATCCTAATTGACATAGGAACAAAAGTGAATGTTCTTACCTTAGATGCTTGGCATCAGATGGGAAGACCCACATTACAACCATTCTTCAAATGTGTTGTATGTATGGCAAACAAAACTAAGGCAATACCCATTGGAGTATTAAAGGATGCAGTGATTACCATTTAGGGGGCCAATTTTACTAGAGACTTTAAAGTCTTGGCACTCATCGAGGCAAAAAAATTTCCAGCATTGCTTTGGTGCCCATGGTGTTACAAGAATAATGTTGACATAAGGTTTAACAAATGATATATTAGATTCAAGGGCAAGGAAGAATGGGTGATCATCCCTTTGATATATGGGAAGTTGACGCCCTACACAGAGCCGTTAGGAGAAGAAGTCCTTGATAGAATATACGTGCGATCCATCAAATATCCTGAGATAATTCACCCTACAGAGGGAGTTATCCAATTTGAGGATGCCCAATCTATGACTGATACCACAAGCATGGTGTGTGACAATTGGGCACATATGACCTATGAGTTAATCAGATGGCATTTAAGATGATTGGTAATCATGGTGAAAAAGGTACATACAGTCTAGCACCTTGGAGGAAGAAAACTACCATGTTACTCAAGAGGGGATAATCTAGAATATTTCTTGTAAGAAATGGAGGCCCATTGGAGAAGTAAGAAGGAAAGGAGGGAAATGTTTAACTACAACCTACTCAGAACTATTACACGTTGGTGGACGACACATCTAGAGAACCTCTTGGAATGGATTGAGGTGAGAATTTCCTTCTCCATAAGGTTTTGCAAGGGTAATGTAGCTATGGATATAAAAGACTACCATGGTAAAGAGACCGCTTCCTTCCATATCCAAGCATGTGAGAAAACCTAGATGGGAAGAACAGAAGCATTACCACCTTCATTATGGGTTCACAAGTTTTACTCCACCCTACAAGGTTGTTCGTGCATGTGGTATATCCACTCAGAGATGCGTCATCAAATTCATAATTGGCAAGAATTGGAGGCTAATCTCATCCAAACATTTGAATATCGGAGTACAAATACATCAGTACATAAGGCGTTGTAGGTTTTCAACCATCTTACAACATGGGATAGTGCTATGGTAGAGGAAAAAATATAAGAGTTGCTAGGTGAACCTAACCTGAAGGTGCGCTTTGAGGAAGAAGAAATAGAAGAGATACAACTTGAGCGTGTGTGTATAGAAAAATAAAATGGGAAAATGGTGTATGTTATTAATGTGTAAGAGGAATAAATCTTAGATGTTAACCATTCTATAGGGATACGTGAAGTCATAGATAGTGCTGATGAATAGGCACATGCCTACCATGAACCTTTAAAGATGAAAAAGGTTAACATCGGCTCAGGAGAAGAACCCAAGGAGGTAATCATTGGAGACTATTGATTGGAGAAAGAAGTCTCTAAAATCATTGATATGCTACGTAACTTCCAAGATTTTTTCCCACGTGGGTACCATGAGCTTAAAGGCATCCACCATTTCTTGGGGGAGATGAGGATAAAGGTGAAGGAAGGAGCACACCCAAGTAGGAAGAGACCATACCAGATGAATCCCAATTTGTACGTAAAGGTCAAGGAGGAGATAGAAAAAATGATAGCATCAGGTATCATTGAGGTTGTGGAAGAGTTAGAATGGATAATTCCAATGATGATTAGTATCAAGAAGGATGAGAGGATAATGATCTGTGTTGATTACAGGGAATTGAATGCAGTGTGTGTCATTGATCCTTTCCCAACCCCATTTACTAAAGAAATATTAGAGGGAGTGGTAGGACACGAGGTCTACTCTTTCATGAATGGATTCTCAAGCTATCACCTTGTAAGGATTGCAAAGGAAGACCAGAGAAAGATTAATTTCACCACTGAGAGGGGAAGTTTTTCCTATACGGTCATGCCTTTTGGGTTGAATAATGTGCCTTCTGTGTTCTCACGCATTATGGTGCAAGCTTTCCAAGACTTCATCCATAAAGTTCTTCAAGTTTACCTGGATGATTGGACAATATATGGGTTATTGAAGGACCATTGTGACAACTTAAGATTAATGTTTGAAAGGTGTTGGAAGTTGAGGATATCTCTCAACATTAAAAAGTGTTTCTTTTCTACCCCATTTGGAACCTTGTTGGGACATATCATATGTAAAGAAGGCTTGTTAATAGACCCTGCCAAGGTTGCAGTAATTGTGGGATTGAGGGAGCCTAATAGTCAAAGTGCAATGCATAGATTCCTTGGACACACGGGTTACTATAGGAATTTCATCAAGGGATACGCTAGGATTGCCATGCCTTTAGAAGAGTTACTTAGACACAAGAGTGCCTTCCTTTGGGGAGAGGTGTAGCAGAAGGAATTTGACACTTTAAAGGATAATCTTATCACTGCGCCCATACTACGATTCCCTTCTTGGGATAATCCCTTCCATGTACATGTTAATGCCTCAGTAATCACCATTAGAGCAGTACTTTCACAGCCTGGTGAAGGGATTGTTGATCATCCTTTATGATTTACAAGCAGGAATTTGACACTAGCAGAGTAGAATTCTACTATAATTGAGCACGAGGCATTGTCAATGATCTATGCACTTCAAAAGTTCAGATAGTATTTGCTGGCAACCCCTTTTATATTTTACACTGACCATATAACATTGAAATATTTAGGGAACAAGCCCATTCTACAAGGGAAAATATGTCGGTGGGTACTGTTGTTCCAAGAATTTGAGTTCGCGGTGGTTGTCAAACCATGAAAAATTAATTCCAGACCTGATCATTTGTCTAGAATTGATTCAGGGGAGGATGCGTAAAGCATTGGGGATACCATACTAGATGCACAACTATTTAGGTTATGGTGCACACCCTCATACTTAGAAGATATTGTAGTATTTTTCAAGACAGGTGTAACGCCGGAAGTAATGAAGGCATTGAATAAAAATAGTTAGTTATATGCTCCATGCCCTACATGTTGATTAGTATGGATTTATACAAATTAGGATGTGATGAGATTTTGCGCTGGTGTGTGCTAGAACATGAGTGCCTAGCCATAATAGAATAGGAACGTGGAGGTAGTGTAGGTGGACACTATGCAAGTGATGCCACTGCACGCAAGATATTGATGGCTAGATTATGGTGGGAGACCCTACATCAAGACTACAAGGAATATTGTAAGGCGTGTGACCATTTTTAGTGCATAAGCAAACTAGGGAAAAGAGATGGAATGCCTCTGCACCCTATTCCGAGTGCCAAGTCATTCGAAAAGTGGATTATAGACTTCATAGGCCCTAGTACACCCACCACGCGTAGGACTGGGTCTCGTTATATAATCACTTACACAGATTACTTGACAAGGTGGGCAGAAGCAACACCTACCAAGGATTGTACAGTAGCTACTGCAGAAAGGTTTATGTGGGAAAAAATTATTACAAGGTATGGGTTCCCTTTGAGTTTGACTAGTGACATGGGTACACATTTCTTAAATGAGACACTGAGGATTCTGTTAGTGGAATTCATGATGGCTCATCACAAGACTACCCCTTACCATCCACAAGAAAATGGAACTGTGAAGGCATTTAACAAAGTACTAAGTCATACCCTAATAAAAATTTGTGATGTTGGTAGAAAAGATTGGGATGAAAAGGTATCATCTGTTCTTTGGGCATATAAGATAACCTACAAGAGGTTAAATAAGGCCACACCATTTCAATTAGTGTTTGGCATGGAAGTTGTTCTACTAGTTGAATTCATATTACCGTCTCTGTGTATAGCGTGTTCAAGAGGATTCACCGATGAACAAATGCTGGAAGAAATAATTGACAAGTTAATTCAACTAGACAAAAGACAATCACTTGCCAGGTGGATCCAGAAGACTAAAAAAGAAAAACAAAATTCATGGTATGAACATCATATTAAGAACAAAAAGTTTGAGGTTGGGCAGATGGTGCTACTATATAATTCTAATTTTTTGCATCATCCTGGGAAGTTAAAAATCCATTGGTTAGGTTCCTACATCATCTTGTACATCCTTGATTCAGGCACATGCTTATTACAAGCATTGAATGGGATGAGATTGCCAGGAAACTTCAATGGGAGTAGGTTGAAGCACTACTATAAATAAGTCTTCTTGGTGTTTGTAATAAGGCATTATTGCCAAATAGGTTAGGACTTCCTTTAACGCATTTTTCTTTTCTTGTGTTTCCCTTTCTCATTTTTTTTTGTGTTGCGCCTTAGGCACTAGTAACCTCATTACTTTTTCAAATGTTGTGAATGCACAGAGGACCACACATAATTTTAGTGTGGGGTGGAATAATGTGAAAGAAAGTGTAAAGTGTGAAGTACCAGGAAGGATTGTGTTAGAAAGCCTAGATTGAATGAACCTTTGAAAGGAAGCGCATGGATGGCACTGTGAAAAAACAAAAAAGGGTGAACAAGGATGGTTGTTGTCAGGATAATACTACATATTGGTTCCACCTACAGAGGAGGAAGAAGTACCTTTGGCACTGGTAACCCACACGTAAGAGTCCTATGTCAGATAGATTATTTTCACGCTAGAAGTTTATAGGATTGTCCGCGCATGATTGGGTGTGTGAGTGAGGGTGCTAGAGTGTAGCTTAGTGGAAAAATCAGTAATAAGTGTTGAATTATAGTGGTATGTGAAGTAGCATTTAATGCTGAAAAGAATGAAAAGTTATAAATAGAAGGTTGGGCATTTCATTATGGACATTGCGAATACGAAAAAAGAAAGCTCTTGTGGTCTAGGGTTCCCTGAGTTGATCTGTGTGAAGAAATTAAGACATGAGTGACTAGATTTTATCTACAGACTAGAAGGAAATAAGTTCACGGGTGTAGAGAAATTTTTTTGTGGAGAAGCACTGTCTGGTGAAAAAGGTTATTCTAGTTAGGGTTTGGCAGCTAGGGCACAAGATGAAAAGGGTGTCTTCAGAAGATTGAGGTCTAAGCTTAGAGAAGGTAGAAAAACAGAGCAAGTAAAAGAAGTTGAAGTTCTAATATAACCTAAACCATGACACCTAAGAAACCAACTATTACACATAAGAAGCCAAAGGGAAAGGGAAAGGGCAATGAAAAAATAACAAAAACCCCCATAAGCATGAATGAAGAATGGTATGCAGAGATGCAGTACCCAAATAGGATTTTACTTGAGAAATAATGGGAGTACCACTTAATAAATATGAAGGTGAGTGATTAAAACCATCACACGAACACAAAATAAAAGGAATTAGCACTGGAGTTGATGCACCCAACAAACAAGAGGACACCAGAGTGTTTACCTATCTATAGGAACAAGGTAAATGCAAAATTGGAGAAGGTGGGATTATTGTAACTCTATGAGTTGCCTTATTTTAGAAAACCTGAGTGCCTCTATCAATGGTTAATTTCTCGTGTGCACAAGGACCACTTTTACTTCCCAGGGTGTAAGATGTGCATAACTCCTTAGCTGATTTAAAAATTCATAGGCCTCATATATGAAGGAGAAAGTATATATGATGACCTAAGAAACAATGAATCCATCAAAGAAACCATTGTTGTATATGATTATAAGAAGGGGTCATGTTACTTTTATATTTTGGAGATCCAAGACCCTATCATGAGAATGGAGGCACACCTAGTGACAAAGCTAAATGACCAAGAAAGGTGGACATAGGTAAATAAGGACTGGTTAAATGTGTGTAAGAAAATATCAAAAGGCACCATCTACAACTTGTCTACCTTCATCGCAGATGGAATTATCAGTAGCACGTAGGAAGGAGACAAGATACTCTTCGGCAATGTCCTCTTGACAATTGTGTTTTTAGAGATCAGAGTGTCATATACGGCATATAAGTTTATTTGGGAATATCTGGAGGAAGACCCCTCACCCACGAAAAGATTCGTAAAGTACAATTACGATAGCATGATGCCTTCTAAAAAATCACACCAAGAAATATGGTATGTGGTTAAGGGATGCATTCGGAGTAGAGTGGAGGATTCCAGAGCAGCTATCAGTACTCGTTGATGGAGAATCCAAATGTGTAGTGTACCAGCATTTTTGCATTGGTAGATTTAAATTTTCAGATGAAAACATGGGCCCTTGGTGCAAGCTCCCCTTCTCCTTCACTGCTCAATATTTCCAAGCAGGGGTAAACAAGTTTAAAGAGGCCAAAAGACTAAGTTTTGACATTAGTGAGGTAGTTCAATACCACAGGGAGCTGCATAGTGTTTTCCTCTCAAAATTTCCCCGCTCTCGAAAGTCAAAAATTGAAAATTTTTGAGTTGACACCCTTTTCTGATATTTTGGAAAAGAGGAAAGTTGAGAAGTTAGAAAAATTATGCATTTTTTGAGTAATTTGCGGGTCTGTCAAACATTTTTGTCCTATGTGTCTCGAGTTCTGAAGGGATCTCCATTCCCTGATCGACCGCTTTCTCTAAAATATATTAACTTATGGGCCCGTTGGAACATTTTGTTCCAACTGTCCCAAGTTCACCCAGGATCTCTACTCCCTGATCGCCCGTGTCAGCAGCATCATGCACTTCACGTACTTTGTTCCCTCATGTCCTGAAATCATTTATGCATTTTGTTCCCACATCACCTGCATCACCCACATCGGCCAAGTTGCACTTTCATGTCCCTCATGTCCCAAATATACCAAAGGCCATCCAGGCTAATTTTTCCCACTCTACCTGATGCTTTATTTTTGATTTGGTGAATATGAATTTAATGTGCATTTAATAACCCTCTCTCTCATAAAACAACTATTTAATGGACTACCCCCTACACATTTTTACACGCTTCTTTCTCATTTCCATTCACTCTTTACCTTGTAATTGAAATCTATGCTCGCATCCCCATTTCCCCCTGTAATTTCATCACAGATTCAAGTTGTGAGTTTTTTTTCTAAGTACTGTCAACATGAAGATTAAATTTCAAGGTCAGGAGTAGGTTTCTCCACTTGAATCTTCCATTCCTGATATCAGGGACAATAAAGTTCACCACCTGGACATCAGTGATTTTGGACCAGGTTGATAGACCCGAACCCCTCTATAATGCCACAAATCATTAATGATAGTGGCCTGGCATTTTATGCTGGTTTTCCAATCTTGGTGTAGTGTGCAGAAACTGTACTTTCCTGCGAGGCTCACTTCAACCTTGAAACGAGTGAATTAAAAAATGTGCATGGGGATTTAATCACAAATCTTGATGCCACCACCATTTCCACTTCCCTAAGGGTTCCAGAGATGGACAATTTTGTGGTAATTTCCTAAAATCAAGCACAATCACTCTTTGACCAAGACAGTGAGAAATACAAGGCAAGAGTGGTGAATTCACAGCTGAAGAACCCTAAGAAAGGGGCATCCCGATTATCAAAAGCTCTATTTAGGGCTGATTTCAATGAGGAGCTCTTTGACTTCATAATCCTGTTAGCTCGTGTTATGGGCTTACCCTCTACCAGCGAATTCCACTTCTGGATGTGCCTACTTATCAACATAGTTTGTGAAGGTACCCAGAACATCAACTGGGTAGAGATCATCTGCATGAATTTGACAGATCAGTTGTCCAATGTACAGAAAAATAAGAATTTCTACATGACTTCTTATTTGATGTATACCCTAGCAGTATCTAGACAGTGGTTTGGCTTCACATACATTGATGCTCAGAAGGGCGATCCTATATATGCCTACTGCCCTCAATTCACCCTAGACACTAGTAATCACAATTTCAGGAGGGTGAATGATGCCTTCACCATGTACATTGTAAGGCTTCTAGAGAGTGAAACTGTAAGGAGGTTTTTAGATGAATCCATGAGCCTGATAGCGAAGTATGAAGCCTACTTCATTCAATTCAAAAGGTTCTCTTATATCAGGCTAGAAGGTTATGAGAGCACTCCTCTTAAGCTCCCCATATTTTGTAATGATAAGATGGCCCTGATTGAGGTGTGCAGACAATTAGACAAATATCAGAGAACCTACAGGGATAAGAAGATCACTGGGTTACACTTCCCCATCTCTTTGTGGAACTATACATGAAAAACCGCTCTAGATGCCCAGAACATAGAGAGAGCCCTAGCTCCCATCATTGTCCACTTCTTCAAGCCCAGAACCTATTTTGACTTGAAGAAATTCATTGAGCTGAATATCATAATCAACTACCATCATAAGGCAGACACTGAGGATTATTACACTAACTACACAGATGATTTTGAGGCCAGAAGGAGACATTATGGTAGGTTTCCCCTTCAATTAATACAAGAGCTTAACTTGTATCAAATTCCTGATGGGCTTCAAGATGAAAACATAGATGAATTATCATATGAGTATGAAACTGTGATCAAACATACTCCCTTGGAATATTTGGATTGGTTTAAAAGAGAAAAAGATAATTTGGTGGAGATTCTAGATCCTATTCTACTAAGAACCAAAGTCTGGTTTGACAGGAAGGTTTGTGAGCTCAGGAAGAATGCAGGACAATCCTCCTCCAAAGCCACTTTGACACAGAGGAAGGAGGCATAAACACCCAGTTCAGAGGTACCTGTACAGACTCCTACTTCATCAAGCAAAGGACCTGGATCTTCCACTCCTTCCTCCTCCACTCAGGTCTATCAAAAGAAAGTAAAGGAGGTCCAAAAGGATCCCATTGAATAATATCCTCTACCAAAGCATTCAAAACTACCTTCTAGGCTAGAGAACATCATTTTTCTCAGTGAGAGTGAACATACTAAAATGCCAATTCCTACAGGTGCTTCTGAAACCACAATGGATAAGGAGCAGGAAATTCATAACACTAAGCCTCCAAGCACCATGGATTCTTCTGTCCAAGAAGGGTCATCTGATCCACTCACATCTCTATTGGAGGCAACAACGGTAAACAATCTTAGCTCCATGATTTCTCTCACTCTTGGTCCTCTTTCTCCTCCTTCATTCTTCTTCCTCCACTTTTGCATGGGTACACCTTTTGTTGATAGTAGGAAGAGGAAGTCTTCTTCTCGGATCTCAGGGCCCAATTTTGATGTTTTGGCAGCCTTATTGGGTACTACTTCTTCTGTTCCTACCAAGAAAGTGAGAACCACTTCAAGGATAGTGACTGATGCCCAAGGTTAGCAATTCCTTGAGATAGCTAAGCCCGAAGTTGATAATCCAGAGAAGGATTTGCGAGCATCTGATCTAGAACTTTCAAGGATCTCAATGGGAGAGTCTACTCTTGAAGGTGAAATACACAACCTTCAAGAAATAGTCACTAGGGTCATTGGGAGGGTAGAAAAATGGCAACAGACTATAGAGCAGCTGGAGGAGTAGGCTCAAGTGCTTTCTAGTTTCATCAAGTCACTGTTATCTACAGATAAAGTTTTAGACCCTACCCCACTGACTGTTCTTCCACCACATGTGATCCTCGGTCAAGATGAAGTCCAAATCCTCAAGGACATACACATGTACTCCATCTATGGGAGGGTTGTGGAGGCCATGGTGGATGAAATGAATGTTGTAGGGTTGAATTTCATTGGTGAAGCCTTCAAGCTCAATGAGAAGGTAAACAATTTACAATAGAAGCTCTCCTCCACAATTGGAAATATGGATAAATAACTCAAACTTTGGAGCAGCTGCATAGTAGACCTTTGCTTGATGGGGTAGACTGATGAAAATATTTTGATGGCGAGTAAGGTCTTTGATGATGTGAAAGATAATTTTTCAAAGTCATGGGTATTCAGTGTGGAATGGAAAATCAAAGTGATAGAGGAGGCTTTGGGAGAGTTAAGGAATAGCTGGCAGAAAGGAGAGGCTTTCAAGACTTTGGTGGTATCTGCTTTTAAGGATATTCACTGCCACCTCCACAATGAGATCTCAGGTGTGCCTTTCTCCCTGCAGGAAATTAAATCTCTATTCAGAGCTTTTGTCAAAGAGAACTTGTTTAAAGAGGACTCAATTACCAAGGAAAAGATAAAGGAAATCTACTCTCTCCAATCTGCCATTGAGGAAGAAAATAAGGAATATCATACGCACACCGAGTTTGACAAGGAGATGGAGAAATGTCTGGGATCTTGGACCTAGGCTACTGCCAACACATCTGTTCCACGTGGTAGAGACATAGTAGAGGCTTTGAAAAGGTTTTGACAATAGATCCTCAAGTCAGTGGGCCCTTCCCAATCATGAGCACTTATTTTCCCCTCCTAGCTTCTCTCTTCCTTCTTTTTCTAAATTTGGACTTATTGTAATTAGTTGGGGTTTTGCATTAAGCATCCCTTTAATTAAACATTTTAGATAAAAGAAGTAGTTACCAAGTGTAACTAATTTTTAAAATTATATAATGGTCTCTCTCCGCCATTTTTAGTGCTGGAACTTGGCTTATTCTTGAAAGTGTAAAGAGCAAAAAAAAAACAATCAATACAAGAATTTTTCCCTCCCATGTCTATCTAGTCTTGTTCTTTTATCATTATCTACTGAATAATTTTGAATCATTTTTCTGTATTATGTAAAGAAGCTTTGTATTCTTATGGGTGTTATTTATGGAACTTTGTGTCTTTGCAATAGCATCTTATTGATTCAAATGCAAATGGTTTATTCCAAATATTTTTATCCTGGCATACATAAGGAATTATTTTGTCATCTATAATTTTGGAGAATTCCTTTCTTCTCGTTTCCATTACTTCATTCCTCTGTACTTTTGTATTGATGATCCATTCTATTTTGAAACACTTTCATGATATCAAAGTTCCTCATTAAAAATGTGCATTGTTCATATGTAAATAAGCTTGGTCTTTAAATAAGGGAACCTCCCCCATTGAAGAGGAGGGACTTCTTGTCCCCTGACTGTTGCTCTCAACAAAGTCCTTTTTTAAGACCAACAGTTTTAAGTGACTCCACTGTGGATTCATTTTTCATAAAACGCATTCTAGTTCTATGAACAATTTATTGATCATGCTTTGATCTAGTGACTCCATGTTTTACTCGTGGAAGGAGGGACCTTGGTATTAAATATTCTCAGTTTCAACTTTTGGAACAGTAAGGTTTTCCTTTTCCTTCAACGGGAAGGAATAGAAGAGATCGTTCAATAAGAACTCCTCCTGTTGAAGATAGAACCCCTATAGGCACTACTTCTTCAGAGCAACTCAGCCCTAATCTCTGTGCTCTGATTCTTGCTAGTGTTTCGGTTCCCCTTCAAGCCATCTTCCCAAGGATGGCAGCACCATTTCCCTGGAGCCATCGTTTTGGGCCTCTCACCCTTCCTCAGCCTTTGCATGAGTTACCCAGAGGTAACAGAAAGAAATTCCCTAAGTTTAAAGGTGATGGAAAGGTACATCCTGATGAACATATCGCATCCTTCATAGCTGCATGTGGAGTTCTTAGAGTTGAGCACGAAGATGTCTTGGTGAGGCTTTTTGTAGAGACTTTACAAGATAATGCAGCAGATTGGTTCTACCACCTTCCATCTAGGGCCATTACCAGTTGGAACACAATGAGAAAAAGCTTTGAGAACTGTTTCAAACCTGCAGAGGATGTACATGCTTTGTTGGCCCATATTTCTAAAATAAAGGACTCACAAGAACCCATGAGAGAATTTGTTGCTAGATTCAACAAGTTGATTAACAAAATCCCACTAGACACTCAACCTATAGATCAAATACAAAAGTGTTTCTTCCTGAGTGCTCAGTTTCCTAAAGTTAGGTATGCATTAGGAAGATTCAATCTTGCTACATTGGCCGAGGATCAAAATCTTGTTGTTAGTGTCGAAGATGATTTGATTATGTATAGAATGTTGAAAAGAGACCCTGCTAAGTCTAGATCTTCTTCTTCCTCCCCCTCCACTCCCAGGCCTAATATTGATCCATTAGTTCAAAAGCTTGCCAATGATCTCATTTCCATCAAGAAACAATTCACTCAGCATGCCCCCTATGCAAATGTTCCAAGGAGGAATTTTCAACCTAGAAATCATTTTACTGCTTCTCAGACAAAGCTAGCACTTGAGGGGCCACCTATCAAGGTTCCTGTTAACACAACCTGTGAGGTTGAAGAGCCTAAAGATGAGGAGGTTAATGAAGATTTTGAAGAACTTGAAGAAGAGATTGATGGAGAGATGGAGGAACTTGAGGGATCTCGAGTTAATTTCTTCACTACTGAAGGTGTTGATGAGGAAGATGATTATGATGAAGTGGTAGCAAATATGAATAGTGAATCATATGTTGTTATGACTCGAGAGTAGACAAATAAAAGGGAGAAAGTGATGCATCCTGCTAAAATATCTAAGGAGCATCCCATGATTATCCCTGTGATTGTAAAAAGAGGATCTCCTTTCCCCACTACGTCCACACAAAAGGTGAGTTCTTCCAATTCTGCTTTTCCTAATTCTTCTACTAAAATTTCTGCTTCTTCCACAACTCCTAAATCTAACAAACCTAAGGTCCCAAGTGATGATAGCCCATCCACCTCTAGATCTTTTGATATCATTGATCACCTAAAAAAGACAAAGGTTCAAATTTTAGAGGCTGAGTATTATCAAACCCATTCTCAAAGATTTTTCCAAAATGGTTCACTTTGTTAATTCTCAATCCAAAGCTTCCACCAAAGGCCTTTTACCTACTCCATCCTTCGCACCTCAACCCAATCTGGTAGCTACCGTTACCTCACCTAATGATAAGATCAAACCATTTCATGTGACCCTCCTTATAGAAAGCCATAAACTCAGCAACTGTGTCATAGATTCAGGAGCATCAGATAACGTAATGCCTACTAAAGTAGCCCATGCCTTGGGCCTAACTCTCACACACACTTATGGGTCTTGTTATTCCATGGAGAGTAAGGAAGTGCCCCTGGTTGGAAGAATTAAAGATGCACAAGTAGCTTTTGCTACTTTACCTGAGAAAAAGGTCTTGGCTACTATCCTCGTAGAAAATATTCCCCCTTCATATGGTATGTTGTTAAGTAGGAACTTCTGCAAGGATGTAGGAGGAGAAATTCAAATGGATTGGTCACATGCCCTCATACCAATTAATGTAAAAATGAAGAAGCTATTTCCAGATAAGCAATCTGAGTATATTGTACAAAAAATACATGATCCCAAAGCATAAATACTTTATGAGGATATGGGGCATGGTAATTGTATGATTATGTCTCCAGAGGAAACTCAGCTTCCCAAAGGAGTACTTCATGATCCTGATAAATTTTGGGTGTTAGAATTTGATGGAAGCTGTTCCTTGGCTGGTTTTGGAGCTGGTGTAGTATTGGTGTCTCCTGAACGAAAGGTTTATCCTTTCTCATTCAAAATAAAATTTAAACATACTAATAATACAACAGAATATAAAGCTCTCATTCTTGGGCTTAGTGTGGTGAAAGAAAAGGGTGTGAAGAATCTTCTAGCTCGTGGAGATGCAGAACTTGTTAAACAAGTCAGAAACTTTTTTCAGGTAAAAAATTGAAGGTTGAAGCATTACAGGAATCAGGTTTGGGAATCTATTGAATTTCTTGACAGCTTCTCCATTGAAGCAATGCCTAGGGAAAAGAACACCAAGGCTGATTCTCTTGCTGTCTCAGGATTGTTGTTGATACCTCATCCTGATTTTTCTCAAGATAGGTTTACTATTGAGATGATCCATAGGCCTAGTGTACCTGATAACGTAAGTAATTGGAAAATTTTCAATGATGATTAGCATTTACTTTCTTTCTTAGAGCTCAGGGACAACTTTAAACAGTTGTACTTTGAAGGAAGCAACAATTTACCTTGTGAGAGTGTGTCTTCCAATGAAGAGGAGGTCAAAGAGGAGATAGATCAAGATAGGTGTATCAAACTCAAAGGTAACAAGATTCCAAAAGGGCTGGTGAGTTTAGAAGAATTGTTTGATAAACATGACAGGTATGTTAGGTCCAAAGCTTCTACTGGATCAAAAAAATATGTTGAGTATGAAAAAACTAATATTGGAAGTTTTGTTGACCCCAAACTTGTGAACATTAGAAAATGTTGTACACTGGAAGAAAATAAGAAAGTAATCAACCTCTTAAGGAAGTATAAAGATGTTCTTGTGTAATCCTATAAGGATCTAAAAGCCTTCCAACCAAAGGAGATGTAGCATTTCATCCCTCTCAAACCTGGGATTAAACCTTTCAAGTAGAAACAAAGGCAATACAATCCCAAGATAGCTGACACTATTTTTCAGGAAATACAAAAGTTGTTGAAAGCCAAAATCATTTTTCCCATTCACCATTTGACATGGATTGCCAACATTGTGCCTGTCAGGAAGAAAAATGGTGAGATTCCTCTCTGTGTTGAATTAAGAAATTTGAATCAAGATTCTTTGAAGGAAAACTATCCTTTGCCCATGATGGATCAAGTCTTACAAGTTGTTACAGGGTCTGAAATGTTGTCCATGCTTGATGGCTTCTCAAGGTATAATCAGGTAGAATTCAATACCACAGATCAACACAAGATGACTTTCACTACTCCTTGGGGTACTTTTTCCTACAAGAGGATGCCTTTTTGGCTCATTAATGTTGGTGCCACTTTCCAAAGAGCTATGGACTTGGCCTTTGGAAGTTTGAAAGGGAAATGTATTGTTATATATCTAGATGACCTAACTATGTTTTCCAAAACTAGAACAGATCATTTTTCAACATCTGGAAATAGTTCTCTTGAAGTGCAGAGAACATGGCATCTCCTTGAATCCTAAGAAATTTGTCTTTTGTGTCACAGAGGGAAAATTTTTAGGGCATGTTATCTCTAAAGATGGTATAAAAATTGATCCTGAATGAGTTCAAAGCCATTCAGCAAATTCCTCTTCCAACCAGCAAGAAGGGAGTGCATTCTTTCTTCGATAAGATCAACTTTCTGAGAAGATTTATCCCTAATTTTGTAGAATTCACTTTGAATATCTCTCAAATGATGAAGGTTAAAACAATTGTTTGGATGGTATTCTAAGGGGAAAGAAGCCTTTGAGGTTATTAAAAAGGCTATTGCAAAAACTCTCGTCTTAGCATGTCCAGATTTCAACAAATATTTTATTATCTATTGCTATGCCACAGATAACACCCTGGCTACTATTTTGACTCAGGAAGATTCTAATGATCATAAGATCCCAATTGCATTTATGAGCTACATTCTTAAAAATCATGAGTTGAAATACATAATGATGGAGAAACATGCTTTTGCAGTAGATAAGGTTGTCAAACAGTTTCATTTTTATATTCTTAACTCTCACTCCACAGTACTTGTGCCTGACACAACTATCAAGTCTATTCTCATGCAACATGATTTTGGATCTAAGAGAGGGAACTGGGTGGCACAAGTTCAAGAATATGATATTGACATCAGACCAACCAAACTAGTCCATGGAAAAGGTTTGTGTGAAATCATTGCTGAGGGAGTTGGACATGAGTTACCAAAGAATGAAGTTGATCTTCCTACCGTACTATTTCTTAGCTCAATTGATGAATGGTATGCTGATATCACACATTTTCTCACCTATGGAGAGTGTCCCTCCCATTTTACTACCAAGGAGAAGAGATCTATTAAGTTAATATCAGACCAATATGTATTATGGGAGAATGCTTTGTTCAAGCATGGGATGGATGGAAGATTTCTAAAATGCATGGATAAAGAGCAACAGAGGAAGCTTCTTTCAGCTTTCCATGATCAAGCATGTGGAGGCCATTACTCATCTACTGTCACTGCTCATAATATTCTTTGTGTAGGATATTATTGGCCTACCTTGTTCAAGGATGCATCAAAGTGGATTGATAAATGTGAAGCTTGTCAGACCTTTGTGGGCAGACCCAAGTTGGCTACCTTGCCTCTTAAGTCAGTCATGATTGAAGAGCCTTTTCAACAATGGGGCTTAGATTTCATTGGAACACTTAATCCCTCTTCAAGTGTCAGACATACCCACATATTGAATACCACAGATTATTTTACTAAGTGGGTAAAAGCCATTCCAGTAAAGAGTACTACTTCTGAAGTAGTATGCAATTTCATCAAAGAAAACATCTTGGTAAGGTTTGGTGTGCCAAACAAGATTGTGACAGATAATGCTTCAAATTTTTCTTCAACTGATATGATGGATTTTTGTAAGGGATATGGCATTTCCCTGGCTTACTCTTCATATTATTATCCCCAGGGGAATGGACAAGAATAATCGACAAACAAAAATCTGGTGGCCATAATAAGGAAATTGGTTAATGAATCTCAGAGAAAATGGCACAAGAAACTCTATGATGCTCTTTGGGCAGACAGGATTTCACCTAAAAGAGCTATTGGGATGTCCCCTTTTCAAGTAGTATATGGAGTAGAAGTTCAATTGCCAGTAACAGTAAAGCTACTAGCCTTGCATTTAATGAAGTCCATTGAAGACACCAGCTTCAATGACTCTTTGGATAAGAGGACCATGTACCTTTATAAATTGAATGAAGACATATTGAAGGTTGCTAATAGAATATCTTCTCACCAACAGAAGGTAAAAGACTTATTTGACAAGAAGGCCAGGTCCAGGGATTTCAAAATTGGAGATATCATTTTGCTATGGGATAAAAGACATGAACCTTATGGCAGCCATGGCAAGTTTGATTCTCTTTGGCTCAGACCTTTCAAGATTAGGCACTTTGCTGGTGAGAATTATTTCTAGCTTGATTACATGGATGGTTCTTCTCTCTCACTTCCTTATAGTGGGCAGTACCTGAAATTGTTTAAGTCCTAGGTGAATAGGAAGTCCTTTGTATATTATGTATAGGGTGTGCCTCCTTTCTTGCTTGTGTGTGTTTTCCTTCCCTTGCTTTTTGTTGTGTTTTCTTTCTTTGTTTGGGGTGTTTTTTTCTGTATTAGTTGCTTTTGACTTTGTGGCCCAATGGATAAGGCACTAGTTTGCTTCCCCTAAGTTTTCTGAGAGTTCTTTCCTTGTCTCATTCTTTGAATCCAGCCAAGTCATCCCCAGAAGGAGCCAGCTGTTATCCTCTCAAAATTTCCCCTCTTTCAAAAGTTAAAAATTAAAAAATTTTGAGTTGACACCTTTTTCTTATGTTCTGGTAAAGAGAAAAGTCGATAAGTTAGAAAATTCTACATTTTTTGAGTCATTTGAGTGATTATGGGTCTGTCAGACATTTTTGTCCCATGTGTCCCAAGTTCACTAGGGCTCTCTGTTTTCCGATTGGCCACTTTCTCCAAAATCTATTAACTTGCGGGCCCGTCGAAACTTTTTGTTCCAACTGTCCCAAGTTCACTTGGGCTCTCTGTTCCCCAATCACCCGCATCAGCCGCATTGCGCACTCTGCGTACTTTGGTCCCTCATGTCCTGAAAGTGTTTTTCCATTATTTCCCCACATCACCCGCATCAGTTGAGTCGCGCTTTCGCATCCCTCATGTCCCAAATGTACTAAAGGCCATCTAGGCTAATTTTTCTCGCTTTTCTCGATGCTTTCTTTTTTAGTGGGTGAAGATGAATTTAATGCACATTTAATAACCTTCTCTCTCCTAAATGGATATTTAATAGACTTCCCCCTACACATTTTTGCACATTTATTTCCCATTTCCATTTTCTTATACCCTTGCAATTGAAATCTCTTCTTGCGTCCCCATTCCCCCTGCAATTTCATCATAAATTCAAGTGGTGAGTTTGTTTTCCTAAGTACTGTCAACATGAAGATTAAATTTCAAGGCCGGGAGTAGGTTTGTTTGCTTGAGTCCTCCATTCTCGATATCAGGGATAGTGAAGTTCGTCACCTGGACTTTGGTGATTTTTGGACTAGGTTGACAAACCTAAACCCCTCTCCCATGGCACAAATGATTAATGATAGCGGCCTAGAATTTACTACTGGTATCCCAATCTCGGTGCAATGTGCTGACACGATACTCACCTACAGGGCTCACTTCAACCCCGACATGAGCAAATTAACAAATGTGCATGGGGAGTTAATCACTAAACTTGATGCTTCCGCCATTTTCGCTGCCCTACAGATCTTTGAAATGGATAATTCTGTAGTAATCTCTCAAAATCAAGCACAAGCACTCTTTGACAAAGACAGTGAGAAATACAAGGCAAGAGTGGAAAATTAATGGCTAAAGAACCCTAAGAAAGGGGCATCCCGACTATCAAAAGATCTGTTTGGGGCTGATTTCAATGAGGAGCTCTCTGACTTCATAATCCTGTTAGCTCATGTCATGAACTTACCCTCTACCAGTGAGTTACACTTCTGGATGTTCCCACTTATCAACATAGTTTATGAAGGTACCCAAAACATCAATTAGGAAGAGATCATCTGCATGAATTTGAAAAAGTAGTTGTCCAATGTACAACAAACTAAGAATTTCTACATGACTTATTATCTGATGTATGCCCTAGCAGCATCCAGATATTGGTTTGGCTTCACATTCATTGATGCTCAGAAGGGTGATCCCATATATTCTTACTGCCCTCAATTCACCCTGGACACTTGTAATCACAATTTCAGGAGGGTTAATGATGCTTTCACCATGTACATTGTAAGGCTTCTAAAGAGTTACACTACAAGGAGGTTTTCTAATGAAGCCATGAGCCTGATAGCGAATTATGGAGCCTACTTCATTCAATTAAGAAGGTTATCTTATATTATGCTAGCAGGTTATGAGAGAACTCTTAAGCTCCCCATATTTTGTAATGATAAGATGGCCCTGATTGAGGTGTACAGACAATTAGATAAATTACATAGAACCTACAAGGATAAGAAGATCTGTAGGTTACACTTCCCCATATCTTTGGGGAACTATACATGCAAAACCGCTATGGATGCCCAAAACATAGAGAGGGCCCTTGCTTTCATCACTGTCCACTTCTTTAGGCCCAGAACCTGTTTTGACTTGAAGAAATTCATTAAACTGAATCTCAGAATCAACCATCATAGGGTAGACACTGAAGATTATTGGGCTAATTGCACAGATGATTTTGAGGCGAGAAGGAGGCATTATGGCAGGTTTTCCCTTTAGCTAATATAAGAGATTATCCTATATCAAATTCCTGAAGGGATTCAAGATGACAACACAGATTTATTTTCATATGAGTATGAAACTGTGATCAAGCATACGCCTTTAGAGGATCTGGACTAGTTTAAGAGAGAAAAAGATGATTTGGCCAAAATTCTAGCTCTTGTCCTAATAAGAACCAAAGTCTGGATTGAAAGGAAGGTTTGTGAGCAGAGGAAGAATGCAGGAGAGTCCTCCTCCTAAGACACTTCAAAGGAGGCACAAACACCCAGTTCAAAAGTACCTGTACAGACTCATCCTGCTTCATCAAGTAAAGGACCTGAATCCTCAACTCCTTCCTCCTCCACTCAGGTCTATCAGAAGAAGCTAAAGGAGGTCAAAAAGGATCCCATTGAAGAATATTCTCTGCCAACGCATTTAGAACTACCTTCTGGGCCAGAGAACATCATTGTTCTCAGTGAGAGTGAAGATAGTGAAATGCCAATTCCTACAGGTCTTTTTGAAACCACAATGGATAAGGAGTAGGAAATTCATAGCACCTAGCCTCCAAGAACCATGGATTCTTCTGTCCAAGAAGGCTCATCTACTCCACTCACATCCCTATTGGAGGCAACAGTGGTAAACACTCTCAGTGCCATGAGTTCTCTCACTCTTGGTTCTCTTACTCCCCCTTCTTCTCCTTCCTCCACTTTTGCATGGGTGCAGCCTTTTGTTGATAGTAGGAAGAGGAAGTCTTCTTCTCAGATATCAGGGCACAATTTTGATGTTGTGGTAGCCTTTTTGGGTACTACTCCTTTTTCTCCTACCAAGAAAGTGAGAACCACTTCAAGGATAGTGACTGATGCCCAAGGTCAGCAATTCCTTGAGATAGCTAAGCCCAAAGTTGATAAGCCAGAGTAAGATTTGCAGGCCTCTGATCTAGAAATTTCAAGGATCTCAATGGGAGAGTCTACTCCTGAAGGTGAAATACACAACCTTCAAGAAATAGTCACCAGGGTCATTGGGAGGGTACAAAAAGGACAACAGACTATAGAGCAGATGGAGGAGTAGGCTCAAGTGCTTTCTAGTTTTATCAAGTCACTGCTATCTATAGATAAAGTTTTAGACCCTACCCTACTGACTGCTCTTCCACCACCTGTGATCCTCAGTCAAGATGAAGTCTAGAGCATTAAGGACATACACGGGTACTCCATCTATGGGAGGGCTATGGATGCCATGGTGGATGACATGATTATTGTATGGTTCAATTTCATTAGTTTAGCCTTCAAGCTCAATGAGAAGGTAAACAATTTGCATCAGAAGCTCTCCTCCACAATTGGAAATATGGATAAAGAACTCAAACTTTAGAGTAGCTGCATAGTAGACCTTCACCTGATGGGGCAGAATGATGAAAATATTTTGATGGCAAGTAAGGTCTTTGATGATGTGAAAGATAATTTGTCAAAGTCATGGGTATTCAGCATGGAATGGAAAATAAAAGTGCTAGAGGAGGCTTTGGGAGAATTAAGGAATAGCTGGTAGAAAAGAGAGGCTTTCAAGACTTTGGTGGTATCTGTTTTCAAGGATATTCACTGCCACCTCCTCAATGAGATCTCAGGTGTGCCTTTCTCCCTGCAGGAAATTAAATCTCTATTCAGAGCTTTTGTCAAAGAGAACTTGTTTAAAGAGGACTCAATTACCAAGGAAAAGATAAAGGAAATCTACTCTCTCCAATCTGCCATTAAGGAAGAAAATAAGGAATATCATACGCACACCGAAGTTTGACAAGGAGATGGAGAAATGACAGGGATCTTGGACCTAGGCTACTGCCAACACATATGTTCCACGTGGCAGAGACATAGCAAAGGCTTTGAAAATGTTTCAACAATGGATCCTCAAGTCAATGGGCCCTTCCCAATCATGAGCACTTTTTTCCCCCTCCTAGCTTCTCTCTTCCTTCTTTTTCTAAATTTGAACTTATTGTAATTAGTTGGGGTTTTGCGTTAAGCATCCCTTTAACTAAACATTTTAGTTAAAATTAATTAGTTACCAAGTTTAGCTGATTTGTAAAATTATATAATGGTCTCTCTCCACCATTTTCAGTGCTGGAACTTGACTTATTCTTGAAAGTGTAAAGAGCAAAAAAAAAAGCAATCAATACAAGATTTTTTCCCTCCTATGTCTATCTGGTCTTGTTCTTTTATCATTATCTACTGAATAATTTTGAATTATTTGTCTGTGTTATGTCAAGAAGCTTTGTATTCTTGTGGGTGTTATTTATGGATCTTTGTGTCTTTGCAATAGCATCTTATTGATTCAAATACAAATGGTTTATTCCAAATAATTTTATTTTGGCATACATAAGGAATTATTTTGTTATCTATAGTTCTGTAGAATGTATTTCTGCTCGTTTCCATTACTTCATTCCTCTATACTTTTGTATTGATGATCCATTCTATTTTTAAACACTTTCATGATATCCAAGTTCCTCATTAAAAATATTCATTGTACATATGTAAATAAGCTTAGTCTTTAAATAAGGGAACCTCTCCCATTAAATAGGAGGGACTTCTTGTCACTTGACTGTTGCTCTCAACAAAGTCCTTTTTGATGAACAACATGCAAAAAGCTCATTTACCCCAAGAATCATGTGTACATTGAGAGGTATGTCTCCTAGGAAGTTTAAATGACAAAACCCCTGACTTTTCCAATAGCAGGAGAGACCATGGCAAGGGTATATATGTGCATAAGACCAAATTTTGAGAAGGATGCATACCTAGAATGTGATGTCTCCATCCCTTAAGACCCCATTGGTAGAAAGAAGCCCGCACCGAGAAAGAAAGGAAAAGAAGAGGTGCAATGGAAGAATACACCAAGTGTCCAAAGTGAACCACAAGTGGGTGCCCCATGGAAAAGTGCCAGAACTAGTACTTACATGCACAGGAAGAGGGTCCCATTTAGAGAGGAGGCACCAGAACAAGAAAATCCTATCACAAAGGAGAAGCCAACAAAGGAGGAAGAAGAAAGATCTAAATCTCCTATACTGGAATCCCCAATTAGGAAGAAATAGAAGGTGACATAGGAGGCTGATTTGGGGGACATGGAGAGCTTGGAGGCCTACAGAGGAGAGAGGGATGATGATGAACAAGATGAACCTAAAGGATCTCAAGAACCACCAGTGTTTGATGTGCATGATTCAAAGGAAGAGGGTGGAGAAGATGAAAATGAGTTTCTCTTTGTGTGGAGGAGGGGTACCCAGGAGGAGGAAGGCGCCCAAGATAAGGGAGGAAGTGAAGAAGTGAGTATGAAAAATTAGACTCCAAGCCACACGTAAGAGAAAATAAACAAGGTGGCAGAAAAAGAAGTGGCAAAAATCATTGAATCCTTGGTAGAACAAGAGTTAGAGTGCAGCGTTGATTTAGTAATGAATGAAGATAAGGAAAAAAGTGTGGGAAAAGATCATGGTAGCATAGAAGGAGGCCCCAATTTGATGGCATGTATTCCTAAGGGTACGTGTATAGGAGGAAGGTGCACGAAGATCCAGAGACCAAGAATGGAATGCATTGATGATCCAAACAAGGTGTTGCATTCATGTTTTTAAAGCACCATTCCAACAGAGTAACTCCTGGCCATGACATAATTTGATGCAGAAGGAGCATACCCATGGAAAGGAAAATTATTTCATGGACATTTGAATCCTACATCGACAAGCTAGAGTTTGAAGTGAGACAAGGGGCTTTGATGGAAGTGCCAGAGTCTAAAGGAATCAACCCCTTGGTGAACACTCAGCAACTATCTGACGAAAAAGTCTTCAATACACTGATAAAGGTCTCGGTTGAACTAGAAACTAGGTTATTTGGGAGGAATGACAGGGTAAAATTCCTAGAGGAAGAGCTGGAGAAGAAGGAAGAAGAGCTCAAAGAAAGGACCAAAGAATTAAAGAGGGAGGAACTAATCAATGTGCAGTTGTTGTCAAAATTTCACCCCCCCTGGGTAATTTTGATAACATGCATCAGAATATTCAAGTCCCAGGAAAATTGATTGATTCGGGGCCAAAAATCATGTTGCTAGAGCCCCCTCAAATATTTTCGAAGTTCCCTGTCTGAGAGGAAAAGAGCAAGCTCTGAGAAAATGTGAAAAAAGGTTGCAGAAGACAAGTAGGTTGATCCAGGAAAAAATCATAAAAATGACTAAGTCCTAGTCCTAGGGGCAGTCGGGACATTTGGGACAAAAAGGCCCGAACCAGCCGGCTCGGCCGAAGTAAGCACAAACAGCCCGCAAAGCAACAGGGACATCTGGGACAAAAGTACGTGGCGGGCGCGAAATGCCGGTTCGACCGAGAAAAAATTGGCTAACTGCTGAGAGGGACGCAAATGGGACAATCGGGCCAAAAAGGCGCGAAGCGGCCGAACCGGGCGAAAAAGGGCCAGACAGTCCAAAATCAAATGGGACAATCGGGCCAAAAAGGCACGAACCAGCCAAACCGGCTGAAAAGATTCAAGTCAGTCCGAAGCAAAGTGGGACAAGCGGGCTAAAAATTCTTGAACCGGCCGAATCGGCCGAAATGAGTCCAGAGGGTCCAAAACCAAATGGGACATCTGGGACAAGCGGGCCAAAAATGCCCGAACCGACCGAATCGGCCGAAATGAGCACAAAGGGCCCAAAATCAAATGGGACATCCGGGACAAATGGAGGTGAAGTACGTGAAGGAGGCGAAGGAGGCGAGGACCAATCAGAAACTGCCACGTGTCCTCACAGGAGAAAAGTCAAAAAGTCAAGGGGCGAGTTTTCGAGCACCGATCCGAACCAATGGGATAGTGCCACGTGTCCCAGCTAGGGCCCACAAGGAAAATTCAAAAGACAGCCCACCGAAAGGTAGAGGAGAGAGAATTGCGTGACCAATCAGAGCCTGCCACGTGTCGTTTGGGCGGCGAAGCACGGGAAAATATTTCGAAATCTGTCTTGGTCTGTTCCGTGCCCTAAATCTTCAGATCGCCATATCTTTTGATCCAGAGCTCGGATTTCCACGTTCTTTATATCAACGGAAAGCTGTTGAGATGCTCTACATGATTCTGGGATCAACCTCGAGTTTTGGTGCAGTCTGAAGAGAGAAAATCAAGAAACGGATCTGACAGTGTGTGCACGGCCAGAAGTGACATTTCAGCGGCCAAATTAATGCAGAATGGGTCGCATTCTCCTCCAAATCGGTCAAAGATGGCATGGTATGGGTTGGTAAGGTATCCTATGCCATTTTAATGCGTTGGCATTCAATGAGGAATGGGCTTACACGTTTTCCCATGTTTTCTGTCCCCTGGGCTCGACCCATGCAATGTAAAAGCTAGATTTGGCTCATTTTAAAAAAAAAGGTTGTTCATTCTTTCTGCTCTGCTCTCCCTTCTTTTCTTCTCTAGGGTTGAAAATGGAGTTCGAACCTCCTCCCTTGCTCTGTAATGGCGTTTTTTCCTTTTACTAATGGAATGATGTTCTGTGCAAACTTCTGGAGCAACAAAACGTGTTCTGTGATGCATCTGTCCATCCTTCTCTCGTTTTTTCTTGTCCTCTTCTTGCCTCTCTTCATTGCAGGTATCTGTGCATGTTTGAATGTTCATTGCAGGTTTGGAGCTGTGTTCATGGAGTTTTGGGACATTTTCTATGTGAAATCTATCCTTGGGCCTGTGATGCACTGTCCATCCTTCCCATTGGCTCACCTCTCTTTGTCCCATGGCAGTTTTGATAGATGTCCAACATTCTCCTTCTCTGGTGTATCACCGTTTTAGTGTAGGCTTTTACTGTTTTTTCCTTTCTCTCTCTCTCTCTTTGTCTCCTTGGCATGGTTAGATTAGGATTAGATTAGCTTGCCTGCACTGGAATAGCTTGTGGCAGGTAGTTTAGGAGCAGGAACCAGCCTTCTCTGGAGATTCCTCTCTCGGTTTTACAAGTCCCACGCTTGGAGAGAGGTTTCCATGTTGTGCAATCACACTGAATGCCTGAACATCAACCTAGAAGCCTGATGTGCATCCAGGGGTGCTGTGATTTTGCACTAACAGTTTTGGCACGCCCGGTGGGACCTTAGAGGTCTTTCACTTCATCTTTTGCAGGTTGATGTGTTCCTGTGAAGATTTCAGCCTTTGGAGGCACTTGCAAACACATCTGGCGACTCCATCTGGTCAACAACCATCTCTGAAGTTGCAGACCTTCCTTTCCATTCATTTTCATTCATTTTCCATTCATCCTTCTTTCCATCTCTTTCATTCTTCCTCATTCTTTGAAGTTGTGCAATCATGACTTCATTTCCATCATGGATTTCATATCAACAACAGCAGTATATTCCACCTCCAACAGGTTTTACAAATCCTCTAGATCAGCATGCATATTCATATGAACAGCAGTGCCAAAGTTCAGTTTGGCTATGGAGCTTTCCAAGAGCAAGAGTATGCATACAATGAAGACAATCAGATCCAAGATGCTGGTCTGTTGGAGAAAATCCAAAAGATGGAGGTGGAGATGGTGCAGTCCAGGGCTCAGGCATAAATGAAAGCTTTTGGAATCGGTTATGGAGCACCCTGTCCATGGGTGGGACCTTTTCCAAGGCACTACAGCCCTCAGGAGAAGCTGGACTTCATGATTGCAGATGCTGCCCCAACTTGCACAATGGACAACAGAAATAGAGGCCTACAGACTTGTTGTTAAACAACCTTGTCAATGGGTAAGTTCTACACCATCATCTGGTTTTCCTCTTTCCATTACTCGAGCAGCATCATCTCATTTAAACTCCTCATCTGCTGTCCCATGTGTTGAATCCATCCCTCCATCCCCTAGTCTTCCACCCCATCTCGATTCTTCTTTCCTTTTCCCTTCCAAACAGTCATCCCCTCCACAAGAGCTAACAGAAATACCCCCTCCTCCAAAGAAACAAGAGGTTTCACTGCCTCCACCACCACAAAAAAGTGTAAAATTGGTTGAGTTTCAACCCATTCCTCCTCTTGCATTCCCAATTCCATGTGGGGAAGAAGGAATTGAAAAAATCAGTCATCAAGGACAACAAGAAGAGGAGCCAAACAGAAAAGAAATGACAGATGACTTGAAGGTTTGTGCTACCAAATTTGGGATGACAAAGATCCCCTTGATGGTTAAGCCTACAAAAGAGGCTAGGGTTGGCGAACAAATGGTGGTGAGGACTGATTTTGTTGGAGAAGAAGATCTTGCAGTCCCAACTTGTCCTCTAGAGCAAAAAATTGAAGAGTTTGACTTGACAAACTTCATGCTGGAGGAAGAGTTCAATTAAGAGCAAGATTGCCTTCAAACATTGGAGGAAGAGGAAGCTGCTCCAAATCCAAAAGAAGAGGAGCACAATCTAGCTGTGGAGGAAAAAAACGTAGATCCAAGGGGTTTGAGCACAAAGCAGGCTACAGGAGAACCTTCAGTTCTTCTTTCCACTTCATATCTCTCAAGTTCTAGTACTGAAAAGGAGTTTGATCTCTCAAACTCAATATTGGAGAGTGAAGGAAACCATGGTGGTCAAGTTGCAGATCAAGAGGACACCATGGAGGAAGTTGAAAACGAGCAGCAGGACAGCAATGAGGCAGTTTACCTGTCAGATTTGGAGGACTGTTTTGATGGAGAAGAACCGGTTGAGCTTTCACCTTTCTCTCTTTCATCATCCACATTCCAAACACAAGAGCCTGCTGCCATGAAGGAGAGCTTTCATTTGCAGCAGCCTGCATCTTACAGCAGCTCTTTGGGATCAAGATTGGAAGATTTTTATCTTCCATGTTCTTCATTGGAGGAAGAGAAAGGACAGAAGAATTTCACCATTTCTTCCACACCATCCATTCAAGAGGGTCTACAAGAAGACTCCATTCTTGGAGTTGAAAATCACAGCAATGGGCATACTCAAACGGATCAGACCTTGCCCAATCAGGTATTTGGCTTCATTGGAGCCAAAGGAGAAGCCACAACCAGTCATGCTTGCTTCTGAGCATGAGGATGAGCTACAAAGTACCAAGGATCAGCTGCCATACCTCTCCAATCCAAATGCAGAGCAACTAAAAGAGGTATTGGATTTTTCAGTTGATACCTTGATGATTTGGATAGAAGACCAGCTTCTTGTTGATTTTCCATCCATCCAAACAGCCATGATCAGTGCCAAATCAATTGCATGGCTGCCAATTTTGAAGAAAGGAAGCTATTTCTCACAACCAGTTGCAGGGTTTGTTTAGCTTGCCTTTGCTTCCAGTTAGAGTAGAGTAGGTAGGTTTGCTTTCAGTAGAAGAAGTGCTTGTGCACACTCTGCATGTTCCATTTGGGGCATGTATGATTTTCAGTTTTGTACATAGTTTTGGTGTTGCTGGTTCTGCTCTTGCACAGTTCATTTCAGTGGCATCTTGGTGAAGACACTCCAGGTTCAATGGGTTTCCAAGTGGCTCAGAGGGAGGTTTTCAAAGTTCAGATCAGTTGCAGGTTGTAACTCATGACTCCATGCCCAATGGATGCTTCAGGCTACTGATCATTCATCTAGCAGGCAGATGACCCCGCTGAGTCGCCAAACTGTTGTCAAAATTTCACCCCCCCTGGGTAATTTTGATAACATGCATCAGAATATTCAAGTCCCAGGAAAATTGATTGATTCGGGGCCAAAAATCATGTTGCTAGAGTCCCCTCAAATATTTTCGAAGTTCCCTGTCTGAGAGGAAAAGAGCAAGCTCTGAGAAAATGCGAAAAAAGGTTGCAGAAGGCAAGTAGGTTGATCCAGGAAAAAATCATAAAAATGACTAAGTCCTAGTCCTAGGGGCAGTCGGGACATTTGGGACAAAAAGGCCCGAACCGGCCGGCTCGGCCGAAGTAAGCACAAACAGCCCGCAAAGCAACAGGGACATCTGGGACAAAAGTACGCGGCGGGCGCGAAATGCCGGTTCGACCGAGAAAAAATTGGCTAACTGCTGAGAGGGACGCAAATGGGACAATCGGGCCAAAAAGGTGCGAACCAGCTGAACCGGGTGAAAAAGGGCCAGACGGTCCAAAATCAAATGGGACAATCGGGCCAAAAAGGCGCGAACCGGCCGAACCGGCCGAAAAGAGTCAAGTCAGTCCGAAGCAAAGTGGGACAAGCGGGCCAAAAATGGCCGAACCGGCCGAATCAGCCGAAATGAGTCCAGAGGGTCCAAAATCAAATGGGACATCTGGGACAAATGGACGCGAAATGCCCGAACCGGCCGAAATGAGCACAAAGGGCCCAAAATCAAATGGGACATCCGAGACAAATGGAGGCGAAGTACACGAAGGAGGCGAAGGAGCCGAGGACCAATCAGAAACTGCCACGTGTCCTCACAAGAGAAAAGTCAAAAAGTCAAGGGGCGAGTTTTCAAGCACCGATCCGAACCAATGGGATAGTGCCATGTGTCCCAGCTAGGGCCCACAAGGAAAATTCAAAAGAAAGCCCACCGAAAGGTAGAGGAGAGAGAATTGCTCGACCAATCAGAGCCTGCCACGTGTCGTCTGGGCGGCGAAGCGCGGGAAAATATTTCGAAATCTGTCTTGGTCTGTTCCGTGCCCTAAATCTTCAGATCGCCATATATTTTGATCCAGAGCTCGGATTTCCACGTTCTTTATATCAACGGAAAGCTGTTGAGATGCTCTACATGATTCTGGGATCAACCTCGAGTTTTGGTGTAGTCTGAAGAGAGAAAATCAAGAAACAGCTCTGACGCGTGTGCACGGCCAGAAGTGACATTTCAGCGGCCAAATTAATGCAGAATGGGTCGCATTCTCCTCCAAATCGGTCAAAGATGGCAGCGTATGGGTTGGTAAGGTATCCTATGCCATTTTAATGTGTTGGCATTCAATGAGGAATGGGCTTACATGTTTTCCCACGTTTTCTGTCCCTTGGGCTCGACCCATGCAATGTAAAAGCCAGATTTGGCTCATTTTAAAAAAAAGGTTGTTCATTCTTTCTGCTCTGCTCTCCCTTCTTTTCTTCTCTAGGGTTGAAAATGGAGTTCGAACCTCCTCCCTTGCTCTGTAATGGCGTTTTTTCCTCTTACTAATGGAATGATGTTCTGTGTAAACTTCTGGAGCAACAAAACGTGTTTTGTGATGCATCTGTCCATCCTTTCTCGTTTTTGCTTGTTTTCTTCTTGCCTCTCTTCATTGCAGGTATTTGTGCATGTTCGAATGTTCATTGCAGGTTTGGAGCTGTGTTCATGGAGTTTTGGGACATTTTCTGTGTGAAATCTATCCTTGGGCCTGTGATGCATCTGTCCATCCTTCCCATTGCTCACCTCTCTTTGTCCCATGGCAGTTTTGATAGATGTTCAACATCCTCCTTCTCTGGTGTATCACCGTTTTAGTGTAGGATTTTGCTATTTTTTCCCTTCTCTCTCTCTCTCTCTCTCTGTCTCCTTGGAATGGTTAGATTAGGATTAGATTAGCTTGCCTGCACTGGAATAGCTTGTGGCAGGTAGTTTAGGAGCAGGAACCAGCCTTCTCTGGAGATTCCTCTCTCGGTTTCACAAGTCCCACGCTTGGAGAGAGGTTTCCATGTTGTGCAATCACACTGGATGCCTGAACATCAACCTAGAAGCCTGATGTGCATCCAGGGGTGCTGTGATTTTGCATCAACAGTAGCTAAGGAGTGATTTGAAAGAAAAGAAGACAAGGGTGTGTGAGGTTTGTATGAATAATGGCTTAGGGAGTAATTCATGAGTTGATCAACTTTGTTAGTAGGTAAATGAGACCAATGACATTGAAATATTGCTTCAAAATAGGGGTATAGAAAATTATCACTCTACATAACTAATGTAAAAAGTATGAAATCTTATTATTATATTATTTTTTAGAGAAGAATGGTTTCAATATAAGTGGAGTCTTGAGGTTACATAATATTATGACTCTAGGTTTCTATATCAAGAAAAATTTGGTCCAAGATGCACTAAAGGAGTTGTTTAGGGATCTAATCCCTAAATGTTGTGTGCAATCATTATATGGAAGAGGAAAGCTAGTTGGTGAGCATGATTAGTTGAGATGGATCAATAAATAGGTAATAATGATGTTATAATCTCATAATCCTAATTTTTTTTCATGTATGAGTACAATTCATAGCCCTATCCAAGTATGTACATTGCTCTCATGGTGAGAAAGAAGGAAAAAAATAGAGATTAAGAAGGCAAGACATAATTGCATGCTAGAATGATGGATTTGGTTGTTGTTTTCACTAAAGAAGGGTTCCAAATATGTTGAATTATATGTATACCATGATTTTTAGGTATGTACTTTGTCATCAATGTAAAAAAGGGGAGAAGAGTAGGTGGTCTTCTATCAATGATAAAGGGAAAGATTATTGACATTTGTGATATCAGGTGTTATCATTGATGTAAAATATCATTAATGGAAAAGATGATGATGGAGGTATGTTAGAAGGTACCTATTGTCCATTTTTGCATCGTTGCAAAAATCAAACAACTTTAAAATCTATGGGATGAGAAATGAAGACTGCGGAAGAATTTAAGTGTGATGCAGAAGTAAAACAAGAGCTAAAGGAAAAATTGTTAAAATCCACAGAGTGAAGGATAGGAACCAATGGAAGAGCTGAGAGATAAAGAAAATGAAGTCCTTAGATATTAGGATGAAACTACACCACATCAGAGGGAACATGGTGAAGTGGAGAAATTAGTAGAACTGCAGAACAGAGATAAAGCCACGAAGGCAAAAAGTTGCGTTGAACTAAAAGAGAGAGGCCACGTATCAACGGAAAACAACATTTTTCTATGGATAGATAAAATAAACATGAAATTTGATCTGATGGTTTGATCCTATTGAATCTAATACTCCTTGAAGAAAGCTCAACCTTCTTCATTCAAAAAAATCAAATTTCATGATTTAAGGAAGGTGGGCGAAGTAAAAGAAAACTCCCCAAACATGTAAAAGGTCTACTTATGATAGCTCAACCACCAGAATTAAATGCAGTATGGGGGTTGTTCCTTGTTCAAAAAGGCAATGGTGTAGGGATGCAAAAATTGTAGAATAATCATATCTTCTAAAAAATTTAATGAAGGTTGTTGTGGGGCGAAAAGAGGAATTCAAATTTCCCTCTCTTTCCTTCTTCTTTCTTTTTTCCAATTTTCTATATCTTGTAAAGTGATGCCATATTTTAATGTTCGATACTTTTGGAATGAGAGGGAAAAATATTATGTTGCAAAAGTATACTAGGGTTCACAAGCCTTTGGTGATATTTTTGTCAATGTTCTGCATCTTCCACTTATATCGTGATGATCTATGCATGATCTTTAAGCAATAAAATCTCTATTTTGATGGCTTGTTACTTCCTTGGCTATTGTTTTATTTCTCTCTCTATTACCTATCGTTAATTTGTAGGTGTGTTTTATGTGTTATTTAAGAATTTTATGTTCATTTTGCATCGTGAAATTGGAACCTAGGAACCGATTTCTCTATGAGGCTCTCGTTTAGCCCCTCTTCATTATAGTTTTCTTCAATTCTATTTCTTGTCAAAGTATTCATCCCCTTATTTTGGTGTTATCCCCTTCTCTAGTTTAGGTTTATGTTTTATGCATCTCCTTCTCACCCTAATCCCTTAGAAAGTTAGAGTAGAGATAAATAGTTGCATTTCAATTCCTAGGATGGTCTAGCAATAGAAGTAAGTAGAGGAAGCCGACCTTTCTCCGAAGGTCTATCTAAGTTTGAGTCCCACAAATTAGATGAAATCCCATGTTGTATCAAATCCTGAATCACCTATTATTTGGGTGTGGGTGAAATTTTTACCTCCAATAATACCCATTATGTTGATGACATGGAGAATCAAGTGATGACATGATTACATGAGTAGATTTAGTGAGATTGGCTTCACCTAACAAGCCTAATCAGGTGACCTAACTAGCTTAGGTGATGGAGCATGGTGAGTAGATCTGCATGGTGGATTAAGAATCATAATAGAGGCATGGAAAGCATGATAGTATTTTTTTTCAACACTCACATGATTCTTAGGGTACATGTACAAAATGAAGACCTTGTTTTAGGTACTCATATATACCTAGTCTAGGTGCTTGGAGGCCAAATGATGCATGAGGATGAGTTACAGAGACATGTGAGATAATGAAGGCATGTAGATGAGTGATAAATGATTTACCAAGGTTCTCAAAGCCTTTTGGAGAGATTTCATAATTAGTTATGAGGTTATTCTACTATGACCTAGCTTAAACCATGTAAAACCCTAAGGGATAGTCATGAAAATGAGATGAAAAATGAAGATACAGACCTATGGGAGATATGATGATGAATGGAGATGTTATTAAAGTATTTCATTATGTTGTGGGAAAAATTTCAGGTTTCCATGATGAATATTTGGCATGTTATGATGTTTTAGGTTAATCATGATACTAAAGAGTGTATTTTCCAGCTCGAATTGCAACTTTTGATGCTTGTTGTGGATTGTGTGTTTTGTATGGGACCTTGTTTATTTCAGGGATTTTTTTTAATTCATCTAAGATAACTTCAAAAATATAATGAGTTTGTTTCATCATCAGGGTTTTATGAACAAATTTTAAGAAAGTAAACTACTTTTTTTGAGTTTGAAACCCTAGCTCAAAAGCCGTAGGAGAGATCTTCTTATTAGGTACCCAAAATTTATTTTTATTTATAGTATGATTATTAGATGTTATATAGTACTCCTATATATTTCTATAAACGTGTTATAAAACATGTGACAGTTGTAGAACCTACTCAAATAGACAAGTTTATGAAGATATTCAATTTGAGGTAAAGTTGTCCAAAGAAGGTATGGAATAAATTGACAATGTTTTTATCCTAGGGGTTGTACTATATTTCCTTGATATTTTCATATCATGGTTGAATTTCTTGAGGGAAAAGTGTTCCCTATTTAAGAAGATGGGTCCTTGAGTCCTAAAGAGGAAGTTTCTAGATGTTTCAAAGATTGACCTGGTTGAAGGCCTTCTACTTGGATTTTGAAGGAAATGCAAGATCTTATGGAAAGTATATTCATAGTTAGTTCCAATGGTATATGGGTTGTATCTTTATGATTCAGTTTGAAAGGTGAACCGGGTCATTTAGTGAAGACCAAGTTTTATTATTTTTCAGGACATGATTACTCTGGCTAGAAGATTGAGGTAGAATTTGACTAATGGTTTGGATTGATTGATGCTTGTTATCAATTAGAGAGTGAAGAGGACTGAATTTTTCCCTAGTGAAGGAATTTCTAATTCTTTAAAATGAGAGAAAGTGTGAAAAATAGTTGAGTTTTCAAAACTAATTTCTAGGAAACTTTTTTTGGTGAAGTAGAAAGTGAGGGTGGTTTATTTATTTGATGTTTCATGAGGTATAGAAATAATGGATGTGTTACAAATTTCAGTGGCTTTCCAATTAGTGGTTATATGTCATATTTTTGGCACACTATGATGTGATATAGATTATGATAGGTGAAGACTAGTTCTTGAAAGAAGTTGGTTTGACAAGGATATGAGCCTTCTTCATATTGTTTATGAAAACTTTGATGGGTTAAAGTTAATGTGGGACTATGGATGATGGTTTTATGTCATATTTGACTTGTGTGAGGAATTTTTAGGATTGAATAATCATGGTGATGATTTTCAAGGTCTTTGGTGAACTAGGTGATGGGGTTTTGAGCAATGTTTTGGCTTGTTTGGTGTCTTGAAGCATGATTGACCTACATGGGTCCATCATAAGGGTTTTTTATGAATTTATTTTAATATTTTCATTTGGTTTTGATACTTGTGTAAAAAAACAAGTATTTTGTTTCAAATTGGAATTATTACTCTAGAAGGGGAAATTGTGAGTTGTATGTGAGTGTGTGAGAGGTTAAAGTCTATCAATTCTAAGATAAGAGATTTTGAATAATCCTAAGGAGTGTTAGAGATATTAATTGTAATTGTTTGCATTCAAATTATTCCAATTTTGAGTGATTTATAAGGAGGCATGTTTGAAGGAATTTGGAGTTGAATTTTGCAATCGCCATCAGCTGAGTTATTACAGAAAAAATTATTTGATATTCTTATCAAAATATTGTGTGATGTTTCATATTCATTTTAGTCTCTTGTTACCAGTAATATCAACAAGGGTTTATGGGTTTTTGATTTTTGTGGGGTTGGTGTCTCAATAAATAAATATCTTGTGATGTATATTATTAACTTGAGTCTATTTTACGAGTAATATCAATAAATTTTTCAGTGCCCGTTTTCTTCCCCTTGAGGTTTTATCACTTATATATTGTGTTCTTATGTCTCTTTCATTGTTGTGTTGATTTGATTAAATGCTAAACACACATTAATAAATTGTTAAATGGTTTATGGTTTGAGAAGCAAAAGTGAAATTGTCTAAATTTTTGTTAGGACTGATTCACTACATCCCACTCCATTTTTATTCCAAAAAGGATCCAAATATATTTTATGCAAAAATTCAGTGCAAAGAGGCCACCTTGTGTCAGTGCCCAAAGATTTTTTCCTTTTTTTTCTAAACAATATGTAACACTTTTCCCATTACGAAGTAGACTCCATTAGATTTCTAATTCATGGTATATGAGCTTCCTAAACTTCATGAGAATCCTAAAACCATACGATGAGGTGGAATATTTAATGAAATATGCACACTCTTTTTTCTCAAAAATTTCCTTTGAGGAAAATTTTCCCAATCCCATCCAAAATTTTCTAGGATGATTTATAAGTCAAGCCATCATGGAGAATACCATGATACCTTTCTTTTTTACTTTAACCGAGCCTTCAAAAATGATCCAATGCTCCCAAAACCTTTCTAAGAAGTTGATAATTTGAAATGAGAAATTTTGAAAATTTAGGTAATTTGTGTAGTTTTATCCAATTTGACCAGAGAGGGAAAATTTTAAATTGGGTTATAATATGAAATGTAATGAAATTTTACATGCCAACTATCGGCATGTTGTTGCATAGGTATTATAATTGATGCAAAACCTCATTAATGAAAAATTGGATGATGTATTAGGGTCAAGTGATGACAACATGGAGATTCAAGTATGTTCAGGGTTGTACATGTTGATTAATTGAGGATTGTTTGTTCTTGGAAGCCTATTCAGGTGATCTAGCTAGCCTAGGTGATGTTGTATGGAGTTTCAATATTTTTGGTTTCTTAAAAATCATTTTCAAATTATCATGAGTAGGATTAAAGAGTTCTTGGTCACTCATATGATCTTCAGGGTGTAGATACAAGTTGGTGACTATGTTTCAGGTGTTCATTTGGAGTAGGTATGGATGCTATGAGGTATGAGGATGAGTTATGGAGCTATATGAGCTCATGGATGCATGTATGTATGTGCATAATGATGTACCAGGTATGTTATGACCTTTTGGAGTGTTTTGTGATGATTTATAGTGTTCTTTTAGTTGACCCTAGCTTCTACAGTGTGAAACCCTAAAGGGTAGCTATGCAAGTCTCGGTGACTGGAAATATTGAGAGGTTATTATGAAATTATAATGATTGAATATGTTATTAGTTTATTCCCTTGTACTGTGGGAAAATTTTCAAGTTTTCATTATGATAATTTAGCAAGATATGATGTCTTTGGTCAAACAGGGTCAAGAACAATGTTATTCCTAGCTCGAATTAGAGCTTATGGTGCTCACCCTCAATCGTATTATTTCAAAGTGAAATTATAGAATTCATGGATGTTTATACATTGAGTATATAAGGTTTCAAAAAAATAATTAGGTCATTTCATTGTCAAATTTTTATGAACAAATATTAAGAAGGTAAACAATTATTTATGAGTTTGAAACCCTAGCTTGAAAGAGGTTTAAGAGATTTAATTCATAATTTTCCATAATTTATTAATATTTAATTTATTATGTTTAAAAAATTTAGAGGAATCCTTCATATTTTCATAAAGGTATGGTAGAGATTATGGTGATGAGTGGACCCCACTCAAACATGTCATTTTCTGAAGAAGTTTAGTTTGAGACAAGGTTGTCCAAAGGAGTTGAAAAATAAATGGAAATTTTTTTATTATGTGAGTTTTTATTGATGTAAAAATAGATTTTAAGTAATGAGGATGCATGAAAATGGTGAAGTGTTCCCTATTTAGGTTGACTGGTCAAAGGGCAGTTTTGGAGCAATTAGAAGCAGTATTTAATAAAATGAACATTGCAAGAGCTACAAGAATAGTTAGGAGGTCATTCAAATTTTGTTGGAAAGATAATTCAGATATATTTCTAGTGATTTAATTTTTCCTTCATAATGATTAGTTTTACTATGGTTTTTTAGGTAAGCTTGTGGAAAATAATATTTTTGGCTATCCTAGATTGAACAATATGTAATGAAAGATTGAGTTGGTTAGAGCATGATATGGAATTAGCGATGCTTGATATCACCTATAATGTTAAGAGGGATGGATTTTTAATATAATTAATTCATTTATAGATCTTTAAAGTGTCAGGAAGGGTGCTAACCAGTTTCCTTTTGGAAACTTCTTTTTGGGAAGCTTGATTTGGTGACGGAAAATTTTTATGTAGCTTGAACCAGTGGATGTTTCATGAACTCTAACTTGTTTAGGAGTGTTATAAATGTATTTACATTTCTATTTAGTTGTCAAATGCTATAGTTGAAGTGATATTTTATGATCTTGAAAACAAAAGGTGAAGATAGGGTGCTAGAAACAGGTGTTTGGTGAAGGCAATAAGCCACTGGGCCCATTAAATGAAATAATATAATTGGTTAATGATAATTTTGAGAATTTATGATGTTTAAATGTTATTTTAAACATTTTTGGTGATTTTTATATCATGGATAAAAATAGTTTTGGCATAGGATATTTTTCACAATCTAATGCATGGGTTTTGAAGATTTTTGGCGCATGGAAGAAGGATTTTTTCTAGGCCGAACCATGTGGGTTACTTGTATCTATTATAAAAAGTATATGGGATTTTATTATGATGTATTAGTCATGAAAAACAAGGGAAATTTTTTTGGTTTGAATTTTAATTAAGAAGGATCTTATAAAAGCATAATTTTAGGTGCTTTTATGAGCTAGTGGCGTCTATGCAAGAAGTGTGACCTAGGTGTGTGATTTTTTAGGTGTGTGAGTATGAATTGAGATAATATAAAGTTTTTGATAGGTATAATATTGATGGAAATAATGTGTGAAATATTTTTAAGATTTTAAAAGTGAAAAAAGTTAAGAAGTGTGAGAGATTGAAGACCTTGGGTTTGAATGAGGATTTGAAGAAGTGTGATTTGGGTCATTGGTCTCTATTAGTTGTGGAAGAAATATATCATACATAATAAAATAATTAGCTGGTTGATTGGGTTCTTGATAATATTGGGTTTTGTATCCTCCTTGTGGAGTCGGTTCTTCACAAAATTAGAGGTTAGTGCTCCTTGTAGAGTTCTAGATCTACTAAAATAAGGATTGGTGCTCCTTGTGGGGTTTGTACCTCACTAAAATTTAAATATATAAATATAAGGATAGTGTTTTAGTGGTTTTTCTTCCCCTTGAGAATTTCCCACATATATCTTGTGTCTTGTGTGTAATATCTTATTAATGTTTCATTGCATATATGGTATTTAATGGTCTGCACACATAAATGAATGTTTTAGTTATTTTGTAATTTGAATAAGCATCTAAAATATAATTTTGTTTGTAAGGGCTTATTCACCCCCCTCATTCCATTGAGCTTCCAACAATTGGTATCATATCAAGTCCTTTTGGATAAGTTTAACAGCTTGAAAGGAGATCCTTGAAGCACCAAATTGCGAGTGGTAGAGTCATTTGCAAGGCACCAATGTTTGATGGAACAAAATATGCATTTTGGAGTCTAAGTACGAAGACCTACATTATGTCTCAAGGGTTTGATGTTTGGAAGATGGCTATACTGCTCCTACCACTCCTCCTACTAGTAAATAAGACAAGGATATATATGAACATAATTCTAAGGCCTTCAATGCTATCATTCATGGTCTTGGAGAATATGAATTGGGAAAGGTAATGCATTAAAAATCAGCAAAGGAAGCATGGGAAAAATTGAAAGTTCTTTATGAAGGTGACTCAAATGTAAGAATTGTCAGGCATAATTTTTTTAGAAATCAGTTTGAATCTCTTAAGATGAATGATGATGATTCTATTGTTGCATATTTTCTTAGATTTGACAAGGTTGTCAATAACATAAAAGGGTTAGGAGAAGATGTGAAAGAAGTAGTTGTTCAAAAGGTGTTGAGATCTCTAACTCCTAGATATGATTCCAAAGTTTCTACCATTGAATAAGCCAAAGATTTTACCACCTTGAAGACGGATGATCTATATGGTACTTTGACTCCCTGTGAGATGAGGGTGATTAATTCTAAGATATCTAAGAAAGATATAACCTTAAAAATGGATAATATGGCAAAGGACAAAAATGTTAAAACTGAAGATACCTCTCAAGATCTAGATTATGAAGAACTATTTGTCATGGTTGCTAGAAGAATGATAGTTGAAACTAGTAAGTAAAAGGGTAAAATCCCTTCCAAAATATTTTCTTGTGGTAAAATAGGTCATTTTTTTGCTAAATGTCCTCATAGACATGATAAGAAAAATCAGAAGTATGATAAAAATAAGAAAGAGTTTAAAAATGTTGATTTCAAGAAGAAAGGTAAGAAGAGTTTTCTTACAAAGAAAGAGGTCTATTCCTCTGAAGCAAGTAGTGATGTTGATGGATCTGATTCATAGATTAACTCATATCGCAAATATTTATGTGATGAGGTAATTTTCATGACAAAGGAAGCTATGAGATCCTCTAGTGGAGGTTCTTATTTGTGGGGTGATGTTACACCTAATTATTGCAAGGAAAATGAAGGATATGATGATGGTTTAAGGCTTGATTTGGCATGTGTTAAATCAAAACTATAACATGCTTAAAATAACAATAATAAATTGACTACACAATTCAAGGAGTATGAGGAAAGGATATAAGAACTTGAAGGGAAACATTGGGCCATTACTGAAAAGCTTGATGAAACTGTGAGAAAGCTAGAAATTCAAATTAGTAACATTACTCTTAAATTGAAATCTAAGGAGGTAGAAGTGATCATTCTCAACAAAGAGATCTTAGATGTTGTAAGTAAAATGAAATCATTTCATAAATTTTAATAGAGTACTATGACTCTTGATGATCTCTTGAGCAATAAAAAATATGCATGTGACAAATTTGGTTTAGGCTTCAAATATGAAGTCAAGGACGATAAGATGAAGCAATAAGACCTAGTTTATTGCAAAGAATAAGGTGAACCAAGAAATAAGGAAAGAAAGAAGGAGATCTACATCAAAGATAGTGATAATTCCAAGACAATTAGGAATCCTAACACCTTAAGGTATGAAAAAGCCTTTAATATTTATTGTTATACATGTAATGGATTTGGGCATAGGGCTAAGGAATGTAGAAGTTATTATAGATATATTCATTCATGGAGAGACCATAGAAGTGATCTTGCTAAAGATGTTATATGTTACAAGTGCAATGAGATAGGCCATGTTTCTACTGTTTTATTGAAAGATACATCTAGACATGTTGATGGGTTCAAGAAGAAGAACGCGGTGGTATGTTGCAGTTGTAATCAGGTTGGTCACTAGGCAAGAGACTATAGCTTTGGGTTTTCAAGATAAAATCAACATGTTTAAGGACCTAGAGTTCAAGGAGATAGCTTTCAAAGGCCTAGAATACATGATAATGGTCCAAGAAGGACTTGGGAACCAAGAAGAAATCGTGATGCTTCATCAAGGGTAGTTATTGACAGAAGACAAGTCATAAATTAGACTTTTGATAATAAAAAAGGAGATGTAATTTCATAAGTGTGTAACAGGGCTTGGGACCTCTTCAAGATCTTCTTCTAGGTCATCATGGTGTTCATATATCTCTATTATGCTTCTTGGAGATATATTAGTGAAAATGGAGCATTGGAGTTAGAAGTAATTGTTTAGGTATGTGTGTTATTCCTCCATGTTCATAAGGTATGTCCTTATTTGTCTTTAAGTGTGCTCTTATGATTTGTGTTTCACCTCAAAGTAATGTGATAAAATAGATAAGGATAATGGGTGTATAGGAGGAATACCTATGATTCTGTACACAATGGTGCATGTGTGTAGAATGTTGACCAAGCTGATTATGAGATCTTCCATTTGGCTAGGAGGAACAACCTATAAGAAACACAACAAGAAAAAAAAATAACATTAACAATATAGGTTGGTGAATTTCCTAGCAAGATTTAGATCTAGGAAAGTGAGGTGAATCCTAGAAGGTTTTCAATCCACTTTCAAACACAATTTAATGCAACAAATAACATGAAATAATTAAATCCTATTGTAATGGTACGATTTAGTTGTCTCGTGTTAATACAATAAGTAAATTTAATTTAACAGACAAAGTTACGATTAAATATGGAGGGAGGTGGTAGGCTACTTTGAGTTTGTAGGTCTGATAGAGGTTGTAGGTGAGGTTTGGGTGAAATTTCGTAAGGTTCTGGGATATTTGGGAGAAGTTATGAGCTCACTGTTATAAGTAAAGTAACCAGTCACAGATACCGGTATCAGTTAGGAGACTGATTTTGGTATTGGAAAATAACTGACGACGGTTGGGTGACCGATTGTCGGTAGGGGCAATATGGCAAAAATATCAAAAATGGGTGTTTTGGGTCTCTCTGTGATTGCATAGAGAGTTGAGGGGGTTCATGAAGGATGATTTGATTTTTGATAGGGCTCAACAAGGGTGGTAGAGGTGCTAGGATGGGTGAAATAATTTAGGTTGATGGAATAGGTGGTAAACATGTGAAAGGTGGTATTCAGGAAAGATAGGGATCAAATGAAAGAAGTAAATGAAAGACTTAAGATCAAAATAAAATATTAGAAAATAAGAGTGAATTAATTATCTGGTAGTCTATATATCTGAATATGGTTGTTGGTGATGAGCATTCATGGGAGATACAGGAATGTGTCATAGTGCAGCGGGCAAACAGAGCCTGTGTGCTCTATTGTGATGATCCATATAGCTGTGGATGAGATGATTGGATGTTGGTGAAGGCCTGGTAGTGATCTGGTTCATTGCTCTAGTATCTTGAATGACTTGAGAGTTAGAATGTCCAAAGCTTAGGTGAATGAATGAATTGAAGAACCCATGCAAAGAGTAATAAACTCTTATTTAAGGATAACTGATGATGGTTAGGGAAATAACGCCGAACAAGGGAAAACCAGTGTCGATTAGGGGGAAATGGTCAAATTGGCTACAAATGGCTTGATTAATCCTAGATTTTGTGTGTTTCGAAATTTAGTCTTGGGTCATAAGTGGGAGCTAACTCTATATATAGCGGAAGATTGGTTGGAGAGATCATAGGTCATAATGGTTAAGGTTAGAACAAGTCCTAGTTGGTTAGGGAGTGTGGGGACTTGGTCTTAGCCATTAATGAGGTTGGAATAGTTCTAGGGTGAGGTAGCTAGGTGAGATGGATATTAATCTAATTAAATTAATTAAATTAATTAATAGTGTGAGGATTAATTTAATTAGGGGTGATTAAATTAATACCAATGTGGGGAAGGGGGCCATGGCTAGGCATATGTGATGAATTGATGAATCAAAAGGGGTTAAAGGGCTTTTGACCTAAATTTGGTGTTTACATTTTACCCTTTTTATCATGTAGCTTGTATTGATAATCGATGCTAACAAAAACATGAGTTGTTTCCCCAAGTATGGGTGATGTGATCCCCCTCAAACTTGGAGATGTTGAAGGAGCGGGCTGAATCTATGATGAGTTTGATAAAATGGTAGGTGGAGAAGAAAGATATGGTAGGTTTTAGGCATAAGAAAGGGTTATTTTGGGTGTAGCTAATAGGTGTGGGAACTCAAATGCATGCACACATATAGAATGTGACAAGGAACGAGACTAAAGAGCTCATAAAATCTACATCATCAAAGGTCGATAGTTTATCCAAACAAGATTGATGTGATCCAAGTATCCAAGGTATATGATACGGTCCTGAAACACAACTAGGCTAGGTGTCATAACGGGCATTAGGTGTGTTCCAAAGCACCAATAGTTTTTCTCTGGGCAAGATAAATACCATGACATAAGGGAAGGAAAGGGTAGTAAGGAAAACAACATGAGTAGCATCACCGCAATGTATAGCGAGTTGGTGAATTCGAGTGTCAAATGGGCAGGCTTGGGTTGGGTTAAAAGGTAAGGTCGTAGGTAAGGCCAAGGTCAAGGTAAAAACATGCCCCAGCTGATAGTGTGGTTGGGTGTTAGGTAATAAGGAAATTAGGTAGGGTTACAAGGCTTGGGTGAGGTTGTGGTTGTAAGTATATGGTTTTAGGTAACAAAAATGAGGGTAAATGAGATATAGGCTGGTGGTAAGGTGACCAACACCAGTTGAAGGTGAGACTACACCGGTAAGGATAACTTGTGCCGGTCCATAAGGGCATGAAACTGACATCAATCAAGTCGTATTGGGAGTTAAAAAGTAAAATCCATGTATTACTGATTCATTTTTTCTTTTCTACTTTTGGAAAATGACAGGAGATAATATTTAAGAGGAGAAAAATGACAGAAAGGGTCCTTTGACTGATTTGGTGAGTTGGGATTGGGTGATTAGAGTACGGTTGACGGGCCCGTAAGCTCAAGACAAAGGAGTGGATTGGTTGAGAACTGAGTAGTGGATTTAGACATGGTAAAGGCTAGAAAGGGAATGAGAGAACCGCTAGTTCAGAGATTGAAGATCCCACCATGGCGATGGAGGCGAGTAAAGGTAGGAGTCAATCCTCTTGTGTGGTTTTCGATTAAAACTAAAGTAGAAAATTGAAAATTTTGGGTTTTATATTCAATTTTGAAATTTGGGTAATAAATGATGAAATTGGATATGGGGAGGTCCAAATGTAGGTTAAATATGGTGATAAATGAATGTGGCTGGGGTTTTAGTGTTGTGGGTAGGTTTTAGAAAAATATGGACATTAGGGTTTGGCCCTAGAGCTGAACCATTGAGTGATGTCATTCAGAGAGAACCCAATGTCGATTAGCTTACCGACATTGGTGGGGTAAAAGGGGTGATAGGTACCAATCAGGGTGACCGGTGCTGGTCACTATAAAAAGTGACCAAGGCCTAAAAAGGAGGTTTATATGGCAAAAATAAATAAGAATGTAATGATAGGATACATGGGGGAGCAATGAGGTAGGGGTAGATAGAGTAGGGGCATATTATGATAGAATTATGTGGGGTTAATGATGAATGTATTTATGAATGGTTAGGTTGTAGCTGCAATTCATGTCAAATTTGTGAAGGTAGGAAAGTCATGTGAAATTGTGTAGGTAAAGTAGAATATAGGGTAGGTAAGATAATTAGGTAGAAAATAGATAGGATGAAAAAAATGTATGTGGGATGGGACTAGGTAGGAGTGAATAGATGATTAAGAAGAGGTAAGTTCTTGAAAATTTAAATTGGTAATGATGTAGGCATGTCACCAATTAACTATGCGGGACAAGGTGCCACCTTTATTGGTATAGATCCGAGCTAGCGTCATGGAGGATTAGTGGGACCATATGAGAGATGTTGGGCTTGCTAGTGTGAGGTGATACCGGCGCATCATACAGGATCACAATTTGATGGTCAATATCATCAATAGATGGGAATTAGTGACCAATACCTTCCTTCTACCCACCAATAATATGACTATCATGTTGGAGGATGTGTACAGGATTTTGTGGCTACCGATTATGGGGGAGCCCGTGTATCGAATTTCATCGATGAGGTGATGGAGACTATGGTAACATTATTTGGTGAGGTGGTGGGTGACCTGGGTGAGTACAGTGCTAGCATCAGCTATGGAGCTATGTACACTACACATTCAGAGGAGACCGAGTGGGTAGTATTGATGATGGTAACAATGGGTTGTTATGCACTCCCAAATTCAGAGGGTAGAAGATTTCCCCAAGCACTGATGAGGGACAAGACATGATTGAGGAGTGGGTTTATTTTACGTGGGCATCTTCCTACTTGGTATAAATAAATAGGGAGTTATGGACATATCAAAGGATTCGGCGATATGGTATTTGTTGTACGTATTTACTGCACTGCTGGGCCTATGACCACATAGTTATTGTGCACCCATAGGTACTTTTGACACATGATTGACATTAGGGTATCATGAGAGATGGTTATAGGAGATGGGTGTCAGTAGGGGCTCATCCGCAGATAGAGGAGGCATCACACGATATAACTTATTATAGGTAGATGTTAGATATGCGATGGATATTGTATAGCGGCCATATGTGGATTTTCTGTCTTATGGAGATATGACAGATGAATTGAGAGGATTACACTTGATAAGATGGATACAAGGGAGGCATGTCGATGAACACGTGATGATTCTAGTGGACATATTTTGATGCCAATTTGGGTTGTATCAGGACGTAGTTCCATTATTTCCTCAGTATCGTAGATATGATATGGAGATACCTTTTTCTCCACCACATCCAGCGGATCCTGCAGGGCAGGAGGAATAGGTAGACGATAAATGTATTGATGATGTAGGTACCATAGACACATACAATCACTAGTGGATAGTGTATCTATAGGAAGCACCGCCATGGCCATGCCATCCAGATGTAGCTACAATGATAGTACAAATGGATGCTCTACAAGGGCAGGTCAATGATTTACAGTTGCATCTCACATAGGTATAGGTGCAGGTGGTCATGATTTAGGGCAAGATGACTAGATTACAAGGACAACTTTCTCAAGAATAGGATTAAGCTGCCACATAGCCTTTGGTAGATTATGGAGGACATGTAATAGCTTTCTAGGCATAGGTGACGGGGTTTTAGGCCCAGATAGTCACCCTATAGGGGTAGTTAGCCACATCACAAGCACAAGTGACTACATTACAGACACAGGTAGTTGTGTAGGCACCCACCATATAGGGACCAGTACAGGGGCCACTTTTATTGGGATAGGGTCCACAAGTTGGGGTGAGAGTGATGGCTCCTCCTTAGGTGATATCTATGGCCACCTAAAAATATGTAGTATCAGAGGTGAGGTATTATTAGGAATGATTGTTAGAGGTGGGTAAACATGTTATGTCTTACACTGAGCACAGACCATAGTAGGAATCCAATGCAAGGACTAGCTCATGGACACATAGTTCAAGTAGCTCAAAGAGTCATCATCCACATAGGCAAGGTGAGAGAGAGGTTACAACTTAAGGCGACAGAGGCAGGTGAGACTACTGGAGAGATGATAAGCGGGTGGAGACCAAGACTAGATGAGGATATAGGTGAGAGGAGTAGGGGAGATGAGCCTTCATGATGGATGATAGAATTTGATGATATCTAACATTGTATTTTAATTTTTGACATATATACCTACCTGCGTGTCAAAGATGTGAGATTGTATATGAGAGTTTTTGAGATACTTGTATTTATACGTGTATATTCAAAGTATTGATATACAAACCTTCGATATGATGCATTTGGTTTATTTCCATCATATTGCTTTCATGGAAACTAGATGTGCAGGAATGGATTTATAATGATGTATGGTTAGTTTCATTTCGATTATATTGATGTGATGGAAAGTAGATGTAGGCATGGTTGAGTTGAAGTTTTATATGGTTGAATGAGTTAATTGCTAATGTTGTGATGTTATGGAAACTAGATGTTTAGGCATGGTTGAGTCAGATGTAGGCATGGTGGAGTCAGTATGGAGTGTAATTATATTGGTGTAATGAAAAAAATATGGTTTAGGAATGGTTGAGTTGAAAATTTCCAAGTTATTGTTTTTATGGAAAGTAAATGATTTAAGCATGATTTGGTTGATGTTATTTGTGAAATAAAATGGTGTTATGGTGAATTATTTAAATTTCCAATGTATTGATATTATGAAAACTAGAGGATAGGTATGGTTGAGTGTAATTGTGTTTTGATTTAATTTCCAAGTTATTGGTTTGGTGGAAATTAAATGATGATGTCCATAGGTGATGTCTTTTTTTGTTTTAGGTTAACTTCCAAATTATTGTTTTTTATAGAAACTAAGTTTTTGTTTGATGGGGGAAAATATGAAGGGGTAAAAGATTTTCCAAGCTAACCTCAAAGGGCCCCATGCCCTAATATTGTTTCCTACATAGCCCTTGCGAAAGGGACATCAAGCCAATGTAGTTCTCCCATACAGATAGTGAAGAATAAGATGAGGTGGGTGAGTAGATTAGTGAGTTTATGTATGGTTAAATTTACCTATGATATTATTTTGGTGATTAGATTGATGAGTAGATTATATGGTTTATGTATGGGAAAGGTAAGTTACACATGGTTATGTCTAGATTTATTAGGTATGGTTGTGTCTAGGTTGTTTATGCATGGTTGTGTCTAGGTTGTTCAGAAAATATAGAATGTGTAAGATGAGTTGATTGAAGTACATGATGAATGTAAATTTATGTGAAAGGAGAAGAAATCTTAGAAACTAAGTGTTGAAAGTCTTTTCCTGTGTAGAAGAAGCAATAGGTAAGCAAAGGGGAAAATGGTAAAATAGGTGAAAGTGCTCCATAAGTGACAAGAACCATTATGGGCATACCAAATATATGCTTCTGAAATTAATCCCCTATAGGTATTGCAAGATTGAACATTCTAGGGGTGAAAGAAGTTGCATGATCATGAAGTGTCACATGTGTTCCACATCCCTTAAGTAGGCAGAAGAAAATAAGAGAAGGTAAGGTGGAGTGGTTTTTGTAGTGTAATCTTATTGTGGGACAAAATTTCCCTTCTGCCAGATACCCAAAACCAGAATAGGCAATTCCATGACCAAAATTTTGTTATTTTTATTAATTTTCTTTGCTTTTTCTTTCATAGACTGATCAATACGGGAAGTCTATGTTGAGATAAATAGGTTATCCTTGAGGTCTTCTTGAAACTGATCAATGCGGGAAGCTCCATAATTATATTTTTTAAGAGATACAAATTAGTCTTCTTTTTTGGATAGAATAATTACAACAAATGGATAGATTTTTATTGTTGTCCTTCAAGGGAGCAGTCTACTTATAACAGCAAGAAAGAGAGGTAGATTTATTTTTTAGGAATTCATCTATTTGCGATAAATTTGAATCAAGTAGTAGAGTTTTTTGTTATCCCATGTATCTATATTTTATTTTCTTTTTTATTTTTGAACTTGTAGTCATGGAAAAGACTATAAAAGGAGTATAATCCTCTTGTATGAAGGAAACACCATAGCACGAGACATGTTAGCTATTCAAGAGAGATTTCAAGTGACAAACAACCATGGGATTCCATCTTGAAAAGGATGAAAAGTATCCATGAGATTCATGCCATGAGTAGAGCCGTGATACTCATGTTGAAGATAAGGATGAATGGTGATGGATAATTATATAATTTTGTTTAAGTCATTGGTCCTTGAAATAGGTAAGTGGAAGGAGAGGTTTGCTAAAGGGATGAGCATGTAAGTAACATAAATTGATGTTGTACTTTATTCAACAATATAATGGGAAAAGATAGAAGGCATTAAGGGACTCAGGTTTGGGTTTACCTTCAAGAGAAGATAAACGATAGGCACTTGATCCATAGGTATGGGTGATAATGTAGTGTCTAAGCCAATTAGGAACACATTTTCCTCATTTTCTTTTCTCCAGTTTGGTTACATGTTGATTTTATTTTAGGACAAGATCGCTGACCTTGAAGGTTTTCTCATGAACTCATTTTTTGTAGGCACATTTAATACATTTTTGGTAGATTTGAAGGTGTTTGAGAGCATTTAAATGGCATTCATCTAATAACTCAAGATGTGTCAAATGGTCTTGGTGAAATTCATCATCATTTATAATATATTCAAGTGAGATATGAAGAGATGGAATTTGGAGTTTGAGAGATGGGACTGTATTTGTACCATAGAATGAAGAGAAAGGTGTGGCGGTGGTTGAGGTATGGATGCTAGTGCAATAAGCCCATAAGTTGAAAGGAATGTGCTTATGCCAATCCTTACCAGTATCATCAATGAATTTTATGAGAATTTTTTTAAGGGGTTTTTTAGTTGATTCAGCTTGACCATTGGTTTTTTGGATAATATGGTGAAGAGAACTAATTTGAATACCAAAGTTATCACAGAGTTTGCGTAGAGTCTTATTTTTGAATTGTTTACCATTTTTAGTGATGAGGTGATGAAGAACACCAAAATGAAAAAATGATGTGATGGTTAATGAATTTGCATATTTTCTCCACTTTGGTAGAAATGAGATGGATGGCTTCCACCCATTTAGTGTAGTATTTGTTTTTTTTTATGATCCATTGATGACATTGATAAGAATTAGGGTTAATCTCTTTGACGAGATCTAAACCCCATTAGGAGAAAGGCCAAAATTCCCTGGCAACTTATAAAGTGTGACTTAGGGTGTGGTGAATATTAGTGTGGTGCTAAAACTTCACACAACATTTGACATAATCGCAAAAATCCTAGTTAAGGGTTGGCCAGTAATAGTTGAGTCAAAGAATATGTTTGGAAATAGTGTGGCCACTAAAATTTCCACCACTAATCCCATCATGGATTTGTTTAATGGTGTAAGGAATTTCATAACTAGTGAGGCACTATAGGAGGATACCATCAAAGCCAAATTTGTAAGAAGAACCCCCATGATGACATAATGAAAGACCTTTTAGAGGAAGGCTCTCCTACCATTACAAGTGAGATCTAGAGGTGGGATTGAAAGGGAGAGATAGTTAGCGTACTACTTATAATAAATATCGCATGGATTGGTTTCGAAGCGTCTCACAAATTTTATGTCATGAAAGAGATAAGAAGGTGTCTGCAACCATTATACTGTGAAAAATATTTTAGACTCTAAAGGTTAGGTAGGTATTTGTGAGGCTAGGCAAGCCATGGTATCCAAAAAGTTGTTAGTGGATCATTGAAAAGTTTGAATGTTGTAATTATAAAAAGGTAGTAAAAATCATGTCGATGTGATGCTTATAATTTTGAATTATTTTATTACAACACTAGTATAAACCATTGACTTGGTTGAAAAACAGTTGAAAATCACCAAAGATATTAATGGTCTTAACATCTATGGAAATGGTAGTTTGGAGACCTAACATGAGTGCTTCATATTGAACCACATTATTGGTGCAATTGAATTCAATTTTGAAAGATAAAGGCATAGGATATCCTTCAAGAGGAATGAGAATAACACCTACACCACCCCCACGTTGAAATTTAGAACCATTTAAGAAGAGGGTCATTTGATAAATGGTTTCGTCTAGGGACAGAGTGTAGATAGATTCATCAGGAAAATTGAAGTTAGAAGATTTATTTCCGAAAAGAGGTGCATCCGCAAGCTGATCCACAATGGTTTTTCCCTTAACAATTTTGTTATGAATGAATTCTAGGTCTCGATCTACAAAGAGCATGAGTGAACGTGAAACACGTTAGTGTTGATAAGGCTTAGCATATATATAATGTAGGGGGTTATTTTAGGTGACAAAGAAATTTTTGTGGTTAAGTAGGTAGTGACAAAGTTTGGTGGCAACAAAGACTAAGGATAAGAAAAGATTCTTAGTGTGAGTATATCGAGTCTCATAGTGTAAAAGAGTACAAATTATGTAATAAACCACTTTCTCCATGTGTTTCTCATCGTGATGAGCGAGCATGACACCTAAGGAATGGTCAGTAGAGGACGTGTAAAGGTAAAATCCCCTACCCCTTGCAGGTATCCACACTCAGATATGTATATCATTATCAGGTCCTCTCCTTTGGACTGCATTCTTCTACATTCACCGCAAGCACTCCAAATGAGGGGTGTCATCTATTGGGTGAAAAAATAACCCCTACAACAGCTCAAAGCTATAGTATAACACAATATAGTATAAAATGGCATAGGAACATAGTTACAGATTGGCTCCAAATTATAATCGGGCCTAAAACACAAAGCAGACACTCATGCCCAAACCTGAACAGTAGACTCTTGTGTTCCCCTGGGCACTCGTTTCCTGGGGAAAAACATTCATTTTCTCACTTTAGCATAGTTTATAGCACTCTTTAGATTAGTTCTCTAGTACTTGGAACTTGCCTCTAGGTACAAAATTTAGTCTATCAATCACTTTTCAATTACAATCAGAATAAATCATGGATGTTCCATTTGCAGTGGTGTTTATTCTAGGATTGTTATGGAATGAGATAAAATTTAGACCTCTCTCCCCAACAATCTTCTCTTGGTGTGAGATTGCCAAAAAAATCACTTTTGGCATGAGATCACCCAAAAAACTCACTCTTGGTGTGATATTGCCCAAAAACCTCACCATCGGCATTCAAATGGAACAACTCTAAGAAAACAAGATAATTTTCTATCTCATACTCTCTTACATATCAAGTGCACAATTTTCTTTTACACACTTTTACATTCTTTACTTACTTATACACACATGTTACCCTATTTTTTCATACACAAAACTTTTACTACTCTCTTAGTCTTATTTTTTTAGGTTCATCCATAATAAGCAACAAGAATTAGCTCAAATCAGCAAGCACAAGCTCCGGAAACATGATATTATGCATAAAATTCACCCCTAGGGTCTACTTCCCTTCCCTAGTCTCCATGCTTCACTTTGTAATCACTTCACACTTTACTTGTTTACTCAGCACGCTATCGAAAACACTCTTCTATATAGGATCATAAGGTACATATCTTCTATATACTTTATGCTATCAAGTATTCACTCGACATAATAAAGTGGTGGAAAATGTAAACATAAAATCTATGCACTTTGGTACATTTCTAGGTCTTAGATCATACTAATATGTGCATTATTTCTAAGAAAGAAAACTAGTAATTGACAATATCTTTTGGGCCTTTTGCTTTGTTTATTATACTTTTATTGACCTTACACACCCTACAACCCTATTGGTATTTGACTAATTTATATTTTATGGCCTTAGACACTAGCACCCATTTAGGACAGAAGCTCTCAGGTGATCCTTCCACATCTGGGTGCTCCTGACCCTTTCTAGTCATTTCTCACTCTTTGGGTATCTTTTACTTCTTGGGCATATTTTACACTTTTGGATTGGCCTTCTAGTTTTAAATTACAAAATTCAAACAAGGGAGTCATATATATATACATAATTATAGCTCTCAAATAAAGTTCCAAGCACTAATCATTACAAACCATCACATAAGCTTTCATCCAAAGGAACAAGATCGCCACAAAGCATTCATCTAGTACATTCACTCAAGGGGCAAGGGCTGCATTTTTATTCATACACAACATAGGAGGGGAAGTATGTTTTATTCCATCCCACACATTCTATATATTTTCTAGATTAAATATCTATCCCACTATCATTTTACAACTTGCACAAGGGTATATTGTGGCATCATTACACATACTTACATACATAACTACATGGATTATTAAATGTAGTGTAGTGATCGGTACTAAGTTCACTCTTCGGGTGACCACCGAGGTTAGTCTGGCTCCAAATTATGCATCTTTATTTTTGGATTTGATGTGGTTTATGGACATGTGCAGCTAGGTATATTTATTTTTAGGTTACATGTGTGAATAATGTTGTTGTGAAAAATCCAGAGCGACAAACAAAGATCAACAATGAAGTTCCTCATATGCAAAAATATCATAACCTAAGCATCTGGGTGGAAACTAACACCCATATCTAATCACTAGTGCCCGAACACTCCAATGGGTGATTTTATCCTACACATTTATGGGTTCTAGAATCTCCAATGAGACCTGAAGACACTCTTATCATTCTGTTTCAGCAGTTACTCAGTCCAGAACACTTCATAATCACTCAAAAATCAACTGCATCACTATATCTCCTCCTCTTGATTAGGGTTACATATTGTACAATCTTGGTTACTTGTGCCTTTACTATATATTACCATCATATATAATTCATTAGTCATTACTATAAAAATTATTAGGGTGTGTAAGGTCAATAAAATTATAAGAGACAAAGAAAAAGGCCCAAAAGACATTATCAATCACTAGTTTTTTTCTTAGGAATCATGTATATATTAGTATGCTCTAGGACCTATAAATATACCCAAGTGCATATATTTTGTGTCCACACTCACCTATATTCACCTCATGTACCCCAAATGAGTGGAGGTAATCATTGAGTGATTATTTCACACTCTCAATAGTCTAGAAACTAAACACATAATGGTACATAATAAAATTTTACCAAAAAAAGAGTTAAAAATTGTTCATAATTATGCTTGGGTAAAAACTATCATGTGGAAATAAGCACCCAGATTAGACAGGAATAGTGGGAGCTAGTGTCCCACTTGGGTGGTTTTGTCATAAGGGGAAAAATAGGTACTTTACATATGCAACAGGTTCTCAGTGATATGTTTTCTCAAAATCCAACAAGAGATGCTCAAATATAGTTTACTATCCAGTACAAAGAAACAAAATTAGTGCCATGTTTCATACTTCTATCAAGGGAACTAATTACTCTTGTTTCTCATATTGCATACTTTGTACCAATATCAAATAAGGAGTGACACCTAGGGAATATGCATTGATAGTGATATTCATGGAATAATGTGTCATTTGTGGCTAGTTACTATTGGGTTCGTGACCTTATACAGTGGAACTTATCTATGGGGAAGATTCAATGGGTGGAGAGAAAATCTAACAACTCTCCCAACACTCTTCCTTGGGTGATAAGTTTCCTAAATCCTCAGTATATTCACATTAGTTCAAGAATTGATCACTCTCAAATCTTTCAACCATCTCCAAGGAAACAAATACATAGGAACAATTCTATCCTTTCTCTAGCGACATTTAGGTGTATTATATCCTTGATTCACTTGTTTTTCATATGCATTTATATTCAAGTTTCTCTAAGTTAAAGTTCAATTCCATTTACCATGAGCATTGACTACACTTTTCTTTTTTTTCAAGTTTTTCCTTATCCATATAAAATTCATAAACACATGGAACAAGGAGTAATCTCAAGCACAAAAAATTCAAGAAAATTTGATATTCAGTTACAAATATAGATGTCATTTCCACTATACACACACAATTCACCCCTAGGGTTCTGTTGGACCTCAAATATGCACATGTGTTTGGATCATAGACAATTCAAGATTTAATACAAGATGGGATTATCTCCAAGTTGTGAGACTCAAACTGAGATAGACCTCTAGAGAACGACGACTTCCTTTACTTACCCCTAATGCTAAACTACTCCTAGGAACTGAAATGTGACTATTTAACTCTACTCTAACTTTCCAAGGGACCAGGGTGAGAAGGAAATGTGTAAAACATAAACCTAAACTAGATAAGGTGATAACACCAAAAATAAAGGGATGAATACTCAGGAAAGAGAGAAAATGGAAGAAAAACGACGATGAAGAGGGAAAAAATGAAGCCACAGATCAAAACCACATTGAGAGTTCCACTTTCACGATGCACAATAGACACGGACCTATGAAAGAACACATAGAACACACCTGAAAATGAATGAGAGGAAAGAGAGTGCAATAAAATAATATCTAAGGATGAAATGAGCCACAAAACCAAAGATTTTATTTCTTAGAGATCATGCATAGATCATCACGATAAAAGAGGAATATGTAAAACAGTTACATAGACATATCCCAAGGCATATGACCCTCTAGAACACTTGTGTAGCATAAAATGATGCCCTTGCATTCCAAAAGTATACAACATTAAAACAAGGCATCACTTTATAATATTTATAAAATTAGAAGGAAGAGAGAGAAGAAGGAAAGAAAGGGAAATTCAAATTCTACTTCCTCCAGTCGACCATCTTCATTTAATTTTCTTAAAGTATCTGATTGCCTCTACAAATTCCACCTCCCCATGCCACCTTCCTTGTTAAATAAGGAATGACGCCCATACTACATTTAATTATAGTAGTTGGGCTTACTAGAATAGACCCTTTGCATGTTGGAGGCATCACCCCTTTGCTTTGTCCACCTACCACCTACCTGATTAAGAAAATCTGATATTATTTCATGGAGGAGGACAATATTCCTTTAATAATATCATATTTACAAAGATCTAATCATTAGATTCCAAATATATATCAATTTAAACTCCCCGCGGAAAAATACTATTTTCTTTATTACACGGTTTTTCTCTTTTAGCTCTGCACAGATTTTGACCTTTATGGATTTGTCTTCTTCCTTTAGCAGATCCATTATCTCTTTCACTTAGCTGATGGTCTATTCACTTGTCATGTGGATGTTATCAGTATCTGTGGAGTTATTTTCCTTTAATCTGTAGTTTTCTTGATTTTCTTTTACCCGCGGCTGTCTCTTTTGTGCATTACAACTTGCTAGAACCTTCATGACCTCTTCTTCCTTTTGCAGCACAGCCAGGACCTTGACGGTCCTTCTCCTTTGCCTATGGCTTCATCAGAGCATGCCCTTCACTCTACGTTTGTTGAGCCTAGAAAAATGGCTAAATCCTAGAGAAGAGGATTAGTGTGTACGGAAGGAAGTACAAGAAGAAGGTACTTGAAGAAAAGTGTGCAGGGTAGTATGGCACGTGCGAAGAGTTTGAGCAGTTAACAATTTTGTAATGAAGGATTTAAGTTGGAACTGGAGCATGTAGAGGTTTGCACGTAGAACCAGAAGAGGGTTTGAGACTTTGCCACATTTTGGGATATGGTATTACATGGACAACATGTGGAGATGTGAGTAGGCATGATGAGTGGATAAGGTTAGAAATTAGAGGCTTGCATCTTAAAGAAAGAATATTCTAGGAAACGAATATTCTAGGATGTAATCATTATGTTTAGTGGAGTCTAATCAGGGTTTTGGCAAGCTTCCATGGCACTCGATTATGGAGGAGCATGATTCCATCTGGCATGTGGCCTACTCATGAGTGAAGCTAAGGCGGTGGAGGAAAGATCCCAATTCTATTTAAGGATACGTTTAGATCTAAAACAACATGTGCGTGTGTGGAGAGAGCTAGAAGATGTGAATAAAGGATAATAGAGGATGGAGAGATAGACATAGAGGATATATAGGAGAGGGCATGACTAGAAACCTTTGAGCAGAGTCATTTTGAAGAACTATGATGTTATTTTCTTGATGTATTTGGTCTATTATGACCCTTTTGATGTAATATGGCTATTGCAAACATTGGTTAATCAATATATGATGGGTTGTTTTGTATATATCTATTCATGGGTTCAAACCCAAGTGTTCTTCATAGTTCTCATAGTTCAAATTTGATTTCTTTGTGATGTTGTAGTGTTTACTTTTACATTTTGGTGCATCTATGCTTAGGTCTAGTTTCTTTACGCCTATCCTAGAATGAATACATGTGTTTATTTTTCTACAAACATTCTTCCATTAATGGTGAAACATTATTACAAGGATCACATAAAATAGGGGCTTGGTGCCTGCGCATGCCTCAGGTGAGTTCCCAAATAATTTTAGGTAATAGGCCAGTGTGTTTGGGGTTTAAATGGAGTAGGGAAAGGTGGCTACATTTTGTTTCCATTTTCAGGACCTCTTTTGAATATATTGTAAGAATGGTGTGTGATGACAGAATGCTTGACCTTGGACAGTGTCGAGACTTGGCTTAAGAACATAGAGGATGAGTTTACATTGTGCTTCAACATTGGACCTGATTTTGATGCACATAAATAGGTAGAGGAACATCTATATCATGAGATTTTTGATATTTAATTTTGCTACTTTCCAGTAGAACTATATGAATGGTTGTTAGCGTATTCATTGAAAAAGAGTTGGTATTATTGACCTCGTGTTTGGACCCAAGAAGATTATAATCGGATTCATGATACTGATATGACCTGAAATCATGTTATTGATCATTGGTGTAGTGGTGTGTTGACTAGATATATATTGGATTATGTGTTTTATATATACTCTTTCCCAGAGGTTTCTAAGTTCAAGTTCTTGTGAGAACCAAGAGAATCTTTCTTACATGATATATTGTTAGCCATCAAGATCCTGATCATCACTATGAGTTTAGAAGCTTTTCCTATGGCTAGCTAAATTCCCACTAAGCATGGCACACGGAAGTTGGTGTGGTAAGAGAAGGTGGATCCTGAGATAGAAGTAGAGAGAGAGGAGATACGGATCAAGTGTAATAAAGCATGAGAGGTAATTAGCAAGACAATGTGAAGTTGCAAGATTAATGGAATTATGGAGGCAGACGTTGTGGGAAGGATTTTACGTTCATACGGAGGACATGGAACCTAAGCAGTATGTTCTACCCCATCTTGAAAAGTGTGGGAGAAGAACCCCTTGGCTTTTGATGAGAGCTCATTATATGAAGGAAGGAGAAGAATCGTAGGTGCACATCTAAACCCACCACACGACAAAACCCTTGCACTTAGTTTCCCAATATTTGAGACAAGTATTTCTAATTCGGTTGGCATTGGTAAGAAAGAAACATCAGGTAGATATTATTTTACATATCATCCATCTATGGCCGCATAGATATTTCTGGTGTTTGGTGGAATCCTATCATACATGTCATTTGGAAAAGGTGTGGGTACATAGAATTTGGGAATCAGGTATGGAAGTGGTTCAGCATCACAAACTATTAGCACGTAGTTCAGTACGATGGTGCGGATGCATATTAGAACTATTTTGGGCCCTTACCTACTACAAGAGGAGGATCTGATGGATCCAAAGGAATAGGATCTAGTGGATCTAGTGGCATTGGTGGTGGAGGAAACACAAGAGGGAACCAAGGCGTTTCACCTTATTCTTAAATGTTTCTTCGAAAATGATGAAATAGATAGGGTAACGGGCATAGAAGGAATACCTGTTGAAATGTTGGTTGATAGGTTATTGCACACGTGTTGACTCCTTGATCCACAGCTGATCGTGAGAGCTTCCTTTTGGCTGGGAGGAACTACTTGAAATAAAAAGCAAGTCCACTAGAAAGATTTAAACAATATATGCAGTGGACTACCTAGCGTATGCTAGATCTGAGAAGTGTGATACTTCCTAGACAGCTGTTAATCCACTGTTTAAAACAATTTGATGTTGGTAATAAAGTAAATCCTATTGTAGTTAAAATGATTTAGGTATCTCATTTAGAACATACAATAAGAAAGATCTAATCTAACAAGGCTAGGTTAAAATAAGATCTGAAGGTCAAGTAACTAGTTCTGGGTCTCTGTAGGTCTGACAGAGGTCTTAGGCAGGTCACATGTGATTAAGGGTGATTCAGGAATAGGTAGGTAGGTTACTGTTCTAGGTTGTATTGGTAGATACAGAGACTGATGCCGGTTAAGGGTGACCGACGCCGGTTTGGGAAAACTAGTGCTGGTTACTATGGGGTACTGGGAATGTCACAAAATGAGCTTTAGATCTCCCTTATGATTGCACAAAGGACTAGGCTAGTCAGAATGAGGTATTAAGTTGTTTGGATGGGATTTGGTGAAGGTTTTAATAGGTATATGGAGGGGTGAGTATTAATGGAGTTTAGTGGGTGGCTAGGAGAATAAAGGATGAAAATACAATGGTGAAATGAGTGAACTAGAGGAGTAAAATGTTCTACTTACTTGGTATATGGTTCTAGATGTCTGTGAGTGAGGAATGAAGGTGTTGATAAGAGGTTAAATGTTTCAGAGGGTCACCAAATGTTGGGGAGATTTTGCATGGGTTATATGTGCTCTCCTTCTTTCCTGATTGGATCAAATTTGTGTTGGGGTGATTGTTGGATGGTTGTTGGGTGAATGTTAGATGTCTGTGCAAGAGAAAATACTTGATCTCATTCTTTACATGTGTGTTATCCCTAAAACTTGTTCTCAAAAGATGTGATATCTCTCAGGAATCTTTGGACCTCAAAAATAAGGTTGTTTTGGGGGTTAAAAGGTGACCGGTGGTGGTTCCAACTTAACCGGCAGTGGTTAAGGGTAACTGGATTCGGTTAGGGCGGTATTTTCTAGGTTTACTAAACTAGGTAGATCCCCTTGATTTTATGGGATCTCGTGTGTTGGCCCCGCGGATTAGGATGGAAGCTTCTTTTAAGCATGCGAGGATGTGGTTAGAGGGAATGTAGGCATTGATTTTTAGGGTTTGGGTAGGTCTTAGTTAGTTATGGCAACTTACTAAGAATAGGTCTTAGGGTGAGGTGGCTAGATGAGGTGTCTAGGTGAGGTGGATATGTGGGCATTATCCTAATTAGGAGATTTTAAATGATAAATATTGTGAGGATAATGAATTAATTTAATTTAATAAATTAAATTAATATTGGAGTGGGGTGAAGGGGGCCATGGCTAGGTGAATGTGACGAACGTGTTTATTTGTCGAGGGACCAAAGGGGAGTGTGACCTAATTTTGGTGTCTACATTTGCCCTTTTTTTGGGTAGCTTGTATTAGTAAGCGAGGCTAACAAAAATAAGATGTGGTTACCCCATGTGTGGGTGGAGGTGATCCCCCTCAAACCAGGAACTGACAATGCAGAAGGAAGAAGCAGTGAGTGGTTTGATAAAAGGTAAATGTGATGAAAAGGAAGGTGGGTAACAGGGGAAAAGGGAGTAAGGTCTACTCAGGTAATCTAGGTAATGGGTCAGGGTCAAAGGTAGTAACAGTCAAACACACGCACATGTATAAACTACAGCACACTACCGGTGTGAAGAGTAGACAAACTCTACATTGTCTAAGGTCGATAAGTTTATCCAAACAAGGTTGAAGTGATTATGGTATCCAAGGTATAGGATATGGTCAGGAAACATGATGCAGGTCAGGTGCAGGAATGTTTAGGTATGTTCTGGTACACCAAGGGTTGGGTCAGGATAAACGGTCACGGTAAGAGGCAAGGTAAGGTCATTAGGTCAATCAACACAAGTAATAATGCCGCAAGGTATAGCGAACACATGGGGTTAAAGGTCACTAGCAAAAGTCTAGGTTCAAGTATCTAGGTCATGACACAGGTAGGGCTGAGGTATGGGCAAAATAAGGAGTCCTTGAATGGGGACGAGGTGAGGGGTTGAAGGGTAAGGTCAAGGAGGTCAAGTGGTGTGGTCCAGTGATGGTGAGTGGAAGATAAAAAGGGGTTTAGGGTGAAACATAATTATAGGGGGTAGGGTAAAATAGGGTGAAATTGTGGGCAATGTGGAAAAGTATGTGACCAATTCCAGTCAAGGGTAATCGACGTTGGTAAGTTAGGGCACAAGAATGTTGTCAGTCAAGGGGAAACCATCATCGGTCAGGTCAGGTAGGTTATAAAAAGAAAAATTTTGTGGTTTTAAAATTCATTTATGATTTGTGAATTAGAGAAAATGATAAGAGAGAAGAAGAGAAGAAGAAAAAAACCAAGGGTGTCGGAAGGTTGAGTTGGCAAGCCACGTAGGAAATGAGTGTTGATTGATTGGTGGGGTCACGAGAGTGGGGTGTTGGATTTGATTGGTTGGAGATTCGGAGGACTTTTGGTGATGGCAGAGGTAGGAGAGGGCTTGGGAGGACCCGTGCAACAGCCTGAGGTGCCACCACGATGATGGTAGTGGGATGAGGTAAGATCTAAAGCCTGTGTGTGTGTTGTTTAGTAAAATGAGAAAGAAATTTGGGGGGGGGGCGGAAATGGGGGTTGGGGAGATAAAATTTAAATGTAAAATTAGAAATAAAATGGGTGAAATTCAAAGGGGGGAGGGTAGAAGATAGGTAAAGGAGGGGTAGAAAGGGATGTGGAGGGTTTGGGGGAGGAATGGGTGGGTAGTGAATAGAGTGTGGAGAGAAAAGGGGTTTGAGGATGCAGTGGTCACTGCAACAGTGACCGACATCAGTTCCACTGTGGCCGATGTCGGTGGGTGTGGACTGGTATTGGTCCCAAGAGAGGTGACTGATGCCAGTCGTAGTGAGACCATGGTCAATCAAGGGTAGACTGGGGTCGGTAAGATGAGGATAAACAAGGGAAGCTTAGTGGGTAGGGAGGGGTAAGCAAGGGTTAAATTAGATAAGGAAGGGTAGGGATAGATAGGTAAAGTGGTGAGGCCAGGGTTTGGGTGATGGTAAGTAGGTTAGGTCAAGATGTGGGATTAGAGGAAAAGGTAATAGATGAAGGCTTGGGGTATGGGTAGATAGGTTTGGTAGAATTTGGGGTCAAAGGTAACGGTTAAAAAGTTGTAGGTATAGGTAATTTTTTAATAATGTGATCATTCTATTGGATGCAGGTGAGAGATCAGCTACGCATGTGGGACAGGTTTCCACCCCTTCTCTTGATAGTTTACAGTGCAGTGACCCCTGAGGAGTTGTGGCATGTGGAGGTGGTGGGCCTGAGTGGGGTCCGACGCTACCGGCATGTCGTTCCATAGCTGAGTCTGATGGTCACTCTCATCAATAGATGGGATTCCATAACCAACACATTCCACCTACCGACGGGTGAGATTACAGTCACCCTGGAGGACATGTTCAGGATCCTGTGGCTACCCATATTGGGTACATAGGTCTATTCGATCTCCTCCAAGACCTCAAAGGAGTTGATGCTAACAGTGTTTGGAGAGGGGATGGCTGAGCTAACATTCAATAGCACCAGCTTGAGCTATAGAGAAATGTTCCTAGCTCATCTGGAGGAGACGAGGCTAGTAGTTCTATTGATAGAGGTAGTGTACTACTTTGCACTGCTAGATGTAGAGGGTGGGTAGTTTCCCCGCTCACTGATGTGGGTATTACACGACATGATGATAGATCAGACCTGCTTTACCTAGGCGCCAGCATTCCTGGTGTAACTATATAGAGAGTTGTGGGTGTATGGGCATCTACACAGGTTCAGCCTGTGATGTACCTTTTTACTTCACTACTGGGAATATGAGCACATTGTCTATGTGTACGTCCAGTGGGTATGCCCTAGGCCGATTCCTTTCCACCATGCTTTGTACGAGTGGGGTATAGGTGATGGGTGCCTGTTATTGGAGAGCAGAGATCAGACGGGGCTACACATAATGTAGCATACTTCAGGTGACTATTGGAGGGGTTTTCCGAGGTGGAAATCATTTGGAGGCCATATGTGGGCTTCCCATCATATAGGCATATGTGTGATGAGCTAGATGGGCTTCAGTTAGTGAGATGGATAGTGGGGCGTTGTGCCAGGGAGCACGAGATGATTCCAGTTTACAGAGTTAGGTGGCAATTTGGGCTGCTACATGACATACTTCCCCCCTTCCTGCATTACAGGAGAGATGATGTGGAGAGGCCCTTACCTCTACCACAACCAACGGTACCCACAGGGTAGGAGGAGTAGATAGTAGACCAAAAATTGATGATGTTGGGGTTACAGACAGTGGTGGGTGGCTCATTTATGAGTCATACCACCCAAGCCATGGCAACTGGATCTAGCCACCATCACGGTGTAGAGGGATGCCCTATAGGGGCAGGTGGCAACATTGATTACTCAGTTGGGTATGGTGCAGACCCAGCTTTCCAGTTCAGAGGTGGAGGTGGTTGAGTTACATGTACAGGTGACCAGTCTTCAGTCCCAAATGGCCTAAGGTGGGGATGGAGATGGACATAGAGATGATGGTCAGGTGGTTTCCCTACAGGAACAGGTGACAATGTTGTAGGGCTAGTTGGTCATAGTACAAGCATAGATTGGGGATTTACATGCCTAGATACAGGCACAGTGGCAGGGGCTGATGGCACCACCACAGGTACCAGGAAAGGGTCCCATTTCATAGGTAGGGGCAGGAAAGGGTCCTATAGGACAAGTACAGGGACCGAGGCCTATGGGGCCACTACAAACCATTCCCATATCTAGGTTACAGGATGCCCTAGGTGAGGCCGGATACTACCAAGATCAGTTGATGGCGGTCAGGATAAATTTCCTATCCTATGGAGAGTACAGGGCATAACAGGCCTTGAGTGAGAGGACTAGATCCCAGACTCACAGTGTAGAGAGCACAAGGGGCCATTGAGCTCCTAGATAGGATTAGGGAGAGGCCACCAGTTCATGGAGACAAGCTCCAAGTGATGTGCTAACAAGGGGCAGTGAGATGATACCAGGTCGGCAAACAGGAGCCGAGGAGGATATTGGAGGACCGACATGGAGGATGTCCAATAGGGTGAGGCCTCATGCCCATCCCTATATTTTTGATGTATTGTAGTCATTTTTTTATATATATACCGGCCTACATGTCGAAGATAGTGAGGATGTATGATATTTTTTGTATATTTTTGAGCATATACCAGTCTACGTGTTGAAGAGATTTTGTATTGTTATATTATTTTATTATATACGAGACTGCTTGCTTGATGACATTTTGTATTGAGTATCGGCCTACGTGTACAAAGATTTTTGAGATATGAACATGATTGGATATCCATGTATATTGTATTGAGACACACATATTTGTTTATATGATGAGATGGATGAGATTCTTGATTTGTTGGTGTTTTATGAGAATTTTAAGTTTTTGTTGTGATATGGACAAAATTTAGGTGAGTGAGGCAGGATGGAGTTAGGCTGGTTTAGGCATGGATTGGGTCAGGTTGGTTTAGGCATGGATCGAGTCAGGTTGGTTTAGGCATGGATTGAGTCAGGTTTGGTTAGGCATGGATTAAGTCAGGTTATAGGTATGGATTGAGTCAGGTTTGGTTAGGCATGGATCGAGTCAAGTTGGTTTAGGTATGGATTGAGTCATGTTTGGTTAGGCATGTATCAAGTCAGGTTGGTTGGTTGAAGTTGTGATTCATTAATTTGTGTAATGAATGGTGATATGGGTCATGTTTAAAATGTTTTATAATATATGTAGGGTGATGGTAGAGAAATGGTATTTTTAATAAATGTATGTTGTGATGATGATAAAAATGTTAAGCAATTTGTTGTTTGTTTGTTTTAATTTCCAATTATGTGATATAAAAAGGAAACAACATAGGGGCCAAATGTGATTTAAGAAGATGAAAAATGAATTGGCTAGTGTAGAGAGTGGTCAAGCTAACCTCCAAGGGCCCCATGTCCTCAGAGTGCTGCCTACATAGTCCCGGTGAAAAGGGACCTCAGCTCGATGTAGTTCTCCCGTAAGCTAGGGAAGAATATGAGGAGGTATGAAAATGAGCCGGTAGGTTTTAGGCATGATTTTGGTTAAAGTATGTTAGGTGTGGGATTGTTATAGGAAAATCGGTATAGGTGATGTCAATTATGGAAAAATAAGAAGATTACCCCAAGGGTAAGCATCGAGGACCAATTCCTGTACAAGTTAATCAATATGTAATTAAAAGAGTTAAAAGATAAGAGGGGGCAAGAAAGCCACCTGATTGGTTAGGATCATACTGAGTAAGTCATACCTTGGAGAAGGTGATGAACATAAGACCCTAAAGACATCACATGATTGATTGTTCTAAGGGTGAAAAGTAGTCACATGATCACCAAATGTCACATTTCTAAGAGGTCCCTTGAGGCAGTAGAGGATGGGAGTGTGAATGGTGAGAGGGGTGAAAGCTAGCTAATTTTTATGATATGTGGTAGCATGCTCTTTGGGCAAGAGATCCGATGTCACAATGAGCAAGTCCATGACAAAAAGTCTTCTGTTTTGACTTATATTTGAGATAGACTGATCGATGTGGGAAGTCTATATGGGATGATAAAATTAACTCCTTAAGGTCTTTGTGAAGCTAATCGATGTGGGAAGCTTCAAATTCTCTTACCTCTTTTGTTTTTGAAATGCTTTACATAGTTGTCCTTCGAGGGAGCAGTCTATTTATAGTAGCAATTTCTGAGAGGAAGAGCTCTTTTTGAGGGAGTTATCTTTTTATTAGAAGTTTTACTTAAGGATTTGGGTCCCAAATGAGGACTTTTAAGTCATGGACAAGACCAAAGTGAAGAATAGGAATCTTGTTCAAAAAGTAGGGTGAAACAACCATGGGATCTCATCTAAAATAAGATGAAAAGTATCCATGAGAATCATGTTATGTGCAGCACCATGGTACACATATTTAAGAGAAGATAACAAGTGACGGGTACTCACATGATTCTTGTTTAGTCATGGGTGTGGTGTGAGAAGTGAATAGTGCTCAAGGGATGATCATGGAAGGAGGTACAAATTGATGTAGGACTAGAATTCTAAAGTATAACGGTCGAAGATGCAAGGCACTAAGGGGCTCAGGTTTAGGTTTACAATTGAGTGAAGATAAATGATAAGCACCTGATCTGTAAGTATGAGTCATGATGTATGGTCCAAGCCAATTAGGAGAAAAATTTCCCCTTTTAATTTTTTTTGCTTTGGTTACATGTTGATTTTCTTTCAGGACTAGGTCACCAACTTGGAAGGTTCGTTCATGGACATGTTTTTCGTAGGCACGTTTGATACGTTTTTGGTAAACTTGAAGGTGATCAAGAGCGTTAAGATGGAATTCTTCTAATAATTCAATCTATACTATACAGTCTTGAAAAAACTCATCATCATTCAGCATGTCATAGAGAGAAATGTGGATTGAGGGGATTTGGACTTCGAGAGGCAAAACAGCCTCTGTACCATAGACCAGAGAAAAAGGTGTAGTGGTAGTGGAAGTGTGAATACTAGTGCAGTATGCCCATAGGGAAAAATGTGTAGATATAATTATATAGATAGTGTTGGTCACTTATGCATATAATCATTTAAGGTGTAGGGAATTAACAGTTTCACCAAATTCCTCACCTTCCAGTGTGCATAAGAGATATGCACCATTTCCATAGTCCTTTATGACTCGGTATGGACCCAACCATTTGGGCCAGAATTTCTTCATTTTGCTAGTCTTTTTATCGATCCGGCTGTCTAGTCTTAGAATGAGATCACCTTCATATATGTCTCGTTCATAGACCTTCTTATTATACTGCCAACACATCCAGTTAGCATAGACTCTATGCCACTATTCAGCATCTAACCTGGCTTCATCTAGGCTTTCTAGTTGGGAGAGACGTGCTTCTCTATAAGCATCTTCATCCAAAATCCCTTGTAATGAGATTCAAAGACTGGGTATTTCAACCTCAAGTGGGAGAACTGCTTCCGCTCCAAATACCACCGAGAAAGGAGTTGCTCCTGTTGGTGTTCTTATTGAGGTTTGGTGGGCCCACAAGGCTGGGTATAACTTTAAATGCCAGTATTTTTTGTTTTCTTTCACCGTTTTAAGGAGAATGGCTTTCAATGTTTTGTTTGTTACTTTAGCCTATCCGTTGGCTTGAGGGTAATACAGGGAGGCTGTATGATGCCTTATTTTAAATTTATTGCATTGTTCATGAACATCATCATTCTTAAAAGAAGTCTCATTATCTGTGATAATGATTTGTGGGACACCGTACCTACAAATGATCTAGTTCAAAATGAACTTGGTGATCACAGAACCTGGTATAGTGGTGAGAGGCATAGCCTCTACCCATTTGGTAAAATAATCGATGGCCATGATTATGAAGTTATGGCCACCTATAGATGAGGGAGAGAATTTCCCTATCAAATCTAGCCCCTACGTAGAAAAGGGCCATGGAGTAGCGATTGGTTGTAGAGCTTGTGTCGGCATGTGAATCTCATGGGAGAATTCTTGGCATTTATGACATCTACATACAAACTCTATTGCGTCGTGTTCTAGAGTGGGCTAGAAATATCCCATCCGATGTATTTTGTGAGCGGTGGCATGACCACTGAATTGGCCTCCACATATTCCACTGTGAGATTCATGGAGAATCTTCTTGGATTCTTCTGTGTCAACACACCTTAGAAGCATTCCATCGAAAGCCTTACGATAGAGCACTTGTTCTATAATAATGTATTTAGCTACAATAATGTGTAACCACCTTCTTTGTTACGGTGTAGCACCTTATGGATATGTATGGTTCATGATATAATTAATAATATTAGTATACCAAGGACATTCAGAGATGGGAGGTCTAGTTTCGACGTAATATATGCATTCATCAGGAAAGTCCAAATTGACTAGATTGCCTCCATCTAATGCGTTGTCAGCTAACCAATATGCTATGATTTGTCCCTTAACAGACTTTTGATATACAAAAGGTAATTCAAATTCACCCATTAAGGTTATAAAGCATCCAACCTTCTTAGATAAGGACCCTTGCGTGAGGAAGATTCATAAATGGTCTGTTTTTACAATGACCCTTATTTCTTGATTTAGCATGTAATGTCTTAAGCATTTGGTTGCGAAGACTATGGCAAGACACTCTCATTCTGCTTGCGTATAGCATGTTTCATAATTGAGTAACATGCAGCTTATAAAATAGATCGTGCATTCTCTCTTCTCATCGTCTTCTTGAGCTAGCATACAGGCTAGCGAGACATTGGTAGCTCGTGAATATAAGATTAAAGGGCGGTCTGGTTTAGGTGGCATTAGCGTGGGTGGTGACAATAGGAAACACTTAACTGCTTTGAAAGCATCGTTGCAGTCATTAGTCCAATCGATACTATAATCTTTCTTGAGTAGATTGTTGATTGGATGAATGGAAAAGATTAAATTTGTGATGAATCTTCATATTACACCGAGATTCCCAAGAAAAGACTTGATTCCAGATTCATCACATGGTGGGATCATTTCAAGAATATCCTAGATTTTGGCTGGGTCTACATCGATCCCTTGTGACGATATAATGTAACCGAGGAGCTTCCTTCCTGTCACACCAAAAATTTATTTTTTTGGGTTTAGTGTGAATCCGTATTCTATTAGACGTGAAAGAATGATGCGCAGTACTTATGGGTGATCGCAATGCTTCCTGGCCTTGGCCAACAAGTCATCTACATAGGATTCCATGATCTTGTGAATAAGATCATGAAATATGTATGTCATTACCCGCTAGTATGTAGCACCAACATTCTTAAGACCAAATGGCATAACAGTGTAACAATAGGTTCCCTAAGGAGTTACAAACGTGGTTTTGGCTTGCTCTTGTTTGGATATTCTTATTTGATTGTACCCTGAGAATTCATCCATGAGAGACAAAAGCTCAAAGCCAGCTGTTGCGTCAACAATGATGTCAATGGATGGTAATGGGAAGTCGTCCTTGGGGAAATCTTTGTTAATGTCTCGGAAGTCTATGCGGATGCATATCTTCCCATTCTTTTTGAGAATGGGAATGATATTAGATACCCACTGAGAGTAATCGACCAGCTTGATGAATCCTACTTAGAGGAGTTTCATTACTTATTCCTTCACCATGAGAGCCACCTTGGGTTTGATTGGTCTCAATTTTTGTTTAACTGGCTTTGCATCTGATTTGGTGATGAGGTTATGTACCGCGATGTTTGGTGCAACCCTTGTCATTTATTTATAATTAAACACGAAATATTTTTGATGTTCTCTGAGGATTCACGTGTGTATTTCTCTCTTCTGGAGTTAGCAAAGATCCTAGTTTTAAGATATTTGGTTCTTCCTCCATTCCAATGTTAATATCAATTGTTTCTTCAATTAAAGAAGCGTTACTTTCTTCAAACTCAGGTGGGGCTAGAGGTAGTTCTAGATCATCTCCATTCTCTACTGTGTATATGATGAGTTCTTTTAGTGGGGGAAGCTCTATCATGGGATTCTCGAAGTAGGAAGATGAATGTGAAATTAAGGAAAAATATACCACATGATGGATGAGATGTAACGTTGCATAGGCATTTAATTAATCCAGATTGGCGCTATCACTATCAACATGGTCTAGGATAGTAGAGATGTTCTCAGCTATGTTTGTTAAAAGAGGTTTTGACATTGTTTTCACTAACGGTTCAGCACGAAGGGATACCATGAAACGGGTATCTTCTAACTCACTTTTTGGGGTGAAGCATGACATTGAGGTTGCTATAGAATCCGTAAGAGAATTTTCTTCTCACAGGATTGCTTCAATGGATATGAAGTCAAATTATTTGTTCAAAGTTAACACTACTATTTTGTAGAGCTGTAAGTGTTCAGCTCTGGTCTCATACACCTCAGAGACTTGATTTTCTACTAATTGTGAGTCTCCTAATACTTTGATGTCATTAACACCAATCCATTTAGCTATGATGAGGCCAAGGAAGAGGGCTTAATACTTTGCGCCATTGTTTGTACATTCAAAATTTAGTTTAAAGGTGAACGGTAGGATATTTCCCTCGGGAGAAGTAAAGATCACACCTGCCCCAGCCCCATAACGACATCTTGCTCCATCAAAATGGAGAGTCCAATATTTAGTTAGGAAGATGGACATTGGGACATTTTCTACATCACTTTCTTCTGCTTTAGTTACTTCTACCATGCAAGATCCTCTGCTGGAAGAGAACCTACTCCTAGGGTATATCCCATACCTACAAAATCAAATGGTAGGAAAATTGGTAGATCTTGTTCTAGTAAGTCGACAATCTTCGCAGTAGTTCCTAATGATACTTCCTCTACAATGTTAGTCTTATCCTTGAGGGCTGGGATAGTCTTGATTAGGCTCATAGTCTCAAGATCTGTTGTAGGTACCAACTTTTCTTCTGGTTTCACGTCGGTCAGTTTATTAAGTTGGTTTGTTGGGAGTTCAAACTCAAAGTGAATGCATGGTCTTTTCTTTAAGTCACCTAGGTGCATATCGAATGGTTTTGGATCACATTTGGCTATGAATATCTTCCCTAAGTGCAAGAACCTTACTTCTTGAAATAACGTAGAAGGGATTGCCTTCATACAGTGTATCCATGGTCATCCGAGGATCATATTATAATTGGTTTCCCGATCTATAATATAAAACTCAGTCATGATTGTTTTGGGTCCTAAGGTAACTAGTAGTATTATAGTTCCAATATCGAAAGTAAAATTAACTGAAATGAAATGATTGGCTACTCTATTTGATATGCTTTAACTAGAAATTTGAAAGCTTGAACCTGGATTTTGTAGAATAGTGGAAAATCCGATGGTGTGTGGCCTTGTCCCCTTAGTGTGATCTCCTCGTTCTTTCGTGCTCACATGGATCCAGAAAAGCATGTAATGCTAGCATCAGCAGAAGTAGATATTGGGACAATGGTAGCTTAGGATGTAGACTGAATAAAATGTGAGTAGGAGAGGGATAGCGCAAGAGAAAAGAGCTTGGCTTATGTAATTCCTAGTGGGATTTATTGTGAGTAATGTCATATAAAATGTCTAGAACCTGAAACTATCTTATTTGATGAGAAGAACCTGTAACTTTTATGGCTTCCTACTGAAAATCAAACTATCCTACTCCAATTGATTGGATGAAATAATAACAGCACTTTGCACAAGAAGAATATGTGGCTTTCTAACAGCTAAACAACACTAACCATGCATACAACAAATGAAACTATGAATGCTAAGAAAAATCGAAAGGCTAAGCTATTGAATTGAGAAATTTAGAGGTAAAATTGAGGGGCCATTTGCCTGAGCACAAGCCAGTTATTTATAGAATCCCATTTACCCAAAGGTGAAAACCAAATTGATCGCTTAAACCATAAATAATGCCAAAACACTATTCCAAGGAACCAGAATCATAAATACAAGCAAAGGCGGTGAAAAAAAATGGTACACATTTAAAATTTACACGAGTCGCATTAAAAAGAGCATTCTAGAAAATGCGTGAAGGACCACCACCCTGAGCAGGGTGGCGGTTACAAGACCGCCACCCTAACTGGGTAGCGATCACGATATCACTGCCTAGGTAGGGTAGCAGTTTCGTCACTAAAGACCAAAACACAAAGGAAAGGAGGGTAGAAGAGAAAACAAAGCACGTAGAGGCTAAGCAGGGCATGTGGGATGTTAACGCATGCTTGGAGAGCTTTTCTGGATTCTGAAAACCTTGCGAGGAGACCTGTATCATCATTGGGGCTCATGTAACGTTGTTCCGGTGGTGTAGTACCCTACAAATTTTGGGTACGTATAGTGATCATAAAAAGGATGTTGGTGAATACTTACATACTCTTGTGGAGTAAGGAATGTGTTAACACTATATAGGTGATACTCCCCCAAAGTGAGGCGTTCAAAAATGCATTCCAAGGGATCATTTTTTGGTATGTGGGTAGCTAGAATAGATGATGTGTCAAAGGTCGACACAGAGGTGTAGCTAATGGATTGGGATGCTAATGGGTTAGCCATGGAGGTTATGGTGGTGGTAGGAATGAAGGAGGCATGTTTGGTTGAGGTAGTAACTGTACTGGTAAAAGGAGGTGTAGATGAAGTGATGGTGGTGGTGGAGGTAGATGCCTTAATGGGTATAAGCATGTCATTGGGTTGGTAAAGCATGTTACATGTTTTAAAAGGTGATGGATCAGCTGGAATAGTATAAGTGTGCCCTTCATGCTCAAACTTCACACAACAATGCAAAGTGGAAGGAACACAACCCATGACACGAATCCAGGGTCTGCCAAGTAACAGGTTATATTGAAATTCCCCCTCTAAGACATAAAATAGATCTAGAACAATGTGGGGGCCTATGTGAACATGGAGGATGATGGTGCCTAATGTAGAGGTGATAGCGTCATTGAATGAACGCAACATGATAGGATGTTTACGCATGTAATTTTCGGGTATGCGCATTCGAGCAAATGCATGGGATGAAATGATATTAATGCTTGTGCCCCCATCAATCATTACACATCGTACACATATATCGTCAATGTGAATAGAGATGAAGAGTGTTGGGTCTGGGTCATCGGTTTGGTGCGGTGTGATCTCTTCCTCTGAGAAGCTAAGGGAGACTATTTGGTGAATAGGGTGAGGAGTGGATAAAGGTGGCAATTTCATGAGAGAGGATACATGATGGGGTGTGATAATGGAAGCTATGGGTGTAGGTTCATTGGGTAAAACCTCAATAGATTAAAGAACCTCCAATGAGAGCTTGACGATGGGATCCTGAGGTTTGGATGAGATCATATAGGGACATTTTGAGGGGAGATTGGTGTAATTTTTTGAGCTTGGTGCCATGTGTGACCCCATTAGAAATAGGGAATGTGGGGCCACAGATAGTAATTTTAGGTGTGGGTGTAGATGGTATGTTGGGTATAGGATTGGTTGGCAAGTCAGTTGCCTTTTCCTTGCCTTTGTCTCGCTGAGCACAAGTAGTGATGTGTATCATGTTGATATGAGGGGAGTTGGAAAATGGAGAAGGTGTAGGATGAGTGGTATAATGGCATGACAAGCAAAAACCTACCAGGGGAGAAAAGCGTTATGAAGTGAGCTAGGTGTAACGACATTTAGGTAATGGTGTGCCAAATTCTCTCATGTGAACCATGTTAATTTTGAATCTTGGGGGTGGTTCTACGAGCTATGGGGGTGGAGGTCATGGTTTTTGAGTAGGCAGTGAGGAAAGGACTGTGGGAATGAGCGTTGGTGAAGTAGGGTCCTCATCAAGAAGGTTGTCATCATCAAATTTTTCCTCAGGAGGATATAACTAGATAAGGATGGTTTTTAAAGCCTTACATCGTGCCCTGGCACATAATGGTAGGCACAAATTTTAGTGTCATCAAACCCTTTTAGCTTGGGTTTGAGGGGGTCATAAGGTCTGAGCGGTGGTAATGTGATGATAGAAGTCTCAAGGATGTTGGTTAATATTTTTGCATAGGACCCTACTAGTCGGTCACAATGGGAAGTGAAAGTGGTTTTGGGTTATTGTTGAGGAACGGTCCTTAGAGGAGGGGGAGTAGGTTGAGCTATGGTTTTGGGTGTTAGTCACATTTTTTTGGGTAGGGGTATGGTAGATGAATGGGTCAGAGGTTGTATGGTTGCTTTGACTACCCTATTGGAGGGTAATCAATTTTTGTCTTTGGGTTGCACCTTCTTGGATAAAGGGGATACATGTGTATGACATCTATAGGGAAAAGTGGATGGGGGAAGAGGGCAAGTTACCCAGGGAGATAACAGAGGTGTTGTGAAGGTAGATGATGCAGGTCGTACAGGGGGTATGAGGGATAGAGACTGAAGTGTAGTGGGTAGTGAAGAATTTGTTGAGGGTATTGAAGGTATATGTGGTACAGATGTTACAGGTGCAGGTGTAAGTTGTATCGGGCACCTAGGTATGTTAGAGATGTGTGAGGAAGGATTGGGCTACTGTGTTTTTGGTTTATTAATGGGTAGAGGTTTCTTAACTGCACTAGGAGGTTGAGGTCCTAAGATGGATGGAAATGGTGAAGTTGATGTAGGTATGATAAGCACAGCCAAGGTATGAGTTCTATGGGCTTGGTTTTTCTATTTGGGTGCTGGAGTAGGTTTGGTGTTGACATTGGAGGATGGAGCTAAATCTAGTTTGATAGGTGGATGAGTAAGGTTCGTGGTTAGGGTGAACCCTAAGGTAGTGATAGGTTTACTCGAGGAAGATGATGTAGGTGCGGGTTTGGATTTAGATGTATGTTAGGTTATGGGTGAGGGTGTATGTTGAGTTGTGATAGGTATCACGGAAGAAGTTGTGATAGAGGTGGTGATGTTTGGTTCGATTGCTCAAAATATTTTTGGGTATCAACAAGTGACATCTACATTTATGTTGAGACAGGAAGCAGAAGGTGCCCCCAAAGTAAGGCTCTGTCCACATAATCTAAGTGATTGGCCAAGCGTGAGAACAGCAAGTTTGTAGGTGAATTTGATGAGGACCTAATGGCTATTCCCATAAAATGTGTCTTAGAGACTGGGAATTTGCTAGCTTCGGCTTCCATGGGTAAGAGAGCTAAAAGTAGGTCTGCATAATCTTGGGTGGCTGATGCAGAATGCTCACCTAGAGGTAAAGGTATCTGTATTGGATCCTTGATAGGTGGATTAGAAAATGGGTGCTCCTCTGTAGGTGGAGGAGATGGTGGGTGCTCCTCTGTGGGTGGAGGAGATAAACAAGTATCCTCCATGGACTGAATAAGTGCTATGGGTGGCGGCTCTCTTAGCAGAGAATCCAAAGGTGAAATAGCTTCAATATTAGTGGAGGCTCCTCCATGGGTGATGAAGGAAGTGAAAGGTGTTCCTCTATTGGTGGAGGAATAGGTGAAGTGGGTTCAAGTGTAGGTGGAGGACTTTGAGCTATAATTTCCTCTATGGAAGGAATATGAGGTAATTGGGAAGCAATAGTGTGGACCTCGTGGGTATGGCTATCATGAGTTGAGGTCTCACCGGTTTGATCGAGTGAAGGGCCATGATTAGAAAAGGGTTTCTTGAATATGTGTAGGTTTTGATTGTCTGGTGCGTTAGGGTTATCAACAATTAACTCACCTTTCTCAAGCATTTCTTGGACAATATTTTTGAAAGTGATTCAATTGCCGTCACTATGACCCTTTACTCGATGATAGTTACAGAAGTCGTGTTCTTTATACCATGCAGGCATGGGGTGAGCAAGGTTAAAACCAGTGTGTGGTTTTATAGGTGGAAGGGTGATGGCCCCAGCTTTGATGAGATTTTCTAAGATAGAAGAGTAAGGATCCCCAGTTGGAGTGTATTTCCATTGTTCTTTTCTAAATTGAAAAGTCTGAATGGGTGAGAGATTAGATGAGGGGCTACCCTGATTTGACGAATGAGCCAGGCCGGCTTTGAGTACCACTATGTTAGCGATGCCCTTGGCCTTTGAATAATTGTTCTGTAGTTTGGAAGAAGAAGAGGTATCATTTGATTTGAATGCCAAATTTTTATTGCGTAATTGGATTTTCTTCTCTTCGATGGCCCAAATCTCTCACTTTCATTCCATGGTGAATGCTTCGTCAAAGGTTCAGAAATTTTAGAGCTACAGGGTCGGCGAGATATGTCTAGCACAAGCCCGTGTGAAGAGCTCGATGAGTTCAGTTTGCAGTAGTTAGAATGTGAGTTGATTAATCAGGCTACGCCAATGAGTAATGAAATCTGTGATAGATTCGTCATCATACTGACACATGGAGTATAGGTTAGTCATGGTAACCTTCTTAATGATATTAATGGAGAAGTGATCCAAGAAGGCTTAGACTACCTAATTAAATGAAAATATAGAGTGTCTAGGTAACTCACTATACTAATCTAATGCAGGTCCAGTCAAAGACATGGGAAACGTCCTCAGGAGCAAAACATCATCATGGGAAATTAGGTAGCACCCATGTTTGAAATACTGCAAATGTTGTTGTGGGTCTTCTTTGCTATTGGAACGGTTGAATTTAGGCATTTCCTAATGCACGGGATATGGATGGATAGGAATGGATGGGTGGATAGGCTCGTTACAAATCTCATCATAGGTGAGAGTATTTCAGGAACCAGAGACCAATGCCTCCAATGTCTGCATCTTGTCCATCATTAATTTGATTAGGTCGTTGTTAGGTTGAGATGGTTGGGTGTCATCTGTAGTGTAAGAGGGTTGGTGTTGGGAATATGATGGGGGTGGCATTCTAGTATATGGTGTTGTCATATAGGTAGACTGAGAAAGAGGACGTGAGATAGGGGGAACATACCCAGAATGAATAACAGATGAAATAGGAGGTTATTAATAGTACATATATGGAGGTGGAAGGGTCATGGTAACCCTAGTGGCAATGGGGGCTAAAGATTGCAAAATAGAAAGGATGACATTTTGAAAAGGGGTAGGGGTCACCGATACAGGAGGTGGCTGTGTAACTACGGTTATATCTGAGATAATAGGGGTGGATGAGGTTGTGTTTTGGGTGGTTGTCAAAGGTATGGTGGATGTGGCAGGTGCAATAGATGTAACATACATGGTAGTCATAGTGGCTATAAGACCTAGCTACGAAATGACTGGGAGTAAGGTAGATGCGGGTAGTGTGAAGCCAGATGGGGCTGACACAGGAGAGGGAATGAGAGTCAGGGGGATAAATACGGGCATGTTGTGTATCAACTGACCCAAGGCATCTCGAGTGGATGAGTGGGAAAGATAAAACTGTAAGGCAGAAAGGTTTTGGTCAAGGATTCGTGTGAACTCCTCATCTCTGGTAGTGATAGTGATAGGATGGATAGGTTCCATGGTGGGTGATAAAATGGAAGGTGGTGAAGGGCTATATGGGAGTGGTTGACAACTGGCATGGAATATGAGGGCACTTTCTTGTCGATGCATCAATACCATGTGAAAATGTATTATCGGGGTAAGACTACTTTCTGGAAGTGACACAGAAATATAGCACAGGTAGGATAAATAGGCAGCGGTGGGTGAATTGGGATTAAAATGTCAGTTGGAAAATGACACAAGATAACCAATGCCGGTTAGGCTAAACCAACGCCAGTCATAGGTAACCATTACTGGTCACTGTGGAAAATGGACAGTTGGTCAAAAACAAGGGATAAGGCCAAATTTTCCAGGTATGCCAAATACTGATGATATTTATCAGGTCAATGAGAATGATAATAGTGATAGGGACTCTGAATAGTCAAAGAAGATGAATAGATTTCCTTTTGGGTAGGTTAACCAAAAGGACTGGGAACCGATGCCAGTTGGGTATAACCAATGACGGTCAGAGGGTAACTGACGATGGTCGCTTGACCAACACCGGTCACTATGAAATTAAAATAGTGATGAAATAAAAGTGGTTGTGAATTAAAATCTGATGTGGAATCAAACCCAGAATTCTGAGAATGATGAGAATATGGTCCAAGAACACTCATATGAAGTTGGAATATACCAACTATGATGAGGATCGTGTAAGGAGAAAAAGGAAAAATGAAGAGCGTGACCTCTCACCTCAAAACACAAGCCAAGAAGAAACACTAAGAAAAATATGATCCTAAGAGGACTTTTTCTATTATGTTTTTTTAGCTTATGCTATTTAAGGACTAACTCATGAACTGTAGAATAGATTTTTTTGGTGAGGATGGCTTCCTACAAAGAAGGAGATCTAAAAGGTGAGGTTTTAGGTATGTTATGGTGGGGGCGGGCCTCACTTTGAAGTATGACTCAACAGAGCAGTGAGCTGGGGAGTACCTTCCAATCCTCATATCAGTGTGATCATTGACAGGCGTTCCCAGGAAGATGTCATTTAATAATATGTATTTGTTTTGAATTTGTGTAGTTTAGTAAGACTCAGAGAGAGATAAAGAGATGTGCTTTCTATGATTCATTTTTCAACCATTAGCTAGGAATGACTTCCAGCATATAGGTTGCCCTTAATTAATGTGAGCTTAATGCAGAAAAGAAAAATGAAAATGCAATGATTTTTTAAACTCAAATCGAAATATGGAATTCGATGACACAAATAGATGAAGAGGGAGAGGGATACTCTTTCACTAAAATGGAGAAAGTAAGAATAAATGGTTCTTTTTATGCACACCAAAAGAAAAGGTTTCTTTTAGAGCAAATATAAAGAAATAGAAGGTTACCAAGGAAGAAATTAATTTGTATGCTTTTCAGAAGGGAAACAAACACACAACTTTTCCTAGGAATGAATAAAAATGCAAGGAACCCTAGATGGGTCCTACCAGGTGTGCCAAAATGTTTCACCTGATTCTTAGACATTTCTTCAAAAATGATGAAATAGATAGGGTAACGAGCGTAGGAGGAATACCTGTTGAAATGTTGGTTGATAGGTTATTGTGCGTGTGCTGACTCCTTTATCCACAACTGATCGTGAGAGATTCCTTTTGGCTGGGAGGAACTACCTAAAATAAAAAGCAAGTCCACCAGAAAGAGTTAAACAATATATGCAGTGGAATGCCTAGCGTATGCTAGATCCAAGAAGTGCGATACTTCCTAGACGGTTGTTAATCCACTGTTTAAAACAATTTAATGTTGGTAATAAAGTAAATCCTATTGTAGTTAAAATGATTTAGGTATCTCATTTAAAACACAATAAGAAATATCTAATCTAACAGGCTAGGTTAAAATAAGATCCAAAGGTCAAGTAACTAGTTATGGGTCTCTGCAGGTCTGACAGAGGTCTTAGGTAGGTCACATGTGATTAAGGGTGATGCGGGAATAGGTAGGTAGGTTACTATTCTAGGTTATATTGGTAGATACAGAGACTGATGCCGGTTAAGGGTGACTGATGCCGGTTTGGGAAAACCAATGCCAGTTACTGTGGGGTACTGGGAATGTCCCTTATGATTGCACAAAGGACTAGGCTGGTTAGAATGAGGTATTAAGTTGTTTAGATGGGATTTGGCAAGGTTTTAATAGGTATATGGAGGGGTGAGTATTAATGGAGTTTAGTGGGTGGCTAGGAGAACAAAGGATGAAAATAAAATGGTGAAATGAGTGAACCAGAGGAGTAAAATGTTCTACTTACTTGGTATATGGTTCTAGATGTCTGTGAGTGAGGAATGAAGGTGTTCATAAGAGGTTAAATGTTGCAGAGGGTCACCAAATGTTGGGGACCTTTTTCATGGGCTGTATTTTCTCTCCTTCTTACCTTATTAGATCAAATCTGTGTTGGGGTGAGTGTTGGATGGTTGCTGGGTGAATGCTAGATGTCTGTGCAAGAGAAAATACTTGATCTCCTTCTTTACATGTGTGTTCTCCCTTAAAATTGTTCTCAAAAGATGTGATATCTCTCAGGAATATTCTGACCTTGAAAATAAGGTTGTTTTGGGGGTTAAAAGGTGACCAATGGCAGTTCCGGCTTAACTGGCGGTGGTTAAGGGTAACCGGTGTGGGTTAGGGTGGTTTTTTCTAGGTTTAGTAAACTAGGCAGATCCCCTTGATTTTATGGGATCTCATGTGTTGGCCCTACGGATTAGGATGGAAGATTATTTTAAGCATGTGGGGATGTGATTAGAGGGAATGTAGGCATTGATTTTTAGGTTTTTGGTAGGTCTTAGTTAGTTATGGAAACCTACTAAGAATATGTCTTAGGGCGAGGTGGCTAGATGAGGTGTCTAGGTGAGGTGGATATGTGGGCATTATCCCAATTGGGAGATTTGAAATGATAAATATTATGAGGATAATGAATTAATTTAATTAAATTAATTAAATTAATATTGGATTGGGGTGAAGGGGGCCATGGCTAGGTGAATGTGATGAATGTGTTTATTTGTTGAGGGACCAAAGGGGAGTGTGACCTAATTTTGGTGTCTACACAAGGTTCTAGACCCAATAGACAAGGACCTCAACCACCTCAGTAGGTGTTTTATGAGATGTCTTTGCATTTATCTGATTACAAAGGTGTTGAGGATTCTTTACAGCATGTACACAAGTGTGAAGTACTATGGCATGCTAAGGGTATCACTACCCTAGAGTGGAAGGAAAGTTAGTTTGTAACCACATTGTAAGGGCACGTGCATAGCTAGTACCGGAAGTATGACCCACATCAGACGGTGGTGGATTATACCACACTCCGTGATGCCTTTTTGGTGGAATTACACATTCCTGAATTTGAACATAAGAGCATCACTCCCTCAAGGAGATTCATAAGGTATGACAGAAAGTGAGAAAGAGTATGATGCCTTCTTTAAGACTATTTTTTCAAGGTTATCTTATGATATCCATCCCTCGCAGCATGCTCAATGGTTTTTTAGAGGATTGATAACACCTTTATGATGAGTGCTCTCCCATAAGACTTTCACGGATCTGCACAAGGCCTTCAAGGTTGATCTATGCGTTGAGGATGTCTAAGGCATTGACAGTAGGGTAAGCCCATTTTTAGAAGCACCTATTATTGTCATGGCAAAGCAGCTTGAAAAAATGTATGTGAATTCAGCTCATGAATCATGTAGTGGACTTTGGTGTATAGATTTTGAAGTGGAAGGACACAAAAAAGGATAGTTTCCCTTGAAATTCAGTATGTGCCATGTCATTATATTATGAAATTTTTCATGGGGATTTTGATCCAAGTAGATGCCCTTTGTTACAGCGCACGCTCCGTAAGAATGTATCTTTGTATTGTAAGATTTACACATCAACTACTCATAATACGAAGGAATTTCGATTAATAGACCAAATTCATGATGCCATGTATATTGGTGTGTGTTAGACTAGAATTAGGAGCAATTCCAAGGGTGAAGGTCATCGGTATGAAGGGTGTGCAGATGGCGGTGGTTAGGGAAGAGGTTTTTATAGAGGATTTAGAGGCTATAGCAGTCATGGACGAAGGGGTGACTTCCCCTATTAGACTTGTTACAATTATGGATCTACTGAACACTACAAGCACGAATGTAAAGATTTACTATAGTTATCATGGTGTGGAAAGAAGCACAAGTATGAGGAGTGCCCTAAATTGTATGACCACATGAGCCAAAAATAGAAGAAGGAAAAGGCATGGGGATGGTTAGTGGGAAGATAACTGACCCGTTATGGATGCCTAAGGTAACACGTAACCCTAAATTAGAACCTTTTTTGGTAACTACATGTGTTGAGGTTACACATGCCAGAGAAGTACCAAAGCAGATTACACACATTACAAGAGAAGAGGTGTTACATGGGAAATATCCTGATCTGACCCATTAAAAAATATGTTTACCAAGAGACCCTGGAAGTGATTAGGATCCTAAAAGGAGAGATTCAACGTTTGAAGGAGAAATCATAGAACTTAGAACAAGTGAAAAATGTCGAGGTCCCTCAGAAAGACATGGATGAGGTTAAAGAAGTGTGTAATATGTTTCTCTAGGAGAAAATTATTCCTCTATTCAGAGAGTGGTTAAGAGAAAAGGCAGTACATGTGGGAGATGAGCATGAAAGGTAGGTCTTACATGTTAATTTTCCCCCTCATGGTCTTGATTATGAAAAAAAAATTATGCTAAATATGGTTGTTGATGGATGGCTCTTGAGCAACATACTAATTGATACAGGTGCAGAGGTCAATTTCCTTATTTTGGATGCATGGAATCATATGGGGAGGCCTCCATTGCAGTCCTCTTCAAATGTGTTGTATATGGAAAAAAGGACAAAGGCTATGCCCATCGGAGTCTTGAAGGATGCTTCCAAAACCATTCAAGGGGATAATTTTATTAGGGATTTTGAATTCTTAGTGCTTGCCAAGGTAGATAACTTCCCAGCATTACTTAGAAACCCCTAGTGTTATACGAATAATGTTGACTTGTGCTTTAACAAGAGATTCATCAATTTTGAGAACAAAGAAGAGCACATCATTATTCCACTAACATATGGGAGGTTTGTGCCTTATGTAGAACCTTTAGGAGATGAGGACTTGGAAATAATATGTGTGTGAACCATTAGAGACCCTAAGGCTATTCACCAATAAAGAGGAGTTATTTAGTGGGAAGATATTCAATCTATAAGTGATACAACTAGCATTGCATGTGACAATTGGGCACATGGGACCTATGATTTGGTTGGAAGACAATTGAAGGGAAATGTAACTCGAATTACTAGAGCACTCTTTGTTAGATTCCTAAGAGGAAGAAAATTACCAAGTTATATTGGGTAAGGTAACCCTGATGTCTTTCTATGCGCAATGAAAATCCAGTGGACATGTCAAGTAGAAAAGAGGAATATGCTAAATTATACCTTGTGCACAAAGACAACACGTTGGTGGGTGACTCATCAAGACAATCTTATAGAATGGTGAAAAGTGAGAAGCACGTTCTTTGTTAGGTTTCTCCGAAGAAATGCACCCTCTAAAATATGTGACTATAATGGGAAGTAATCCACGTCATTCTACCTATAGGAATGTGAGAGATCTTGGATGGTAGGCCTGGAAGCCTTACCTCCCTCACTATGGGTGCATCAGTTCTATTCCACCTTACAAGGTTGTGCACATGCATGGTATATCTATTCAAAGCTATGACATCAGATGGGAAATTGGCAAGATTTGATGGCAGATATTATTCAAACTTTTTAGTATCTAAGTCTTAAGCCATTGGTGAATGAGACATTGTAGGTAGTCAAATGCCTTACTCTTGGAGATTGTGCTATGGATGAAGACTAAATCCTATATTTTCTAGGGGAACCTATCTTAGAGGTGCACTTTAAGGAAGGATAAATGGAGGAGATACATTTTGATCACACCTTCATAGAAAAGGAAAATGGAAAATTGGTGTTCCTGATAAATGGTGAGGAAGTGGAAAACTTAGATGTTAATCATACGAAAGGTACACACGAAGTATTGGAAATTGCATATGAGAAATCACAGGCTTACCATGAGCCCTTGAAAATGAAGGTGGTCAACATTGGTACAAAATAAGAGCTAAAAGAAGCTATCATTGGAGATTACTAGATAGATCAGGAGGTTTCAAAGATAATTGAACTAATGCGTGACTTTTAGGATTTGTTCCCACATGGATACCATGATTTAAAAGGTGTTCATCACTCATTGGGAGAAATGTGGATTAAGCTGAAGGAAGGTGTGTGCCCGATTAGGAAGAGGCCTTATAGGATGAATCTAAATTTATGCATAAAATTTAAAGAGGAGATTGATAAGATGATAGAAACCATCATCATTGAAGAAATTGAGGAAACTGAATGGATGAGCCTAATGGTGATTAGTATCAAGAAGGATGGAAGGATAAGGATATGTGTAGACTATATATATTTGAAAATTACATGTGTCATAGATCATTTTTCAACCCCATTCACCAAGAAGATCTTTGAAGGTGTAGCAGGGCGGGAGATCTACTCTTTCACAGATGGATTTTCAAGTTATCACCAAGTAATTATTTTAAAAAAATACTACTTTCACCAATGAATGGGGAAGTTTTTCTTATACAATTATGCCCTTTGGGCTTAAGAATGCACCTATTGTAGTTTTGTGTATTATGGTGCAAACATTTCAAGACTTTATCCATAAATTTTTGTGAGTATACCTAGATGATTGGACGGTGTATGGGCTGGTAACAAATCATTGTGAAAATTTAAGATTGATGTTTGAGAGGTGAAGAAAGGTAATTATCTCTCTAAACATTAAGAAATGTGTCTTTGTTACTCCTATAAGCACATTACTAGGTCACGTTATTTGCAAGGAAGGATTATTGGTAGATCCTGCCAAATTTGATGTTATCCATGGATTGGAGGAGCCTACCAGTCAAAGCGTAGTGCATGGATTCTTAGGGCATTCAGGTTACTATAGAAAATTCATCAAAGGCTATGCCAGGATCTCCACATCATTCAAAGATTTATTGAAACATAAGAGTAAATTCTATTAGGGTGAGGTGCAGTAGGTGGGCTTTGACACCTTAATGGAGAAGCTTACTATTGTTCCAATTTTTTACTTTCCCTTATGGGAAAATCCCTTCCTTGATGCATCAAGAATGGAAATAGGAATAGTGTTAGCACAACCTGGAAAAGGGGGTTTTTTTTATCATCCTTTGTGTTTTGCAAGCAGAAAGTTAACCCCCGCTGAGCATAATTACACAACAACAGAGTGCGAAGCGTTGTCTATGATTTATGCATTGCATAAATTTAGGCAGTAATTGTTGGCTAATCCATTTATCTTCTATACAAATCACATAGCACTTAAGTATTTGATGAACAAGCCTATTTTACAAGGGTGCATATGCTGGTGGATCTTGTTGTTTTAGTAATTTGAATTTTCATTGATAGTCAAACCAGGGAGGTGTAATTCATGACCTGGCCATCTTTCTAGAATTAATTCAGGTGAGAACACGTAGAGCATTGAGAACACAATGTTGGATGCACATTTTTTCAGATTGCAATGTGGCCCCTCTGATTTGGAGGATATTGTTGTTTTATTATGAATGGGAGTAGCACCTAAAGGAATGAAGGCTCTAGAGAAGAAGTGATTGGCTATACACATCATGCTCTTTATGTTGATCAGTGGTGACCTATACAAACTAGGCCGAGATGAGGTTTTTCATCTGATTTTTGTCTAGAGCATGAATGCATACTGTAATCATGGAGGAATCTCACGGTGTCATTACAGGTGGTCACTATGCAGGGAATGCTGACCATGCGGACAGATTCCTATCAACATAGCCTTTAATGGGAGTATGGTTTATAAGGATTGTATAGAGTATTACAAGGTCATAGTGATCATTTATAGTGCCTTGGCAAGCCAGGGTAAGTGAGATGAAATGCCATGTAAAGCCCTATTGCTAGCACATAGTCATTTGAAAAAAGGGAAATTTAATTTTTGGGACCCTATTTATCCTAGCAGCACGTAGGATAGGTTTACATGTTATATTATTCACTTGTACAAACTATATTACAAGGTAGGAAGAAGTGGAACCTATGAAGGATTGCACTGCGGCTACAACACCTAGGTTCTTATGGGAGAATATAATCAGCAAGTATGGATTCCTGTTGAGTTTAACTAGTGATAGAGGTACTCATTTCTTGAATTAAACTGTTGGAATCTTATTGGTAGAGTTTATGGAGGCCCATCACAAAAATACACCCTATCACCCTCAGTATAATGGGTTTGTTGAATCCTTTAACAAGATATTGAGCCACACATTTAATAAGATTTATGATGTTGGAAGGAGAGACTGGGATGATAAAGTCTCTACACTATTATGGGATTATATAATGATTTATAAAATATTGAACAAGGCCATACCTTTTCAGTTCGTGTTTGGCATGGAGGTTGTTCTTCCCGTTAAATTCATGTTACCATGCCTACGCATTGTGTGTGCAGGAGGATTGGCTGATGAGAAAGCACTTGAAGAGTGCATAGAAAAACTTATGAAGTTGGATGAAAGGCGAGCCATTACTAGGTTGAGTCAAAAGATGGGGAAAGCTAGGCAGAAGGCATCGCATTATTGAAAAATTAAAAACAAGAAGTTTGAGGTTAAGAATATGGTTATTTTTTATGATTCAAAGTTTCTAGGCCATCTTGGGAAACTCAAAGTGCATTGGTTGTGACCATATGTTATATCACATATTCTTGATTCAGGAATTTGTCAGTTACAAGTGATGGATGGAACATGGTTTCCTGGCTACTTCAATGGGAGTAGGCTGAAGCCCTACTATGAATAATCCTTCTTGGTGTTTATAAATAACACAGTGTTGCCATTTAGCTTAGGATTTCACTTAATGCATTTTCCTTTATATTTGTTTCCCTTCAATGTCAATATGTTTTATATTTTAGTTCAGTGTGTTGTGTAATAAGTGTGCTTACGTGCTAATATTCAATTACTATCTAAAAAAAATTATGCATAGAGGACCGCGCATACTTTTAGTGTGAGGTGGAGAGTGCGGTAAGAGGCATGCAGTTGGTGTGTTGTTATTAGAGGTCCAAGAAAAAAAGAAAAGGTGTGTAGTATCAAGGAATGCACATAGCGGAGGTGAAACTAGTTATCAGAAATAAAAAGGTGTTAAGAAAATTTAATAGTATCAAGAAAGTTTCATTGAATCCACGTAAAATGAAAGCACAGAGAAAACTGAGGTAGGCAGCAATAAGGAAAACTAGGTTTAAGACACAGAGGAGAATGGAATTTGGTGTTATGAGTGCACATAAGGATCTATGGTGGATATATTTACGCACACTACAAGGTTATAGAGGTTACGCACAAGTATACGCAAGGAAGAAAAAGTGCTAGATAAAATGTGTGGGATGAAAGCATTGGAAAAGGCTAGATTTAATGTGGAAGTACAGTGGTAGGTGGTATGGAAATTAATGCAAGAAAAAGCATAAAACTATAAATAGGGAGTTAGGTGTATGTTATTTTTCACCTTGCATTTAATTTTTGAAGAGCTATTGTGAACTAGGGAATCCTTGCAAAAAATCTGTGTAATTTCTATGTGAAGTGAAGAATCTGATAGATTTGCAAACCAATGTGGAACGAAGTACATGGGTATATGCAGGAGTGGTTGTTTGAAGGATTCCTATGAGTTTTTATGCTATCTTGTGGAAGAAGGGATTTCTTGGTTAGGGTTTACAGAACTAGGGCATGGGTTTGAAGAAATCACATAGAAGGATTATTGTCGAAGGTTTGAATAGTAGAAAAGAAAAATAAAAGGATTCACATATACCCAACAGAAAAGATGGTGCCAAGGAAGGGATTTAATGTTTCACCAAAGAGGAAGGGAAAGGGCAAAGGAAAACTAGCCGCATCGACAATCTTTAACAAAGAATGGTATGCGGAGATGCAATACCCAAATGGGGTATTATTGAGGATGGATTGGGTATCTCACATATGAAAAATGGTTATAAGTGATCATAACCATATGAAAGATATCACTGAGAAGGAGATGGCATAGGAGCTCATTTTCCCTACAGGAGAAAGAACCCAAGATGATAAATTAGTATATGATGATGTTGTGAAGAGGAAATTGGAGAAGGTAGGACTTTTGTAACTTTTTAAGTTGCCATTTTTTGGAAAATTTGAGATATTATACAAATGGCTCATGTCACGTGTGCATGAAGATTGTTTATAATTCACAGGGAGGAGGATGTGCATAACCACACATTTGATCTTCAGATACACTTGACTTATTTGCACATGAGAGTTGCTAGACGATGACCTAGGTGACAATTAGTCTATCATCAAGACAATTAAGGAATATGAATACAATAAAGGCGGGTATTATTTCAATATTTCTAAGATCATTGACCCAGTCATGAATATGGTCTCATGCCTGCTCACCAAGTTGAATGGACAAGAACGGTGGATGCAAGTAAACAAGAGATGGTTGAACATTTGCAGGAAGGTTTCAGAAGGGAAAATCTACAACCTCTCAACCTTTATTGTGGAGGATATCATTGATGTCGTGCACAATGGGGATAAAATTATGTATGTTAATATTATCCTTACCATTGTGTTTTCTAAGATTAGAATTTCTGATGGGATGAATAAAAATATTGGGAGTACCCAGAGGAAAACACCTCCCAAACAAATATGTTTGAGGCGTATAGTGGTGATACAATAACATCTGGATACAAGGCACACTTGGATAAGTGGCACAAGTAAATGCACGATGCATTTGGATAAGAATGGAGAATTATTGAACAACTAACAGCCTTGGTAGGGGATGAGACCAGAACTTCTACATTGGTAGGTTCATGTTAACTGGTGGCACTAAAATCCCATGGTTCAAACTACCTTTTTCCTTCATAGCACAGTATTTATAGAGCATAGTCAACAGGTTTAAGGAGGAAAAGAAACTTAGATTTGATCTAATTGGGGTAGATCAGGAGCACCACATGTTGCATAGGACATTGGTGTATCTTAAGAAGCATGCATATGTGGAGAAGTATTTCTCTCATGAAATACATATGCTAAGGCATGTAACATTACCACTTGCAGGAAGTACGGAGACAAGGGTAAGCATACACCTAAGGCCTAAGTTAACAAAATGTGTGTACATCAAGGATGATGTCTCCATCCCTGAAGACCCATCTAGAAGGAAGAAGGTAGTGCCAAAGAAGAGAGAGGGAGAGAAAAATATAGAAAGCAAAGCACTAAGCATGCAGGTAGTACAGACCACAGGGGCATAAGATTCAAGCACAGGCATGAGTACTTATGATCATAGGAAGAACTCCCCAATGAAGGAGAAGTCCTCAGCAATAAAATATCTGGTGAAGAAGAAGTAAGGGTAGCACAGAGTTCAAACTCTGAGAAAACTGAGAGAAAAGAAGGTGATGAGACTAGAGGAGAGGGTGAGGAGTGTGAGAAATAAAATGACCCCCTTGTGTTTGATATACATGGATCTAATGAAGAACGGGATGATTTTTTAGAGGGAACTTGAGAGAAAGAAGTAAGTGAAGAGGAAGTAGGGAAAAATGTGCATGGGACCCCACACCTTTATGGTCAACAGTTGGATGACATGGTGGAGAAGGAAGTGGTAGGTATCATCAATTACTTAGTAGGGCATGAGGTGGAGCACAAGGCAGAAGAAGTAGGGAAATAATATGGAAGCATGGGAAGAGATCCCAGTTTATCAGTCAGTTTCCCAATGGGAGCATGTACATGTGGTAAGGGTGTGATGACAACACAAGGACCCTTAATGACTTAAAGCAATGATCAAAACAAGGCCTTGCGTGCATATTTCCATAGCACAATGCCTAGAGACCAACTCTTATGTTGGTCATCATTTGATAAATAAAGTGCGTACACATGCACAAGGAAGATGTTGTCATGGAATTTTGGGTCCCATGTTGATGAAAAAAAAAAGTGAGGTCGATGCATGAACATTGGTAACCACACAAAACCCCAATGAAATAAATCCTATTATGGATTTGCAACAAGTAATTGATGAGCAGGCATGTAACACACTAAGCAAGGTGGTGGTGGAGGTCAAAGGAATGTTATTTGGGAGGAATAATAGGATTAGGGCATTAGAAAAAGAATTAGATGAAAATAACAGGGAGATTATAGAGAGAGACAAGGATATAAAGGAGGACTCAATAATTACACAGCTGAGGGATGAGTTGAGAGAAGAAAAGGGGAGGGTGCACAAATCCTATAAGAAAATGGAGACTATCTCAAACTCTATTATTTTGAAGCACCCAGATTTATCCCCCCTGAATGAAAGTATGAGTCAGCCTTCCACTGCCTGGAGGATTTGACCTACTAAATCATGATAGAGAGGAAACTACTTACACAAGAGTCAACAGAGGAAGTTATGGAATGACAGAAGGAACATGAGAAATCAAAGATTAAGGAAACCATAACTCATTGTTATAAACTCCTTGTTTCAGTAAAGACCATAGCACACATGGTTGAGGTTTTCTATGATAACTATGAGGACAAAGACAAGGTGGCAAGTTTGTTGGTTTCTACACATGAGGTAGGCTTAAAGGAGTTCTAGGACAAGAATAGAGGCAATCAAGTGGAATGCAACAAGATACTAGCAAAGGTTGAAAATAAATTCGAGGTAACTGAAGGTTTAAGGGCCTTGATTAAAAATAAGGTAAAATAATTATATTCCTAGGTTACACGAAGGATGGACGCATTGAGTGACCTTAGCAAACAAATGGAAGATATTGTGGATACATTGAAGGATAAGGGTGAAGAGTTGACATTTGATGAAATCAACACACTGATAGGGGATTTGTTTACATAGGTGCAAAGTGAAGTGGATACTTGTAATAAGACTGAAGCATCCTTGAATAAAAAATTATCAATCCTTATACAACAGTGACAAAATTATTTTGTTCTTTGGTATAAGTCGTATGCCACAAGATATTTATTTCTCCTATTCTTTGCTCTTTGTTTAAATAGTAGAGTGTTTCTGAGGATGGACAACACATTTAGTGTGGGGTAATTTTGATCCCATAATAATGACTAAGTCCCGTAGTAGAGGATCAACACGTACGAAAGGCAGTACAAGAAGAAGGAACTTGAAGAAAAACGTGCATGGTAGTAAGGCGTGTGCAAATAGTTTGAGCAGTTAATGATTTTAGAATGAAGGGTTTAAGTTGGAACTAGATTACACAAAAGTTTGCATGTAGAAAAATAAAAGGGTTTGATACTTGGCCACATTTTTGGATATTGTATTACGTGGACAAAATGTGGAGATGCAAGTAGGCATGGTGAGTGGATAAGGTTATAACTTAGAGTCTTGCAGCTCAAGGAAAGAATATTCTAGGAAAGAAATATTCAGGATGTAAAAATTATGGTTAGTAGAGCCTAATTAGGTTTTCGTCGAGCTAACATAAGCACTCGATTATGGAGGAGCATGATTCCATCTAGCATGTAACCTACTCATGAATGAAGGTGAGGCAGTGGAGGAAAGATCTTGATTCTGTTTAAGGATGTGTTTAGATATAAAACTACATGTGGGTGTGCAGAGAGAGCCAGAAGATGCAAATATAGGAGAATAGAGGATGGAGAGATAGACATGGAGGATTCATAAGAGAGGGCATAGCGAATAACCCTTTGAGCAGAGTCATTTTGAAGAACTAGGATGTTATTGTCTTCATGTATTCGGTCTTCTATGACCCTTTTGATGTAATATGGCTACTGTAAATGTTGGTTAATCAATATGTGATGGGTTTTTTTGTATATCTCTATTCATGGGTTTAAACCCCAGTGATATTCATAGTGCTCATGGTTCAAATCTGATTTCTTTGTGATGTTGTAGTGTTTAATTGTACACTATGGTGCATTTGTGCTTAGGTCTAGTTTCTTTACTTCTATGCTAGAATAAAAACATGTGTTTATTTTTTTGCAAACATTCTTTCATTAATGGTGAAATATTCTTACAAGGCTCACATAAAATAAGGGCTCGACACCTACGCACACCTCAAGTAAGTTCCAAATATTTTTGGGTGATAGGCCAACACGCTCAGGGTTTAAAGGGAGTAAGGAAAGGTGGCTACAACGACACTCACTTCTTAGTTCTGGCATGCTTAAACTTCTTGAGAGTCCTTGTTCCAAGTCCATGGTGAACCAAGTTGCTCTATTTTTACAAGGGGTGCAAAAATAGACAACATTTTTGGTGACTCATAGGGATAATCTTCCTGCTAGATGAGATCATCAGTATTCTTAGCATCTATTGGGCATGAATTTAGCTTGAAATTTCTTGATTCTGATTTAGTTTCTCTACATTTGATTTTCTGAGGTGACCAAAACTAATCCTTGATATTTTTAACCTCCTTATTTAGCAAAAATCTTGGAGAACCTAATGTAACAGTGCACAAGAACATTTCCAAGAAACAAGATTATGCAAAGAACTTAGGGAAAGAAACCTACACTACCAACAATGCAATGTGTTGAAAGCACTTGAAGGAATTGAAATTCTAGCCTACTATATACAAGATACACAAAAATATTAATGAGAAGGTTTGAGATGAATCCTATTGACTGGGATTTGAAATACATTCCCATCAAAATCAGACAACTCGAATGAGTTAGTCACCTTGCAAATAGTGATGATATATAGTCCACTCCAAATAGCATCAAATTTGGAGTGTCTTCTAGGTTTAACTCGATCTTCTTCCCATTCCAAAACCATTTCTCCGGCCTTGAATGTCTAATTTCTATATATTTTTTCAAACCATTTTTTGGTTGATTTCTGATGTTGTTCCATCCCAGCCATGGCAGCATTTCTATTTTCCTCTAGCTCTACCAATTACTCCATTTTGATTTCCCTTTGATTTGTGCCTTCAAATTCTAGTTGTTGAGCTAATTCAAATGAAGGAAACTCGAGTGATAATGAAAATATTATTTCTTTACCATATACCAATTTGTAGGGAGAAGTTTCAATAGCCTTCTTTGTTGTTATCATGTCTTCCCAAAGAGCATTTCTTACCTTTGTGTTTCATTGTCTTTTATTGATGTCCATTGTCTTCTTCATGATTCTAATTAGGTTCTTGTTAGTAGACTTTTCCAATCCATTACCTTGGGGGTAATAATTAGAAGAGGTTATCAGATAAATCCCAAGTCACAAAGCCCAATTAGAAATCTTGGATCCTAAAAAATATTTAGCATTATCAGAAATTAGGGTCTGAGGGACACCAAACCTTGTAACAATTTCTTCAAGAAATCCCAAGATGACTGATTCAGTGGCTTCCTTCAATCACGTGGCCTCATTCCAACTAGTGAAATATTTTTTGGCTATGAGAACTCATTTATGACCAACTAAATGGTGGGTTGATCATCCCAATGAATTCAAGGCCGCATTGTGTGAATGGTTGATCCGCCTGGATCGAATGAAGTGGTAAATCCTCCAATATTTTCTTTCCAATGAAGAGTGCACATTCTTTGCATTTCCTAACCCACTTGTGAGCATCCATTAACAACGTAGGATAGAAGTAACCTACTTTTATAATCTTCATGGATTTATATTTAGTAGAGAAATGTCCACTCGAGAAACCATCATGGAACTCAGTTAAAAACCTATCACATTTCTCACCTTCAATGCACCTAAGCAACACTCCATCAATATTTCTTTTGAATAGGATGCCATTAATCAATGCATAAGGAATAGATCACGGCCTCAAATTTCTTCTCTTTGTTTTATTCAAACTGAGAAGGTATGCACCAGTAGAATTTTTTTGACATATCAACAATCTAGATGCGATCATTGAATACATTTCTCTCATCCTGCTTCCACTCAACACCATGTCCCAGCTCATCATTTGAGGGCACTTGATTCATGAGGGTGGTCTCTTGAGATTTCATAGCATCTAGAGCCAACTGTTCGCAAAGTTCTCTTCCCCTTACAAATTTGTAGATTTAATGGTTACATCATTTTCCATGATTTTATTCACCCATCTCGATCATTTCTCACTGACTTATGCTCCCATAATGAATTTTTTGACACTAGAATGTGTTACTTAAACCTTTATGTGGTTAGCAGCAATCATAATTTTGAATTTTTTTAAGGCTCTCATGATGGTAAACACTTTTTTTTCAATGTGAATGTACTTGAGCTCATAATTCTTCAGTGTTTTGGCTGAAAAATGCCACAGGCTACTCCATTGCTTGATCATTTAGATGTGTTAAAATTATGGCTATGTTGGATTTTGCCCCATGAGTATAAAGAATGAAATCCTTAGTATAATTTGGATTAATCAATATTGGGGCTTGAGAAATCTCCTATTTTATTTTTTCAAAGCTATATTTCCCTTTCGCGTTCCACTTGAATGTTGCATCCTTCTTGAGCATGAGAGTAATAGTTTTACCAAACCCATGAAGTTAGGAATGAAACACCTAACAAATTTAATTTTTCCAAGGAAATACTGTAATACTTCTTGTGAGCTAGCAAGGAAAGAGCCACAATAGCTACAATTATTTTTGGATCAATGGCAATGTCTTCTTTTGAGACAATAAAATTTTGCCCCTAAGAACTGTAAAATTACATTTCTTAGGATTCAGGGATACACCAAATTGCCTACATCTTTCAAATACTTTCTCCAAGTTCTTATGATGATATTTTCTATGCTTGGAGAAAACAATGAAATCAACTAGGTAAACTAAGATGAACTGATTAATATACCCTTTGAAAGAAATTTCCATTACTCTTTGAAAATTAGTACATGTGTTTGATAAGCCAAAAGGTATCTTTTGATAAGTGAATGTTCCCCATTTGGTGATGAACATGGTTTTATACTTATATTCTTCTTTCACTTTGATCTAGTTAAAACCAAAATATTCATCAAGCATTGAAAAACTCTCAGCTCCTACCGTTGTCTGCAATATTTGTTCATGCTATCCAAAATAAGCCCCTTGCTTGTTTTGGCTAACTCCCTTCATTTTCTTACTCCCTTGTTCCTTAGTCAGAATTTTTCACTTTTAGGGCACTCAAAACCTTCTGGAAATGGCACCATTGGATAGAGCTCTTTCTCAACTTTCCAGAAAGGTAAAGTTTTCCTCGTAACTCCATTTATTTTTTAAGTTATGGCTCGGCAGAGTTTTTGCGGGAAATTTTCCCTAGACAGTCCCGTCGGCCAATCAGAAGCTGCCACATCAGCATCGGAGCAATCAAGAGGAGGGGGAAAAGTTTTGGATTCTTACCAAGTGTTGGCATAATGGGAAATTTTCCCATGTAAAACCTGAGCCAATGGAAGGAGGCCATGTGTCCTCGGAAGGGTGGAGCATGGAGGGAGACTTGGAAAATTGCCAAAGTGTTTGGCGAGGGCGCTAAGGGGAAATTTTGGCCCACGGGCCCACCAACCAATGAGATCATGCCATGTGTCACCATGGCGGCAGGGGTCGGAGGTGTAAAAGGACTTTTTCCTTTTCACCCAAGTGTGGAAAAATGCTAAGAGGAAAATCCACCCCCCAAAATCTAACCCAATAAGATCATGCCACGTGTCCCAGGGGGTGTCGGAGCTTCGAACGCTGGGGAGAAGTTGGGGAAATTTCCCAAAGGTGAGAACAATTTGAAAATTTTGGCCCCAAGGCCCACACCCAATAGCATTGCACCACATGTCATTAAGCCGAAGGGATGGTGAAGTGCGGGAAAACATTGGGAAATTTTCCCAAAGCAAAATTAAAGAAAATTTTCAAAAGGAAGTCCCGCCTCCCAAGGCCCAAGCTAATGGGATCATGCCACGTGTCCATGTGGCGGTAAAAACACAAAGCGAGCCCATAGGAAAAATGAACATGAAAGGCCCACGTCCAATGGGATTATGCCACGTGTCGACCTTAGGTAAGTTGGTCGGCAGCGATGGAGAAGTTGAGAGAATATGCCCGCGGTGAATCACATCATGCCACGTGTCCTCGGGTCATCTAGTTGGCGAAGAATTTTTGGAAAATTTTCCAAAGGCCAAAATGATAAAAAATGAAGCAGGAAGGGCCCGCAACCAATCAAATCATGCCACATGGCACCGAACTGGCGGGGTACAGAGAATTTTGGGGAAATTTTCCTAAATGTAAAAAAGTGGAAAAATTTTAAAATTTGGTCCCGCCAACCATTTTCGGCCCTATTTTGCCCTAAAATCTTTAGAGGAGCATAACTTTCGATCCAGAGCTTGGTTTTTCACGTTCTTTATATCATTAGAAATTTTTTGAAATTCTCTACATGATTCTGGGATGATTTTTTCATTTTGATGAAGATTTGTGGGAGAAAAATGGAGAAACATCCCTGTCACGAAAAAGTTACAAAACTGACATTTCAACCACCATTTTTAATGAAGTATGGCTCGCATTCTCTCCCAGCATGGTTAAAAACATCAGGGAATGGACCTTTGAGGGTTCCCATGCTATTTTAATGCAATTTTGTTGGTGGTTGAAAGCTCTCTCATGTTTTCCCACGTTTCTCTCTCCTGAGCTCGAATGGGCATTGTTAAAAGCCAGATTTGACTCATTTTGTAACGGTTGGACATTTTTATGTTTCGTAGGCTCCTTCTTTCACCCTAGAAAGTGATTTTGTGGAATACCAGACCTCTTTCAGGACTGCAACATGTTTTCTACCTCCCTTTTTTTGTAATGCATGTATTTTGATATTGGAAATGACAATGCAAGCTCTGTGAATGAGTTTCAATCCTCTTCTTGTATTGTTTGATTCATTCATGATCTTTCATTACATTTTATCAGTTTGTGCATGATGTTTTGTTGCATTTCTATAATCTGTGTCAATTTTCAGAAGTAAAGGTTCACCACTCCTTTGGTGTATCACCTTATTAGTACTAGTTTTATTTCTTTTGCATTCTCTATCTCTGTCCCCTTAGAGTTTAGGGTAGGATTTTGAGTTTAAACCTCTGCAACCTTCAAGTGATACATCTGATCAGAGGAGTTGAGGAACCAGTCTCTAATTTGGAGATTCTTTTCCCACTTTTACAAGTCCCACACTTGGGGAAAAGATTCAATGTTGTGCAATCACACTGGATGCTAAAATGTCAACTAAAAATCTGATAGAACATCTAGAGGGTGTTGCTGATTTGCACTAACAGTTTTGGCATGCCCGGTGGGACCTTAGAGGTCTTCATCTTCATTGCAACAAAATAGATGTGCATTTTTTGCAAATTTCTTGCTTAAAAGAGTCCTGAATTGCACATCTGACGACTCCAAGGAAGAAGAATCAACTAGTTGTTGTAGTCCAGACCTGAAAACTCATGAGAAGAATCTTCACAAGGTCAAGAGTTGGAGAAGAAGAAGTGTTGTTTGAGTACCTATAGTTATCCCCAAGAAAAAGACAAAGAGGGAGGAGAATTCAAAGGTCTCCATCTCCACCAAACAGAACTCTATCAACTCCTCCACCTGGTAGACCTTTCATCCAATCAACAAGGGTTCTAAGGCCAATTAGAATGGCACAACACAACCCATATGTCAACTTCACTGGCAGCAGCCCACTTTCTCTCAATGAAAAAAATCCAATCCCTGTTGTAGCATTGAAGAACATTCCATACTTTACTTGAGAGAACCAGACTACTCCTAGTGATCATGTCAAGGATATTGCTAATATTTGTGTAATCCATGAGATTGATGAGATGCAAGTTATTGTCAAACTATTGGTGTCTTCATTCAAAGGTAAAGCCTTGTAATGGTTCAGGAGCCTTGCTTCAGGCTCCATCCAAAATTGGAACTAGTTATGTATAGCCCTCCATGAGAAGTTTGGAGAAAAGGGAGATAACTTGTCCCTTTTGGAACAATTGACAACTATCAAGAGAGCTCCCAATGAGTAGCTGACTGACTTCAACTTTAGATTTCAAAGGACTTGGGAGAGAATTCCAATGGTAGTAAGGCCAATAGCAGAAGGTGCTTTTCTATATTACCTTAAAGCTTTAAATTCTGATATTTCTATGTTAATTCAATCCATGGGAGGCACAACTATCCCTGCTGCTTATAGCATTGCCATTAGGGCTGAAAATTATCTGATTCAAGCTGGCAAGCTAGCTCCTAGGCCTCCAATGCCATTGTATCCAAATTTAGAAAGTCCAAGCACTAGTCAAGTGCCTATTTTAGCTCCTATTCCCACTCCTAGAAATCATAATTCAAGTGAAGCTTCTACTTCATCTTCTAGTGCCTCAAATGAACTTCAAGAAGTCATGAAGCAATTGTAAAATTTAGGTAATGAGCTGGTTACACTCAAGAGGCAGCAAGCCCAAGGTTTTAGACCTTCTTATCAGCCTCAAGCTTAGCCTAACAGGTAGCCATATCATCCTCAAAGACCATCGAATCCATCTGCAAATCAAAATCAAGCAAGGCCTCCTCCAACAAACCATTTCAGCCCTATAATCCCAATGCTACATCTACCTCTAAAGCACTAGTGCCAGTACAAAACAACATGGCTCAAGAGTATGACTAGTTTTTCCCATGTAATGAACCTCACAACCAGTCTATGTGTTTCAATGGTGCTCTAAATCAAGTCTTAATGGTAAGAACAACAGGTGTGGAAGGTGAAGGGAGTAAAGGAAAAAATCAACAACAAGAAACATCCTAGCAACAATCAGTTCAAAATGATACCACACTTGTAAACTAGCAGGCAGAAGACTTTTGTGGCATAAATAAAACAACATCTCAGAGTGTTGTAGCTAACACAAGGTCAAAAAGGAGAAATCTGGGTGAAGGACAGCCATTGGCTCCAAGTAATCCACAACCTTCTATCACTCCACTGACTGTTGGCAAACAAAATGCAGTTTCAAACATGCAAGGATCACCCTAACTAGCTCCTAGACCAACTCAGATGCCAGTTGTTGTTGCCCATGTGCAAGGAATGAATGTGCAGGCCAAAGGGAAGCAAAGAGATGCTTCATCTCCATTCAACATCATTAATCAGATGAAGAAGACAAATGTAAACATATCAATGTGGGAATCACTATCCATCCCAGGCCAAAGAGATTTGCTACAAGCTGCCATGAAGGATTGGTCAACTTCAAATCAACAGGTCCAAATGCAAGAGAAGGTACTCACAAATGTTGCCCATCCTGAAGGGAATCATTGAGGACTGCAAGGTAAAATGTTGAAGCCCCCTCCATTCTATGTTTCATTAATCATTGGGGACCAATTAGTGCATAACTGCATGATTGATTCCGAGGCAAGTAGTTCAGTAATGCCCAAACAAATTGCTGATCAGTTGGGGCTCCAATATAAAACCATATCCAAAGGGGTAGCACAATTAGATGGGACAGCAGTGACAATAGTAGGAGTGATTAAAAACTTGAGTCTTACTTTGCATGCATGCCCCAACATTGTTGTTCTGCAAGATGTCTCAGTGATAGATCTTCCACCACTCTTTGCCCTATGTTTGTCAAGGGATTTCACAGCTAAGATTGGAGGTTACTTATCAGCTGATTGGTCACACATGTTGTTCAGAAAAATATATGGAACTAAGGCCACAATTAGATCTGAACCTATTGCAAACTTTCACATTGAGCCTCACACTCCAAGCCAAATCAATACCAATTGTTCAGCGTTTGATCAAGAAGATTATCCAAGCACTGATGAAGCTAACACCAAGGTTAGAAGCATCCCATATTTGAATCTTGATGAATGGGAAAGTAAGGTGCATGCTTTTGATCCTTATCAAGAAATAGAAGAATCTGAGCTAAGATTTTATTGCATGCATGAAGAAAATCAGTCTATTCCTAGCATCACCAAGCCAGACCACAAGGATGACAATGAGGTATGGCAGTTGTTCTTTGATGGATCAAGAAGTAGACAAGGTGCAGGAGGGGGGGCTATGCTTGTTTCACCTCAAGGAGTTAAGTACTATTCATCTTTTAGATTTCAGTTTGCATGTTCCAATAACACTTCTACATATGAAGCTTTGATACAAGGATTGCATTGGTCAATTAGAAGAGGAATAAAGAACTTGAAATTCTTTGGTGACAGTGAACTGATTGTCAACCAAGTTAGAGGATAGCATGCTACCAAGAATGATCTACTCAAGTGCTACAAAAATAGGGTGTGGGACCTCATTGAAAATTTTGAGGGCTTTAGAATCAAGTCCATCCCTAGAAAAGAGAACCAAGCTGCTGAAAAACTTGTAGCAATTGGAGCAGCCTTTGAGGTTGTTGAAAGCATCAAGATAGATAAATTATAGCCAAGCATTCATGTGATTGTAAGGCCTTCAGTGCTAGACAACAATGTAAGTTGGTAAGTGTTTTAAAATGACCAACAAATCATCCATTTCTTGCAAGAAGAGGCTGAGTTCTCAGCTAAAAATCAGGAAAAGTTAGAACAACAGTATGGTGATCAAGTGGTAAAGCTGAGAACCAATAAACTACCAAAGGGACTTGTCACTTTGGAGTCCATTTTCAATCCTAATGATCAATTTAGGAAGGAGAAGGCAAACATCCAAGTCAAGGGAGAAGATTCAGTGCCCATCTTGGTGGGAGAAGGCAAGTCACTTCAAATTGGTAAAGTGACAACTGAGTAAGAAAGGTATGAGTTCATATAGCTTTGTCAAGAATTCCCTAATGTGTTTGCTTGGAGCTATGAAGATTTGAAAGGTTTCAATCCCAAATTAGCTCAGCACACCATTGAACTAGACCCAAGTGCTAAACCCATTAGGAAAAAACAAAGGCTAGTCAATCCACACATGGAGCCTCTCATGAGAAAAGAATTGAATAAGTTGATAGAAGCAAGTATCATATTCCCTATCAAGCATTCTAGTTGGGTAGCCAACTTGGTTCCAGTTAGAAAGAAGAGTGGAGAAATCAGATTGTGTGTTGACTTCAGAGATTTGAATAGAGCATCTCTCAAGGATCACTACCCACTTCCTTCTATGGAGAAGATTTTACAAGTTGTTACTGGCTCTAAAAGGTTTTCATTGCTTGATGGTTATTCAAGGTACAATCAAATTATGGTGAAGGAAGAGGATCAGTTCAAGACATCCTTCACAACCAAATGGGGTACTTATGCATTTAGAAAAATTCTATTTGGGTTGTCTAAGGCTAGAGCTACATTCCAAAGGGAAATGGACATGGCGTTCAAATATTTGATTAACAAAATGGTGCTAATATATCTTGACGATATCACTATTTTTTCAAAAAATGGAGTAGACCATCTCTTTCATTTGAGACAAGTGTTCCAAAGGTGTAGAAGATTTGGGATATCCTTGAATCCCAAAAAGTGTATTTTTCTAGCTTATGAAGGAAATCTCCTTGGCCACATTGTCTCCAAAGAAGGGTTAGCAGTTGATCCAGAAAGAGTTGAAGCCATAAGAGCACTACCATTTCCAAGTCACAAGAAAGCTCTCCAAAGTTTCTTGGGAAGGATAAATTTTGTTCGATGGTTTGTCCCAAAATTTGCAGCCCTAGTCAAGCCTATCACCAAGATGTTAAAGAAAAGCATAGCTTTCAAATGGATAGTAGAAGTCAAGGCAAGTTTTGAAGCAATCAAATAAGTTATCTCACAAGCCCCAACTCTCATTAACCCAAATTTCTGCAAGGATTTCATCCTCTATGCATTTGGAGGTGATGATACTATTTCTACAATTTTGGTACAGTAGAACAAAGACAATGATGAGAAGCCAATTTCTTTCTTCAGCCAAATCCTGGAGGACTATGAGGTGATATATTCCTTCATTGAGAAGCATGTTCTAGCAGTGATTAGGAGCTTGAAGAAATTTAAGCATCTAGTTTCGAACAACAAGGTTCAACTGCTGGTTTCTCATATGGGAGTTAAAGACTTCCTCCTCAACAAAGACCTGAATGAAAAGAGAGCAGGGTGGATTACTCATGTCATGGAGTATGACATTGAGATCAAAGTCACCAAGTTGGTCAAAGGAAAAGGATTGTGTGAGCAGCTAGTCTTGAGCAAGCAAACGGAAGCATGCAATGAGAAAGAGGTTGTTTGGCATTGCAAGACAGCCATGAACAAGGAAGCACTCAAGAAGAAAATTATGGTGTCCTCACTCCTTGCTAGACCCGAAACATAATGCACTTTCTACACACAGGCCTATTCCCTCCAGAGATGAATAAAACTAAAAGGAGACACTTCAGATTGCAGGTTGTCCCATATTCCCTTGTTGATGGTGTTTTATTCAAAAGAGATGTGGATGGAGTGCTACTGAGATGCATTGGTACAAATCAAATTCACAGAGTGTTGGAAGAGTTCCATGGTGGATCAGCTAGGGGTCATTTTGCACCAAGAGTGATAGCTCTCAAGATCATGAGGGCTGGCTATTATTGGCCCAAGATTTTTAGTGACTGTTATGCATGGATCAAGAGGTACAAGAATTGTGCATTCTTCACAAGCAAGGAGAGACTAACCGCCCTTCCATTGCATCCAATTTCAATTGACCATCCATTCATGCAATGGGGTTTGGACTTCATTGGGGTCATTAATCCAAATTCAAGCCAAGGACACAAGTGGATTCTAACAGCAACAGATTACTTCACCAAGTGGACTGAGGCAGTGGCACTCAAAGAAGCAAATGAATCTAGCATCCTAGAATTCTATGAAGGGATAGCAACCAGATTTAGCATACCTGCTACAATAATATAGGACAACGCATTGGCATTCATTAGATCCAAGGTAACTAAATGGGCTATCAAGAATGGGATCTACCTAAGCACTTCATCAAATTATTATCCTCAGGGTAATGGCCAAGCTGAATCTACAAACAAGAACTTGTTAAGGATCATCAAGAGGACTCTTGATGAAAATCATAGGGCTTGGCATACTAAATTGAAATCAGCCTTGTGGGCTGATAGGATAACCCCCAAGAGATCTACAGGTAACTCTCCATTCAAGCTTGTTTATGGAAGAGAGGCAATTTTTCCCATATCACTTGAGTTGCCAACATTGGAACTCATGAAATAGTTGGAGTTGTTGGAGTTTGGGCCCATGGAGGTTAGGTATGCAGAATTGATGGAACTCCAAGAAATTAGAAATCAGGCATCCCAAGCAATGGAGAAGGATCAAGCTTTGATCAAGAAGACCTTTGATAGAAAGGCCAATGACAGATCTTTCTAAGTTGGGGATCTAGTATTAAATAGGATGCAAACAGAACAAAACCGGTGAGGTATTCAAAATTTGATGCCATTTGGAGTGGCCCCTACATGGTCACAAAGTGTAAGGACAGCAATGCCTTCCAATTGTCTACATTGGATGGTGAAGAATTACAGATTCCAGTTAATGGAATCCATCTGAAGCATTGCTACTAAAGGGAAATTCTCCACCTTGTACATAGTAGCTTAGGTTTTCATTCCTCCAAGTGCTTATGCACATTGTTTTGTTGTAGTTTAGATTTTCTTTCCCTAAGTGCTTTGGCACAACCTTGTTGTCCCAAGAAATGTGTTTTGCAGGCCTTGCCCAAATCAGATGATGTTCTTCCCTCCCTCTTCCTCCTTGCATTGTTCTAATCAGTTGGGGTACCAGGCAGAGAATTTGATGACTCTATGCCCAATAGATTGCTTCATGCAACTGGTAACTTCATCCGGCAGGTAGATGACCCCTCCGAGTCACCAAATTGTTATCAAAAATAAGCCCCTTGTTTGTTTTGGCTAACTCCCTTCATTATCTTCCTCCCTTATGCCTCAGAAAGAATTTTTCACTTTTAGGGCACTCAAAACCTTCTAGAAATGGCACCATTAGATAGAGCTCTTTCTCAGATTTCCAGAAAGGTAAAGTTTTCCTCCTAACTCCATTTATTTTTGAAGTTATGGTTTGGTGGAGTTTTTGTGGGAAATTTTCCCTAGACAGTCCCGTCGGCTAATCAGAAGCCGCCACGTCGGCATCAGAGGAATCGGGAGGAGGGGGAAAATTTTTGGATTTTTACCAAGTGTTGGCACAATGGGAAATTTTCCCATGTAAAACCTGAGCTAATGGAAGGAGGCCACGTGTCCTCGAAAGGGCGGAGCGTGGAGGGAGACTTGGAAAATTGCCAAAGTGTTTGGCGAGGGTGCTAAGGGGAAATTTTGGCCCACATGCCCGCCAACTAATGAGATCATGCCACGTGTCACCGCGGCAGTGGGGGTCAGAGGTTAGAAAGGAATTTTTCCATTTCGTTCAAGTGTGGAAAACTGCTAAGAGGAAAATCCACCCCCCAAAATCTGACCCAATAAGATCATGCCACGTGTCCCAGGGGGTGTCGGAGCTTCGAGCGCTGGGGAGAAGTTGGGGAAATTTCCCAAAGGTGAGCACAATTTGAAATTTTTGGCCCCAAGGCCTGCACCCAATAGCATTGCACCACGTGTCCTTAAGACGAAGGGATGGCGAAGTGTGGGAAAAAATTAGGAAATTTTCCCAAAGCAAAATTAAAGAAAATTTTCAAAAGGAAGTCCCGCCTCTCAAGGCCCGAGCTAATGGGATCATGCCATGTGTCCATGTGGCAGAAAAAACACAAGGCAAGCCCATAGGAAAAATGAACATGAAAGGCCCATGTCCATTGGGATTATGCCACGTGTTGAGCTTAGGTAATTTGGTTGGCAGTGACGGAGAAGTTGAGAGAATATGCCCGTGGTGAATCACATCATGACACGTGTCCTCGGGTCATCCAGCCGGTAGAGAATTTTTGGAAAATTTTCCAAAGGCCAAAACGATGGAAAATGAAGCAGGAAGGGCCCACAACCAATCAAATCATGCCACGTGGCACTGAACTAGTGGGGCATGGAGATTTTTGGGGAAATTTTCCCAAATGCAAAAAAGTGGGAAAATTTTAAAATTTTGTCCCGCCAACCATTTTCGGCCCTGTTTTGCCCTAAAATCTTTAGAGGGGCATAACTTTCGATCCAGAGCTTGGTTTTTCACGTTCTTTATATCATTAGAAATTTGGTGAAATTATCTACTTGATTCTGAGCTCACTTTTTCATTTTGATGAAGATTTGTGGGAGAAAAATGGAGAAACGTCCCTGGCACGAAAAAGTTACAAAACTGACATTTCAACCACCATTTTTAATGAAGTATGGCTCACATTCTCTCCCAGCATGGTTAAAAACATTAGGGAATGGATCTTTAAGGGTGCCCATACTATTTTAATTCAATTTGGTTGGTGGTTGAAAGCTCTCTCATGTTTTCCCACGTTTCTCTCTGCTGAGCTCGAATGGGCATTGTTAAAAGCTAGATTTGGCTCATTTTGTAACGGTTGGACATTTTTATGTTTTGCAAGCTCCTTCTTTCACCCTAGAAAGTGATTTTGTGGAATACCAGACCTCTTTTAGGAATGCAACATGTTTTCTTCCTCCCTGTTTTTGTAATGCATGTATTTTGATATTGGAAATGACAATGCAAGCTCTGTGAATGAGTTTCAATCCTCTTCTTATATTGTTTGATTCATTCATGATCTTTCATTACATTTTATCAGTTTTTGCATGATGTTTTGTTGCATTTCTATAATCTGTGTCAATTTGTAGAAGTAAAGGTTCACCACTCCTTTGGTGTATCACCTTATTAGTACTAGTTTTATTTCTTTTGCATTCTCTATCTCTGTCCCCTTGGAATTTAGAGTAGGATTTTGAGTTTAAACCTCTGCAACTTTCAAGTAATACATCTGATCAGAGGAGTTGAGGAACCAACCTCTAATCTGGAGATTCTTTTCCCACTTTTACAAGTCCCACACTTGGGGAAAAGATTCAATGTTGTGCAATCACTCTGGATGCTAGAATGTCAACTAAAAATATAATAGAACATCCAAAGGGTGTTGTTGATTTGCACTAACAGTTTCATAGCAGACAAGGGATAATGATCCTTAAGGGAAGCCTGGTTTAAATCCCTAAAATCTACACAGAGCTATATTTCATCATTCTTCTTCCTTATTAGGACCAGATTTACCACCCAAGTGGAATACTTGATTGGAAAAATTATTTTGGCCTTAATGAGTTTAGAGAGCTCTTTTTTTCATGAGGGGTTCAATATTGGGTTTTAAAAGCCTATGTTTTTGTCTAATTGGCTTGATGTTGGGATCCATGTCGATAGAATGTTGAACTATTTATGAATTAAATTATTTTAAATCTTCATAGTCCCATGAAAACACATCATGAAAATTCTAACACAAGGAGGTAAAATCTTCCTTTTCTTCTTCATTGCATACCTTTCCGAGTAGAAGCTCTTTTCCAGGAGAAATTAAAACCAGATGACAATCTCCTTGATTTACTGCCATGTTCTTTTCCACTCCTTTGAAATCATCATCTAGGCCAAAAGTATGCTCCAAAGTAACTAACTCCTTCGACAACTTGTTTTTTCTTAGTTGAATAATTTGATCCCCATATACTTCTTGAAAATTAGTTTGCATCTTTGAGGAGAAATATGTATCATTTTGGATGAACTGCACAATTTTTTCATCACTTTCAAAAACCTGCCAGTAGGTCTGATTGTCTAGGATAGAAGGCTTGACCACCATTTTTATATGTTAGGCATTCTATTTGATCAAATCCTTAGTAGGTGATAATTGAGAGCCAAGGAAAACCATCTATTCTGCATCTTTTTTCAACTTTCTAGGCACAACCTATAGGTTAATGACATCAAAAATTTCTAAAAAATCCCAAACTCTATGTTTGTAAGCTTTCAATAGCTTTTTCTTTGTCACACATCTTCCACAGACTTGGTGAATGACCAATCCAGTGTCTCCAAAGACCTGTAACTCTTTAATTTTCCTCTTTTCCACTATCAATAGACTATGTACTAATGCTTTGTATCATGATACATTGTTAGAACATGAAAATTAGAATTTATAAGCAAATAATAACTTATGTTTTTTTATATAAATAAGCACAACACCCACCTCGAATCCATTTTTTCTTCTAGAACCATCAAAGAACATCTGCCATAGTCTAGAAACATTTTCCTTTAATTTTTTTAATACCGTGAGTATCACATATTCCTCCTAGAGAATGTAATAAGTGCCTAGATTAGTCTCAAAAATTTTGAGCTCTTCTTCATAAGGATCAAACCCATGGTCTCTCTTAGCCCATTCATCTAATAAAAATCAAGCATGGAAGGAGGGACAACCTGTTCACCTGGAATTGAGTCTTACTCATGTTCTTCTTGTATTAGGAAATTTGATTGGATGGGACAAGGGTCATATGAATTGATATGGTAAGAAAATATGGGCCCACCTTGTATTGTAAATTGGGTACCATGTCTAGTTTTTAAAATCATGTGAGTCCAATCTGAAGATAGATAGCCTCCTACTTTAGCAGTGAAGTCTCTAGACAAACAGATGGAAAACATGGGAGGAAGGTCAATGACTGAAATATCATGGGTTATGGTGAGGCTTGGGCAGACATGAAGTGTCAACTCAAGGTATTTTATTACACCCAAGACATCTATAATTGACCCATCAACTTGTAAAACTCCCTTAGACATAGGACTACATTTGAGACCTAGGATATCAAAAAAAATCTTGGGAACTAAAGAGGTTATAGCCCCTGAATCAATCATACAGTTATGAACTAGGTATTTACCCACAATTATCGACATGTAAAAGGGTGGGGTTTAGATAGTTTTACTTACTTGATCACCCTTTTCTTGACACACATGGACCACGGTATGAGCCTTTTGCATTACTAGATCCATCGAAGGCAATTTCTTAAGGGCTTCACACTGGAGATCACACTGCGATGGAATAATAAGCGCATCCCACATTGAGACATTGACATTATTTTTCTTCACTTGCACTATAATGTTTAATTTGAGGCTCATGGAATTTTGCATATATAGTATGCTACCTTCTTTTCTCTACTGTAGCAGCACTTGACTTAGTGACTTTGGTTGAGAAAAAAATTATTTATCTGTGGCTTTACCAAGAAGCTCAGGTGGCTTTCCTTTGTTCACTGCGGATTTGTTTTCCTTACCCCTAGCTTTGACTTGATCCACAGAAGGTGAAGATTGTGACTCCAGCATCCTTTTCTTATATCGTATGTTATCAGCAATGGTGATTGATGGTTTGTTAGAAATACCTTCCATTTGGTTGACCACATAAAAATCCTTAGCTTCAAAGAACATGAGGTTGGTATCATTATTGGTCTCTTGAATTTCTTCCATAATTAGATTTTTTTCCTCCAACATTGGTTCCTATTGACAAGAAGATCCCTGGACCATGTATGCTTAAAGATGCATTGCTCTTTCACAACCAAGTTGGTCATGTGGAAGATTACATGGAAAACACCACTTTGTTTCTTATGCCATATTATTTTTCACAAGAACTAAATTCTGACTTGAATTGGGGGAGGAAATGCTGGTGGAGGAGGTATTTTTTCCAATAGAATAGGAGAAATTTGAGTTGCCATCTATTACTCTACTGCTTCTATGCATATCTTTTATTAGGTTGCTTATATGTCCATGGTTGATACCCTTGATTAGAAGATTGCCCTTGCCTTTGATAATTCGTATAGGATTGGGCCTGTTGTTTCTCTAAGGATATAATTATTTTTTTCAAGTTTCTAATCAGAGTATTCATTTCTTCATCCTCCTTTTTTTAAATAGGATTTTGTGAGGTGGAAGAAATAGGTTATGGTTTTGGCTGGGGATAGGAGCAATAAAAGGTTAAGAAACTTTAGGTAATTCAAGATACAATGGCATGGGTGGTCTAGGAGCTAATTTCACAGCTTGAATTAAGTTATTTTCAGCTATGATTGCAATTGCGTAAGCAGTTGGTAGAGTTGTTCCTCCCATAGATTGTATCATAATAGATATATAATAGTTAAGAGCTTTTAAAAGTAAAGAAAGGCACCTTTTGCTATAGGTCTCACATGAGCTGGAATTCTATCCCAAGTCCTCTGGAATCTGAAGTAAAAATCCACCATTTTCTCATTTGGTGCTCTCTTCATTGTATTTAACTACTCCAAAAGAGATAGGTTATTAGCTCTTTCTCCAAACTGGTCACGAAGGGTTGTGCACAACTGACATCAGTTTTGAATTGTTCCTTCTCCTAGGCTTCTGAACCATTGTAGAGCTTTTCCTTTAAGTGAAGATGAGAAAAGTTTTATCACCATGTCCATCTCAGTAACTTCATGTATAGCATAGATATTTACAATATCTTGAATGTGGTCAACTGGAGTAGTGTGATTTTCTCTAGTAAAATATGGGATATTCTTCAAGACTGCCACTAAAAAAGGACTTTGGGAATTCAAGGCAAGTGGATTGGTGCCTGTGAAATTTATAAATGGATTTTGTTGTGATAGTTATTGTTGATGAGCCATTATAATTTGTCTGAGAAATCTTGTTGAAAATAATAATTGCCTACCACGTGGAGGTGTTGAAAGAGTTCAATTTGGAGTAGATGGAGATATTTGAATATATCTTCCTTTTCTGCCTTTGCCTGGGGATAATTGCAAGTAATCAAATATGCCTTCTTCTCTTTTTCTTAACCGTGTTTGAATCCTTCTCATGAATCATGGATACTTGAATCACTAGTACTACTGAAACCACTTGATATCTTGAATGAAGTCGCCATATGTGTTACTGTAAGGCCTCCAAAGGCTAGAGCTTCATCAAAATACACATCAAAACTTGATAAAAATGGAAATATTAATTTCAAATGTCCCACCGGGCATGCCAAAAACTGTTGGATCTCAAATATGCACCCATTCTAGAATCATATACGATTTGGGATTTGAGACAACATAGGACTGTCTCCAAGTTGTGGGACTTGAACTAAGACAGACCTCCGGAGAAGACTAGCTTCCTCTACTTATGCCTAATGTTAATCTACTCCTAGGAACTGAAACGTGACTATCTAACTCAACTCTAACTTTCCAAGGGACCAAGGTGATAAGGAGATGCACAAAACATAAACCTAACCTAGAGAAGGTGATAGCACCAAAAATAAAGGGATGAATACTCAAGAAAGAGAGAAAATGGAAAAAAAATGATGATGAAGAGGGCTAAAATGAAGCCACATATCAAAATCACGTTCAAAGTTCCACTTTAACAATGTAAAATAGACACAAACATCTGAAATAACACATAAAACACACCTATAAATGAATGAGAGGAAAGAGAGTGCAATAAAATAATACCTAAGGATGAAACGAGCCATAAAACCAAAGATTGTATTGCTTAGAGATCATGCATAGTTCATCACGATACAAGAGGAATATAATTTTTTTTACAAAGACATAGCCCAAGGCATGTGACCCTTAGAACACTTGTGCAGCATAAAATGATGCCCTCACATTCCCAAAGTATCCAACATTATAACAAGGCATCACTTTATAATATATAGAAAAGTAGAAGGAAGAGAGAGAAGAAGGAAAGAAAGGGAAATTCAAATTCTCTTTCCACCGGCTAACAACCTTCATTTAATTTTCTAAAAGGATATGATTGCCTCTACAAATTCCACCTCCCCACACCAATTTCCTTATTGAATAAGGAATGGTGCCCATACTACATTTAATTTTGGTAGTTGGGCCAACTGGAATAGACCCTTTGCATGTTAGAGACATCACCCCTTTGCTTTGTCCACCTACCACCTACCTAATTCAGAAAATCTGATCTTATTTCATGGAGGAGGACAAGATTTCTTCAATAATATCATATTTATGAAGATCTAATCATTAGATTCTAAATTTATATTAATTTCAATTCCCCGCAGAAAACTATTGTTTTCTTTGTTATGCAGCTTTTGACCTCCGCGACTTTGTCTTCATCATTCTATGGCTCCATTATCTCTTTCACCTAGCCCATGGTCTATTCACTTGTCACATTTATTTTATCAACATCTGCAGACTTCTTTTCCTTCAATCTATAGTTTTCTTCTTTTTCTTTTACCCTTAGCTTTCTCTTTTGTGCATTACAACTTGTTATAATATTCTCAGCCTCTTCTTCCTTTTACGTCACAACCAAGACCTTGGTGGTCCTTCTCCTTTGCCTGTGTCTTCATCAAAGTATGCCCTTCACTCCATGGCACTCACTTCTTAGACGCGGCATGCTTAAAATTATGTGGTCCTTGTTCCAAGTCTGTGGTGAACCAAGTTGCTCTATTTTTGCAAGGGGCACAAAAATAGGCAATAGGTTCTTATCCCCTTGTAGAATATATGATACACATTCTACAATATCCATGTGGCATGCATAATCTCTGTTTGGCACATTATTAGTTACAACTCTCTTCATCTCTCTCCAAGGTATGATCTTCATATATACATTATGCCACTGAATATTTATTGTGTGGTATAAAGTGGGGGCATATGTAGACATAAAATTATGCACTTAGTACTATTACATCATGCCTCTAGTATGCCATTATATGCATGATTCCTAAGTATAAAAACTAGACATTGACAATACTTATTTTTCTTTACTTTGACATTGTTTTATCCTCCCATGATTTCATCCTCTCATTTCTAGAATTATCCCTTTTCTTTTCGATATCATATAATTTGTTACCCAAATCAATACTTCATATTTTATATTTAGATATTTCTAGACGTTGATGCCTAGTAGGGACAGGAGCACCCAAGCACTATTGTCCCCTTTGGATGGTTTTGTCCCTTTTCCTTATTTTCTTATGTTTAAAATGCCACATCAATTGTTATCCTTTCTTAACTTCTACTTATTACTCTGAGTCAACTTTTAGAGTTGTTAATGATGAAATTCAAGCAAAAGAATCATATATATATATATATATATATATATATATATATATATATGACTTACTAACTATTCTAAGGGGTAAGAGGACAATTAGGTAATTGGAATACTACTTTTTATCTACTACTTGGGAAAAAGGAACACTTGAGGACTACATTTGGCTACATTATTCATTGCATAAGAAGGGAAATTTTTGAATTCCATCACACACATTATCTTAGGGGAAAAGTACTTATAACATGTTATATTGGTGTGGTTGGCACAAGGGGAACCTATATTCAAGGGACTCGATTCTATCCCACACACACACACACACACACACACACCCCTTAACTAAATTGAGTCTGAAATATAGTTCATCACTCGATGACAATCACATTGAGATGATCATTGAGGTCAGTTTGAATCAATCATATGCATATTTTATTTCATCTAAAGTATACTTAATCCTTATACATGTACCTAGGGTTTGTTTAGGCACATGTGCAATAGGAAAACCCTACATTAAATTTAAAATGACATAAAGTGAAGTAAATGAGACATGATCAGACTCTAAAAGAACCATATCCACACTCACTACCAGGACACTAACTGTCAGTTAAAACACTCGCACCCATGGTGGTCATGTCCCCTTCTGAGTGCTTTTATCCAACATACCTATAGATCACTATTTTCCATATGAAGCACATATAGTCAAGATCTATCCTTTTCCATCATCATTCCATCCTAGATCTAGTAGATACAACAAGTTATCAACTAATTCACTCTCTTCCTCTCATTACTTACACTTGTTTTCCATTGCATGTTTCATATTGTTACTTTTTGATATATTTGATTTATCTTAGTCCTCATATTAAGATTAAATCATAATCATAGTTGTGACTATATGATGTGATTTGTGACTCAATTTCCCCCTAGTTATATCATGAATCGCATAGTTAGTAGATTTGTTCAAGAAGAGATGAAATATGGGTTGATTTGAGCCATGTGAAACGAGTTACAATTGTATGATGTGATCTGTTTCTTAATATCCCTAATGACAACTCTAAATGAACCATTTAGTTAATTGGTTTGAAATTAAAGAGTAAATTTGAGATATATGAACTATTTTCATGGAGAAATGCACCCTTTGCGGAGTAGTGCGATGTCCCCCCTTCAAACTGAAAAAATGGAAACAATATTAGGCTTTGGGTGACCTTTATGTTGGCTTGAGTCTCCATAGAGGGATGGTTCCCCTAGTGTAACACCTAAGACTAATTTCACTCCTAAAGCTACTCTACTTTATTGAATCAACAAGGGAAAGGGGGAATGAATTAAGGGGAAAACTCAAAAGATGGTGATATATCATAAATTTTGAGGATCTCATACTTGTTTGAACCACACAAATGGACCACAGGAACTATAAACACTATACACAACTTAAAAATGGATATGTCAATGTAAAATTGTTTCAAATAAGGGTTTAAAGCTATGACAGAATAAAGAAGGGCAACAAGTGGCTCTAAAATGGTAATTTAATGAACTCCATAACCACATCTTGCAAAAAAAATGATTAAACACAAGCAATGACATGTAAATCAACATATAACTGAATAAAGGCATGGAAATTTAAATTTAAATGAAGGATTATTTTCATTCAAAATAACTAGCCTAAAAATTGAAATCTTAAAGCATGACAACTAAGCCTATAGTTCAAAATATTGCTTCTCGATCACATTGAGCCCCTCTCCTAGCCAACCTATCTTCAATGGCAAAATAAACCTAGATAATATAAAGGTCCTAATTATTTCAAGTGTGTCTTACTATGCAATGAGGGATGATTAAGTTAATGGATGAATTCAGTGAATTTCTATGAAAGACAAGTCCTCTTGGAGGCCTAAAAGGCCATTTTTTATCATTTTGTATCTAGTATGCATCCTTCGGGAATGTACATGGAATATATAAATTATCTAAGGGTTGTGTTGGATATTATTGAAGGTTTTTGAAATAATTTAGGAAGATTTAGGAAATAAAATGTCATTTAGGGACAACTTGTTCAACACCGGGTTTTCGAGGTGCATGGAATGAACATCCTAATGGTGAAACTTGACTTCTCCGGATGATTCCAGGAGTTCTGTAAGGATTTAGGAATAAAACAAGTAGGAATAGGAAATATATGGGAATTATCTACAAGGTGGAAATTTCAATTTTATCCAAGGCTTAAAGGTTTCCTAAAACATTTCAAAACATTACAGCTGCTCCTCTCAATTCCAAACAAAAAAGGCCCTAAATTTTGAGTTTCATGAATAATAAAGTATTGATAATAATTACATCAATATTATAATGTTTTTTATTCAAAATTATATAATATTTTACCCCAAAACATTCTTCTCAGCCTCTGAGGTGAAAGAAGTAAGACCGATGTCCAAATTTGGACATCTAGTATAAAATTTGCTTTCCATTTTTGGACCAATCACACTTTGGACACTCTTGTATCCCATTTTTCCCCTAGGGGACAAGGGGTATAAGGGAGAAACAAAAATTTTACCTCATCCTCCTCCTAAAGGTGTACTTTAAACACCCAAGTCTCCCCATTGTCCCCTCTATCCCCATGGTGTAAGGGAAGAAGGGGGCACTAAAGTATGACATCCATATTTCACCTAGGTCACAATTTGGTGTCCTTAGTGTCCCATCAGTCCCCTCTTCTGCCATGGGGACAAGGGGGGTAAGAAAGTGTGACCCACTCACTTTGGCAGCTCCTAGCCCCCCACATGACCTCACTCAGCTCTGTCAATGCAATTTTCCAGCCCCCTCATCTCATCCACCACACACCACTTGCTACCACTTATCACCATCTAGTGAAAGTCACACTTAAGTGTCCCTAGTTTCCCCTATATCCCTCTTACACCATTTACAAATCCTCAGTCACTCCATTCTAACCCTGGTTAGGTTGTGTACTCAACGGGTGAGTTAAAAACATAACAAAACTCCATTAACTCCTCATTCACCCAAAATTTAACCTTTTTTTATAATGATTGTTATTGTAACACCCTCCAAACACCATTTTCACCTAGATATGCTTCCAAAATTCTTTTAGACACTATGTAGTCACCAAAATGGAGATTATATCATAGCTCTTCAACTGAAAGCTTGATTTCCTTCAAAATTTACTAGAATATCCCTCCCCAAAACATCTTTAGGAAGACAATGACAGAAAATTCATTGATTCCCTAGCTTTTTTACAGTAAAAAACTGAAATATAAAACCCTAAACCCTACTTTTTCATTTTCACGGAGATCCAGCAGATGGAAGATCATGAAATTTGGAGCAAAAGGTCCTAGTGCAAAATAGAAATGTTTGACAATGGTTTCATTATAACCCAATGACAGTGGTTTCTATCAGATTTTCCCAGGGATGGAAGAATAGGATTGTCAAATATAGTAACATGGAGATGGAAATCATGGAAGAGCTCATCACCCAGATCACGGGCCTCAGCCTGGAAGGCACCAAATTCTTCAATAAGAAGGTGGACAGGGAGGTGGAGAGCAAGAAATTTCTGGACAGGGGGGAGAATCTTGAATTCGTGACTGTTGGCATCAAGGCGGCGTCGATTCCTGAACCTTTTACTAAGCTGGCCAGGATGGTGGTTAGGTATGTAACTCTTGAAGGAAGATTTGTGACTATACCTCAAAAGCATCTGATATTTCTAAATCACTTTCGTAGAAATAACATAATCAGCTTTCCTCACTATTTGATAAACTCGCTGGAGAAATCAATTAGGGAAGTTTAGAGCCACTCTAGAGCTATCCCTTTGCACCATGGAATTATCCTCTTGATCCATCGCCACTGTTCCAGCTGCCCCCCTGTGAATCCTACCCCACCTCCCTCCTCCATACCTTCACCTGCCCACACCGCTTCCACTCCCCCTGCTAAAAAGAAAGAATGAAGTTGTTGTTTCCAGCAAGAAAAGCAAGAGCATCAAAGCTAAAATCCCTGCTTCCCAATGGGTCCTAAGGAGCCATAAAGACTTGGAACTTGCTAAAAACCTCCTGCATATTAGCAAACTAGTGGAGAATCCCAAGGAGGGGGAATTGTTGGACAGGGTGGACAAATTAGAAAAGGAGATACAAGAGCTCAAAGGGGCTATAAAAAATATGGAAAGAGCTAAGGGAAAAGGGATTATTCAAAGTGATGAGGAAGAGGGGGTTATTGCTGAAGTCTTCAAGAAGCTACAGTCCTTAGATGGCAGATTGGGGAATGTTGAAAGCCACAATGACTGCATATTGTCTGCCCTCAAAAGCATTTATAATTTCATTGAACAACATGTTCATAGTGTCTGCAGTTTAAGTGGGGTTAATGAGGACATTTGGGGCCCTAAAGAGAAAAGGGATATTGCAATTGCTCAGGTGGATATGCAAGACTCCTCTCAGGCCACTTCCATTTCCTTCTTCATGTCACTGCAGGCTATCAAGACCAAGATTGACAAAGCTATCAAGTAACGGGTTGTTGTGATGTTGTTTTTTGACTGCGAAGTTGTTGTTATCTGGCGGTTCTAGAGTTGTTTTTTGGCAGAGCTCTATATGTTCTTTCTCTTTTGGTTTCTTTTTTATCTTTCCTACTTATTTTTGGATCATTGTACATTTAGATCCTTTTTTCACTTATATTGTAATATTTGGCTGTTGAGCCCTCTTTGGTTGACAGTTTTACCCTTCTCTGGGCTGTTTCTCTCACCTTTACTATCTGGATTTTGAGCCCTTTTGTATACAGGGTATAGTCCCTTCAAAACTATTTTCCCTTAATAAAAAAAATGTAGGTAAGTACACTCTCAAAATGGTAGGTATTCAAAACACTCGATGGATAAAAATAATAATTTTCTCAAAATAATGATTCCCAGCAATTGTAATATCCTAAATAAATAAGAAACATCAGAAAAGGGGAATTCAGGAAAAATTCTATAAATAATAGTATACATGGTAGTGGGTATATAAAAATAATAGGTTTTTAAAATAGTAAACCTTCAAGAGTTGCAACAATCCAAATGAGATAGGGGTATCAGAGAGAAAAAATAATGGAAACCCGCTAAAAATAAAAAGTTTCAGTTTCAAGTGCAAAAATTTCGTAGTGACTCTTGTTTCACTCATCTCAATGATTTTTGGAAAAATTGAAGTTCAAATACTCAAGTCTTGAGCCCATTTCAACCCTAATCAATCAGTATCTAGGTGTGGGTGATAGTGATGTCACTCATATAGATATTGAAGACCTAAAAAATAGAATTCTTGGAGGACCCCAAGAGCTAGTGGAAGAGAAACTATTTTCAAGTGGAGTATTCTCAGAAGGGGTCATCCATCATCTGCTCAAAGAATTGAATTTTTCCTGACATGTGCACAACACAATGAACTTAACTCTAACATAGTGTGAGTAGACGACAACTCAATTCTTACAGTCCTCTTTCCTAAGGGCATCTCTTAGTGTTTAAAAATTCCCACCATTAATAATATGGTAATCATTACCAAAGAATTTACATCACAATAATGGGTGAATACTGAATCCTATGTGCAAGGCCTCACACTTGGGTCATGGCTCAGGTAGGGAATAAAATCCTCTCAAATTCTGAAAAGCTTGTCTAAGAGTGATGGATGAGGAAATAATGGAAGAGTTTTAGGACTAGATGGATTAATTCATCCATGATCCAATGAAGGGAAGCAAGTAATGGAATGGGGGGAAATTATAAGTGATAATATTCATCGGTATTTGCTCCATTTTACTTCTACGAGAAAGTTCACTATAACCTCTTATCGGATATATGCTCTTTCCTAAAAAAGACCTTTCAAGGGCATTAACTGCAACTCTCGATGTGTCCTAGTGTTATAGGCTTCCTACGATAAGTATCCATCGGCTCATGCACAAGGAGAGTAACTCAGTCACTTTAATAAGGTAAACAATGCATTCACCATGTTCGTTATCAAACTTATAGAAGGAAACCTAGAGTTGAGGATATCCTCTCAAGTAGCTGTACTGATTGAAATAAATGGGAAATACTTCAATTAGTTCTCAACCTTCACCTACATTAGAGTTTTGAGCTTTGATCTCACTTCTTGCAAACTTCCCAGGTACCCTAGTGAAAAAATGGTGATGTTTAAATTTTTTAAGCATCTTATTCATGTTCATAACAGAAGTAGGAACAATAAAAAGAAGGGCATGTATTTTCCCATATATCTAGGAATTTATTCATGAATTTTTTTTGCAGATGAATCAAACATTAAGGCCTCCTTTACTTCTCTTAGCCTCTATTCCTATGTCATCTAGGCTTGATTTTGATATCAGGAGAAATCATAAAACTTTCAATCTTCCTTCGGATTGCATCATTGTCCTCAAATTGAGGACTATGGGGCCAATTTCCTTGATGACCTTAAAGTGAGAAAGAGGGACCATAAAAAGATGATAGTTGATCAAATGACAAGTTTCAACTTTGATTGGTTCATTGAAGGAGTTGGAGATGATGGATAAGATTTGTTCAACCCAAAATATTATGCAATAAAATCTACACCTCTTCTACCTATCACATGGAACATAAGAGAGTTAGGTGACATCAACGAAATGACTGTAGTAGTGATTCAAATATCAATAGTGGTTTGAGGAAAAGGGAATTTCCCTCATCAAGTTTGGTGGCCTCCTAACTCTCTTAAGACAGGCATCTCACATTTCATCCTTGAAGGCATTTGAGAAAACTATAAGCTCCACTCACTTAGGGGAATCCTCGAAGAGAAAGACTATGGAGGAAGATCAAACTAAAGGATCTTACCCTAAGAGGCTAACACATAATAAATATAAAGTCTCTGAGGATCTCGTTGAATGATCATGAGTAAAGATGATATTGATCCTTTACAACCTCCAGTTCTGCATTGGTTCCTGAAGCGTTTCTTCCTTCAGTACAGTTGAGTCATCTCATCAAGTGCAAGATGTGATCCCTCCTCGTTATGAACCTGAAAGTTCTCATCATGCCCAATTTTGAGCCCACACAAACATAAATTTTTCCTTGGATACAATATTTGATTGGGAGTAATCCAAGGAAAGTACAATAGGCATTAACACTAGATTTTGAAGATATCTAGAGGATCATGAATACCAAATGAAGAAAGAAGCACAGGTAACTTCTTGCTTCTTTAGTGGAGCTTCTGGTAATTAGTATATAGAGGTTTCCTGGCCAAAATTCATAAAACATGTAGAGGAGATGACTCAGGAATATTATGAAATGACAATAATCTCTTTGGTCCAAGATACACATGATGGTGATGCACAATTTTTTAAATAATATGCCACACACATGTTTTCCTAGAAGGAGGATTTAAAATAGACAAAGACAATAAAGTAGTTAGAGGAGCATGTGATAACTCTCACTACTTATGTACATTCATTATTGGACCCCAATGCAATACCATCTCTTCCTACCAAGGTCATCACTTTTATCAATATTTTTTACCTTGAAACTATTGAGAAAACTCAAGTTTACTCAATGCATGGAAGGGTTAATGATAGGTGGGTTTACATGATTCTTGAAAAGGGGAAAAATCTATTTCTTGATATCCTCTTATTTTTCAAGTTTTCTCTCACCACCACTTCAAAAGTAAACACGACAAAGGAAGAGATCAAGAAGGAAAAATCCCATAGGGAAAACATGCTTCCATTGGTGTTAGAAATTAGTAATGTTGATTATTTTTTATTGGTGGGTAAAAATGTATTCACTTCCATAACTGAGAATTTTTCCCCTATTTGGTCTCAAACAATGAGTTCCTATTATGAAATGTTAAGTGATGTTATCTTCAATCTTGACTTTTGTGAAGAGATCACATCATAAATTCTGGAAAGTATAAGCAATGGTGTGCAGAAGCGTGGGTCACCTCCAATTAGTGAAAAATCATCAGTTGAAGAGCTTATGAAATCATTTGAGGAATTGGTCAAGAAAGAGGTGGGAGACCCCTTGTCATTTAATGAATATACTTTGGAGTATCTTGTAGAAATTAGATATATAATTTCCAATACCTTATCATTTAATGAATATACTTTGGAGTATCTTGTAGAAATTAGATATATAATTTCCAATACTACAAAGGATTATTGGGTTTGATTCAATCATTGAAGCAACATCATTATTAATTATGAGACCTAGATCAAGGCTATGATATTTCTTCATATCTCTCAAACAGATAAAATGGCACATGTGGCAGCCTGATTCAACAAGAAATTCAGAGGTGAATAAATATCTCTAGGGACATTCCCACAAGATTCATCAGCATTCATCTCTTCATCATTGGAGGCCTCATCTCCATGTGCATGATCATCTCTCCTCTTTTTTCTTCCTCCTCCATTCTCTCTCTACATGTTCTAATTCTTCATTGGGAAGGTACTTTTCACTATTTTTTTATTATTCACTTAAATGACCTATAGTCTAACATTGTAATGAGTTGTTTAAAATTAATGAAAATAGGTTTACTCTTGTTTCCTATGAATATGAAAGGTCACAAGTGATAAGGGTAAGTGAAAGGACATGTGGGGGTAGATAAAAATACTTAATGTAAGGATATAAATTGAAATGAATTCTCCATTTTAAGGGGTTATCAATTGTGAGTTCCCATTAGATAACTTTGTACTACTAAATACAAGCAAGAGATTTCATTCTTCCATTTTCCTCTTTCTATATGTTTCCTCTATTTCCTTACATGTTAAACTTTTTAAACATGATGATCTTGTAAAAATAAGAAATGTGTTGGTGTTTTTGATAAATTAATCAATAAAATTATGTTTCTAAGATTTGATAGTCTTATCATTATTAGCAAGGTTGTATTCCTCTAATTAAGTGTGGATTTTTGTTAATGCTATGAAAATGTTCTAGTGCCTATTCACAAATTTAACCCTCCTTCCCTACATTATTACCCCCTTTTACCTCCTATCACTAAGAAAATTCCTCTCTTGCACTAAGTGCAAGCGATTTTCCACATGTCTAATGGAGTACTCCCTCGTGATACCTAACATCACAACCACCAAAATATTTTCTTTTTTACATTCAATAAATGGGATCCTCCCCATTACCAAGAGGAGGGACTTAGTCCCGGAGCATTGGTAAAAATCCACTAATTTTCCTTGTGAAAAATTATTTTTCGAATAAGGATAAATTAGCATCACAACATAAAATCAGCTTAAGGACATAACATTACATAATAAACAGGCTGTAAGAAGGTAAAAACAGCTCCTTTATTGATCCAAGAGGCGAAACCAATACAATAAATCACTCATGACCCATGTTCTTCCACTCATAACTATAAATTACTCCAGAATGATGAAAAAAAGTGTAGAGATATCTTTTATAATGAATTCCTTGGAGATTTATAGAGAATTGCGAGAGAAAATAAGAGGAAATGATAGACATGTTATTCTAATTAGGAAAAAAAATGGGGATTGTTGTATGTCCATTATGCCCTTCTACTCTAAAAATAGATGAACATTGTAAGAGTATGCATGAATTTGGTCTCTTCAGCTCTAGAATATATATTCACATGATCAGAGTGTGATTGTACATACCCAGAAAATGTCCCTACTCAAAAATAGAAGTATGGTGTCTTTTACATGTTCTATGTTGATTTTAGACTCGTGTGCAAGATCTAGAAGCTCTTATTACATGAAAACATGTTAATATTAGCCTCTAAGTGAAAAAAATGGAGTCTTGTTGCATGATCCTTCCAATTTTAGCCTATAGATGATCCAAATTTGAATTATGGGTGAAGAAAATAGCTAAAAATAGCTTGTTTGGATATTTTTTGGGTGTACATGCCTTTTGTCTAGCTTATCAACTTTCTGAAGCATAGATGAAATGGAGTAACTATTCCTTATGCGCCTTCAACATCTAACTTAACCAATTTATGCTTAGATATCCTTAATAAATTGAATCATATTTCAAGAAGTGATGGAACTAAAGAACTGTTCTACATGTTTCATGTGAGCCCAACATATCTAACTACTTTTCCCTTGTCCACTTGTCATCATTTCTAGATGATTGGGGCACCATAGGAACATTTTAACTATTCCATTTATGTCATTAGTGCCCAATTTATTTGACCAAATTTCCCTCTCTTCTGCGGTTGATCAGAGAAATGAGGGTACTTTGGTATTGTTCAATTGTTTCCTGACATGGCTAATTATCCACCTTAATTCCCATGTTCTTCTCTATCAACTATTGCAGCCGATTGAGGTACCCTCAGAAATAGGAAAAGCTCCCACTATTCCCATGATTCCTTAATTAACTGACTTATTTCCCATCCTTCCATTTTTCAGTGCTTACAATTGATTGGGACTTTTCATAATGGTTAAACCATTCTATGTATTGCTTCTATGCCTCCCTTATCTTATTTCCTTGGCATGTCTACTTGTCAGCATTCACGAGTATGTGGAGAACCAAGGGAACCTTGACACCATTCCAACTGTGCCATTCAAACCTGACAACATAGATCACTTTGTTTTATGGACCAAACGGTAATATGGGGAACACAAGGAACTTAGGAACAGTTCCTCTTATTCCTCCAAAGACTGATCTTTCCAAATTTTCCACCTTTTTACCCAGTTTTAACCAATTTTTTCCATTAAGACTTAATAAGATGAAGAGAAATGCTATAACATGAAGGTTTTCCCAAATTTTCCCCAAAAATGACTAACTTCTTCACAAGAATTTCTTAGTAAGAGAGGGAGGAATGATCAGAACACTCAAATTTTCCCATAACCTTCCAAAATGTTGAATTTTTCCTTATGACAACACCAAAATCATTAAAATATCTTGGAGCTAGTTTTGGATAACAATTTGGAAACCTTCAGGGGATATCTACCTCCTATATGTGAGTTCCAAATGCCTTGAAGGATCCATTGGGAATGAATTAATATCAAACTACTACAAACTCTTGAAATCAAGTTATTTTTTAAACTAAAATAAACAAAAGGAATCAAAACTTGTGCATCTAATGCACTTATTTAAATTATCACCATAAGGATTAGGTAAGAGTACTAAGTCATATATCATTTACAAAAAAATGAGGGAACCTCCAACAATAACAACAAAGCAAGGAAAAACCATAAAATGAGGAATCATACCTGATCCAAATGGAAGCATGTAGAGTGTGCACAAGCACCTTTTAGAAAATAAGCACATCAAAAAAGTGCACAAGGCACACAGAGAAATGAAACTAATGATAATAAGTTTCATGAAGCATTTGGAGGAAATGAAAATGCAATATACTATATATAAGGGTGATACATGACCTCAATAATATGGTTTGAGGTATGTCCCCTTAATTGAGATAGGTAGCTCATCACCATTCAACTTGGAGAGCTAAAAAGAATTATTTTGTTTGCAACCTGTAATCAGATATGGCCCACTCCATAAGGATTCAAACTTTGTGTGTCTCCTAAGCTTGGTTATTTTGGTATCCCATTTAAACACTATATATCCTTTAATGAATGTTCTTTCAATCATTTTCTTGTCAAAGTATCTCTTCACTTGAGCTTAATGAAGCTCCATGGTATCCATTGCATTGTTTCAACCTCTTTTAATTTCATTAACTCTTTAAGTTTGATTTCCATTTAATCGTCCTTTATCATTTCTATCTATTTTATGACATATAGAGCTAGTAATTCATAATAAATAGGCAATGGTTCCTTTCTAGCATAGACAGGCATGAAAGGAGTGTTTCCAATTGAGATCTTAGGAGTATGTTGGCATGTGTGTTCTTAAGGGTTTTCATTGATGTAAAAGGTACATTAATGATAAAGGAGGATGTGATATGGTGTCATGATGATATCTTATATGTTTTAGTCAATGTGTGATGGTGTGGCATAATCAACATGATGTGTACATAGTTGCAAGAGTGAAGAAGGTGAGAATGACTTGTTCTAGAAGGCCTAATTATGAGGTATAATCAATCTAAGTGATGTAATAAGGTATGAGTTAGTCAAATGAGTATGGTAGAGGTATGGAAAACATGAGGAGCATGTGTTAATACATTCATATTGGTCTCAAAGTGTAGGTACAGGTTTGAGCATGGTTTACAGGTGATCATCTAGACCTAGTCTAGGTGCTTAGAAGCCTAATGGAGCATGAATATGAGTTACCATGCTATGTGAGCCCATGCGGGCATGCAGATGAGTGAGACATGATGTCTCAATGTTTTCATGGCATTTTGAAGAGGTTTCAAGCTGAGGTATGAGGTTATCCTACTATATTTTGGTTAAAACATGCTTATTTCCTAGGACCTAGCTATGCAAGTCATTGTTGTTGAGAAGATGTAGACATATTTATGATCAAGTGAGCATTAGAGATGTTAGTATAGGTTGTCTTGGATTTTCAAGACAAATTCTATGGTTGCATGATGAATATTTTTGTAAGATATGCTGATTTTAGTCCTACTGATTTCTAGAATGCATGTTTCCTAGCTCAAAGTGAGAGAAATATTCTTGGTTGGCATGTGTGATGTTTATATGGGACCTTGATCCTTTCAAGGATGTTGAGGCATGGATTTAAGAAGATCTTAGAGTTGGAATGAGATAAAATTAGGTCCTAACATTTATGAATGATTTCTAAGAAGGTAAGTTACATTTTATGAGTTTATAAACCTAATTATTGAGTGATGGAGGAAAAATTATTGGTTTGAGCCCATAATGGATTTGATGATAAAATGGGATGATTGGAGGATGAATATGACTCTCACAACTTTCATATGGTGGTGTTCTGAGGTCATGATAGTAAGAGAAGGTTTTACTCTTATGTTTTCCATTAGACCCGATGGATAAATTGGTGTTATGAGTTTGTTGGTAGAAATGATATATATTTTGAGTGATTTCAGATCTTGGTGAATTGTTTTGATGGTCTGTGTATGCAATGGAAAGTTGCACAAGCTATGGAATGAGGCAAAAGAACCTAAAATCTTTGCTTTACTCATCCATGCACCATGAGATAAGAGCTAAACAAGAAACTATCTATGCATATATAAATTTGAAAAAAATATTCAAACCCTAGCATATATACTACTCTATACTCCATGAAATCTTTATAAAAAATGAACCTAGTTAGATTCTAAGCAATCAAATTAGATGTGTTTTTTACTTCAATGGAGGTGAAGAGGTCTCTCTAAAATGGCTATAAGACCAAGTTAGATACCCTCCTACTAACCTACTATGAAGTTATGGATGCAAGATGGAAGATCTCTAAACAATGGAGTATGGCCAAGATCCAAATGTTCTATAGCTTAAAGCTATCACAAATGATTTCTAATGCCCTTCCAAAGTGTTTGAGAGAGAAGGACTTGTGAGTGATGTTGTAGGTAAAGTTGTAGTTTGAATGGGTAGGCTTAGCCTTGTATTTATAGTTTTCCACTTGGGAGAATTTAGAATTTGGGTGCATGTGGGACTAAAGCTCAAAAATCACTTTTAGATTCTATTAGGATAAACATGCTTTAGGCTTAGTTAAGTTAGGATTAGGCTATTTAAACTTGATTAGCAAGTGATTAGAGACTCATTGAGAGTTGGGAGGGGTCTGGATAACCAATTGTGACTGATAAATAGCCTACGAAGCCAATAGAAGTGGTCTAGAGAGAACTAGGGAGGTTTTGAATGGTTGTAAGGAGGAATGTTCAGCTAATAAGAGAGATATTAGCCAAATAAGCTAATTATAAGAGGAATATGACCAAGAAGGTGTTGTAAATGGGCATCCGAGAGTGGAGTGAAGATGGGTTGATTAACAAAGTGTCGTCAATCAATTGTATTAGAGGAAATGCTAAGTGTAAGCATATTTTAGGTGTCTACATTTGCCCCTCTTTGGGGTGGCGTAAGCGACATCACTTCAAAGAAAGTAGACAAGAATAAACAAGTAGAAAATCTTGAAGGGATAGAAGGAAAATGAGAATAATGAATGATGCCCCCTCGATTGGTGATGAAAAGATGACAGAAAGATAATAGAAGAAAGAAAGGTGTGAAGAGGAAAGGGGATATAGAAGAAAAGGAGTATGATGAAGGGGGAATGAGCTAGCATCCATCCAATGCCTTTTCAACAAGTTTATTTTTCATCATATTGCTAGAGATCTTCCTCATCAGTCCTTATTAAAAAAGAATGAACAAAAGTGTAGTATGACATGAAAAGCCATATACGAACAAATGTCCATTGCTAAAAACACCAACTCCATGCAACATAAAAAATGTAATGCAATATGAGAAAGTAAAAGATGCCTAACTCCATGCAACATACATAATGCAATGCAATACGAGAAAGTAAACAAGCTAAACCTAACAGAGAAACAAGTATAATGTGTTTATTATCGAGCTTCAGTTACAACCTATGTAAATTAACGACAAGGGTTGATGATGGTGCCCTAAGTAAGGATACATGCGAGGGGAATAACGGAGGACACTTGGGTTTGATGGAAAAGCAATGTGCACTGTGAAATAGTACCAGGAACCTCGTTGTGCCCCAGAGTACAGAAAAAGTAAGCAGCCTAGCTTTAGTTGATGGAGGTAGATCAAGATGATCCGTGAGTCACGCACATGAACAGGTGAGAACCAAAGAGTGATGTTTTATAGGATGATTTTCAATTTTTAGAAGTTTTCTTAAACATATTTGAATGTTTTGATTCTCAAGTTTCAATACTAACCTGTGTGAATTAACGACAAGGGTTAATTACAGTGCTCCAAACAAGGATACATGTGAGGGGGAAAACGGAGGACACTTAGGTCTGATGAAAAAGTAATGTGCACTACGAAACAGTACCAGAAAACTTGTTGTGCCCCATAGTACAAATGAAGTAAGCATCCTAGCTTTTGTTGATGGAGGTAGATCAAGATGATCCGTGAGTTGCGCACATGAACAGGTGATAACTAAAGAGAGATGTTTTGTAGGATGATAGATAAGAGCTAAACAAGAAACCATCTATGCATATATAAATTTGAAAAAAATATTCAAACCCTTCATTATTCTCATTTTTCTTCTATCCCTTCAAGATTTTCTACTTGTTTATTCTTGTCTACTTTCTTTGAAGTGACGTCTCTTACGCCACCCCAAAGAGGGGAAAATGTAGACACCTAAAATATGCTTACACTTAGCATTTCCTCTAATACAATTGATTGACGACACTTTGTTAATTAACCCATCTTCACTCCACTCTCGAATGCCCATTTACGACACCTTCTTGGTCATATTCCTCTTATAATTAGCTTATTTCGCTAATATCTCTCTTATTAGCTAAACATTCCTACTTTTGACCATTCAAAACCTCCCTAGTTCTCTCTAGACCACTTCTATTGGCTTCGTAGGCTATCTATCAGTCACAATTGGTTATCCAAACCCCTCCCAAATCTCAATGAGTCTCTAATCACTTGCTAATCAAGTTTAACTAGCCTAATCCTAGCTTAACTAATCCTAAAGCATGTTTATCCTAATATAATCTAAAAGTGCTTTTTGAGCTTTAGTCCCACATGCACCCAAATTCCAAATTCTCCCAAGTGGAAAACTATAAATACAAGGCTAAGCCTACCCATTCAAACTACAACTTTACGTACAACTTCACTCACAAGTCCTCTCTCAAACACTTTGGAAAGGCATTAGAAATCATTTGTGATAGCTTTAAGTTATAGAACATTTAGATCTTGGCCATACTCCATTGTTTAGAGCTCTTCCATCTTGCATCCATAACTTCATAGTAGGTTAGTAGGAGGGTATCTAACTTGGTCTTATAGCCATTTTAGAGAGACCTCTTCACCTCCATTAAATTAAACAACACATCTAATTTGATTGCTTAGAATCTAACTAGGTTCATTTTTTATAAAGCTTTCATGGAGTAGAGAGTAGTATATATGCTAGGGTTTGAATATTTGTTTTAAATTTATATATGCATAGATAGTTTCTTGTTTAGATCTTATCTCATGGTGCATGGATGAGTAAAGCAAAGCTTTTAGGTTCTTTTGCCTCATTTCATAGCTTTTGCAACTTTCCATTACATACAGTCTGCACAAGTCAAAACATGAAGATTGGTTTTTAGGGCTAGAAAGAAGTCTTAGCAGTCATGGAGAATAGAGGTCCTTAAGAACTTTTGGAATTGAGGATGATGGTTTATTTCCTTGGAGGTGTTGTATAAAAAATATATGATGTGTTGGAGGTTTTTTTTTATATTTTCATGTCATTTTTTGTGGCATGGCTGAGGTCACAAGTTGACCTAGTTTGACTAGTTCAAGATAACACTATTTTGGTTTAAAGATTAGTCTAAAAGACTATTAAGCTTGAAAAATGAATAAGTTATAAGGAAGGTAGCGTGCGGGAGAAAGGAGAATAAGTAATCACACACGAGGAGATAAGGGTTTGCGTGTTAGAGACAGAGAGGAAAGGATTACGAGAAAAAGGATCCAACACTTAGCAATTTTTCGGATACGGGTTTAAATATAGACTTGGAGTAGCGGTCAAGCAATTTTTTGAAGATAAGGTTGAGACATGAAGACTTGCGGTTCAAGAAAAGGTTATTTTTGGCAGACAAGAGATCAAACAACATGCATAGTCCAGAGCTAATATTAGGATCTGAACTAAGAGTTATCTAAAGTACATCTATTATTTGAAATATTGCATACTTTTGTACTTAGCTTGTAACAACACATGGCTATTTTTAGCATGCAACCTATTTTTCGAGGTGCATAGGTGGTGAAGGTAAAGTCCCCACACCTATAAATATGTATTGATTTTCATAGTTTAGACATTTCTATGTTTTTTTAGAGTTATTTTATGAGCTTTTTAGCACACATGACTATGGTGATGGTATTATGTATGTATGAAGCTTCTTTGTTTTACAGTAATTAATATAATGGATTTTTGTGGCTGGATATTATTTTTTGACACAATTGAGAATGGATCTTGTATGGTAAAGTTAATCTTAGTTCTTGTTTGATTATTCATGTTACTGGTTAAGATCTAGATCTTGTTTAAGAACTGTAATATAATTGGTTGTTTGTTATGGATTTACAATATCTGTTTAATCATATTAACTCCTTGAACAAGATTACATAAAAGAGGAGCCTGGTACCCTTACATGATTTGGGTGAGAACTCAGTTCAGGTTGAGTGATGTGCCAGCACGCCTTGGGCTTTGATGGGTAAATCTAGGCTACATTTTGGTTCCATTGCTAGGAACTCTTTTTTAATTTTTTGGCAGGATGTTGCATGATGAAGAAATATTGGTTGACCTTGGCCATTAATTTAGAGTGGTTAGACAATTTAGAGGAAGAGTATGCTTACAAATTTAGCATTGGGCCTAAATTTAATGCACATGCATGGGTTGAACATAATTTGTATGATGTGTTGTACAAAACATTCTTCGCTATCTTACTTATAGAGTTGTATGAGTGGTTGGTTGCATACTCATCAAAGATAAATTGGAGGTTTTGTACACTTGTTTGGATGCAGGAAAAATTATAGGATTTGTATGATGCAGATCTAACTTGGATGCACATTGTCAATCATTGGTGGATTCTTGTTCTGAATAGCTATATTCTTGAGTACATAGTTTCTACTTAATCTTGTCTAAAGGTTGCAGATTTCCAGTTCTTGCGTGAGCCCAGAGGATTGTATTTACGTGGTATTTCTTTGGCATTTAAGATCTTAATCATTACTCTAGATTTGGAAGAGAACCCTATGGCTAGCTAAACCCCACCATGCGTGGGGCAAAGAGCAAGTGTGGTGAAAGATGGTGATTTAACAGCAGAGAGACATAGAGAAGAAAGGAGACTTAAGTTTAATGAAGTACATGATAGGGACTTGGAGAAGCAATGAGAGATCACGAAAAGAATGGTGTTGCAAAGAGAGATGGCTTGTGAAGGATTTGGAGCTCACATAGAAGATGTGGATCCAGAGCATCTAGAACTCCCTCATTTGGGAAAGCATGTCAGATAACCCTCTTCAACTTCAGATGAAGGCATGTTGGATGAAATAATAAGGACCGTGGGTGCACATCTGATCCTACCTCGCGACCTAGCCCTTGCGCTTGGTTTTCCAGTTTCTACAATAAACAACAATTAGCAAGCTAGAGTGGACAATAGAGTAGTGACTCCTATAGTTGATTTATAGTCAATTTAGGGATTTAATTAGGTAGCTTGTTCATCTATGGTGGCATAATCTTCATCTGTGTTATTTTGAGGTCCAGTTGGAGGTATCTTTTCTGGCACTTCATCAGCATAGAATGTGGGAGCGCAAAATGTTGGCATAACGTCTGGAAGTAGTACAACTTCACATATTTTGGGAGTTCAATTTAGAAAAACCATTGGAACACAAGGAAGTGCATCCTCTACTCCGTTTCCTTCTATAGGGGGGTCAGGAGGATCAGGTGCCTCAGGATCTGGCAGAATTGGTGGTTCTGGGGGCGAAGGAAACACAGGAGGGAATATAGGTTCTGGATTTAGTGGGAACTATCTGCACCACCCCTAGAATATTTATATGAAGATGTATATTCATCTTCTAGAATATAGGGGGATAGAAGATACATCTGAGCATGTTGATATGTGTGAGATACTATGGTGTGCGAAGGATATTACAGCTTGAGAGCGCAAGGCAATACATATTGTAACTACATTATAAGGGTGCGCGCATAGTTGGTATAAGAAATTTGATCTGAACCAGAATTGTGTGGATTATACCACATTGTGGGATTCTTTCTTGAAATAATTTTATATCCCTAAATTTGAGCATAAGAGCATCAGAGCACTGAAGGACATCAAGAAGGGTATGAATGAGAGTGTTTGAGAGTATGATGCACGGTTCAAAACCCTATTGTCTAAGCTATCTTATGACATTCACCCAAGTTAGCATACTCAATGGTTCATTAGAGGACTAATAACACCTTTTAGAAGGGCACTTTCATAGAAGACTTATACATATCTACGTGAGAAAATTGAAGTAGCTCTATGTGTTGAGGCAGTGGATAGTGTAGACATAGGAGTGAGCCCATTCTTGGAAGCTCAGATTGTAGTAATGGCTAAACAGTTAGAGAAATTGTCAACTAACTCAGTGCATGAGATGCACAGAGGAATTTGGTGTGTAGATTTTGAAGTAGAGGGGCATACTAAGGATATTTTTCCTCGTAAATTGGTGTGTGCCATGTTGTTGGACTATGATATTTTTAACTTGGATCATGATTTAAGTAGGTGCCCCTTGCTGCAATGTGTGATATAGAAGAATGTTTCTTTTTATTGCAAGATTTATAATTCTACCACTCATTATACTAAGAATTATAGGTTGATTGATCAGATTCATGATACCATTGATATTGGTGTACGTCAGACCAATGTTGCAAATAATTCAAAGGAAAAAGGTGAGCATCATGATCATGACCACAATGAAGGGTGCTCTGATGGAGACCGAGGTAGAGGTCAAGGATACCATGGAGAATTCAGAGGTCGAGGTCGTGGTGGTGGAAGAAGTGATTTTCCTCATGGAACATGTTATAAATGTGGATCCCCTTATCATTATAGGTGTGAATGCCCTCAGAAAATTATTTTTTCTTTCTGCAGGAAGAACCACAACTATGAAGAATGTCTAGAATCATATGAACACTTGAGTAAAAATCATAAACAGGACAAGGGCATGGGAATGGTTAGAGTACAACATGTCATGCAAGATCACCAGATGCCGAAATTAGCACCTAATCCTGACTTTTTACCGGTGAAGATCACTACACATTTTGAGGTTACGTGTACTACAGAAGTTCCAAAGTAGAAGCCTGCTATTAAAAAAGAGGAGGTACTACATGAAAAGTATCCAAACCCTAAGCATCAAAAGGAGGTTTATCAAGAAACCATGTAGGTGATTAGGAATTTGTAGGGTGAGATACAATGTTTGAAAGAACAGTCGTGGGAGTTTTAGCTCCATTAGATATCTGTTGATGATTTAAAGGAGGTTTGTAAGATGCTTCGACAAGAGAACATCATTCTTTTCTTAGGGGAATGGTTACAGAGAATAACCCCATGCACTAAATTTGAGCACGAGAGACAGATCTTACATGCTAACATGCCTCCTCATAATCTAGATTATGACAAGGAGATCACTTTGAATGTTGTTGTTAATGGTTGGCTTTTGAGTAATATTTTGATTAACACAGGTGTAGAAGTAAATGTACTCACTTCAGATGTGTGGATTTAGATGGGAAAACCACCATCACATCCATCTTAAAATGTTTTGTTTATGGAAAATAGGACTAAAGCCACATCTATTGGGGTTTTGAAGGATGCGTTTATTACTATACAAGGGGTCAAGTTTACTGGGGACTTTTAAGTATTGGCACTTGTAGAGGCTGACATTTTTCCAACATTAATTGGGCACCCTTGGTGTTATGCGAACAACATTGACCTACACTTCAACAAGGGATATAAAATTTTTGAGAACAAGGAAGAGCACATCATCATTCCCTTGGCAGATGGAAAAGTTTCACCTTATGTAGAACCCTTGAGTGAAGAATATTTAAAAAAAATATGTGTGAACCATTAGAGATATGGAATTTCTTGATCCACCAAAGGAAGGAGTTCTCTAGTGGGATGATGTGCAATCCATGAGTGATACTACAAGTGTTGCATGTGATAAGTAGGCACGTGGCACATATGAAATAATTGGGCATGAAGTGAGAAGTGAATTTACGCACATAAGCATACTGCATTGTGTTAGGAATTTGGGAAGTAACCAGGTACCAAGGTACACTGGTGAAGAAAATCCTGAGGTATTCCTGTGGCTATGGAAGTACAATGGGTAGATCAGCTGGAAAGAAGGAATGTGCTAGTTTATACTCTATGTGGTATAGCAACACATTGGTAGATGGTTCATAGGGATAATCTTTTGGAATGGCGAGAAGTGATAATCGCATTCTCTATTAGATTTCTCTGGAGTAATGCACCTACTCAAATGTGTGAATTTCATGGTAAGGATCTTGTTCAGCACCACGTTCAGCAATGTCAGAGACTCTGGATAGAGGGGAAAGAAGCTTTACTACCTTTGTTGTGGGTGTAAAAGCTCTACTTCACCTTGCAAGGTTGTGTGCACACATGGTATGTCTATGCAGAGTTGAATATAGAGACATTAAATTTGCAAGAAATGACTACATGTATGATTCAAACCTTTGACTATTTTTCCACTAAACCTCTAGTGAATGAGGCGTTATAGGTTATGAAGTGCTTGACTATGGGAGATAGTACAAAGGCTGAGAAACTTATTCAAGATTTTCTTGGTGAGCCAAACCTGGAGGCACACTTTAAAGAGGAAGAGACCGATGCAGAACAACTTGGGCGTACCTACCTAGAAAAAGAAAAGGGTAAGATGGTCTATATAATTGATGATGAAGAAGTGGATATTCTTGATGTTGAGTATACAAAGGGTACATGTTAGGTCTTATACAGTTCAGATGAGAAGGTGCAACATCTACCATGATCCTATGAAAAACTTAGAAAGTAAACATTGGAATAAGATGTTGAACCTAAAGAGGCCATCATTGGATATTATTAGTCTTGACTCTAAGGTAGCTAAGATAATTGAGCTACTGCATGACTTCCAGGGCCTATTCCTTAGGGGCTATCATGAATTGAAAGGAGTGCATGGATCTTTAGGTGAGATGAGAATGAAGGTAAAGAAAAGGTGCCCACCTAGTTAGGAAAGAGGCCTTATAGGATGAATCCTAACCTGTGTGTCAAGTTGAAAGAAGAAATTGATAAGATATTGAATTTTGGAATCATTGAGCCCATTAAGGAGTTAGAGTGGGTTAGCCCTATAGTGATCAGTATAAATAAATATGGAAGAATTAGGATTTTGTGTGGATTACAAGGAATTGAATGTTGCATGTGTAGTTGATCCTTTTCCCACACCATTTACTGAAAAAATATTGGAAGGCTTTGTAGGGTGCGAAATCTACTCCTTCACTGATGGATTTTCTAGATACCATCAAGTGAGGATAGCTAAAGAGGATCAAGAGAAGACAAGCTTTCACCACTAAATGGGGAATTTTTACATACACGGTTATGCCTTTTGGATTAAAGAATGCACCTGTATTATTTTCACGCATTTTTGTTTAAGCATTCCAGGACTTTATTCATAAGTTCTTGCAGTTGTATCTAGATGATTGGATAGTCTACGGGCTTGTAAAATATCACTGTGATAATTTGAGGCTTATGTTTGAGTGATGCGGGTAGTTGAAAAACTCTTTAAACATTAAGAAGTGCACATTTACTGCACCCTTTTGGGACTTTTCTGGGAAACATAATCTGTAAGGAAGGATTGTTATGTGGATCCTACTAATGTTGATATTTTTGGGCTTAGAGGAACCTACTAACCAAAACGAGGTGCACAGATTCTTACGGAACACTAGGATATTACATGATGTTTATCAAAGGTTATTCCAAGATCACCTGTTCCCTTGGAGGAATTATTGAAAATTAAAGGAAAGTTTCATTGGGGTGAGGCACAACAACACACATTTGAGACATTGAAGGAAAGACTTACTACTAACACCTATTATGCACTTTTGTTCATGGACAAAGCCTTTTCATGTGCATGTGGACACCTCTAGCATGCCCATTAGCGTGTGTATTATCCCCACCTAGAGAAGTGATTTGTTGATCATCCTATTTTGTTTTGAAAGCAGGAAGTTAACTCTAGCATAAAAAATTACACTATTATAGAGCGCGAGGCCCTTGTCCATGATCTATGCGCTTCAAAATTTTTGGCATTACTTGCTGGAAACACCTTTTATTTTCTATACAGATCACATAACATTGAAGTAATTAGTGAACAAGCCCATTTTATAGGGGTGCACATGTCTGTTGTTTACTATTGTTTCTAGGAATTTGACTTTACAGTTGTGGTGAAGCCAGACAAGAGTAATTTTGGACTAGATCATTTATAAAGGATTAGTTCTAGGAGAGGATGTGTAGAGCATTGACAAAAAAATGCTAAATGTACAACTATTTAGATTGAACCACATGCCCTATAACTTAGAAGATATTGGTGTCTTCTTTATGAACTGGTGTGGTGCCTAAAGGGATGAAGCTTTGGAGAAGAATTACAATTTCCATACGTGCCACGCCTTACATGTTGATTAGTGGAGACTTATACAAACTAGGTTGGGATGATGTTTTATGTCGATGTGTACTTGAGCATGAACATGAAGCCATTATGGAAAAATATCATGGGGGAATTACATGTGGACATTATACAGGAGATGCTACCACGCGTAAGATTTTATTGGTTGGTATGGTGGGAAACATTGTATAAGGATTGTAAAGAATATTGTAATGCATGTGATCATTAAAAATTCCTTGGAAAGCCTGGGCATAGAGAAGAAATTCCTTTAATGCCAATTGCTAGTGCAGAATCATTTTAAAATTGGGCAATTGACTTTGTGGGTCCTATTTCCCCACCCGCACGCGCAAGACTTGGATCATGTACTACATTATAACTTGTACAGATTATCTTATTAAGGTGGGAAGAATCAACGCTTACAAAGGATTACATGATAGCTACAACAATAATGATTTTATGGGAGAACATTATCAGTAAGTATGAATTCCCATTAATTATGACAAGTGATAGGGATACTCATTTTCTTAATGAGACCATCAAGATACTATTGGAAAAATTTATGGTAGCACACCATAAAACAACACCCTATCACCCTCAGGAAAATGGAACTGTTGAGGCCTTCAACAAGATATTGAGCCATACCTTGACTAAAATTTGTGATGTTGGAAGGAAATACTGGGATGATAAAGTCTCTACTGTACTTTGGGCATACAAGACAACCTACAAGAGGTTGAATAAGGCCACACCATTTCATTTGGTTTTTGGCATGGAGGTTATTCTACCAGTGGAATTCATGTTACCTTCCCTATGTATTGCACGTGCAGGAGGTTTAGCTGATGAGAAATTGTTTGAAGAGCACATTGACAAACTGATGTAGTTGGATGAAAGGCGCATTATAGCAAGATGGAGTCAGAAGAAAGAAAAATCTAGGCAGAAGGCATGGCATGATATACATATTAAGGATAAGAATCTTGAAGTTGGATAGATAGTTCTTCTTTATGACTAAATTTTTTTTACCACCCTAGAAAACTTAAGGTGCATTGGTTGGGACCGTATGTTATAACTTATATACTTGATTCAGGAGCTTGCCAGCTAGAGGCGCTAGATGGAACATGGTTTCCCAGTTACTTCAATGGGAGTAAGCTGAAGCCCTATTATAAATAAGTCTTCTTGGTGTTTGTAATAAGGAAATATTGATACTTAGATTATATTTCCTTAATGCATTTCCTTTATATGTGTTTCCTTTCATCGTTGTTATGTTTGTCAATTTAGTTCAATGTTTTGTGTAATAAGCATGCTTGCGTGCCAGAAGTTGATTACCATCTAAGTGTTTTCATGCACCAGAGGACCACACATACCCTTAGTGTGGGGTGGATTACAAACATAAGTAATCATATGAGTTGATGTTACTAATGGCCCAGGAAAAACAAGAGCTCACATTGGAAGTCCTTAGTACCAGAGGGACACACATAGCAGAGGTGATAATGGTTGTCAGAAAATGACTGGGTGCGAAGGAAGATGGTGATAATAATGATGATGCTAAGAAAAATCCACATACATGAATGAACATGTAGGGTAATATGAGGTAGGTTGCGATAGGAAAAACTATTTACAAAAGGACACATTAGTTGATGTACTTCAGCACTCAGAGCATGCGTAAGGAGGTATACAGTCAGTATAGTTTTATGCACTAGAAGGTTATGTATGCATTTTGGACACACATAGGAAACACGCTTGGAAAATTTGAATTTATTGCAGTAGTATGGTGGTAGGTGGCATGGTAATCAATGCGGTAAAAAGTGAAAAATTATAAATAGGGGTTGGAGTAAGCTATTTTTACCTTACGATAACTTATGGAAGAGCTCTTAAACTATGGCATCTTTTTGAATTATTACGAATGATCATTTGTGATCCATATTGTGAAGGGGACACACCTTGTGAAAAGCCAAAGGATTTTGTGGGTCAGTATGGTGCTTTTAGGATTTCTCTATTAGGGTAATTAACTATGGTGAAATTAAATAATTGCACTTAATAGGGTTCGAAGTTTGAAGTTAGTACAATGTAGAAATTACATGTACTTACGGATAACTTTTCACCCAAGAAAAATGGAAAGAGGACAAACTCAGGTCAAAATTTCAATGATGAGTGATTCAAGATGTGAATAAAATGGTTGTGGATGGTGTGGTTATGGTTTTAACATCAAACCAATATGTGTAAGAAATGAAGATTCACCCCAAAAGGAAAGTATGAAGATTAAAGGTGTATGATGACTTGAAAATAAATGAGTTCTTTAGTTAGGGTTTGGAGAACTAGGGAAAAAATTGTAGAATTGTGTGAAGAGTAGGGTTCTAAGTTTGAAGCAAGTGAAAGAACAAAGTACAAGGTAGAAATTAATAGGTACTCAACCAAGGGAAATGGCACCAAGGAGAGGAATGACCATTTCACCCAAGAAAAATGGAAAGGGCAAGGACAAACCAAGTGAGCCCATAAATTTCAATGAAGAGTGGTATTTCAAGATGCAATACCCAGATGGTGTGTTGATGGGGATGGAGTGGGTGTCCCATGTGCAAAAAATGACTATAAGTGATTATAACCATCAAACCAATATGATTGAGAAGGAAATGGCATTGGAGCTAGTTCACCCCACAAAAGAAAGAACAGAAGATGAAAAACTAGTGTATGATGACTCAGTAAAAAAGACATTAAAGAAGGTTGGAATTTTACAACTATATGAGTTACCCTTTTTTGGTAAGCTTGAGAGATTGTACTAATGGATTATGTCGTGCGTACACGAAGACTATTTTAAATTTGCAAGAAGGAGGATGCGCATAACCCCAGAGCTAATCTCATAGTTCACAAGACTCATCTAGATTGGAGTGTCAATTGATGATGAATTGGGTGATAATGAGGCTGTCAAAGAAACAACTAAGGAGTATGAGTACAAGAAAGGATAGTGTACCTTTTATATTTTGAAGATCAATAACCCGGTGATGAAGATGGTCGCGCACCTGCTTACAAAATTGAGTGGACAGGAAAGGTGGACACAAGTTAATAAAATATGGTTGAATGATTGTAGAAAGATAGCAGAAGGGACCATCTACAACATATCAACCTTCATTGCAGAAGATATTATTGATGTGGCGCAAGATGGGGACAAGATCATGTATGGTAATATTTTTCTTACCATTTTTTTCTCTGATATTGGAGTGCCCGATGGGATAAACAATAAAATATGGGAGTACCCTGATGAGAAACCCTCCCTAGCTAAGAGGTTTGAATCATATATTTGTGATATAATGAAACCTACGTACAAGGCATGCTTGGATAAATGGTACAAGCATATGCACAATTATTTTGGCGTAGAGTGGAGGATCCCATAATAACTACCATCTTTGATTAAGGATGAAGCTAAATTTTTTGTTTACCAATAATTTTTCGTTGGAAAGTTTACTCTCACTGATGCCACTAAGAGCCCATGGTGTAAATTTTCTTTTTCCTTTACAACATAGTACTTTTAGTTTGTAGTAAACAAATTGAAAGAGGAAAATAAGTTAAGGTTTGATCTAAGTACTGTGGATTAGGAACATTTCTAGCTACGCAGACCACTTGTCTATCTGAAAGAAGCATGCATATGTGGAAAGGTATGTATCCCATGACATACACATGATCAAACCTATTACTATACCTATTGTTAGATCAACTGCTACAAGGGTGTATGTGTATCTTTGGCCAAATTTTGAGAAGGGTGCTTATGTAGAGGATGATGTGAGTATTTTTGAGGACCCCATAGGAAGGAAGAAGGTGGAACCTAAGAAGAAAACTAGAGAAGAAACCACTTCAAAAAGTAGGTTACCGAGCGTGCATGTGGGATAGACCATGGGGACACAAGATACATGTGCAGGTATGAGTACTTATAATTGCAAGGAAAAGTACCCAATGAAGAAGTAATCTCTAGAAAAGAAGAAACAAAGAGTAGCTTGGAGTCCTAACTCTAAGGTGAAAGAGAGCATGAATGATGAAGAGATAGAGGGAGAAGAGGAAGAATGAGAGCTGGAGTGATACCCCCTATCTTCAATGTGCATGAGTCTGATGAGGAGCCAATTGATTCTCCTAAGGAAGAAAGATACATAGGGGTAGATGAAGAAGAAGAATTGGGAACAAATGTATAGGATACTACACACATTCCTAGAACATAAGTAGAGACCTTGGCAGAGCACGAAGTCACAATTATTATCCAAAAATTGGTTGAGGAGGAAGTAGAGTGCACCATGAAGGAACTATGAGATGAAAGAGGGGAAAAATTATAAGATTAGGTACAAGCTAGGTATTAGGATTCCCCAAGGGGGTGTGCACAAGTGGGAGGCACACGTCTACCCAACAGAGACCTACTATGTCATATGATGCAGATCTTAATAAGGTATTGTGCACTCACTTCCAGAGTACAGTGCCAATGGACCAACTCTTTTGTTGGTCATATTTTGATAAGGAGAGTGTGTACCCATGCATAAGGAAGATGTTTTCCTAGACATTTGAGTCCCATATCGATGAGCCTAAATTTGAAGTCAATGCAGGAGCATTGCTAGATATGTGCACTTCACCAAGCTCTAAAGAGGTCAATCCAATTGTGGATTTACAATAGCTAACTGATGAACAAGTGTGTAATGCACTAAATAAAATATCGGTGGAAGTGGAGGCCAAGCTCTTTGGGTGCAATAACATGATCAAAGAATTGGAAGATGAGCTGGAAGAAAAGAATAAATAAATTATTACGAGGGATAAGGAAATAAAGGGGAAGGAACAAATAATTGTGCAATTGAAAGCTGAACTAAGGGAGGAAAAGGGAAGGTTTTGTGAAGTATACAAGAAGGTAGAATTGGTATCAGACTCAATTATCTTAGCGTGCCCATATTTTTCCCCCTGCACAAAATTATGAATCATCTTTCCACTATTTAGAAGATTTGATGTGCATAATTATAATGTAGAAGCATCCCTTAGCACTAAAGTTGGAAGAAGAAGTTATGGCATGGCAGAAAGAATAGGAGAAGACACGGATCAAGGAAACCATAACAAAATACAATGAACTTCTCACATTAGTAAAAACCATAGTGCATATGTCTGAAGTTGTCTATGAAAACTATGTGAAGACAAAGATAGTGTGGCAATTGTACTGGTTACCACTCATGAGGTGGATTTGAAGGAGTTCCAGGCCAAGAACAGAGGGAATCTGGGTGAACATGACATACATCCTTGTAGAATTGGAGAAGAAGACTGAGGCAATTGAAAATTTGAGGTCCTATGTGAATAATAATATAAAATAAGTGTATCCTTAGGTGACGCATAGAATGGACATGCACTAACAGACCTTAGCAAACAACTAGAGAATTATTGTTGATACATTTAAATCCAAGGGTGAAGAGATGAATTTTGAGGAATTCAATGCGATGATGGGGGATTTTTAAAAAAAATTATAGATTGAGGTGGAAGCATGGAATGAAATCGAGACATCATTGAATAAGGATTTCCCAATCCTTGTTTAACAGTAGTAGAATTCTTTCATTCTTTGGTACAAGCCAGGTATAAACTCTTTATTATTATGTTATTTATTCTTCTTCGCTGAGCTAACTATTTTTTAGGATGGACAAAAATTTTGGTGTGGAGTAATGTTGATATTGAAAAATGATTAAGTTCTAAGGAGAAGGTAGTGTGGGGGAGAAAGGCTCATAAGTACTCGCACGTGAGGTAGGGTTTTTTTTAGTGGTGAATATTCATAATATGGTGAATATTCCATTCTTGAAAATTTTTAAAAGATGAATTTTTTGGCACAGGTCAGTGACCTGTTCGCCTAAAAAATTACAGTTTAATTTTTTAGGGGTCAGCTTCACCTACCCTTGAAAATATCCCCTATATAATCCTAGATTATTCGCCAAGTAGAACACTACTAGTTCACTCATACCACCTAGGGGCATATGTATTATCAAGTATAGTAAACATGTGATAGGAGGGTAGAGGTTACAAACACGCGATAGAGATTTTGTTGATGTAAGACATGGAGAGTTTGTTGATGCACGATAGAGAGTTTGTTGACACATGACATGGAGAGTTTTTTGATGTGCAACATGGAGAGTTTTTTGACACATGATAGGTGTGTGAAGGCTGTAGACACATGAAAAATATCTATTTGACATGTGAAATGGAGAGTTTTTTTATGCGTGACATGAAGGCGGAGGCTGCAGACGCGCGACAGTAGATTTTAGAAAGCACCCTTGCTAACACACATCAACAAGGTTGTTGTCATACGACAGCAAGTTTGTTATCACATGACAATAACCTTGTTGACACTCGATAGGAGGTTTTCTTTTATGTGACAACAAGTTTTTTATTGAACAACAAAAAATCTCCTATCGCACGTCTGTAGCCTTTTTGTCCCACCACTTGAAAATCAGGTGAAAATTTTACATACAACCCCCAAAAAAATTACCTTCCCACGAAACCAATTCCAGGGATATTCACCAGGTATTTTCACCTCTGATTTCTAATAGGTCTCTTAAAATAAACCCTGGCACAAGGAGAGAAGGGTTTGCACACTGGAGATAGACATTGAAGGATTGCACACAAAAGGATCTAACACTCAGCGGGTTTTGGGATATGGGTCTAAATATAGACTTGGAGTAGTGGCCAAGAAATTTTTTGAAGATAAGGTTGAGACATGAAGACTTACAGTTCAAGCAAAGGCTATTTCAGGAAGATAGGAGATCAAATGACATGCATAGCCTAGAGCTAATAATAGGATCTGAACTAAGAGTTATCTATAGTAGATCTATTATTAGAAATATTACATGATTTTGTACTTAGATTATAATGGTGAATGTATATTCTTAGCATGCAACCTATTTTTAGAGGTGCATAGGTGGTGAAGGGAAAGTCCCCACCCCTATAAATATGTATTGATTTGCACGGTTTAGACAATTCTATATTTTTGGTAGAGTTATGTTACGAGTTGTTAGTGTGCATGACTATGGTAATGGTACTATGTATGTATGAAGCTTTTGTGTTTTACAAAAATGAATATAATGGATTGTTATGGCTGGATATTTTTTATTGAGATAACTAAGAATGGATCTTGTATGGTAAAGTTAATCTTGGTTCTTGTTTGATTATTCATGCTACTGGTTAAGATCTAGATCTAGTTTAAGCACTATAATATAATTGGTTATTTTTTATGGATCTACAATATATTTTTAATCATGCTAAATCCTTGAACAAGCTGACATAAAAGAGGAACTTGGTACCCTTTTGTGCATCGGGTGAGTGCTTAGTTCAAGTTGAGGGATGTGCCAACGTGCCTTGGGATTCCGTGGGTAAAATCTAGGCTACAAAGACCACTATTTTGGATTGGTTGTTTATTCCTATCTATTAGATAGTGAATAGGGATGAAATTTAATCCTATTCCATGCATTTAGAGAGTTTTAATGTATCATCAAGTGTGTGAGATGGTCAATATATCAAAACTAGTTTATGGGCAACATATGTTGCTTGAAATTGAAACTTGTTCAAATAGTTTCAAGAGTTATTTAATGGGTTCTAAATTTCTTGATGGTGTTCCTTAATTATTTGGATTTTCATTAAGTGGTTACATGTCATATTTGAGATCTTCTGATGTGGCTTTGGTCTTCATTGATGAAGACTAGTCTTTGCTAATGCTCAGAATGGATAGGTCTTTGAATTGGTTTGCATAGTCATGAAATTTTTGCATGGTTCAGATGTTCTTGATCCTATGGATGATTTTTTTATGTTTTTTTTAAATGATTGGATTATTTGGATGCATGAAAAATTATTTTGGTGCTCCTTAAGTCCTTGAAGTGCTCAGTGAAGGAGAATTACTTGTTTTAGGCCTAGTTGGGATTATCATGATTCTTGATGAATTTTCTACCTATATGGGTCATTTGTATGATTTTATATGAATTTCTAAGTCTTATTTTTTATGGTATTACCTACCTTAAGGGTCATGTATTACGTAGTTATGTTTAGAGGAAGAGTTGTGTATTTATGTGCATTTATTTGTTCATTTTGAAATAGTTGTAAGAAAGCAAAAAAAGTGAGCTAAGAGAGAGGGAGAGAGAGAGAGAGAAATTTGTTTAAGGGCATCAAGACATAGATAAAAGAGTGTTTGGATGTCTAAGGAGAGTTAAGAAGAAGATAATAAAGGGTGATAAATCAAATTATTCCATGAAGAAGTAAGTTTGAGCAAAGTAGGAGAGAGAGTGTTTGAAGAGGGTTTTGAGGTGTGTGAGCTAAAATTATGGTTTCTATCAGTTGTGGTAGAAAAATATCTTTAGTGCTCTTCATCTTTAGGTGGTTGAGTTGGTGCTTGATCACCTTAGGGTGTTGTATCCTCAATTCATGGTTAGTGTCTTTCTAAATAGGGGTTGGTGCTCCTTGTGGGATTGGTGTCTTACTAAACGAATATTGTGTGATGTGTCATATTCATGCAAGTCTTTTGGTTTGATTAATATAATAAAAATAGTTAGTGGTTTTTCTTCCCTTTTTATGGTTTCCCACTTACATATTGTGTTCTTTTGTACTCTCTGATGGTTATGTTCATGTGAATGATTGTTATATGTTGTTAAGCTCACATTAATGCATGGTTTAATAGTAAATGGTTTATGCAAGTTAAATTGAATTGGTTAAATGTTTTGAATGACTGATTCACCCCCCCCCCTCTCATTCCATTTTTCTTCTAAAAATTAGTATCAGAATAGGTCCCTTTCAATAATTTTAATCACTTGAAGGAGATCCTTTGAATCACTAAAATCGCAAGTGAGAAGAATGGCTCTTCTATGAAAAAATCTCCCTTGTTTAATGAAATAAACTATACTTTTTGGAGTCTCAGGATGAGAAATCATATCATTTCCTTATGGCTATACAGTTCCTCAAAATATTCCAACAAGTAATGTAGATAAGAAGCTTAGTAGTGACAACTCCAAGGCTATGAATGCAATCATGTGTGGTCTAGCTGAACCATAACTTGTGAAGGTCATGCATTGCATATCAGGAAAAGAAACATGGGAGAAACTTTAGGCCATTTATGAAGGAGATTCAAAGGTAAGAATAGATAAACTCCAAAATTTCATAAATCAGTTTGAAGGCCTCAAAATGAGTGAAGAGGAATCCATTACTGAATATTTTCTCAAAGTTGATAAAGTTGTTAATACCATGAGAGGATTCGGTGAAGAAGTGAAGGAAGAAGTTGTGGTACAAAATGTTTTGAGTTCTCTAACTTATAAGCTTTACCCTATTTGAAGGTCATGTTACTGGATCAGTTACATGGAATTTTGACTACATATGAGATGAGGATTATTGACTCCAAACCTATCAAGAAGGATATTACTTTCAAAGATGAGAAGAATCCAAAGGACAAGAAGACTAATGATGATGATACTCTTGAGATTGAAAATGATTAACTATCTGCGATGATTGCTAGAATACTAAAGCTTGGTTTAGGTAAGTACATGTTATCCAATTTTTCACATAGGTAAAAATTAGACAACGGGGTCCTACTTCGATCAAATCACAACGTTGTTCCTAGGGGCCCACTTCCGGTCATCACGGAGAAGAAAAATTAAAATAATTAATGAATAGATAAGTGATCTCACCTTTCCCAAGTCAGTTTTAGCTCGATGTGTAGCTCATTTTCAACTTGGTGTCAAGTTAATAGGGATCTCGGTCTATGGTTAGCTTGGAATAGAGCTCGTAAGATAGTCTATGGTAAGCTCAGAACATAACTCAGGAGAGTCGAGGTCTCGGCTTAGGTTGGATTTTGGTCTATGTGGTGGAGCTTTATGTGGATCTCACTCAGTGAAGGGTCTAATGCAGACGGTCGCAACCACCCACTTAGATGGAGAGATTATTTCAGGAGCTCAGGGTCAAGTTAATAGGGAACTCTATATCAAATGAGATCTCGGTGTCAAATGTAAAATATAGCTCGTCGAAACCTAAAAAATGAAGGGAACTCTACAAGGATCTCAAAAGAGCTCGATGTGAAGAGGCATAATAATCTGAGTCACATTGGTCTGGATCCGAATCAAGGGAGTAGTAGTGGTTAGCTCATCCTGATGGTGTTACAATGAGCTACTCAGTGGAACACTGCCAAGTTACATCAAAGGAAAGCTTGGGGAATTTTTAGCCTATTAACAGTCAAGTGGGTAGAAAGAACAAAAAAATACCTACCAAGTCATGAGTCAAAGAGGTTTTGGGGAATTCTCGGTCTATTTTCCCATAGATTTGGCCAATTGCCACCAATATTCCATGTTTAAATTATCAATTGGGGATTTCCAGGGAAGGGCAGCCATAGGGAAAAGTTGTTCAAATGACAAAATGGCCTCAAAGTTCCATTTTTCCCCTTTTATACTTATGTGTGGTAAATGTCATGTCAGGTTTGGAAGAATGGAAAGAAGATTCCATAAGTTTGGCAAGCCGACACCTAGTTTCTCATCACGAGGAGCTAGAGCTTGGGTGAGAAATGATGTAAGGTCCAAGTCTTCCTCTGAGTCGAGTAGTGACCCTGAATCACTTGGCAGATAGGATGGAGAATGTGAGAGAATGTTAGATATCAAGACATGTTGAGCGGGTAGAATGCCGAACCATTAGCTAGGTAATTGGAAGCTAAGAACATAGGGCTACGATACAAATGGAGAGCTCACATACAAGAATTCATTTTTCAGATGGAAGACATCATGGAGAGATAAGGCTTGGCAAATCATACAACTTGAGCTAGGTGAACAGGATCAGCGATGGAGTTGAGGATGGTCATGCCAGTCGATTTTGGAGCTTAGCGAAGAGGAGCTCAGACAGAAAATTTGGTACTAAAGGGATCTTGATATGAGCCAAGCTATGGCCAATGCAAGGCTCATGAAGGTCAACTCAGTGTGAGCCACAGGTGTTTGAATTTGACAACGAGTTAAAATCGACGAGTTTGAAAAGTTTAGAAATATCGACGTAGAAGCTTACTCGGCACAGAGGTCATTGTGAACAAAGCTTGGTTAGTAGGAGATCTTGTGAGGATAATAAGGGAACTCAGTGAATGTAACATGCACGAGTACCTTGTGTTCAAACACATCACGAGGTGGGAAACTTGATCTGAGTGAGAAGGGTGAGGTTACAGACATATAAGGTAAATCTCATGAGCCATGTCTAAGCTCGGTGGTCATGCACCAAGGAGCTAGGTTGGACTTAGATCAAGCCCTAGGGACATATACACAGTCGTTGTGGAATTCAACTCACCCCATCAAGCTTAAGGGATTGATCAAAAATCTTACAGCTCAACATTGATAAAGAAAGATGGAATGGAGCCCATCAATCTAGGTGATGCATGTGACTTAAAGGAAAGCTCATGCTAGGAGCCCAGATAAACCAATCAATAAGGTGGGATGGGAATCGATCTTAATATCCAACTCATGTGAAGTTGGTTCATTAGGACATGAAGAGGAGCTCAGTTGAACTCACCAAATTAACTCGACGCGTAACGAAAACTATGAGTAGAGGTGAGATTAAGCTTGGTGATTGCATTGCAGGAGATCTATGGGGTAGACCGGAACGCCAAGATATATCACCCAATGGGCTCAGTAATGGGAAGTCATCAAGATATATAGTGATGATAATCTCATGGCGATGAAGTCAACATGGAGCTCGATGGTGGACCTGCAAGTTGAATGAGCTCTAGTGAGGTTTGTCAGGTTAGGAGCTCAGTGTAAAGACTAGACAACTCATTGATGGCATCTCGGCTCAACGAGAGGAGATCGACGCGGAATAGGAATTGGTTGTGGAGAGTTTACAAACAAAGCTCGTGGAGTCGAGCCATAATGAGGAATATGAAGAGACTCGGGATGAGCTAAGTATTAACCAAATCACTCGGTAGTGAGATTGTATTCAGAGCTTATAGATAGATGTTGAGTTCCATCATTTGCGTATGGATCTTGAAAGATATGGCTCGAGCTCATAGGTGAGCTTAGTGGATGACTTAAAGAGTTAAATGTAACTTTGCTAAGTTTAGTGCTAGGATCCCATCAATGAGGAACCTGAGAGCCAATTCGTGGCATCACATCACCAAAAAATATCATACTCACTTAGCTCGAGAGAATAAGTGGCTCGAGTTAGGATGAATTATACTTAATGATTATGTCATACACTGAGTTAGCTAGGGTAGAAAAATCATTCAATTCGAAACACCATGAAGACTGGAGCTCGGCGTCATCATCTCGTAGTCATGTGGAGATCTCGGTGGATTCGTGAAGGAGCCACCTCGTGGAAGTCTACAATGGCTCGAATCGACTGTGCATCATTGAAATTCATAATGTCTTGGCATGGTAATAAAGGATACATCAATGCAGGTTTGTCATAGATGAAACTATCAGTGCTTGGAAGAGAGCTCGCAGATAGAGATGGCCTCGATGGTTCGTGGGTATGCGGTGAGCTATTCATAACAAGTCATGGCTAACCCACCTAACAATGAAGATAAGAAGAGCTCGGCATCATGAAAAAAATAAAATGGCTTATAGAAGCTCTACGTGGATGGAGCGTATACGAGCTCAACTCGCTGATTTGAACCTTGTTCGGTTGAGTCCATACAAAGGTTGGTGAAGACATAAATGGGGAACTAAGGCAACTCAGTGGCAAGTCCAAAATATGTGACGAACTCAAAATGATCACATGATGGCTCACAAAAAATCTGAATGGTGTCGACAAGCCCAACAAGTGGCTCAGAAACAAACCATAGATATCGGCAATCAAGATTGTGGATGTAGGTGGTAGCTCGATGTGGAATGGAGCTCGGACTGAGGAACTCGGTGATTCGAGGAGAGTCAAAGCTCAACATAGAGCTCGGTGGCTTTGGTAGGGTGCTCAGTCTGGGAGCTTGTTGGTTATAGGTGTTGAGCTCAGCGGTGACCTCAATGCAAAGTTACATCTTGAGATCAATGTGGTGAGTGAGCTCAGATTCGGTGCTCAAATGAGGGATAGCTTGATGCATATCAAATAGGGCTCGTGAAGAATAGCTCGATGTGGAATGGGAACTCGTAGTTGGTAGAGGACGATGGAGCTCATGACCAACTTGGTGATTTAATATTTTTATTTAAATATTTTAATAATAATATTTATTATTATTATTTAAATATTATTTTAATTAATTAAGGAGAACTAGGTCAACCGGGCGTTAATGACACATGATGGAACCTTCTAAAGTTGTTCAACCAATTGTAATAAATGAACCATCATATGCCTTTAGTTTAGGAATGTAATTATGACCTTTCCTCTTCTCTCTCACATATTCTTCTATAAATGTAAGTTGGAGGCTCATTCCAAGGGGTTCCAACAGGTCAGATAAGTTGGAAAGTTATACATCTTAGGCAAGTGCAATTTTTCAAGATTCCTCTCTCTTCTACAAGTTGTCCTTGTATGTTGAGAGAACTTTCAAGCCTCCTCTTCAAGACTGTAATGGTAACCATTGCCTCTTCTAAATGTATGATGCATTGTGCATGTTATTGAAGTAATAAAAGAGTGTGTTTTTTAACTAATCTCAGTCCTTTCATCATTTTATACTTCCTTGTTCCTTTTCTCATGCTTACAGGTACATTGTGCAATTTCACATTTCTATTATAGGTTCTTGGAGTTATGTGCTTATCAAGTGGTGGATTATTGCATGCAGTTGAGTTATGGTGTCTGTTCACCCTTCTTAAGTTCATCCTTCTTCACTGGGGAAACTGATTTATTGCTCTATCTAATCAATTTTAACAAAGGGAACACATGTTTCTTAGTCTGTGGTATTTTTTACCCTCTCTAAGTTGCAATAGGTGAAGTTGATCTGTGGTGCACACACCCTTTTCAAATTAACCCTTCCTAATTCTAGCAACACCTTTTATTAGGTGCATCACCATCCCTAGTATAGTTTCATTTGTACAAATCTCTTTCCCTAAAACCCCATGAAAATGTTAGCATAGGACTACATAGCCTTTTTATTACACTAGGAGTAGTAAAACACTTATTTTAGGACGAGGAAGTTGGCCTTCTCCGAAGGTTCACCTTAAGCCCAAGTCCCATAGCTTGAGAGGTGATCACATGTGTCCCAATCACACTAAACGTCTTGTTCACATTCTAGCCATTTGGAGGGTGCGGTGATTTGGCCTTCTTAGCCCTCACATGCTTTTTCCTATCTTACTGCTACATTTTCAAGAAGTTTTGATCTTTAGTGTCAAAACTTCTACCCTGCACAGGGCGGCAGTCCTGTGTGAATTTTCTAAAGAGTTCGCTCACATTTTGACGTGGAATTCTCTCACTTAACTTCCATTTTTAGACATGTTTCTTGTCATTTTTAGATGATTCCAAGGCCCAACTGCATTGTGGAAATCTATTCTTGCACTTCTATTTGTGATTGATGGTTGCTAATAGTTTAAACTCCCTCTTCACTTTTGTTGTGTCCCTCTTTGGCTTCTAAATGACTTCAACCATTTCCCACCTAAATTCTTATAAATATCATGCTTTTGTGCAAGTAAAACCTGGAGAAAATTTGTATTCTTACTATTGCAAAGTTACTGCCTTCCTTACTGGAAATTGTCAAAGCCAATCTCAGTTCAATTGTGCTTGCACTCTTCCACTTTCATTACTCCCAAGTTTTTCAATTCAAGTTGTTGGTGTTCCCACATCCTTATTCTTCTACTGTTGTTGCATTCCCATCCATTGGACTCACATGCACATAAATATTGAAAGGATAAACTAAGGGGACAATACTCTTATAACCATATTTGCCACAGTTCTTGCAATATCTAGGTTGGAGGTGTTGTTTGATTCATTCATGTAATTATCAACTCTGAATTTATCATTTCAAAGTTCATATCAAATACAGTAGATAAATCCTTTCATCGTTAAAATTATCAAGTCATCGGTAGATCAGATCAAATTAGAAAGTTTTTTCTTCAACATTTCCTCGGAAGTTGCAAGGAATAATAGCTTCTCTGAGGTTGTGATTTATTCTTTGTTTCTGAGGTAAGATTGAATATTTTATTTAAAATATTTCAATTATTTAATTGTTTAGGATTTAGATTAACACCATTTCACAAGTAATTAGCTACACCTAGTTAATTTTTTGTATTAGGTTCATTTATTAGATTAGAAGTTTTGTTCTTAAAAATCAGAAAAAAAAATCCAAAAATATTTCCTTTGTTAGAGTAATTGTTCATTTGCTTTGTTCATTTATATTCTGGAAAATACAAAAACATAGTTTAGATTTGATTTCCTTTATTAGTATGTTTTAGTTAACTAGATGCAATCACATTTCATATGACAATTACAGGCCCCAAAGAACCCAGAGATTTTAGCTTCAAACCAGTAATACTAGAACAAAACCTAGTGGTTCCACTTGCATAATAGATCAAGGCCTTAGGTACAACATTTTCAAGACAACTAGAGACATACAAAGAATCGACCAATAACCAGATACATTAAACATTGAAGACGATAAAGCATTTGAGTATTGGTCGAATCAACCAAATTATAGATTACCTTGAGCATCTATGTGACCATAACAGGTATACAACAAGAGAAAACTTTCAGTTGTGATCCACTGGTCCCGCAACCAAACATATGTGAACTACTCACAGACATTGATATGGGACTCCTTGTTCTCAAAACCCTGGCTCGATACACCAAGAGGATAAAACTTATCAACATGTTAAACATTGCAACTGATTAGGCTTACGATTACTATACCACCCCTTAGCATAGATTTCCTAACTACCCTTGGGCTTAGGCTCTTGATCATTCTTATGATGATAGAGGGATCACGACCAAAAATAATTTACGGTTGTGATCCAATGATTCCCTAACCAAACAAAACATATAACCAACTAGACGAAGACACTAGATTAAGAGCATTAGTCTTTCAAACCTCTCCATTGCCATCAGATATCATTAGACAATTGAACGTTCTAAATGAAGAATCTCATTGAGCCCTCTCAGTTTGGACAGAACCCGCCAACCCTCCATAGAGTTAAATAGAATTGCACCTCTCACTTTTAATTGTTCCATGACCTTGTGTGGACATATTTATGAGGCCCCATTCAGTTTCCCACAAGTTCCACAACCAATAGACTAGATATCTCTGGAGCTTGATATTGATTGGAGTCTCTATGTTTTCATCATTTATGATTTCTCCATTCGATCCACCTAGGTTAGAGAGGCTTCCATTGCACTTGACAAGCAGATCCCACCATTGTAAGTAAGATTTTTTACATTTCCTTGACAACTTATCTATATACTATCATCCATTACCATATTCGCTACCACCTACCCATTCACATTTTCTACACTGGCTGCCTTGGCACAACCTCAAGGAGTCAAGTGCAGTTGAGGTCACATGTTGATTTTCTTCCATATAGTGTTCCATGTTGTATGTGGGCTTTTATATCCATCAAAATTTTGGATTTATTGGTCTGAAGAAGTTTTTTAGGGCTCATATTCTTAAGAGTTACTTCTAGCCTATGTATAGCAGTACAAGTCAACTCGAAGGTGTATCCTGGTGGTCTATGATTGTGTATAAGTTTAACATTATGTTTTCACTCAAGATCAAGACTGTTGGCATGTGTTAGTGTTTCCATATTCCTCTACCTAAGGAAGCTAAAATGTTTTTATAATGAAATGAAGACAAAATAGAGTATAAAAAAGAAAAAACATATTTGTGAGTTTGATTGATAAAGTTGGTTGATTTTTCCAACAAAGAGGGGGTCCTATTATGTTGCTGAATATCAAGAATGAATGTTACAGGTATGTATTGTTATCCAAAATACCCTCTTCTAGGGTCATTTTGATAACTTACATCTTCATTTAGACTTGGATACGTATAAGTGATCAAAAATTGGAAAGATTAGTGTTGGGGACATTCCTCCCCTCCTTGTCAAGCCCCTCATTTCCAAACTTAGAAAAATAAATAAGAAAATTGGGAAAAATACAAGTGTTGTGGATAAATGAAGCTTGGGAGGAACAGACGGAACAGTTCCCATGTTCCTTGTGTTCTCCACATTCCCACATTGTCTATAATAAATAATTTAGTAGTGTATTATGGATAAGTTGGCCTTTTGGAGTATGGGAGGAACAATTCCTTGGGGTCGACAGTTCCCTGCATTGGTGATTTGTCTACAAGTCAAGTGAAGTGGAAGATAACAGTGTAATGTGGATAAATTTGGTCCCGACATAATAGATGCAACAGTTCCATCTGGTCATAGGTTCTCCGATCGGCCGACGTGGCTGACTTAGGGAATAGTGGAATAAGGTGGAGGCAGAGAGAGAGTGTTGCGGGGGGAATGGATGATGTAGGCATAGAGGGAGCGGGTAGAACTATTCCACAATTCCACTTTGAACCTGAATCTCCACCAAACACAAGAAACAGTGGCTAATGTGGTAAAAGAGGGTCTCATAAGATAAATAGGAACCATTCCCCCCTTCTACGAGTTTTTTGATCGGCCAGTTCATCCACACAAGGAATGAACTGATTATTCTGGACTTTTGCATCACATAGAGAACCCCGTCAATCCCCCATGAACCCCTGAACTTCAAATGGACATATATTGTACCATATAACTCCAAATTTCACAATCATGGTACTGTTGGAAAACTCTCAACATGTACTACACCATAAAAACATGATTTATTAATTTAGGTGACGGTAGGTGGGTAAAAAATATATAGTTCCATGTATCTCAAAAACCACATTTGGTGATGTATGGTGCCCATTCCTTCTCCTACAAGCAAATTATCATGGGGGAATGGTCTTTCAAGGGTGCCCATGCCTATTTTCATACATTTAATGCATGTTGTTGGTGGTTAAAAAGGTAAATATGAGTTTCCCTCTATTTTCCCTTCTCTCTCTCTTTTGTCTTCTATAAATGTAAAATATCTCATTTTTGAAAGGGGGGTGTTCTAAAATGTAAAATAACTCTGTCAAAAAAAATTCATGAGCATTTGTGAGTTGTAGACTTTCATTTGAGCTTGGCAATGTGTTCTTGTTCCTTATTCACATGTAATGGTCTGTGTATACTTTGAAGGTAATAAAATATTTATTTTGTGGTGTTTCTCAACCCTAACTTATGTTTTGTTGCATTTCCTTGCCTCTCCATTCTTTTTGTTGTATTTTGTGCATGTATTTCTCCTTTCCAGGTTCATTTGATTGTGTCTCATGGAGAATAGAAGGTAAAATGTTGTTTTGGATCTTTTTCACTCATGTTTTACCTCTCCCTTTCCTATTTTCCTTCTCCCTTTTCCCTCATTAGAGTTTCTTCATCCTTTTCTTGGTGTTATCACCTCCCTTATCTTTGGATTTTAATTTTTATGCATCTCTCTCTTTCCCTAGTCACTTGGATTGTTAGGTTAGGGTTAGATAGTTGAATTTCCTTTTTAGGAGTAGTTTAGCATTAGGAATAGGTAGAGGAACCAACCTTATTTAGAGGTTTTTCTCAAGTAGCGAGTCCCACAACTTGAGAGACAATGCCATGTTACCAAAAAATGATGATTTCCCATTCATTCATACATGAAAAATCAGAGCATTTTGTTTTTTGAAGATAACATGTACTTCATCATTAATGTAAAAAAGGGGAGAAGAACTATGTGTTTTTCCATCAATTACAAAAGTGGAGATTGTTGGCATGTAGGTTATTGAGTTTTTTCATTAATGTAAAATGTTCATTAATGACAAAGGAGGATGTGATAGGGTCCCATGATGATGTCTTACATGTTTGAGTCAGTGTGTGATGGTGTGGCAAAGTCAACATGATGTGTATATGGTTACAAGAGTAAAGAAGGTGAGAATGACTTGGTCTAGAAGGCCTAATCATGAGGTATAGTCAGTCTAGGTGATGGAATAAGGTATGAGGTAGGTGGATGAGTATGGTAGAGGTATGGAGAGCATGAGGATAATGTGTTAAGACATTCAAATGGGTCTCAGAGTGTAGGTACATGTTTGAGCATGGTTTGCAGGTGATCATCTAAACCTAGTATAGGTGCTTAAAGGCCTAATGGGAAACGAAGATGGTTTGTAGGGATATATGAGGCCATGAGGGAATTTAGATGAGTGAGACATGATTCCTAAAGTTTTTCAAGTCATTTTGAAGAGGTTTCAAGTTGAGGTATGAGATTATCTTACTCTATTTTGGTCCAAACATTTTTATTTCCTAGGACCTAGCTAAAAAAGTCATGGTGGTTGAGAATATCTAGACCTATTGATGATAAATTGAGTATTGGAGATGTTAATAAAGGTTTCCCTGGTGTTGTGGAAAATATTTTAGGGTTGTATGATGAATATTTTGTAATATATGTTTATTTCAGTCCTACTAAATTCTAAAATGCATGTTTCCTAGCTTGAAGTGAGATAAATATTTTTGGTTGGCACATGTGATGTTTTCATGGGACCCTGAGCCTTTTAGGAATGTTGAATCATGGAGTTAATAAAATATTAGAGTTGGAATGAGATCAAATGAGTTCCTAACATTTATGAACAATTGTTAAGAAGGTAAGTTGATTTTTATAAACCCTAGTTCTTTAGTGATGGAGGAAAACTTCTTAGTTTGAGATTAGAATGATTGAATCATAAAATTTGATGATTAGAGGATGGAGAGAACTCTCCCAGCTTTCAGATAGTGGTGGTTTAAGGTCATGAAAATAAGTGGAGCTTGCCAAGATTTACATGTTTTCAAGAAAGAAATTTTTATTTTCAAGTTTTCCGTTAGACCCTATGGCTAAATTGGTTTTCTGAGTTTTTTTGGGAGAAATTATATATGTTTGGAGTGATTTCAAATCTTGGTGAAGTGGTTTGATGGTTTTCACAATTCAAAACATGAATACTGGTTTTTGGGGCTATAAGGTAGTTTTTGCAATCATGGAGAATGGAGGTTCTTGGGAAATTTTGGACTTGATGATCATGGTTGATGGCCTTAGAGGTGTTGTATAAATCCTATATGATGTTGTGGATTCTTTGGTTGATGTTTCTAGGTTAGTTTTTGTGGCATGGTTGAGGTCACAAGTTGACCTCATTTGACTGGTTCAAGATAACACTATTTTGGTATGAATATTAGTCTGAAAGACCAATATTTTGTATTGGTTGTTGATTCATATACATTGGAGAGTGAATAGGGATGAAATTTGATCCTATTCCATGCATTTAGATAGATTTAATTTATCATAAAGTGTATGAGATGGTCGAGATAGTAAAATTGGTTTCTAGGCAGCATATGTTGCTTGAAAGTGAAAGCTCTTCAAATAGCTTCAAGAGTTATGTCATGGGTTATAAATTGCTTGATGGTGTTCCTCGGGTCTCTAAATTTTCATCAAGTGGTTACATACTATAGTTGAGCTCTTCTGATGCGGTTTTTCTCTTCATTCATGAATATTGGTCTTTTTTAGTGCTCAGAATAGATAGGTCTTGTACCTAGTTTGTATGGTCATAAAAATTTTTCATGGTACAGATGTTCTTGAGCATATGGATGAATTTTTAAGGTTTTTTTTTACAAGATTGGAGTTTTTGGAGGCATGAAAAAAAAATAGTACTCTTAAATTCCTTGAAGTGCTCGGTGAAGGAGAATTGCTTGTTTTAGGCCTAGTTGGGTTTGTCATGAGTCTTAATGCATTTCCGACCTATATAGGTCCTTTGTAAGATTTTATATGAATTTTTAAGTCTTATTTATTGTTGGTATGACTGATCTTAGGTTTCATGTCTGACCTAGTTATGTTTAGAAGAAGATTCATGTATTCAAGTGCATGTATTTGTTCATTTTGAACTAGTTGTGAGAGAGGGGGGGAAGTGCAAGCTAAGAGAGAGTGAAAGTGGTTTAAGGGCATCAAGACAGAGCTAAGAGAGTGTGTGGATGTCTAAGGAGAGTTAATAATCAAATCAATAAGGGTGATTAATAAAATTAGTCTATGAATAAGCAAATTTGAGCGAAGTAGGAGAGAGTGTGTTTGAAGAGGGTTTTGAGGTGTGTGATCTGAAATTATGATCACTATCAGTTGTAGCATAGACATATATTCAGTGGTCTTTATCTTCATATGGTTGATTTGGTGCTTGATCACCTTAGGGGGTTGTATCCTCCTTGTAGGGTTGGTGTCTTTCTAAATAGGGGTCGGTGCCCCTTATGGAATTGGTGTCTCACTAAATAAATCTTGTGTGATGTTTCATATTCATGCAAGTATTTTGGTTTAAGTAATATAATCAAAAATTTCAGTGGGTTATCTTCCCCTTAAGGTTTTCCCACTTACATCTTGTATTCTTGTGTACTCTCTCATGGTTATGCTCATGTGATTGATTTTTATATGTTGTTAAGCTCACATCAATGCATGGTTAAATAGTAAATGGTTTATATAAGTTAACTTGAATTGGTTAAAGGTTTTTAAGTACTTATTCACCACCCCTCATCAGTCCATTATGATTCCAATAGAGTAATCATATCATCCCATAAGGTTGATTTCAGTTTTGTGTGCCATGATCTTTGGTTCTCCTCCACATTTTTTTTGTGATTCTAATAATTTTTTTTTTAGTTGATTATGCAAAGCCATTCCCTTGAGGATAATAATTTGAATATGTTGACATTTTAATTCCAAGATTGAATTCCCATGTATTGATTCTTATGCCAAGGAAATATAATGCATTTTCTGATATAATTGTAGCAGGGACACCAATTCTTGTGACAATATTTTCATAAAAGTCCAACACTAAAGTTTCATTTGATTTTTTCAAAGTTACTACTTCTATCTACCTTATGAAATAATACATAGTTGTGAGAATTCATTTTTGGCCTACACTAGAAGGTGAGTTAATCATACGAATAAAATCCAATCCCCATTACATGAAAGGTTTATCTACCTAAATAGGTTACAGAGGGAGAGTTATTAACTTGTATCTTCCTGCTAAAGTAGCACACTTTGAACACCCCCTTATACATGAGCATATCTGAATAAATCTAGCCAATAAGGCCTGCTCTCATGATCTTCAAGGTTGTAACTCTTGGTGAAAATGGACATTGAATAATCCTTCATGGAACTCTTCTAAAACATGCTCAATCTTATCTGAATCAAGACATCTCAAAAGAACATCATCCACTTCCTTTCTAAACAAAATATTATCAACAATATTGTAAGGGATGGAAATTAATCTAAAATACCACATTTTATTCTTATGCAAACCTTGTAGGCATTGTATAGTATGAAGAAAATGGATCATGTCATGATTCCAACTCTGAGAAAATGAAGGGGAAATTGCATCATGACCATTCTAGAGAACTAAAACCTGGTTTTCGTCATCATACAAATTTAAAGCTATTTCTTCACACAACCCTCTTCCCCTTACTACTTTAATGACCTTTATGTCAACATTTCATGAACTCCATAACTTTTGCAATACAGCCTTCCATTTTCTTATTTAAATCCTTTCTCAAAAGAAACCCTTTAACAGTTGGATGAGAAACCATTAAATAAACCTTGTTATTAGAAAGAAAATGTCTGAATTTTTTTAGACTTATAATGACTAAAAGGACTTTTTTTCAAAAAAGGAATATCTTATCTCGTAATATTTTAGTATTTGACTGAAAAAATAAATTAGGTTCTCCAAATTTTCATACAAAAGCAAGTTAAAACCACCTACCTCTGTCATAGTGAGCTTAAAATGCCTTCTTGAGGACGCCATAGTGTCCAAATCACCCCTTTTTCACTCAGAAACATGTTTTTATCTCAAAATCACTCTTTAAACTTGAATTATGCTCAGTAAAAATGAGCTTAAAACATTAAACTCAGCTATTTATAGCCCTAATTTTTACCTCGATGTAATCATCGATGATTTCTTTAATTATTGGTGATTTCTCCGTAATCGCTAGGGATTGGCTGAATCACTAGTGATTCATCCCAATTTTGGCATTCATGCCCATTTTTATCAGATCATAACTTTTTTCACAAAAGTCTCCCTTTCAAAGGAACCTAGTCCTTATCATATAAATGAAAACAACATCAGGATTTGGCATATGTCTATGGGACATGTCCCCTTTGGCCCCCATCACTTTAATTTCCTTGTCTATTTATCCTTCTTTCATGGATCATACATCTATAGGTATCGAACCCCTTGGTTCCCCTATCATTTGATTCCTCGGTAACACATCCTGTTTCGGTACCCCTTGGACTGAGGAAACTTTTTGAACGAAACACAACAAACCAAGCTAGTCACAACCATCAAATTGGTGTTCCTTGTAGTATCACCCATATAATAAACTCAACATCATTATTTTCTCACGCTTTTCCATTAAACCGCTAGACAAAAATGGGAAAATGTAGATACCAAAAATCTACACACCCTCATCTTTGTCCAAATCATTAAACACATCGATATTTTATACTTTAAGTCATACATTATATCCCTTGCATTTTTTCCATTTAATAAATACATCACATACTTGTGACCTTCATCACCTCCCATTTTTTATTTAATTAATTAAGCAAATAATTACATATTTTATCATTTAATCACATTTATCAAAATTAACTATCGTAAGTCTAATATTCCATAATATTACATATTTTTAAACTACCCTAATCAACCTAAATTTAATTTATTTCCAAAAAATCCATCTAAGACCATCTCCTAATCTACCCCTAACTTCCTTATCTTGACATACCTATCATAACCATTTACACACTCATAAAAACCATTTATACACCTATTAAATCATTAACACACTCATAAAAAATCATTTATACACCTATCAAGATCATACTTAAATTAGTATGATCTAACCCACTTTATCACCCTCCAAACCAAACAAAACACATCTCCTAATAACCCAACACACCATCCCTCTCGAAATCAAAACAAAAAGCTCAATTTAGAAAATTGTTCCAACAATTTTCCTCACAAGGCTCAAACAGACCAAAATCGATGGCGATTCGGGTAATCACCGGCAATTACTTAAGAGAGTTTTTCAGTCTCTCTTTGGGATCCTCCATTGGCATTCATGAATTCTAACTCCATGTCTGGCTTCATAGCATCATCTAAGCACTCTGATTGTTTGAGCTATTGTCTGTAATATTTCCAACACACTTTAAGCTCTTAAAAGTCATCTCAAAGTCTTTACAACTTAGCATCTCATCAGTATGGTTGCAGGATTCATCAGCTTCCTGTATCACCTTTCATCAAAGTTTGAGGTTTCTCTTCACTGTTTTATCATAGTATAGGTACTTTGTCAATTCATTCATTTATCATATATCATCTCTAATACTTTTGCATGTTTGAAACATTAGCTTAATCAGCCAAATACTTAATTTTAGCAATATGTCACTATTTGCCAAAATCGCCAGTGATTCGTGAAATTGTTAGTGATTCCTATTATTTTAGTATTTCTATCATCCTTCATTTAATTTTTTTTATCAGTCATTCCAAATCTTTTTATCTCTAACATTATAGCTAGCATGGATTGTTTTAGATGGGAATAGGTGGCCCAAACCATGAGATTACCAGTATTCACTCTCTGCCAATAATTATTCACCCCTTCTACTGGGAGTAGTACAGCATTTTACACGATCTAACCCTATGTGTTATTCATTATGACCCATTGGACCAATTAGACAACATCTTCGAGTTTACCCACGAGATCTGTCCTGATGAGGAAAGATATTGGCATGCGTATTTTGAGTATTGATGCATCCACATTGAACTTGTTTGGCTTGATTACGAGGCTCAACAATAGGATCCACATTTTGAGCTCAAATTTGAGCCATAGTTGTTATCTCGCCACTCTCATTTATTTTCTATTTGATTTGTAATAAACTTATCATTGATCATCATATTATCTTGTATCGAATATCATATATCATATATATTTTTCAAATCCACTTGCTTGTTTAACAGTGGATTGACATCCTTGTAAGGAAGCCCATTGACTTCTAGGGATTGGCCTTTTCCAAAAAATCCACCATTTATTTTACTGATCATATTATGTTTAGTGTATGTGATTTACAATTTCTTAGTAGAAGAGAGCTTGTATCAACCCTCCACAAAGCGCAAATTCAAACATCATCAGTCAACATTTAAGGGTACCATTAAACCCCATGTCTTCTGAGGTGATTTTACTCTTACTTTCTTGTTTTGTTAATTCAAGTTGAAGAGGTATGAATAATTCTGTACACCCACCTTATCTGATTGCCTTTCCCTATCTACTTGTTGGAATTCACAAGTATGTGAGGAACTAAGGGAACCTCAACAGCATTCCAACAGTTGCATTCAAACCCAACAAGACCACAACACTTTGTTTTGCATCCCAAATGGTTATGCAGGGAACATGAGGAACTTAGGAATAGTTCCTCTTATTCCTCCGAAGACCAATCTTGCCGAACTACCCCAAATTTGCCTCTTTTTTTAGCCATTTTGGACCAATTTTTTCCATTAAGACTTAGTAAGAAGAAGAGTGACACTATAACATGAAGGTTTGCCCAAATTTTCCCCAAAACTAACTTCTTCACAAAAAGGGCTTAATAAGAGAGGGAGGAATGCCCATAACACTCAAATTTTCCCATAACCTACCAATTTTTTTCATTTTCCCTGATGATAACACCAATCACTAAAATATCCTGGAGCTAGTTTTGGATAACAAGAATATCATGAGATAATTGGGTATATTTCATAAGTTTTGAGATATTAGCTTAGTATAGGCACGCATGATCTGAAATATGTCTTAAGTAATTCAATTACCAATTTGACTATTTTCATATACTTATTAAAAATTTCTCAATTTCCTGTAAAACATTAAAAATTTGTCTTAATTAATTAAAATTATATTTATACTAATTAAAAAATAATAATTAAATGATTAAAAAACATTAAAAAAAATGCAAACTAATCTTGATAACAGAGTTCACCTATTTTGGGCTATGTCTTTGGGTATGAAAATTACTTGAATCGTTCTATTAATGACGTAAAATCACTTCATGTACAATATTTTACATCAAAAATACATCTTCTGTCTAGAAATTATTTTTGCCATGTCTCTAGGAAGTATGCAACTTTGAATTTTTTCATTCAACCTTCTTCCTACAATAAAATTTTTTATTCTTTCTTATTCTCCCAAATAGGGGCTTCAAAATTTACCCTTTAAGAATAATATTCATTCTTTTATAACATCTCCATATAATAGCTCAATGATTTGGGGCTTATACTTTTTTCCCAAAACAGCTAGACTTTGAATGCTCCAAAATCACCGTACTTTTAGACCTAACAGTCCTGAAAATGAGGTAAATTGATAGGATTTTTGTTTTCCCTTACCAAACTTGGGTCATAACATAATGGTAAAGGGATATAAATGGTAAGTGTGAGGTAAGGGGGTTGATTCCTACTTCCACACATGTGCTTTTGGATTTACCTTTAACACCTTTGGTGGGTTTACTCTCGTATTAATGGGATAACAAACAGATCCTTTATTTAAATAAGGAATTTTTTCTTCTTGTAAAGTGGTCATGAAGACCATTCTATGTTTTGAGTGTGTCCATGGTTGTTATGGTTGCACTTAGTGCTTGCTTAGGCACTTTTTCTGATTTCATGTGGAGGTTGGACTTGGCACTAGGAATATTCGAGTTCTCTATGTGGCATATGATAGTAAGTTTAGGCATTGAGCTTTGTAATTACATGGGAATTTAGTCCCACATTCAAAAATTTGTGGTATATGTAATTGTTTATAAGTGAAAATGATTGAAAAAGAATGTGAAGTTGATGGTAGGGTCCCCCTCCATACAAAAATAGGACCCCACCAGTTTATGGGCCCCCAACTAAAAAATAGTATGAGCCCCATGCTTGATCGTTGAAGACTAGAGGCTAAAACCAAACAAATACATTTTTAAATTGCAATATTCCACATGTTAACACCCAATTAGTCCACATGTTAAGCCTTGATTGTGACACATCATTACTATGCAAACTCTTTTATTTTTTCCCTATTGGAGCATAACTTCATTGTACCATAAATTTTGTAAAAGAAGTTAGTTTTACCCCGTTCAAATTGCATTGGAAATATCTCGATGAGCTATTCAATGTGAGGTTAGTTTCATCACAATTGTATACTATTTGATTAGATCAGTTATGGGGATCCTCCTAGATCACTAATACCTACTGAGAAGCTTATGGACCACCAAAAGTTTGGTTTTATTTTGACAATAATTGAGTGTACAAATCCCTAAATATTCTTATTTCTATCCATTTTGCCTTGCTTACATTCATTCCTTTTAGACCCACACAAAGGTACTCTACATTACCCCTTCATGAAGTCCTCAATATGTTGTCAATAATAACATATTCATGTAACTCATCAAGATATTCAGGAGAAAAAGAATTGATAGAAGGAACTTGAATGATCTCATCATGATCCATGATCATAAAGTTTCATGTTTTCAACATTTAGAACAAAATACATCTACATGTATGGAGGTAACTCTAACCAAAGGTATTGTTATCAATATTTTCCAAAATATTAAATGGACCATACTTGATTGGTTTGATATTTTTACCATCACCTTTAAGGAATTATTTTCTAATGTGTAGCCAAACTTGATCACCAACTAGTAAGTGGTGATCAACTTGATGTTGGTCATGCCTAACCTTATACTTGGCTTGGCTCTTTCCAATTACTCTTGGAAAACTTGATGAAATGATTGGATATTATGGATGAACCTCTTTGCTTTGTCTTCATTTTGATGTCCATCAACCATTGATTCTTATCTAAATGTGAAGTCTAAGGGGGACTTACAAAAATAACTAGAATATGTCTCAAAAGGATACTTCTATGTAGAAGAATGTATGACACGATTAGAAGCATATTAAACATAACATAAATGTTAATACCAAATCTAAGGATGTTTGTGATTATATAAAATAGTATATCTTATATCAGAGGACTAAGATCAAAGGAATATAAAAGTAACAAGCTAGATTTATCCTGAAATAAACAAGCAAGTGTAGAAGATAGGAGATAGGAGTGACTTATCTTATATTGGGAGGTTTGGGTTGATTCTAGACTAGAGATTGACTTAAACATGTTGGATATGGATTGTGTAAGATATTTTTGAGAAATTGGGATTTGAGACTTTTTCAGATAGGATTTCCCATAGGAGGAAAGAACTACTTGGGTGCTAGTGTCTGATCTGGGTGTTAGTGTCCTGGTAGTAGTTCTACTTTTGGTCTTTTCAAGCTCTAAACTTAGTTCCTTCCTTTCTTAGTTTTTCTCTTTGATCTGTTGTAGGGTTCCTATATCACACCTATTCTTACAAAAAACCCTATCTACCTATACAAATCTCAAGTAAAAATTAGACGAAAAAAATAATGCATATGCTTAAGTCACACTAACCTTAGAAGTCACCCAAATATGATTGTCATTGAGTGTTGCACTACATTTCAAACTCTATGTAGTTGTTGTGAGCATGTGATTTGAATTTTGTCCCTTGAATCTAGGTTTTCCTTATGCCATTCGTACCAAGATATCATACTATAATTAAAATTCCCCCAATATGAATGTGTGAGATGGAATTCAGAATAATCCCTCCTATGTAGTGAATAATGCAGCCTAAAATGCAGTCTTGGAATGATGTTCTTTACCTAAGTACTAGATAGTAAGAATTATCTTAAATTTCCTAGCCCCTAATAAAAGTTAGTAGGTTTTTTATATATATGACTTCCTTGTTTGATATTTTACACTTAGTGACACCAAAATCCAACATAAGTCATGAGATAAATATAAGAAAAGACCCAAAATAAATAAGAAATCGACAAGTTAGAAAAAAAAGTAAGATGGAAAAAACTCCCAAAAGGGACACTAGCACCTAGGAAGTAGTGTCCTAACTTGGCAGTATTGTCCCAAAGCCAATAAAAAAAAGCAACACCAAGAACAGGGATAAGTATCCTTGTGGCATGACCAAAATTATATACATGCAAGCAGTGAGGGGAAAAGTCACAATCAAAGTCAATTAAAACTAGTAAAGAGGACAAAGAAAACGTGTCACCAGTGTCTAATCTTCACACTTGGAAATCATGCATATATCAACAAACTAAAGGCATGATGTATTGGTATTAAGTGCATTTTTTGTCCATAGTTTTCTACAATACCATCAAAGAAAATGCACCACTGATGGTTAACCACTTTTGTTTGTTTTCTAGTTTGTGGATGAAAAATAGTACTCTTCTTCAGTTTTGTGTCCATCATGTCCCACAAAGATGACCAAAACTTCCCAATAAATAAATAATTTTGATTAAATAAAGAGATTTAGGAAAACTAAAATGAACCTAAACATTATTGAAGATCAAATGTGTAGTCTCCTCACCCATTTTCTATTATTATGTTATACCTTTAACCCTAGTTCATATATCAAGATATGGATAGTTGACTTATGGCTAACATAATCTCTTATCATGTCATATCATAATCATTTATACTTTCATATGCTTAGTGGGTCTTCCTTAGGGATTTTAATAGTAAAGTACAGTATATATAGGAGTTAGAGAGTAGGTTATTATCATCATAGTAAGCACTTATTTCTTATTATTTGGCTTGGAGGTTTCCCCCTCAAAGTGGATAATTAATTCTACTTGCATCTTGAGATCATTTACCTATATTTAGGTGTTTTTTGGTGTTTTATTACTACTGATATTTAGATCTATCTAAGTAATTTCATTGCAAGTGGTATTATAGCTTGATCTTTGGTAGATCTATGTCAAAACCCTAATTTTGAAGGTTCATCTATATCTCAAAGATAATAGCAAATTTTCCTACAATTTTTTTGGTGTTGCAAAATCTGTCAAGTAATATCCTCTCCAAATTTCAATACTTTTGACTTGGTTTGCAAAATTTATATCAGTTTTAGGTTTTTACATAAATTTTCTACCTAGGCTGCATTTTGGGAATTTTTATAAGTTTCTTATATTTTCATAAATCTTGCAAAAATTTATCTAGGTTTTAATCTCTAAGTTTCTCTCTATTTGGCCAATAACCTTAGAAAACCCCAAGCCCTAAAATTCTACCCTAACCCTAGTATCCCAAGACACAAACCCTATATCATGACAGGGAGATCAACTAGAGGCCCGAGAAAGGGTCAAACTCCTAGTAAGAATGATGTGGATTTTGAATCTTCAGCTTTAGGGGCATTATAGATAGCCTCCCTACTTGAGGACATGGTGAACAACTAGATGAACAATGTGTAGTCTGAGTTTGGTCATAGCTTAAACATAATGAAGGGTGAAGTGATGTTAGAATTGGACAATAGATTGAAAATAGTGAAGGGTGACATGAAATTCGAATTCAAGTCATTAAAGGAGTTTCTACATATGAGCTCATGCCTAAATTCTAGAAATAATTTCCATTTTAGTTAGATGGTATCCTCAAGCAATGCACACTTTGATTCAAACCACACCAACCAAGGTGGATCCTCTACACACACTATTGGATATTCTAACCAATGGTGTAGCATTATTCCTAAAGTGGAGGTGTAATTTCAATGGGAATGATTTGATCAATTTGATCAACCTAGTCCAGAGGATCCTTACTAAGAAACACCAATATATAATCTTCCCAAAATCTATTATAAGAATTTTTATCATGTAGAGCAGGTCGAGAGAGTTTTGGCAGTATATTGAACACTAAAAATATATTTCATATGCATAAGTTATTGCACACTAATTTTTTTAGCAATCTAACAAAAATATGGGACAACGTGCAGGTTCACAATGACATGGACGCATGCAAATTCGACATGTGGATCAATCAAATAGCAACAAGTGGAAATGTGATATTGAATAAGAATATATTTTGTTCCTCTGGTCTTCGACACTCAATATCAAAGTGATGGGCCCCGCTATTTATTGACTGGAGGCCCTCAGCCAAGGTCAACGCACTCTTTTTGTGGTGGGGTACCTTTGCCTCCATTTCTTCATATCACCATTATAAAACTTTTGTATTTAAGTGTATCTATTATTCACCACACTATGTATGTGGGATATTAAGGATTGTATTGTAAATCATGCTAAGCATTTTACCATACATTTTGACCGAGTTACAATGCTCAAATCATCAAGTTATCTTAACATCTCAACCAACCTGCCTAAGCTTTAGCTCGCCACCTCATCAACTCACTAGCTCCTCAATATCCTGCATCACTCAGTAGACCCCAACTCCCTACTGACAAATCACCACACTCCTTATCTCCCACCGACTACTTAACCAACTCGTTGAGCTATACTTATCTCCCTCCTCGCCAAACATAGCAAACACTGATATCGACCACTATGTGGCACTCAACAAAAGCGGCCCAAAGATAACGTAGACCACTAACCAAGACAATTTTATACACATCTCCCATCGTTCACCCGAACAATGTGAGATTTATTCCTAACATAGATAAACAGATCAATGGAGGAGGTTATAGGGGATTGACCCCTTAACCAACCGGGTGCTAAAAAATATAGGTTGTTGTTAGGCCATTAAAGGTGAACATGTTATGAAAGGGAGAATTCGTTATTTGAAGTGGTTAAGTTGCAGGAATGTGTAATCTTAGAGGGATTTTAAGAGAGTTTGGGGCATTTTTGTGGAAATGTTTTAAAGGATACCAGGGTTGGTTTTGTAGGTAGAATATTTTTAAAGTTGAGGAAGATCATTAAATGCTTTGTACACCAAAATTGTAAGTGTTTGAAGGTTATTTTAATAGATCGATCACATTATTATGGACCCAGAGATGTAGGCTTCATTTCAAAATCTGTTATCAATGCATTGTGTCATTGTTCTCTAAATTTTTTCTAGTTTTTTTATTTCTATAGTCAGCTCGCATATTTTAATTAATTATTAAATTACGAAAAAATCATAATATTGCACTCAAATCCGAAAAATCATATTTTAAAGAAATTTATCAAAGTGTGTTTACAATTTCTTTTCGATTACGGATCACAAACAAATGGATAATTTCTTTGATCTACATCAAGTCCCAAATGGATAGAAGGTGGTAATGACATCCTTGTACTAAGAACTAGAACAATTCATTTGGTATACATGGATGTGTTTGAAAAATAAAAATAAGGGTCTATATGTTACCTTGTCTATGTTCACTGATAAGCTCCAAACACATTATAGCAATTATTAGGAATTATTTAGTTCTCACATATTAGTCTATTTGTAACCATAAGGCTAATATTCTATGAAACAACTAGTTTTATAAGTGGTGCGTTGTTAGTTATTTGGTAAGGATCCTCTAATCTAAGGATTTTTTGTTAAAATTATTATTGTTGCTATAAAAATGTAGCCATGCTCCATAATGAATTAATCAGAGTTGTTTCAGTTGACAACAAAATGGGTATGAATTCTAAAATGGAGAGATTACATTTTTTAAATGGAGACGTCTTTCACTTTATATATTTTCTAGATTCCCTAGTTGATATAAGTGTAGACCTTTGCATTGCTTTGGTTGCATTTTGTGTGAATTGGGCATGCACTGTGTCTTATTATTTAAGAACATGTACGCCATCAGATCTTATAAAGTGTAGACACCTAAATCTGACTATGTAATTTTACCACTAAAATTTCACTGATTATCATCTTTCCCATCATTTTCATTATAATTAATGATTTCCTGCTAATTAGCTAACATCCCCCTTCATCTCGGTAAATTAATGACACTTCATTAATTAACTAGCATTTCCCTTCATTCTAGATGCCAATTAACGACACTTCGTTGGTTATAATCCTCTTTTAACTAACTATATTTAGTTAATTAATCCTTTTTAATCCTTTATTTTATCAATAAACCCTCTTATTAGTTAAATCACTCTTACGAATTCTATAAAATTCCTTCTAAATCACCTCCACATCGATTACTAAGCTTATTTTGGCCTATTACTTAATCCTAGTTGATTAATTAAATCATCTCCAAATCCCATGAGTTAATAATTCTAATTAATTCTTTATAATCATGTTTATCCCTTATAATTCTACTTTATCTTTTATTCCACATTCACTAGGATTTTAGCTTCTCCCAAATTGGAAATATATATATATATATATAACCTAGTATCCCCTTCTCAAACTTACAGCACGCTTGTTTTAGTGTTATTATATGCACATGATAAGAGCATTCTCCACCATTTAAGAAGCGTGTTGATCTTGCACTCATTTATCCTCTCTTTGCGAAGAGTAGTAAAGGAAGATCCATCAATGGAAATTAAGCCAAATTGGTGAGATCCTTTCCTCTTCTTTTAGATAGCCATCCTTTTATCTCATTATAATCATAGGAGCAACTATAATCTAGAAAGCATATATAAATTAGCAAGGAATGGCTTAGTGTTTTCAAGTTTAATTTGGATGCATTGATTCGATTTTATCCATTTATATCTTTATCATAATGTTTATGTTGAATTACCTTAGTTATAGGGATTACTTGGTGTTAATTTCTAGTTCTTAACTTACCCTAATTTTACACACATACATATGACATGCCTGATGGGACATCCCTTTATCTTATGCGCATTTTTCTCAATTTTTTGTAGTTAATTTTCACTTTTGCATACTAGCCTCTATTTCACATATATTGATAAATATTGTGTTTCTTAACTCCTTTTGTTGAGTTTGCATGTGTTGAGTCTTTATTGTAGGTGTGAAGAAGGTAAAGTGTTGTCAAATTTGAAGGTTATCAATAAATATTTGAGTTTTTTGACATTATTTTTATCAAATTCTCATGTTCTTGAAATTACATAGGTGTCATGTGCTAGAATGTGAACAGGACATTCAGTGTGATTAGGACACATGGGATCACCTCTCAAGCTGTGGGACTTGGGCTCAAGGTGAACCTCCAGAGAAGGTCGGATTCCTCTTCCTAAACTAAGTGTTGTACTACTCCTAGTGCAATAAAATGGTTATCTAGACCTATGCTAACATTTTCATGGGTTTTAGGGAAAGAGATTTGCAAAAATGAAACTATACTAGGGATGGTGATGCACCAAATAAAGGGTGTTTCTAGACTCAGGAAGGGTTAATTTGAAGAGGGTGTGTGCACCACAAGTCAACTTCACCTACTACAACTTAGAGAGGGTACATAATACCACAGACTAGGAAGCATGTGTTCCCTTTGTTAAACTTGATCAGAAAAACAAGTTATCAGTCTTCCAATGAAGAAGGATGAACTTGAGAAGGGTGAACAAGCACCACAACTCAACTGCATGCAATACTCCACCACTTGATAAGCACAGAACTCCAAGAACCTGCAATAGAAACGTGAACTTGCACAGTGTACCTGCAAGCATGAGAAAAGGCACAAAGAAGTATAGAAGGATGAAAGGACCGAGATTAGTCACAAAACACACACTTTTATTACTTCAATAATGTGCACAATGCATCATACATTCATAAGAGGCAATGGTTTCCATTACAGTCTTGAAAAGGAGGCTTGAAAGTTCCCTCAACATACAAGGACAACTTGCAGAAGAGAGAGGACTCTTGAAAAACATTGCACTTGCCTAAGATGTCTAACTTTCCAACCTATCTGACCTATTGGAACCCCTTGGAATGAGCTTCCAACTTACATTTATAGAAGAATATGTGAGAGAGAAGAGGAAAGGTCATAATTACATTCCTAAATTGAAGGCACATGATGTATTTATTACAGTTGGTTGAACCACTTTGAGAAGGTTCCATCATGTGTCATTAATGCCCAGTTGACCTAGTTCTCCTTAATTAATTAAAAGAATATTTAAATAAATTATTTAAATAATAATAATAATAAATATTATTATTAAAATATTTAAATAAAAATATTAAATTAATTAAAGTTAAATGGTGGGCTCCCCCTATTGACTGGTTTGTGCATGAAGAGGGAGGGGTTATGAGAAAAGGCCAAAAAAGAACCAACTCGATGGTTGGCTCACTGAGCCAACTCACCAAGTTGGTCACGAGCTCCTCTCCTTCACCACAAATCGAGCTCCCATTACGCATCAAACCATTCTTCCAAGCTCTCTCTTGACTCACCCTTTAAGTCGAGTTACTCCTTATGCATTGGCGAGTCATCAAGCATGTTGTAGTGACCATCGAGCTCCACATCTGTCGAACCATGCCAACTCGACTTTGGAATCCTTAACATCGAGTTGTTGCAACTCGATCATGAACCCACACCAAGTCTTTCCTTAGCAACTTACCAAACTCGAGCTCTTTTATGTGTTGATTCCTCAATTCCAACTATAAATGACCCCCTAATCTATTGCTTCAATTACTCAACTTACTTGTGTTGAATTTGTCATACATGAGCTCACTTCTTGAGCTTCCTCCTCATTGAGATCGTTGAAATATTCGATTCCTTTACCAATCTCCGATTCGAAGCATTCCAAACTCAACTGTTCGAACTCATTTCTTGAGCCCATCATCTCGAGTCTCAACTTATCACATGAGCTCACACACATCTCATGTTTGCCAAGATCTCCTCACCATCAGCTTGTCACTCGCTTTTGCATCCCATCAACTAAGCTCGAATAAATCTACTTGCCAACACTCGATTTCAACTCATGGAAGGAATCACCAACTTCTCCATCATAGCTCATCCACTGAGATATCTTCAACCTTGACCCATACTACAACAAGTGAGCCAAAATCGTCATGCTTTCCTGGCCCGATTAATTCGATCACTCCTCTTTGACTGAGCTACCAATCGAGCTCATTTGCATGAGTCTTCTCAATCTTGTATTGAAATCCCTCACTTCATCTTGTTAATCTCATGGTCATCCATCAGAGCCACCTTTTTCCTATCACTTGATCGAGCTCAAGATACTTTTTGACATCTACCTCTGTCATCCAGCTTCCCACCTATTCTTATCTTTTTCAAACTCTTCACCGATTGCACCTCCATTAAGTCTCACTCAAGCTTTCCATCTGTCAGAGCCTAGTTATCACTTCCTAATTGAAATCACCAAATAGCTTGATGTCGGATCCCCTACAAAGTTATCGTCCATTATGGCCGAGCTCATCCACACTCTTACCTTTCACTGAGATCCATGTGGACTCAAGTTTATGGTACTCTTTCTGTGAGATCCTTATCATCTGACTTTCAATGACTCCTCTCAAGTTCCTCTTGATGCCATACATGATTGATCAAGCTCTTTTGGTTGAGCTTCAACTGACTCTTGACCTGAGCTCCATTCCTACATTGAGCTCCCTCAAAATTGACCTTTCTGACCGAAGCTTCATTCCAATTGTCTTTCATCAACCATTTGTTCTCAGTTCAACTTGCATTTAAATGATTAGCTTGAGCCATATTTCCTCGAGTCCAGTTGATGGCCCCATGGATGAGCTTGAACGTAACTCATATCTCAAACTAGTGTGATTTGATCATGAATGCTCTTGCATTCCCATCTCTATTTCACCAACAATTGTGTGACTGAGCTCATGCTCACCATGCAAGTATCAAAAACCATCAAGCTCAATTCCATGATCAACAAACTCAGTTGTCTATCATTTCACCTGTAATTTGGTTGTTTTCATGCCATGATGGCTCATGCATGGCCATTCTCATTCCATCACTCAAATTGTGTCAAGTCTCTCTTGACCAAAAATTGCAACCGCTTCCACCCTCACTAGTTAGCTCGTCATGCCTCTGTGAACTCACCACCAAATTTGACTCCATCTCACCATTCTACATCAAGCTTCTCTCCACATCAAACTTGAGCTCTAAAATCCGAGTCAAGTTATAACCAATCTCTGAGTTCTTCTCGTTGAAGGTGATCAACTCCACCATCCTTCCAAGTGATTCATGGCTCTGGCATGATTTCATCAACCTGGCTTTGAAATCATTGTGTTCACTTGAAACTTCATTTACCTTATCACTTCATGATCCCTTGTTACTAGACTCAAAATTTTGACATACAGGTATTTGTAGAGATTTTCATGACCATACCATTCTTGAACACATTCAATGGCCATTGTAACTCCCATATGTAATCATTTTGTAGACCCTTCACTGACTGAGTTCATTGCTTATTTCTGAAATGCTCTAATCTTTATCATTACTCAGCTTCTTAGGACTCACCACTCCTCATGACTCACCACTTAACTCTTCTTGGACCTTGATTAACTATTCCATTGAACATGGGCTTCAAATTGACATACTTAGGCATCCAAACTTCTCCCAAGTTGGCTGCCATCATTAATTCCCCCACTTGGATATTTGATTCCATAACTTCCCATTTGGAAATATCACTTCCATCGGTTTGCTAACATCCAAGTTCTCACTTGGAAATACTTTGGACCCCTCCTCACTTGGTATACTAATGACCTTGGGAACCCACAGAGTATCTTGGCATCATGGCATCTTTACCATAGCTCGACATCCCCACTTTCATAGCTTGAATTTCTCCACTAGATGCCAAGCTTCCATCAGATCCCTTCTGTTACATCCTAACTGAGCAGCTCTTTTCTCATGTAATCCCTCATTAAATAAAACTCACTGGAGTCAACCTTTGTGGCCTGCATCAACATATCAAGTTTTACCATCTTCCTTCTGAGCTACCATTCCCTTACCTATGATCAAGATTCTCACATTTGAAATAATTTCCTGTCCCATCATTTCCAGTTGTCATCTTTAATCAAGCAATTCCAATACTCAAGACAACTCGGCTCTATGCACATGATCCCACTCATTCCTTTCACTATGATTCACTCATGAACTCACCACACTTTATCTCTTGGGTTATCTTCTTTGACCAAGCTCATCCTTTTGTTATTGACTCATTCGTCGAGATCTATAATCCAAGTTTTATGTTTGAGCATCGATTTTAAGCTTGATCTCCCTATGTTTTTCTCTAAACTGAGTCGAGCTTGACATCCTTCCTCCTTCCTCAATGAGCTCAACCATCAATCCTCCAAACCTCACACTTTTAGCTATTGTCTTGTAGATAGTCAATTTGGAAAATTTTCCATATCCTAAGCTCCATCTCAGTTGTAATGTCAATCTTATTCAGAGCTAAAATTTGAGCTACGAATTATATCCCTTCATTGTGGAGCTTAGATAGGTCCAAGCTTAAACCATTATTAATTTCATCCCTCAGCTTCACGTGAACTCGATCGAGATGAACCTTTCAATATTTTCAGGCTCAACTTGACCCATCGAGTTGGGATCTAACCTCGAGCTAGAACTATGGTCTTCACATTGATGCCCCATCTTTCTTTTGTTGAAAAAGTGTAAACTCACATCAAGAGCTAGTTGTTTCGCTTGACTTGTTGCAACCGAGTACCTCCATGAGCTAGCAACTGAGCTGAGATGAGTTGGGCTAGGTGAGCTCACTTATTGATTTATTAATTATTTTAATTGTGTTATCTCCATGATGACTCAGAAGTGGGTTCCTGGGACTAATGTCATAATTAGATTGTAAAAGGACCCCATTGTCAAATTTTTCCATGTGTGCAAAATTGGATAACATTTTTGGTGACCTCTCTTGGATGAGTACCTTCTAAGAATGATTCCAATAGGCTTAAGTCATCCATTGGGCATGGAGTCAATGTTGGAATCCTGAAAGTTATTTGATCTTATGTGATACATCCTGAAATCCCCTTGAGCATTGTTGATCTTGGACCTCCCTGGAATGCTAAGCATGAAGTATACTGAATCTGTTGAATGCTTGGCATCTATGGAACACTACAGAATTTTGAATGAGGAAGATCATGAAACTCTTATGGAAACCTTGAACCTTCCTTCTCCTTGACACCTTCCTATGATGAAACAGTGTGCAGAACAACACAAAACACAACAATGAGGAAAACAAAAGAACAACACACAACAACAATGTGCATAAGCACTTGGAGGAAAACACCTAACTAAACTATACAGGGGGTGGAATGCTTCTCAAAAAAAGCTTTGAGATGTATCCCATTCACATGAATGGGAAGTTCTTCTCCATTGAGCCTAGATAGATGAAATGAATTCACCTCTTTGCAACTTGTGATGATGTATGGCCCGCTCCAGAGAGTGTCAAACTTGGCATGCCTTCCTGGTTTGGCCCTGTCTTCATCCCATTTGAGGACTAAATCTCCCTCTTGAAAATGCCTTTCAGACACCTTCTTGTCAAAATATTTCTTAACCTAAGCCTGATGTTGCTCCAAAGTCTTCATAGCCTTGTTCCATACTTCCTCTAACTCCATGAGTTCAGTAAACCTTACTGTCAGAGGATCACTCTCCATAACTTCAAGTTGATGAGCTAACTCCAAAGAAGGTAACTCCAAGGAGAGTGGAAGTTTTTCTTCCCTTCCATATACAAGCACGAAAGGAGAATTCCCTATGGCCCTTTTAGGTGTGATCTGATCTACCCATAAGGTGGTCTTAAGCTGTGTATGCCAAGTCCTCTTGTTAGTTTCCATCGTGCGCTTAATAATCCTTATGAGGTTTTTGTTACTAGACTCAGCCAATCCATTTCCTTGCGGATAGTAATTGGATGAAGTCTTGAGGTAGACCCCATTTTTAACAGCCCATTCACTCAACTTCATACCAAGAAAATCCATCACGTTGTCTGAAATGACTGTAAAAGGAACACCAAACCTTGTCATTATACCTTCCAAGAAATCTAGAACTACCTTTTCATTACTCTCTTTCAATGCTACCACCTCTGTCCATTGAGTAAAATAGTCTGTTGCAGTAAGGACCCATTTATGTCCATCACTGGATGGAGGATTAATCATTCCGATGAAGTCCAACCCCCATTGAACAAAGGGTTGATCCACTTGAATTGGATGTAGTGGAAGAGCTGCCAACTTCTACTTTCCTGTGAAAAAGGCACATTCCTTACATTTCCTTACCCAGAGATGGGCATCTTTGAACAAATCTTTCCAATAGTAACCAGCTCGCATGATCTTGGTAGCAGTTGTTCATGTAGAGTAATGTCCTCCAGATAGACCATTATGAAACTCTTCTAGTATCTTACTTACCTATTCCGGTCCTACGCACCGAAGGAGGACACCATTCAAATCCTTTCAAAAGAGAACGTTATCTACCAAAACATATGGAATAGATTGAAGATGGAAAGTACATCTTTGGTTTTATCCATGTTCACATGATATACTCCTGAGAAGAGGAAATTCTTCATTTTGGATAACCAGTCAACTTGATCATCACTCTCATCAGTGTTTAGGAGCATCGCATCCTCATCACCTTTTGATTCCATGTCTGCAGCAAGTTGTTGACACAAACCTTTACCTCTGACAAGTTTGGTAACCTTGATATGCACATCATACTCCATCACCTTCGTGATCCATCCAGTGCACTTTTCATTCATCTCTTTGTTTAGAAAAAACTCCTTGACACCTGGATGAGACACCATCAGATGAATTTTGTTGTTGGACAACATGTGCTTGAATTTCTTCAAAGCTCGAATAACCACAAAGACTTGTTTTTCAATGAATGAGTATTTGAGCTCATAGTCTTTGAGGGATTGACTGAAGAAAGCAATTGGCTGCTCCATCAGATCATCATTTTGTTGGGTGAGGATCCCTGAAATGCTCTCTTGACCTACAAAAGCATAAAGGATAAAGTCTTTATCAAACCTGGGGTTCACTAGCATGGGAGCTTGAGAAATTTCATTTTTGATGGCTTCAAAGCTTTCTCATCCTTCCTTTGTCCATGAGAATGGCATGTTTTTCTTCAGCATGGCTGTTAGTGGTTTAGCCAATGTCATGAATTGAGGGATGAATCTCCACAAAAGTTTATGGTTCCTAGAAAACTCTGGAGGCCTTCCTATGACATGGGAGAGATAAGGACATAATCAAATGAATCCTGGCTAGATCGATTGATAGTCCTTCCACTGAAACAACATGCCCCAACAACTTTCCCTTGTGCACTACAAAAATACACTTCTTGGGATTAAGTGAAACCCCAAATTCCCTACACCTTCAGAAAACCTTCCTTAGATGCATGATGTGATCATCTGCATGCTTAGAATATACAGTTATGTCATCTAGGTAAACCAAGATGATATCATTGATTAGTCCTTTAAACGCCATGTCCATGGCTCTTTGGAAAGTAGCCCCGACATTGGACAATCCAAATGGCATTTTGTTGTAGGCATACGTGCCCCACTTGGTAGTGAAAGCCATTTTGAATTGGTCAGATTCTTGGACTAGAATTTGATTGTAACCCGAATATCCATCGAGCAAAGAAAATATTTGAGCTCCTGCCACTGTTTGAAGAATTTTCTCCATTGACGGGAGAGGATAATGGTCTTTCAACGAGGCATGGTTCAAATCCCTGAAATCTACGCACAACCAAATCTCTCCATTCTTCTTCCTTATGGGCACCAGATTGGCTACCCAAGAGGAGTGCTTGATGGGAAAAATAATACATGCTTTGATGAGTTTGGTTAGCTCCTTTCTCATTAGTGGCTCAATTTTGGGATTAATGGGCCTTTATTTCTGAGAAACTGGCTTGGCATTAGGATCCAGTTCGATGGTATGTTGTGCCAGGTCTGAATCAAAAACATGTAGGTCTTTATAGCTCCAAAAATGTTGTGATATTCTTGGAAATTTTTGATGAATTCTTCTTTCTCTTCGGAAGTACACACTTTTTCAATCATCAGAGACTTATCATGCGCTACCTCGCCTTCCTCAAAATATTCTTCTTTGACCACCATGTTAGAGCTTTGTCTTTTGGCTTGATCATCTGAATTGAAAATGGATTCCAGAGTGACTAATCCTTTTGGTAGTTTTTTGCTTTTCAATTGTATAATTTGATCACCATATGACTCTTGCAACTTATCCTGATTTCTTGCAGCAAACTCCGCCTCTTCTTGTAGGAAAAGGACAATTTGTTTGTCACTATCGAACACTTTCCAGCTACTCACATTATCAGGGACTGCAGGTCAAACCACCATTTTGACAAATTGCTTCCCTTCTTTCATGATATCAACAGGTATGTCGTATTGCGAGCCAATTGTAGCAAGCCTATCAACATCTTGATTTTGATTTCTAGGAACTGCATGGATTCCAAAAGCTTCAAAATATTCAATCAAGTCCCAGACTCAGTTCTTGTATGATCTTAAAAGATCATTCTTGGATGCACTTGCATGTGATGTCACTTGATGAACAACTAACTCACTATCTCCAAAAATAGTCAGGGATTTGATTCCCTTCTTTTGGGCTAGTTGAATTCCTTGTACAAGGGCCTCGTATTCAACAACATTGTTAGTGCAACTGAACTGTAACCAGAAAGATGAGAATTACTTATCTCCCTCTAGAGAAATTAACATAACACCAGCACCAGATCCATTCTTACTTCTTGAGCCATCGAAGAACAATTTCCATAGTCCTTCCGAATCATTTGGTGTTTTGACAAGTTGCGGTATGATTGTATCTTCTTCATGAATGTAGTATGTACCCAATCCCATTTCTTCCAAAAGTAGAAAATCAACTTCTTCTTCTACCAACACATCAGCATAGGGATCATACTAATGATCTCCACTTACTTCATCTAGCACAGTATCAGGGACTTCTTCAACAAGAGTGGTCGGTTCATGATCAACATCTTCTTCTTCCAGATCTCCGATGGTGTAATTCCCATTTATAGGACTAGCAGTGTAGGGTTCTACATGATTATGGAAGATTGGTTCCACCCTTATAGTCACTTTGGTTCCATATCGAGTCCTGAGAATCATATGTGACCAATCGGCTGATAGATAACCACCCATCTTGGCAGTGAAATCTCATGATAGGAAGATGGCGAAGAGAGGAGGAAGATCAATGACTGATATGTCTTGGGTGAATGAAAAACTTGGGCATGCATGGATGGTAAGTTGAAGTCCTTTGATAACTCCAATAGTCTTAACAGTTGTGCCATCTAGCTGAACAACTCCTCTTGCAACTGGTGCATATTGTATGCCTAGTACATCTATGTAATTTGTTTGGGCATGACTGAGCTACTGGCACCAAGAATCGATCATGCAATTATGCACCAGGTGGTTGCCAATGATCAAGGAAATATAGAATGGTGGTGGTTTGTTGGCTTTAGGAATAATTTTCCCTTCCAGTTGACACAAACTCATAGCAGTTGTTGCTCCATGACCTGACAATCCGTCAGTTGTACCAAAACTATTTAGAGCCTCTCGCAACAAATTTCTTTGAGAAGGAATTGAGAGTGCATCCCACATAGTAACACTCAGATTGGTTTTCTTCATTTGTTCTACTATGCTGAAGGGAATAGCTCCAACTTTTCTGACACTTCTTTGGGCATTGGGATCCTCCTTTAGAAAGTGCTTGTTGGGTATCGTGATGCCTGAAGAACCTTCTTTCCTTGCAGCTTGGCTAACAGGTATTTCTGGCGGTTTCTTTCCCACATCTTTATCAACCACCACTTGTGTCTAAGGCTGTGAAGTGGATGCTTGATCAGATTTGGAAGTTTGAGGTTCCATTTCTCTCTTCTTGGAATGAGTGTTTTCCGCCACTGATGAGGAATCTGTATTCAACCCGCAAAAATCTTCTACTTTCCAGTTTAGCAAAGTGGTTTCTTCAGGTGCCTGTGGTTGATCTGTTGTTTCTTGTGTAGATGTGTTCTCTGTTAGCTCAGAAGGGGAAGATACACTTTGAACCATAAGGGCCTGGCCAAGAACTCCATTGGGACAAATATTTTGATTGTGGGGTTGAGAACAAGGATAACACCATTTGTAGTCTTGAACTAGATTATTCTGGACAGGTACTATGGCTCTAGATGAGCTAGCAGCAAGAGGGTTCTGAAAGTTCAAAGGCCTGACATTCGTAGCTTGATTTGTAGCTTGATTTTGTGGCTGATTGTTCCCTTGAAAAGGAGGATGGTTAGCCTGATACTGCTGATTTTGTGGCTGATATGGATGATTGTATTGAAATTGTTGCCTCTTGAGTGCAACAAGCTCATTTCCAAAAGTTTGCAGCAGTGACTTGACTTCAAATAGATCATTTGAAGAGGCAGGGTAGATTGAGCTAGTTGATTAGAGGCTACTAGAATAGGAGCGATGATAGGCTGATTGTTCGTAAGATCTGGAGACAATGGCATTGGTGGTCATGGAGCTATCTTTCCAGCCTGAATCAAGGAATTTTCCACTCTTATGGCAACATCGTAGGCATCAGGTAATGTAGCCCCTCCCATGGACTGGATCATAACTGCTACATCACTATTCAAGGCTCACAAATAGTACAAGAATGCATTATGTGGAGAAGGCTTTATAAGTGCCGGAATCCTATTCCAGGTCCTGTGGAATCAGAATTTGAAATCACTCATGTATTCTTGGGGAGCTCTCTTCATGGTAGTGAGTTGTTCCAAAAGTGATAGGTGATCACTCTTGTCTTCAAACTATTTACAGATATTTTCTCCTAACTCATCCCAAGTGGTTATACTGCCAACACTTAACCCTCGAAACCATTGAAGTGCTTTTCCCTTGAAAGAGGTAGCAAGAAGTCTAACCACAACGTTGTCCTCTATGATATTATGTACTGACACAAATGTTGGCTACATCAAGAATATGTTCCACTGGAGTAACGTGAGTTTCCCCTATGTAAAAGGGTAAAATTTTGAGTGCCGCAATAGGTATAGGGTCACATTGAGCCAACAGAAGAGGACTGCTTGCATTGAAAGGGGGAAAAACTTGGTTTTGTGCCATAGCAGCAAGAGGTTGATTGTTCCTTGGTGGAGGAAACCTTCCGTACGGAGGAGTTGAATGACCCCTATGAGGTAGAGCTGCAACTGGTGATGTTGAAATGCCTCTTCTTCTTCTCTTTGGAGGAGACAAGGAAAGTTTGATATGCTGATAATTTCCTTGCTTTGAAGAAGCTCTTGTCTGAATTCTTCACATAAGTTAACGCACTGAGATTTGGAATCCAGAGATATAGAGTCGCCAGGTACTTTGACTTGTGTAAGTGAGAAGAGAAGTACCAACTCTTGTCCCACTGGGCGTGCCAAAAACTGTTGTCGCCAAATCACTGCACCCTCTGAATGGCCAGAATGTGAACAGGACGTTCAGTGTGATTGGGACACATGGGATCACCTCTCAAGCTGTGGGACTTGGGCTCGAGGTGAACCTCCAGAGAAGGTCAGCTTCCTCTTCCTAAACTAAGTGTTGTACTACTCCTAGTGTAATAAAATGGTTATCTAGTCCTATGCTAACATTTTCATGGGTTTTAGGGAAAGAGATTTACAGAAATGAAACTATACTAGGGATGGTGATGCACCAAATAAAGGGTGTTTCCAGACTCAGGAAGGGTTAATTTGAAGAGGGTGTGTGCACCACAAGTCAACTTCACCTACTGCAACTTAGAGAGGGTACAAAATACCACAGACTAGGAAGCACACATTCCCTTTGTTAAACTCAATCAGACAAACAAGTTATCAGTCTTCCAGTGAAGAAGGATGAACTTGAGAAGGGTGAACAAGCACCACAACTCAACTGCATGCAATACTCCACCACTTGATAAGCACAAAGCTCCAAGAACCTGCAATAGAAACGTGAACTTGCACAGTGTACCTGCAAGCATGAGAAAAGGCACAAAGAAGTATAGAAGGATGAAAGGACCGAGATTAGTCACAAAACACACACTTTTATTGCTTCAATAACATGCACAATGCATCATACATTCAGAAGAGGCAATGGTTTCCATTACAGTCTTGAAAAGGAGGCTTGAAAGTTCCCTCAACATACAAGGACAACTTGCAGAAGAGAGAGGACTCTTGAAAAATTGCACTTGCCTAAGATGTCTAACTTTCCAACCTATCTGACCTGTTGGAACCCTTTGGAATGAGCTTCCAACTTACATTTATAGAAGAATATGTGAGAGAGAAGAGGAAAGGTCATAATTACATTCCTAAATTGAAGGCACATGATGTATTTATTACAGTTGGTTGAACCACTTTGAGAAGCTTCCATCATGTGCCATTAATGCCCAGTTGACCTAGTTCTCCTTAATTAATTAAAAGAATATTTAAATAATAATAATAAATATTATTATTAAAATATTTAAATAAAAATATTAAATTAATTAAAGTTTTGGTGGGATCCCTGTTGACCAGTTTGTGCTGAAGGGGAAAATTATGAGGAAAAGGCCAAAAAAGACCAACTCGGTGGTTGGCTCGCCGAGCCAACTCACCGAGTTGGTCACGAGCTCCATCATCCTCCACTGACTATGAGCTCCCATTCCACATCGAACTATTCTTCACGAGTTATGTCTTGACTCGCCCTTCAAGCCAAGTTACTCCTTATGCATTGGAGGTCATCAAGCATGTTACAGTGACCGCCAAGCTCCACATCTGTCATAACCATGCCAACTCAATGAGTTTGGAATCCTCTAACTCGGTGTTGCACTCGATCTTGAACCCAACACCAAGTCTTTCCTTACCTTGCCAATCGAGCTATTTTGTATTGATTCCTCTGAATGGCGAGCTATCAAACCCAACTCTTATCATGAATTATCTCAACTTTTGTGTCATCATGGCCAATGTGTGACTTGACTTTATGAGACCAAAACAATTCGGCCGTTGAGCTCTGTGAACTTACACCTGCGAACTCATTTCTTGTTATGGACTGTGTCTCAGGATTATGCATATCTCATGTAATTCATCTCATGTTTTCTAAGAGCTCCTCACCATCAGCTTGCCATCACCGACATCCCATTACCGAGCTTGAATGAACTCCCTCTTACAACATGATTTCAACTCATGGAAGGAATCACCCTTGTCATCTCATAGTTTGGCCTACAATCTATTCTTAGGGCCCGACTGAGTTCCATACTCCAACACCAAGTCGAGCTCATTTGCATTGAGTGCTCTCACTTGTATTGAAAGATGGACTTCATTTTTAACACACAGACTCATCACAGAGCCACCTTTTGTCGTATCACATTACATCAAGTCAAGCTACTCGGCATCACTTAACTATCGATCTTCCCACCATTGTATCTCTTTTCTCTTCTATCCTCAATCTAAGCTCCATCTTCACGTGTTGATCCCTAAGTTGTAACTTTGCATTAAGGTCACCAAATATCTTGACATTGGTCCACTACCAAGCTCATCGTCTATTGAATGGCTGAGCTCATCTGGTCTCGACTCGGTTTACTGAGCTCCATGTTGACTCGGGTTTATAGTACTCTCCTCTGCAAGTCCTTATCATCTACAGCTCGTTCAAACTCCTCCAAATCCTCTCTAATGTCATACATGTATTCTTTTTCTTATGTGTTGAGATCCTCCACCGATTGCGCAGTCGAGCTCCATTCTGCATCAAGTTGATGACCAAGCTCTTTCTAACACAATGGATTCTGAGTTTGTTATGAATTTTTTCTGAGTTGAGTTGAATTTAAATGATTAGCTTGAGCCATATTTCCCCAATTCGGTTGATGGCCCCATGGATGAGCTCAAATGTAACTTGCTCCTCTATGTGTTTGATCTTGTATGCTCTCACATTGATTCATCTTCATTTCACCAATAATTTTACTACTAGCCCATGCCCACCAGCGAGTATCAAAAACTGTTGAGTCATTCCATAATCCATGAAATCAGTCATCTATCATTTTGCTTGTAATTTGGTTGTTGTCATGCCACAATGGCTCATGCATGGCCATTCTCATTGCATCACTCAATTCATGTCAGGTTTCTCTTGACCAAAAATTATGACCACTTCCACCCTCACCAGTTAGCTCAGTATTGATCTTGTCGTGCCTCTGTGAACTCACCACCGAATTTGACTCGAGCTCACCATTCTGCATCGAGCTTCTCTCCACATTACTCGAGCTATTGAACTCTGTGCCAAGTTCCAAATCACCGATTTCAATTACATTGCAAGGTGATCATTCCTCCTTCCAAGCCCAAATGGGTCCACCATGATTTCATCAACCTTGGCTTGTAAATCACAGTTTGTGTTGAGTTCTTCCCTACCTTTTACTTCGATGATCTCTAACTTCCTCAAACTTTGGGGAAAACATCTTTGTGGATGTTTCATACCATTCTTTCATGCATTCAATGGCCAAGTAACTTATCATAACAAACAATAACCATTCGCGGGTGAGTTGATTCCCATAAATTGAAATATGAGACTTGTCATCGATTACTCAGTGAAGGACTCGTGCTCCTCACGACTCGCCTAGCTTCTTGGACATTACTATTCTTCAACACACTAATCAAATGCTTAGGCATCAACCTAGGTCGTTAATTGGCATGCCATCATTATTTCCCCCACTTGGCTATTTGATCATATTCCTCCCACGCTTAAAAATATCATGTCGGTTTGCCAACATCCAAGTTCCACTTGGAAAATACTCTAGACCCCTCCCACTTGGTAATGTGGCCTTGGGAACCCATGAAGTATCTTGTCAGCATGGCATACCATGCTAACATCCCCACTTGGCAAGAGGGGGAAGTTTCTCCACCGTTCTTCCAAGATCCCATCGAGCTCCCTTCTTCATATCATGTCCAAGTGAGCTCTTTTCTCATGTAATCCCTCATTAAATCAAACTCGTGGAGTCAACCATTTTGGCCTGCATCAACATATCGAGTTTGGAACGAAATTCTTTCTGAGTAATCCCTTACCTATGCTCAGAATTCTCATGCTTGAACTAATTTCCCCCACGTTTCTGGTTGTCAGCTCAACTTGATACAACTCGACCTCTATGCATGGTGATCAACTTGTTCCTTTCACTATGACTCACCATGAACTCGCCATAATTTCTCTCTGTGGGTTATCTTCTCAAGACCGAGCTTGTTCATTTATGTTATTGTCTTCGTCGATCCCTATCATCTGAGTTCATGTTCCAATGAGGAAGCATTGATATCCCTACGTTGAATTAAATTGAGTTGAGCTCATCCTTCATTTGCCTCAATGAGCCAACCAACGTCCTCTAAACCCCGCACTTTGCCATTGTCTAATAGTAGTCTTCTGGTGAATTTTCCATCTCCGAATCTCATCTCAGTTATAACTCAATCCCTTCACAACATTTTGAGCTATGAATCATATCCCTTCATCATGGACTTAGATAGGTCCATGCTCGGACATGATTAATATTCCTCCCTTGCTTACGCGACTCGACTGAGCTCCTTTCAATGGTTGGCTTGACTCAACCCGTCAAGTTGGGCTCCAACCTTCAGCTATTATGGTCTTCACATTATGCTCCATCTTTCTTTCGTTGAGCTCATGTCCACTCGCTCGACTTGTTACAACTGAGTACCTCCATGAGCTAGCACTGAGTTGAGCCCGAGTTCACTTATCGATTTATTAATTATTTTAATTGTGTTATCTCCGTGATGACTGGAAGTGGATGCATGTGACCAATGTCATAATTAGATTGTAATAGGACACCATTGTCCAATTTTTCCATGTGTGCAAAATTGGATAACAACTACCTTGTGTTACCATAGACATCTATGTGCTAGCATTGTTTCCTATGTGCTACTATTAAGACTCATGTGCTAGTGTTCTGTGAAAAAAATTGGCTTGGATTTCAAGAAATTCCATAATCTAATTTTTGGTGTTTTTGTTTTGCAAGTTTTTCTTACTTCTATTTTGTAGGTTTTGATTTGAATTAATTTTCTAACATGTTTAATGCTTTTATGAATGTTATATTTCCATGCTTTACTTGATTTAGATTAAATCTAGTGTATTCTCTTCTCTTGAACCTTTTGGTGATCTTGAGAATTAAAAACAACTTTAATCTCTATTTTTCTAACATTTGGATTGCCTTAGAAGTTGCATCATTTATTTTGATTAAGGGAATGAATCTTTTACAAATCATTTTAATGGTCATTTGATTTAAGTTTTCCATTTTTTATCTAGTTGGATCAAGTGTTGTGTATGCTCTTCTCTTGCATCGTTGGAAGATCTTGAGATGTAAAAAGTAATCTTGGTTCACTTTTATAAGAAAAATACTAAGTATTTTGTGTGCATGACCTAACATTTGTTAAATAATCGAATCAAAATAATACTAACTATAGTGTGTTGTAGGTTGTCAATGGTGTGCTAAACCACATTATGTTCAAAAGATAAAAAACACACCAATTCATTCAAAACACTTTGTTTACAAGCTCGGATAAGGGTTACAACCCATCTGATTTAAACTGTGGGAAGTATTTTGCCATAAACCATAAAACTCATTATGAGGATTACCATAGAAACCCCTAAGTATTCCACACCTTGAGGGAACTAGTGGATAAAAAGGGAAGTGCCCCACTGCCCACTTAACTAGTAATATCCGTGAGGAATACTTCAAGTTGTTCGTATGAGGCATATTTCATTAATTTGATCATGGGGTAATATTCCTTTTTCTAAGATTTATCTAGCAAAGTGTGCCTCTCTTAAAAATGTATTGGCGAGTGTTGAGAAAAAAAGAGTAGGCAACCATTTGGCATAGGGGCCAACTTGACCTTATTCATCATGTTCTAAAGAGATTTCACACAGAAATGACTTCTTCAGATTTGAAACCTTGTTAGTAGAACAAGGGGAGAGTTCATTTAAGCTTGTGTCGCATGTCATTCATCATAAAACTTACAATGTGAAACTTTTTCATAGTTTCTACCTTGTTATAAAATAAGTCGAAACTCTACCAAATTTAAGACACGTATATTCATCACCACTTGCTTTATCTCCATTGTTTTCTTGTTGACATTTTTGGTCAAAAGAGAGAAACATACTCATTGATACCAAAAATAATCATGTCCACCACTTTTATACTCTCTTACATAGCCATGTTGCGGCAGGGATGGTAAGTTTTGCAAGTGTGTTGGTACGTCCTCATGTTTTGGTATGCCTTGTCTTGATACCCATATCTAGATGTATCATTGTAGTTAGGTTATCCCATCATTGATTTCCCCTTAAGTTATTACATTGCTCGCATTATACCAATACATTTTTTAAACTTACATCTTGTTTTTATAAAACTTGATATAAGTTTCCAAATTGTATTGTTATGTTGCTCACATAGTATCAACTCCCTGTTATACTTAAGATTTTGTTTTTTCTAAAATGTTTCCTTAAGTTTTGGAAGGTGTTGTAGTTACGCTTAACGCATCATTTCAATACCATTTTGATACTAAAATCTTTCTTTTCCTAAAATCTTGACTAAAGTATCCAAGTTGTATTGTTGTGTTACTTGCATTTGTAGCCCCCGTTTTCAAAACTTGGAATTTGTTTGTATTAAAATCATTTAAGTATACCTTGAATCGAAATCACTTCAACCCCTTTTTAATACTTAAGTCTTGTTTATCCCAAACTTGATTTAAGTGTTGAAATTGTGTTTTCATCTTCAACAAAACAATCTTTCAGACATAGGGAGTGGGTTCTTTTTGTGATTAGTTACTTATTCATAACTTACTTGATTTTTCTTGGTGTTTCTCATCGTACAGTTGTCATTTCCTTGAAAAATTCTTTGATTCTTTACACCATTTAAATATTGCCTTGATTCTTTGGGATTATTTGATTCTTTAAGATTCTTTGACATTCTTTGTGACAATTACGGTTATCACGTTGCTTTATTTTATCTAGATTCGTTGTAGTAATTGTACACATTTGTCAAACCTTAGTGAAACATATCATCCCATGCCTCATCTCACCAAAATGGGACATAGAAGATTAGGGTCGAATCATTTCATCAATTCAAATTCAGACCCCTTATGTGAATATGAAACCATGGTTGACCATAGTGGAGACAAGGGGAACTCTCCTCAAGATAACTTTAAATTTGACCCCGCCCATATGGATAACTTTCTCTTCCATAACCAAGACCAAGTCCTAGTACGAGTTGTAGAATTAGGGGCTAAAATTCCATCCAAATTTGACCATAGTCTTCTCAAAAACATGGTTCACAGAGAAGAAGAGGTAAAAGATCCTCTTCGATCTATGGATGACATAGTAATTCTAAGACATGCTTCTAATTCTGGTCAAAGGAAGGAGGAAGATATACCTTCTAACAACAATGATGGTTATTGCATACCCACTATTCGAATTAACCATTATGGTGGAGTAGATAATGAATATCATGAACAACCACCCTAATGTAAAACTCACAAATAAAAACACAACGATGAGGTCATAGTTCAATAACAATTGCAAGCCCTTAGTTGTCAATTAGTGATCATGGCTTCCCATTTCCACACAAACCCAGGAAGAACTACGCGTAATGAAAAACCTAAAGTTATGTATAATTATATTTACACACAAAATCATGGTAGTGAGACATCAAAATCTAACCATGTGTATATTCATTCCTCACCTTCACGTGGCCAAATATTTGAACAAGAATGGTAGTTAATGGAAAATTCCCTCACAAATCTGTAAGAAAATAACATTGGACATAGTAAGAAATACCAATTTGAAGAACTGTTTCCTTATCCTTTTGATCGGGAAATGTTACAGATGCCCTTTCCTCCTCACTTAGAATTCCCTAAATTTGATAAATATAGGGGTAAGGGTGATCCATGCGATCATGTCAAATAATTCTTCATGGCTTTCCAAGAATATTTGTATAGCGACAACTACCCTATTCTCCTATTCCCATAGATTCTTTAGGGTCAAGCACTTTAATGGTTCCTCTATATACCTAAAGGGTCTGTATTCATGTTCGTTGAATTGGCCAAAAAAATTTGCACCACTTTTCATTCAATATGGAAAGTAACATTACCATGTTATATTTGTGTAATGCCAAATAACAAAACAATGAAAACTTTGTTTGTTTCCTACAAAGATGGCAAGGGTTGGCTAGTCGCTTCCCTTACTCCATTCCAGAGAAACAACTTGTTAGCATTTTTTTCCAAAATTACATCCTAAAATTGCTTTTCACTTGCAAATGCATTGTGTGAGAACTTTCGAAGAAGACATAGAAAAAGGAAGCCAAATCAAGAAGGATTTGTTAGCAAAAGGTACTTTAAAGGCCTTTCAAAGAGATAATCATGATTCCAAACCTGTAGAAAAACCTAAATTCTTTAACAAAAAAAAACATTGTAGGTGATGGCATTACTAACTCAAAACATGTTCAAGCCATCCAGAATAGTGTTCCTTCAAAACTTTCCAAAGGACTGGCTACATCTAAATTTAAAATTCGAGTGTTCACTCCTCTTACAGACTCTTTGTCTTCAATCTTGAAGCAATTAGATGTAGTAAACATGGTTAGGTTCCTAACCACTACGCCTTTTGCTGATGATGCACCAAAACCTTCATGGTACAGAGACCATGAGTATTTTTAATTTCATCATGTTAAGGGCCATACCACAGACAAATGTTTGAAGTTAAAGCACTTCATCCAAGACCTCATAAATAGTGGAGATGTCGAAATAGATTCACATGCACCCAATAAAAATTCTAACTAACAATTGGGAATTTAAAAAGACCCATTCCCAAAGCATAAATAGGTGGAGAAAAGGTTAGATTAAGGTCATTCATCCCAAAATAAAATCACCAATCATGTCGCCATTGATATTTTTGATTCCCTAATTGAGTGTGTTCTTCCTCCTGTTGAGCATATAAAAAAAATTAAGATTAAGGCACGAGATTTCACCATCGCAACACAATGTGCTCATATTATTATCTCAAAACCTCATCTACCTACCCCTCAAGATAGTCATTATGATATGTAGGTCATGCCTTCAACTTATTATGTAGGTCGCACCTTCAACTCTCCATTAATGTATTAAATTATACCATGAAGGAAAAACTCTTACCATTCTTGTAGATCCCCAACCCTTTTCCCATTGCATAGCATTGTCAGGTTATTTCCTCATTATATATGAAGGTCCTTTAACCAAAATAGTTGTGCATATTCAATATGAGGCTACTGCCTCCCGCGTTGACCCTAATACATTGTGATCACATGATAATAGCACTTCTACATATGTATCTCCCTTTTCTTCATGGGAGATGAAGGTCCTTGTAGCTGGCTATAGAGAATAAAACCTCTAACAGGCCCTCCTAGTTTCTAATCTCCACTATAACCCAAAACACGTGGTAGGCCCAGTTATAAATATCAACGGTCTCGAGAACACTATAACATCAACACTTTCCTTCCTGGTGGCCTTTTGGAAAATGAGAAACTACTTGACGCTCCTATATCACGATCTTTTGATGATGAGATGGCTTCATGCTATAAATATCCTAAATACGCCATCCCTAATAAGATGATGTATACCATGGGTTACCAAGGATACAGATGTGGCATAGATGATAAGGGTGTGTAGGAACCTCTTTCAACACCACATCATAATGTGGAAAAGTATGGTATTGGTATTTGGTCATATGGGTCTCATCCTCTGGAGGTCAAAGCCACCTCTTCTGAACGTGAAGATACCTCTTCTAATTATGACAATGAAACAGATTCCCTTTGTAGCCTATATGAGGACCTTGCCTCCACGAACTTTTTTCCTGACATGGCTATTTTTACCATATCCCCTTTTACTCCCAAATTGAATATTTTCCACCCATCCCTTGTAAATTGGGACCAACAACAACATGTAAAAATTGATTTCTTTAAGAATGATGAAGAAATTTGTGAATTTATGGGTCTACATGATGACATTCTTGTTGGTGACCAAAAAACTGGATTCTCCACCAACCTTGATGCATATGTGTATTTCGAAGAGGAGGCTAAGTTATATGGTCAAAAAAATAAGAAAGAAAATGAGGGCAAAATATCTTCCAAAAATCCTCAACAAAAGAAAAATTCCAAGTCCCATAGTGAAAACCTCTTCAAGGAACTAGCGGACCATCAAATTAAAAAATCAATAGACATAAAAAGTGACCAGTTTAAAGTTGAAAATCTTGTTGAGACACCCTTAGAGGAAGATCTCAATCTCCCTCTGATCGTACACATATGGAAAATGAAACTAAATTGTTGGTCGAGGAGACTGTTGATGCTAACATCGGAACAGAAAAAGCCTATTGGTATCAAAATTTTCATGGATTTTAGGGACATAAAAAAGGCATGTCCAAAAGATGACTTTCATTTTCCAAACATTGACATGATTATCGATTCAACTACATGTTGCAAAATTTTATCCCTCATGCATGGATTTTCAAGTTATAACCATATCAAAATTGTAGAACATGATGAGCATAAAATTTCCTTCACTACCCCTTGGGGTACATTATGTTATCAATTCATTCCCTTCAGCCTCAAGAATGTAGGCACAAATTTTCAAAGGGCCATGATTGTCTTCTTTTATGACATGTTGAATGATATTATGGAAGACTATGTTGATGACATCTTGGGAAAATCCAAGACTAGAGAAGAAAATATTGAAATCCTATGGCATATCTTTCAACATCTCAAAGATTATAAGGTCAGACTCAACCCAAAGAAGAGTGTCTTTGGTGTGCTCTCAGGAAAATTACTAGGCTTCATTGTGTCTAGAAGAGGAATCGAGGTGGAACCATCCAACGTCACAGCTATCACAAAAATGCCTCCTCCTAAGAACCTCAAACATCTACATAGTTTGCAAGGAAAAATCCAATATATTCGTAGATTCATTTCCAAACTCACATAAGTGCCATTTATTCACACATCTCCTCAAGAAAGATGTTGACTTTCACTGGGGTCCTGAATACCAACAAGCATTCACCTTACTCAAGGAGTAATTGGCTAAACCTCTTGTTCTTATGCCACCTACCCTAGGAAAACCCATGTTACTATATATCTTAGCTACCCAGTTTTCTATTCATGCTTATTGCTCAGTATGATTTGAATAAAAAAGAGAAATCATTCTATTACCTCAGTCATACTTTGATCTCTTATGAGCTTAACTATCTGCAAAATAAATAAAAATTCTTGGCTATTGTTTTTTATTTCCTTAAACTCCTTCACTATCTGTTGAATAAAAAGAACAATCATATATCCAAATTTGAGGTGATCAAGTACCTATTATTTAAACTCATGCTTATTGGGAGGATGGCTAATTATATCATCTTGCTCAGTGAGTTTGATATTAATTACATCAGCTATAAGTTAGTCAAAAGGCAAGTGATTGCGGATCAACTAGCTAAAGCCCCTTTTCCAAGAATTGGACCATTAATTCTGGAACTTCTGGATGCTTCTATGATTTATATTGAAGAATCCATCACATGAAAAATGTAATTTGATGGATTGTTTACCTTTCATGTCTTAGGAGTAGGAGTTTTTCTTATTACTCCCATAGGTGATTTGATTCCTTAGGCTTTCAAACTTAGTTCCCCTGCTCAAATAATATAGATGAGTATGAAGCCCTTATTGCAGGACTAAAAATTGTTATACGATGGGATATCAGACAAGTTAATATTATAGGTGATTCTGAATCAATCATCAAGCAAATAAATGATGAATATAAGGTTAAGGATGAGAAGATCATCCCTTACAATAAAATGGTTGATACTTTAAAATAATTCTTTGTGCAAATCACCTTCCATCAGATACCCAGAGGATAGAATCTCTCAGCAGATGTCATGGCTACAATTGGATCTTTTTTACACATTCCACTAGGTAACAATGAATTTCCATTCTTTGTGGAACATTTGACAGTACCTATGTAATACATGTTGGAATATTTCCTTGTATGTGAAGTTGTTGGTCCTTTATTCCCCTGGTAACTTGAAATTTTTAATTACCTACATGTTGGAATCTTTCCTCCTGATATTACCCATTCTAAAAAACAAAATCTCATCCAACACATTTCCCATTATACCCTACTTAGGGGCACCCTCTATCAAAGAGGCTACGATGGGAATTTGTTACGATGTTTAAACTCTAAAGAGTCTATCCTTGTAATCAAAGAGGTGCATGAACACATCTACGACGCACATATAAGTGGAATGGTTCTAGCTAAGAAAATTTTGAGAGTAGGCTATTATTGGCCTACTATGAAAATTGATTACTGTCAGTATGTACAAAAATGTCTATTGTGTCAAAAACATGGCAATCTAATACATGCTCCAGCACAATATTTACAACCAATTATGACATTGTGGCCATTCTCTAAATGGGGACTTGATCTCATAGGGAATCTCAGTCTAAATTCCTCAAATGGACATAATCACATCATAACTACCACTGAGTATTCTACTAAATGGGTAAAGGTTGTTCCTCTCACTTATGTTACCAGTGCAAAAATTTCCAAGTTTATAATGAATCATATCATCTGCCGCTATGACATCCCTTTTTCCATTGTATCTGACAATGGAGTATATTTCAAGAATAAACAAGTGAGGGCATTTTTCTAATGCTCCCAAATCCTCTAGAAATGGTCAACCTCCTATTACCCTCAAGGTAATGGAAAATAAGAATCCTCGAACGAGACTCTTGTTCATATCATGGAGAAAATGATCACCAAAACCGGTCGTAATTGGCATCTTCATATCCATCTCACCCTTTGGGATTATAGTACATCTATCTGCACACCAGTACCTGGTAATTGCTGACGTCGGTTGGGTGACCGATTTTTGTAGGGGAAATTAGGTGAAAAGGTTAAAATGGGTTGGTTGGGAGCTCTTTGTGATTACACAGAGAGTTGGGATGGGTTAGGCTAGGTGTTTGGATTTATATGAAGGCTCAGAGATGATAAAATAGGTGGTTATGGAGGGTACCGAGGTTAAATGGGCAAGTGGTTGGGTGGAGGTGCTACGGAGGAGATCCAAGAGAGATAGAAGGTGGAAGAAAGTAGGTAAATGATTAACAATCCAAAATAATAAAAGAAATAAAAAGGTAGAGATTACTTACTTGCAGAAGGCTAGTGGTAGATGGTGGTTGTGGTTGAACGAGAGACAAGTCTTAATCCTATGTAATAGTGGCAGAAGGCTCTAGACTTCCCTGTGAGTAATCCAATGCTTTGGAACACATTGTTGAGGCTTGGTGGAGGTTAGGAATTCCTAGAATGATCTCTGGTTCATCACGAGGTCGCTTGTATGCTCGGATGCCAATGGCCAGAATACCAAAACTTGAAAATCCAAGATGAGGGAACATGAGAGAAGGATTGGAATTCCTTATTTAAGGGAACTGATGGTGGTTAGCTGACCTACGTCGGCCAAGGAATAACCGGCGTCGGTTAGGGAGAAAAGGTCATATTTGCCAAATATAGCCTTTTCTCTACATTTTTGCTGTTGGTCAAGGTTTTTTTTGGACTAGGAGTGTGGTTTGTCACTTAATGAAGCGGGAAATAAGTGGAAGAAGTGTGGAAGAAGTCATAGTTAGGTTTATAATAAGTTATTATTACTTAGGGAAGTAAATGACATAGTCTAGGTTGATAAATAGGCTATAATGGATCCCTGGTGAGGTGGAGAGGTGAGGTGGAGAGGCGAGGTGGAGGGGTGAGGGAATTATTAACTTAATATAGGTAATTTAATTAATAATAATGTGTGGAGGGGTCATGGTAAGAGGTATGTTAATCAAAGAGGGCCTAGAGGATTGTAACCCAATTTTGGGTATCTACACCAAGTCCTAAAGTGCTTCTTGAGCCAGTTCAATATTTATAAGACACCATGTTATCCTGAATAAAAAGGATCCATTTTTGGAGTTACGAGCATAATTAGGTTAGGAAACCTATTCCATTGTTTTATAATGTCTCTTGGAATCAAAATCATATAAATTTTCATTCCAAACTACCTCTCCAAGCTCCAAGAATGAAGTTTGCAAGTTGTCCCTTTTCCAAGGGGATAGAAGGAGAAAAAATGGTTCCCCCTTGTAATCACCTTCTCTAGTCCCTCATATGAACCTCTTCAGCTCCACAGAGGACTTATCTTGCTAACTCCATCTTATGCACATTGCACCAAACTGTGACACTTGTCACCATCATGCTTAAAGTGCCCATTTTTTACCTCTTGTCCCTTTTTCCAAGGGGACAAAAAATGGTGCCCCCAAGCAAGCCATTTCTGAGGTTCTCCATACGATGATTTTCCAGGGCCCTAGGAGCTTAACCAGCTAAATCCCTCACCTGCACACTGATCATATCTTTTCCAAGTGTCATCATATCTCCAAAGTGCCATTTTTTCACCTCTTGTCCTTTTTTCTAGGGGACCAAAGTGATAGAAAATAGAACCCATGATCAAACCCATATTTTAACCCCAGTCTGATTCCATCCACCCAAGGTCAAAACTATAGTTAGCTGGGAAGACATGAAAACAAAGTAAACTCACTTTTAACTTAATTAATTTGCATTGTTCACCCATCCTCCATTGTTGTAATTGTAATACCTTCAAAAATATTAGAATATGACATATATGTTTCCCAACACATTCAAAAGTAGCTATGACTGCAAAATAGAGCTTTTCTCATCAATCCTCATCTAAAAACCTGATTACACAAAGATTTTAGCATATTTCTCTACTGTCAAATGCCTTTGAATTGACTAAATCTTCATACCATATAATGCCCTATTTTTTCATAGATGCAAATCTAAAACCCTACCTTTGAAATTTTCCTTTTTTATTTGTAAGAGTTCCAATGGAAGAAACACAACAAAAATTGGAGCATAGGATCATAGTGCAGAGTTGAATCCAATAATGGTGTTTTCATTGAAAAGTGACACTAGTATGACTAGTTTCTAAAAATAGCACATATTTTGTATAGTTAATTACTAAAAATATTAAGTACCTTAAAATAACAAGCTCTTGTCACTCAAGATATCCATAAATGGTGCAAAACAACACACAAGGTAAAACTGGCAATTTCCCTAAAATAGTAGTTTCCAAAAAAGTAACCTGCTAAAAATGGAAACTTCCTAAAAAAAGGTAAAGAATAGTCACTAGAGGTCATGTAAGTGTGCTAGGAGCTTAAAAAAACAAATTTTCTGCAAAAAATTAAATTTTCCCAAAATAGCAGCTCCTAGTCCCACCTGCCCAAAAGAGAAAGTTTTAGTTTTCAGTGATTAAATTTGATGTTGGCTCCATCTTCACTCATCTTGATAATTTTTTCCATCCCCATATGGTTGCAAAGTTATCTATTATATAACGAAAGAAAAATGACTCTCTGTAAGGATCCTAAAGCATCATTTTGAGCACATTTATGTAACGGAACAGAACAGAGTATATCGAGGTGCAACAGGTCAAATTTAAAGAGATTATGCAGTCGGAAAAGAACTAAAAATTTTCAAGAGTCCCATTGGAATTAAAGATTCATCGAAGAAATTCATCATGGTCATAAGTGAAATGGGAAACTCATTAGGCAAACTGGGAAGCATCATGTATTAAATCCATTATCCTCCCTCCAAAAAGCAGGTTGAAGTGAACTAATCAAGTCATCAAAGCATCCATCCCATCATATGTAAAGAATAAAATGATCCTCCTTTCTCATCAGAATAATCTAAGCACAAAGGTATGTAAGCATCCATTCAAGTAGTATGGAGTAGTGAAGGCCAAATAGGGTTATCTTCATGTGGGGAACCATATATGTAAGAACGAGAAACCATCCAGGCTTTATTTTATGACAATTACCTAAAAATGTTCTTAAACACTCAATCAAACTCCTGGTAGTGTCTTCAATCCTCAAATAATTAAACATTGCAAGTGCAACATAGATCCATTGATCATGAACCTTCAAAGAAGAAGATAATAAAAATATGGTGTACAATGGTTCCATATTCAAGAAAGATTCCTAAGAAGTTAAGGCTCATCATGGATCCCACATATCCTCTTGAGCCAAACAAGAGTGATCAATTGCAACCTCCTTCTCTTCAAGAGCATCCAAGCATGTCTTATCCAATGGCGGAGTTTTTCCACAATGAACAAGATGTGATCCTACATCAAGCTCCTCGAAGTGCTCCCATGTCCAACAACATGTTAAATCTTAAAGAGAGATTCCCATAGATTCAAAAATTACTCTAAAGTGAACCAAGAACAACACAACAAGTTGTAACACCTGACCTTAGAGTTATCACCAAAAAACTTGAAATCCAAATGGAGGAAAAAGGCACATGTGGCTTCCCATTTCTTTAGTGGAAATTTTGGGGACCAATGTGTAGAGATTGTCTGACCTAAGAATGTAAAGCCCATTGAGAAATTGACTCCATCGAACTATGAATTGACCCACATCTCAATGGGTCAAGATTCACATGAGGGTGACTCTCATTTGTTCAAGGAATCCTTTTCCTTCATTCTTACTCAAAATGAATAATACAAATGAATAATTGAGAAATTGGAAGAACATGTGAAAACTCTTAGTGCTTATAGTTAACCTTTCTTGAATCCCAATTCAACACCTCTGCTTCCTATGGAAGACATTCCTCTAATTAGTAGCTTTGATCCTAATGTGATCAAGAAAGCACAAAGTTATATGGAATAAGAGAAGGCTAATGAGAGATGGATCTAGAATATCATTGAGAAAGGAAAGACATTGTCCTAATAGGTTCTCTCTCTACTCAAGTATATTTTGGACACTTTTTCAAAAGTGAAGAAAGCAAGGGAGGATATTGAAAAATAAAAGATCCACTTGAATGAGGTGTTTCCACTTGTGGCTAAGATGAGCTCCCTCGACTCCCACATCCTCTGAATAAAAATGTATTCACATCAAATGTTGAAAAAATTTCTCGAGTTTGGGTTCGCATCATGAATGTTATTTATGGAATGATAGAAGATGTCATCTCCAAAATTGATTCTAGTGGAAAAAATGCTTTTGATATTTTGAATGAGGTTTGCAACTGTGTTTAGATACTTTGGTTCCCTCCACTCACAGAAAATTCATCATCAAAAGATATCATTAATTCCTTCTAGGAGATGGTCAAGAAAGAGGAAGGTGATCCTCTTTCCTTAAATTAATATAACTTAGAGTCCTTTGCCAACTTCATAGGATATGTTTCCAACATTGCAAGAGATAAAAAATAATGGTCCAATCAATGCAAGGATATCAGTGATGTTTCAAAGACATGGATCAAAGTGTTAAGTTTTGTTTACATTCCAGAAGAAGATAAGGTGGTGCATATGGTAGCTTGGTTTAGTAAAGAATTCAAAGGACAAGATATCATTCAAGAAACTCCCCCTCAAGGATCATGATCAAAAAATTCCCCACAAGTAAATCTTCTCATCATCAAATAAATCAACCCCTTCTCTTTCTCTCCTCTATCTTTCTCTCTCTCCATATACTAATTTTCAATTATGAATGTACTTTTTTCTATTTCATCCTATTTAATTATGTTCCCCTTATCTAAACATTATATGAGTCTCTTTTTTTATAGTAAGAAAAATACTCACTTCCTAGGAATATGAAAGGTCACAAGTGATGAGGTCAAGTGAAAGGTCATGTGGGGGATAGATGAAAGGATATCATGTAATTTATAAATTGGAAGGGCTTCTCCATTCCAAGGGATTAGAAATTGTTGATTGAATGTATGTTGTTGATATTTTTTGGATAGAGGGTAAAATGAGGGTTTTAGAAGATCCCACAACCTTGTACAATGAGCCCAATGGCTAGATTAAACTTTTCATATTTACAAAGAGAGAAAAAACCTGGGAATCCAAAAAAAATAGGCAAAAAAGCAAAACCCGAAGTAGAAACCAACATCAGATGAGCTTCTTAAGCTCATTTACAGTATTCCTAGCCTTGAGAGACCCTGATTCATCAGCGAGATGATCCTCCAGCATTATCAACTTGATGTAATCTTTAGTGATGGCCTTCTTGGTATTTTCAGTGAAGTTCTCCCAAGCTTTGAGAACTGAGAAGGAGCATTTAAACTTGGTCATAATGGAAGTCACCAGCTCTACCTGTCGACCTTCTGAATGGTTCTCGATGTCATCAGCAGAATCAGTGTTGGGAACAATGTCTAATTAAGTATCCTGGGGGTTGGTTTCATGATCCTCCATGGAAGTGTTACCGGCATCAATATGGATGTTAAGTTTCTCCTCTTTAGACCCCCCCCTCTAGGCTAATCAGATCAGAATCGGGAGAATCGGGATATAACTGGGCAAGCCCCAGCAGAACATTTGTGATGTGGTGCTCCGAGCTGGAATCCAAAGAGGAAGAAATGAGCGCTACCAAGGCCACAAGTGTAACAAAGTAATCCAAGCTCAAGGAGGGATGATGGATAGAGGAGATAGGGGGAACAAGACCCACCAGAATTTTGACATCAGAGTCAGAGTTGGAGGAGATTTGATGGCAGCAGTGACAGCTGGAGGAAGGGATAGAAGCAGGGGATGGAATGGGAGAGGATGTGGGAGTACGATGGGGCCTCCTAAGATTGGGAGGAAAAATATTCAGTTTAGTAGGGGACACAGTGAATTTGAACAAGAGGTAGAGGAGGCCCTGATGCAAAATGGGCCCTTCCCCCTCCCTGGCGAGATTGATGGAATGTTCAAGAGATTGGAAGAGGAAAGCACCTAGGTTCATATTTTTCCCCCACCGAAGGTGCGAGAGGATGAATAAATGGGGACCATAAACTAACCTGTAACGGCCATTAATAGTGAAATACCTCATGATAACCTCGGTAACTCTGTCTTAGGGCAAAAGGAGGGATTCCCTGATATAGTTCGAAAGGTACTTAGTTGGCTTCTCCCCTTTGGTGATGAAGTCCAAGAGCTCCACCTACAGAGGCTTCTTGACATAAACTACTCCCGAGGAAGGAAGGTCGATGACAGAAGCAATGGCATTAGTGGAGATAGTGAAGCGGGTGTTTCCTATCTGAACTCTGCCACGAGACCAAGTGGCCAGAGTGCCATACAAAACTAGCACTGAGTAACCTAACATCCTTTCAAGAAACATCGAGATGCCATTGTCACAGAGGATATTCCAAACTTCCTGATCCTCTAGCAATTCAGAGCATGAAGCTGGTTTAATGTGCTTGAGTTGTCCTCCCATTTTTAGAAAAGCATGAAGATGGTTCATGAATGCAATCTGTGACTCGGCACGCCAAGACTACTGGAGCCTTCCACATCATTCATCCATCTGAGATGGGATAATTTATTGTGCGGAGTGGTGGATCTTGGACCAGGATCTGCACAAGTGTAGTAAAACTCATCACTCATGTTATGATCCATGGAGCAACACTTCTAATTAATATGGATATCATTAACGCCGTCAAAAGTGAGAATGGAGTGCCTTTTGCCAAAATTGCTAACGTGGGAAACATCCAACCCAACCCATGTGTTAGTTAGACGAAGAGTAATCACTATGCGTAATTTGAAGGATATTGGTCGGAAAATTCTCTAACCAAGTTTGCTAAGAGTCAAGGTGGACACCGATGTTAGCCAACCAATCCGCCACATTGTTACCTTCCCTGAGATTGTGTTGAAACTTGAGTTGCCAAAAGTTTCTTTGAAGGATCCTGATGTCAACAATAATGTTTTTAATAGTCCATTGACTAGGATCCTCAAAGTTGAGGAGATTTATGATATTGAGAGATTCACTTTCAACAATTAGGGGGTCATTGCCTAGAGTAAGGCTCATCTCCATCCCTTTTAAGATTGCTAAAGCCTTCGCATGGTGGTTGGTACCCATATTGAAATTAGCTACAATAGCAGCTTTAGGGGAGCCTTTTGAATTCCTGAGGATCACCCCTCCCCCCAAATTTCCAAGGTTACCTTTAAAAGCACCATCTGTATTGAGTTTTGACCAACCCATAGGTGGGGGGATCCACTTTACCCTAGAGCGAGCCTGGGAAGAGGGATTGCCAGTGGGAAGGCTCATCATCTGTTGACTCCAGTCCTTTTGATTTCATGGCTGAATTTTCTGCTGATACTTTTTCCATAAGTTGTTATTGAGTTTATCCTAAAAAAGAATAGCAATATGACAGGCCACCTTATTCATCTCCCAACATTGTTCTTTGAAGAGTATCTTATTCCTCTCTTTTTAAATACCACAAAGGTCATGTGGGAGGATGAGTTTCCAAGCCAGAGAGAGGGTCAGGTGAATGAAGGGGGAGGACCATTGTAAGAGGGTGTCATGAATAGAACTCAGGAAGGTCCAAGCCACGCTAAAGCACAACAAAATCTCACTCCAAACATCTTGATCAAATGGGCAGTGAAGGAGGAGATGAGGGGAGGATTCCAAGGCTCTCCAACAAAGAACACATCAAGTGGGAAGTGAGAAACCTCTCCTTTTAAGGTTCTCCCCTGAGAGGAAAGTGTTCTTAAAGGAGAGCCAGGAAAAAAGCTGATTTTTGGGATAGTTTCTTTGGGCCAAATTTTATAAAGGGGAGGGCCAATAGCCGTCCGGGGCTTAGAGTAATAGGCAGCTTTGACAGTGAAGGCACCAAAGGGGGAACGAGCAGGGGAGGAGAAAAGGATATAGATGGAGGTAATGGAAGATCTCAATTACACCAAAAGTTAACTCTGTAATTCACTAATTCCCCTCCAATCTGGAATATGCCAAGAGGGGATAGAGTTCTGAGTACTCCAGTAATCAAACACTTTCCTTCCATGTCTATTGATAAGATTCCTTTTGATCGGTTCCCAAATAGAGTTGAGTCCCAGAGGTTGGTCCCCAATCCACCAATCCGACCAAAATTCAATGGATCTAACATTTCCCAGCCTCCACTTGGTACCCGAGCAAAGAAGAGGAAGAGAACTAGTTATCGAGTTCCAGATTGCTGACCCACGGGGAATCTCTGAGACGAGGAAATCATCATCCTATTTCAGATATTTAGTTCTTAACAGTTGGGCCCAGTGTGAATTACCTTGGGCAACTTCCCAGCCAATTTTAGCCAACAAGGCAACATTCATGTTAGCAATTTGTCTAATACCAAGCCCACCCAGATTAGTCAGTTTACTGACTTCATTCCAAGAAACCAGGTGGATTCATTTTTTGGCCTCAACTCCAGTCCACAAAAAAAAATTAGATTCACTCAATAGTAGCGATCACCGAGGCAAGCATTTTGAGAAGAGACATGAAATAAATAGGAAGACTCTGTAGAGTAGCTTTGACCAATTGAAGTTTGTCAGCCTGACTAAGAATGGCACCTTTCCAAGTAGCCAATTTTTTTTAGAATCTCTCAATGACTGGGTTCCATAGGTTCTTGGTTTGCTTACCATTGAAAAGGGGAATGCCTAGGTATGTGGAGGGAAAGTCCACAATTTTACATCCAAAAATGTCAGCGATCCTTCTTTGAGTAGAAGCCCCAACATTTAGGAAGGAAATACTACTTTTGTTAAAATTGATAAGTTGTTGAGAAGCATTTTGATAGTCTTCTAAGATCTCTTTTAGGGCACAAGCTTCAACAACCGAAGCCACACTCAAAAGGAGGGTATCATTGCAAATTGGCTGTGAGTGGCGGTAGGGGAGATGGAAGTGATCTTGATGCCATAAATGACCGACAGATTCTTGGCCGCCTCCAGAGCTCTACCGAGGGAGTTCGTCATTAACAAAAATAGGAAAGGACACAGAGGATCCCCTTGGTGAATTTCTCTGCTACTTTTGAAAAAAAAATTCAGGATGCCATTGATGAGAATCGAGAAGCAAGGGGTCACAATGCAAGCCATGATCCATTTGCACCATTTGTTATCAAATCTGTAGCTTTTTAGAACACGTATCAGAAAATTCCAGCTGACTCTATCGAACACTTTTTGCATATCTAATTTGAAGATCATCCCCACTAACTTCGAGTGATGATCAGAGTGGATGGCTTCATGAATGGTGATGATACCCCCTTGAATGAGGCACCCACTGATGAAACCATTTTGATTCGTCGTGATGAGGTTATTCATCAGAGGCTTAAGACGGGCTGCTAACATTCTGGTAATGATTTTGTAGGAGGTGTTGCAGAGGCTGATTGGCCTGAAGTTAGAAACCAATTTGGAACCAAGAGCTTTGGGGGCAAGGGCTATGAAGGTGGTGTTCCATTCTTTCAAAAGATCATTGCTGGACTAGAATTCCATAACAGTCTTGAAGAGATCTTATTTGATGATATCCCAAAAGATTTGAAAAAGGCCAGCTGGGAAGCCATCAGGACCCTAAGCCTTGTCCTTTTTCATAGTGAACATAGCCTTATGAATTTCCTCCATAGAGAAGGGTTTTTTTAAGTTTGCATTCCACTCCTCTGAGATTAATTTGGGAATGTGATTGAGCATCTTGGACATAGCTTGCTCGTTGGGAGGTTCTTCTTCCTGAAGGAGGTTAGAATAAAAGGAAACTAATTCATTAGAGATCTTAGTATTAGAGGTTAATGTATTTCCAGTTGAAGAGAGAAATTCCTTTATTTTGTCCCGGATTTTGTGATTAGAGGTGGTAATATGAAAGAACTTGGTGTTGCGGTCTCCCTTCTCCAACCAGAGCGCCCGAGATATCTGTTTCCAATAGGTTTCTTCTTCCCTTAGGGTATTTTGGAAGTCACTGAGAATGTGTCTTTCTTAATTATGAAGTTGTTCTATTCTTCCTACAACCTCTATCTGAGTAGAGATGTCAGCAATTTCCTGGGTCAACCTTTGCTTGCGGTTTTTGATATTGCCAAAAATTGAGTTCTTCCAGATTTTTAGCTCTTTTTTTATATCCTTAAGTTTGCTAGAGAATTTAAAATTTTCAAAGCCCTGAACTTTGATATCCCACTAACTCTTGATGAGTGGGTCCAGCTGGTTATTCTCAAGCCTAGCCAACTCGAATATGAAGGGAGGGTTTTTTATGTTTAACTTATTGTCGGCAATGAGGATTAAGGGTTGTGATTGGAAGCCGCATGGGGTAAGGCGCTGAGAAAAAAGTCAGGGTACAGAGAGATCCAGTCCAAGGAACCTAAGGCTCTATCCAGCCTACTTTGTATGTGATTTCTGCCCACTCTGTGATTTGACCAAGTAAAGGATGTGTCATGGAGGTCCATGTCAGGAAGAGTCTCCCCCCTTATAAAGTCAGTCAGAGCTTCCATGTTGTTGGGCTTAGGCGGGGCTCCTCCTTATTTTTCATAGGGGTATAGAGTACAGTTGAAATCTCCCATAATGAGTACTAGAAAATTTCTGTAATTCTTTGTGAAGATAGAGATGTCCTTCCAGAGTTGTTCACGCTGAGCTTCCAGGTTAGGGGCATAAACATTGATTGTAATCCAGGAAACATTATAATCGATTGCTTGAAGGAGCATGCATAGAAAATTGGGGTGTTGTAAGATGCAGTCACCTTTGAATAGTTTAGGGTCCCAGAGAGTGCACAAGCCTCCCGAATTACCCATTGCTGACTGAGATGAGAAAGAGGTAGCGGGCTAAATTTTCAAGATACTGTCATCCTTTTTGAGTTTGGTTTCCTGAAGCATAATGATGTCAGGAGAGTGTTTAAATTTCATATCCTTGAGGACTCTGTTTTTACAGAGAGTTCAATCCTCTAATATTCCAAGAGATCACCTTCATTTCTTAGGTTTATATTTATTCCCACAACCATGGGGATGGTGCTCTGGGTTCCTTGGGCCACATTCAAGGCTGATTCTTGTTGCAACTTGACGTTACCTGGGATACATCCACGCACTTTCTCAGAGCCAATTTCAGGTTTTCTACTACTACTATCTATCATACGTGGATTCAAACTGTCATCAGAGGATTAATTAGATGGGAGAGCATAGGGTCGAGGGGTGAAGGAAAGGGGAGACAATGAAAGAGGGATTATCCACGAGGAAATTGGTTCTGAACTCGGGGAGGGGAGGCAGGGAGAGAAGGTTGAAAGAAGGGGGAAGCAGGGAGGTAGTGATGGGGGGGATAAAGTCAAGGGGGTCGCCAGGGGGTTGGGGCAAGAGGGAACCAAGGGGACCTCCTTGAGAACCACAACCAAGGATGGGGGATGAGAGGGATTGAGAGGGGGAGCTAAAATGGAGTCAGCAAAAATATCACCTTCTTCCAGGAGGGAGAAAGGGTTGGAAGTGGGTACGACTGGGTTTCCTCCGAGAGTGCTTTTGGGGATAAATTTTCCTTTCTTATTAGGGGAGGAAGCCAAGGTTTTAGGTTTAGGCTGGGGCTTAGTGGGACACCCAGCAGCTCTGTGGCCTATGCTTTTACAAATTGAGCAAGCTTGAGGAATATATTCATATTCAATGCTTTGGGACCAAGTTCAAAAGTCCAACAGGAGATTGATCGATTTCGGGAGCAGGTTACTTACATCGGCGTTAACACAAAATCAGGCATGGATGAATCTAGTCTTGGCCTTAGTGGCCTAATCAATAGTGATTAAAGAACCCATAAAAAGAGCAATACCTTCAATAATTGTGGGGTGCCATAGCTCCAGGGGAAGGCCTAGGAGACGAACCCAGATTGGGGCCTCTGTCATTGTTTCAATAAGTGGGTTGAATCCAGGAGACCATTTCATGATATAGAAACCCCTTCTGCCAAAGAACTAAGGGCCTCCCAAAAGAGATCGAGCAAAATCTTCCTTCATGCTAAAGAAGAAGGGGACAAAACCATTTGGCATTACAGTTATTTCCAATGCGCCACAAGGGTTCCATTTCAGACAGGCCCATTTTTTAATGTCTTCGAGCGGCGGTCTGGGTCCCATTAGTTTTTTGATAAGGGACAGATCTCTGGAATTAGCATCAGCCTTCGTGATGTGTGAGGGGATGTGGAGGGAGAGGGCCCCATCAGAAAACATGTGCATCAACTTCTCTGGGGGGAAGCAGAGGAGGACCCCTCCACAATATTTTTCCAAGCCACGCGGGGCTAGGGAGACAGGCCACTGGAGTCAGCAAGATAGGACTCCCGATCTGGACCAGGGGGTCTGGCATCAGAGCTAACACTAGGGAGGATGGAAGCATAGGGGGGTGTCAGGGGGCAGCCGCGAGGGAGCTCTCTTTGTTAGTTTCTAGTTTATGTTGTTGATATTACTACTTCTACATCAAGTAATAAAATTTGAAACTCTTTTATTTATTATCTTATGTTCCTCTACTCTCTCTTTCCAACTTTGCATATATGATAATCTTGTAAAACTAAGAAAGGTGTTTGTGCCTTTGATAAATGAATAAATGGAAGTTTGTATCTATGATTTTTTATGTATTATCATGGTTTGCATTATTATGTTCTTATAATTAGATGTGGACTTACTTTAGTTATTGTATGTGAACTCTGCTAGTGCCTACTCACAATAGTAACCCTCTCTCTCCTTATTTCCCCAACTCCCCTTTTCATCTATTCACTACAAATTCCTCCCTTGTACCTTGTACAAGTATTTTCCACAATTTTATTGGAGTATTCCTGTGTGATACCTGGCCTAACAACCACCCAAAAAATTATGTTATTTAACATTCAATAATGGGATCTTCCTCATACACAAGAAGGATGGGCTTAGCCCCACACTGTTGGTGAAAACTCGATAATTTGCAACATGAAAAATTATTTCACCAACAGTTTTTGGCAACTCCATTAGGGATATATCTATCCTCATGCACCCATAAAGATATTTTTAAAATACAAAAAAATGTATATTCTAAAAACAAACAAAAAACAAGTTTCAAAGGAAAGTCAAATTTTGAAGGTGACTCTATCAAGGAACAAATCCAAGTTATGTTTGTTTCCCGCATCACAATGATGAAGTTTCGAGATTGGTGTCCATCACTAATAAGTGACACTAATAAAGAATAAGAATAAGATGATTACCAAGACTATCGAACTTTTGATCAACCATCATTTTGGACCAGCCCTTGTAAAAGTAAATATTTTGGCACATTGAAGAGGTCTCTTGCTTCAAACAAAAATATGCAATAAACTAAGGGAAAAAAGGTCAATACCATTTCTACATTAGTCATGAAAAGAATGTCTGGAATGGATAAAATTGTTGTTTTTGAAGATCCTACCATCAAATCATGGTGGCTCTAATTCATGCAAACTACTGCTAGAGGAAAGAAAATGAGGATTTCACCTATTAACGATAGATAATCCAAGAACTTTATGAGGAAGATGAAGAAGAGATATGAAATGTTGTATGAAGGGTGTGATGGTCAAGAATCCACTGAAGGTAATATTTTCAACTTCACATAGCTGAATGAGAAACTCAAAACCCTATCTTTTGACTTTCATCCTTTGGATGATTTTCTTACATGTGGAGATGAAGAAATGACAACCTTAAGAGAGAGTTTGTGCAAAGGATTTTGGTTTTGAATAAGGAAATTATGAACCCAAAAATAACCATAAAATTTTTAATTATGTTAAGGCTATGCAAAAAAATTATGAGCATCTTGAAGTGCTCTGTAATGTTGAGAAAGAAGAGATTCATCCTTTGGAAGTAGATTCTAATAATTGTCCGTATTAAGAGGTTTTTGTTCCTAAAAGACTCTTTTGAACTTCTCATGAATGTGTTGTCTTCAAACCTTTCAATGAAAGTAAAATCAACACCTTGGAGGATGATGAAGAAAGAACAATAGTTAAACCTCCATTCATAAACTCATTTTGACTTGGGGCATAACCCTTTGCAGAAACAATGCGTACAAGAGATGAAGATTCTTGTTCCATGATAGATGATCTAGTACTTGATGAAGACTCCACCAACCATGAATATGTTCAAGAAATAAATCCTCTATCTCGAACTCAATATCTTCAAGAGGATGACTTTAAGGTAATAATTTATGGCTTTCTTTCCAAATTTGGTTCCTCATTTGGTTCACAAATGCTCAATAATGAAACAGAGCAAATTGAAGAATCTAATTCCATTCTCAATACAATCATGGATGAAAAAATGGAAGAGTCTAATTTCCTTCTTGAAACAAAGGAGGCTAAGAAAATTGAGCATGACCTCTCTGAGAATTTGATTTCACCATCCTCACCAAAAGGGTGTAATATTGATCACCATGGCGAGTATGGAGTCTTTCCTTTTCCTTGCAAAGAAGAAGACTCTATAAGAGATTATCAAGATGGAGTAGAAGATTATCCTCATCTTATAGCCTCAATTTTGTATTCTTCCCCCTATCATCAAGATGGCTTGATGAATCTGGAACTAAAAGTTGTGCCCTTCCCACAAAATATGGATTTCTTTTCCCTAATTGAAAATGATGAAAACTAGGTATGCCCAAAATTGCAAGAAGCTAACCCCTGGATTGAAAGAAATGTGGATCAAGAGAAGGATAAATTTTCAAATGAGTTCTATTTGTGTGAAGATCAAGTTTCAAATCATCTCTTTGAGGCCCTATATGAATATTTTTCAAATAAATGTGAAAATGAGTATATGGAAGCTTTGAAGGAAGGATTCGTGCAAGACATCTTGAATAATGTGAAAGAAATCAAAGATCCTCAACTTAGTATTGATATCCTAACATATGCTATGACGATGCAAGATAAGTATGATTTCAGTCGTGATCCTTCTTTTGATGCAGAAGTGCTCAACGATGAGATGGAACAAATGGATGAGCTTAATGTTCTTCTCGAAACCTTGGGAGATGAGTATGGATGTGAAGGTGAGTCTTCCCCTTCCCCATTTTGAGAAGAAGACTAAGAATGGAAAGGAAATGAGATTCTCAAATCTCCTATGGATATTTTCAGTCATGAATACAACTAATTTTCCATAGAAAATGATGTCGAGGACATTTTTGAGTCAGTTTGTATAGAAAGCAATTGTTCAGAAAGGCAAAGTGAGGAGATAGAAGAGGTTTGTGAATGGGAAAAGAATCAAACCACTCCCACCACTTCTGGATTCCCCTCTAATTCTAGGTATGATCTCATGTTGTAATCTTCATTCAAGGATGGTGAATGTATTCATGGAAAAATCAAATATTTTACTTTTGAGAACATGGGGGAATGGCTTCTCATAGTCACAAAACATCAAATAGAGACTCCAAAAGGCAAGACTTTCCAACATGTAATGAAATGGTCACTGGATGAAAAAAATTTCTCTATGAAATATAAATATGAAGATGGAATCTTGGTTTCTCTCCTTCTTCTCAGACCATGCAAATCCATCACGAGAACATGACATGATCAGATGATTATCTTCGATCTTCAAAAGTATAAATTCAGCCCACTATTTTATGATGGTACATACTTCTCCTGACTTATTTTCAGGTACCGCAATAATTTTTTTCCCCTATAATATAGTTTCCATTTCAGTTGTGTTCTCTCTTTCCTACTTAGTGTGTTTCCCCTTTTTGTTGTGTGTGTTTTGGATTTTTCTCTTTGTGTGTTCACTGATTGTGATTGTGGTGAAGAATTGACTCTATGGCCTGATTTGATAAAGCGCCGGTCTACTCACCCATGAGAGTTATGAGGTTCTCTGTTTCCCCTTACATTCAAATGTCCCCAAGTAAGAGCCAAATTTTGTCATGCATTTTTTGTAAGCCCAAAAATTCAAAACTTAAGTTATTATAACTAAGCTAGATAGGTTTGGCTAGATATGTTGTTTCAACACAAAGGAGAACTCTCAGATCAACAAAGGATAGTAGCAATTAAGAAATATTCCATAGAATCAATGGTTTTAACTTTGTATGAGAATTTTGGCATAGGAAATAGCCACAATGAGGGAAAATATGTGGAAGAGCGTGAAGAGGAAACTCTAGTTGAAAGAGAGAATGTAAAATATGATCATTCTCCTTTTAAAGTTGAGATTAAAAGCTTTGAAGGACAAGTGGATACAAAGTTGCTAGATAAATGGATAAAGTAATTTGAGGTTTATTTTAGTGAGCATAGTGTCACAGAGGCACAAAAGATTACCTTTTCACGTCTCAAGATGGAAGGACATGCTCTAGTTTGGTGGGAAATCCATCTAGCTACTTGTGAAAAGAAGAAGTGTCCTATTATAAGTACTTGGGATGGTATTAAAGAATTGTTTATAGAAAATTTTATCCTATTGGCCATAAGACTAACCAAATGATTAAATGATATAATTTTAGACAAAGAAGTGGTCAAAGTGTGCAAGATTACACTACGAAGTTTTAGAGACAAGCCATGTTTCTCAATATGGACTTGGAGGATGAGGATATTCTGACTAAATATTTCAGAGGACTTCACACTCACCTTTGAAGGAAGGTCATCTCCACAAAGCCCAAGGATCTTAATGAAGCATATGTGCAAGCATATTACATAGATGATGAAAAGAAGTAAGGAGAAGCGGATTCAAGGACAAATTAGCCAAACAAAGAGCAGGGAACAACAAGTAACAAATGTAAGTGGAAAGGTAAAAATACAACTATCACTTTGAATACTTATAAAGATCCTAAGAATTTTTACATGAATTGTGATATCAATGGTCATATTGATGCTACATTTTGGAAGTACCATCTGGAATTGCATCCAAAAAATTGAACCAAGGACTCTAGGAAGTCCATGACAGCTGTAAAGATAAAAGGGGAGGTAGAGATAAAGGATGATTCTAATATAGATAAGAGGCTATGATACATGGCCACCAACATGGACAACCAAGAATAAAAGGAAGAGATGAGTAAGCTATTTCATATAAAAATCCAAATCAAAAGGACTAAGGTAAATGCTTTGGTTGATATTGGTTATCAATCTAATAGTATTTCTGATGCGGTTGTAAAGAAGCTTGGTATTGAAACTTAGGAGCATCCACATCCTTATCCTTTGGGATGGGTGAACAAAGGTGTAGAAATTCAAGTAACAAGAAGATGTAGGTTCAAGTTTGGGATATATTCTTAATATATAGATGTATTGGAAGCTCTTGTAATTCAGCTTGATGTATTTGATGTTGCTTTTGGGAATCCTTACTTATATATCAAGGATGTTATATTCTTGAGAAGGGAGAACCGATACAGATGGATCAAGGATGGATTTAGTTACAACATTTGGGCACACCAACATAAGTCAAAACTTGTTATGGTAAGTGCTAACCAAGAAAAGAGACTAATTTAAGCAAATCATAATCAGATTTTTTTACTTTAGTTGAAAGATAAGCAGTATGGGGTAGATATTTCAGATATTTCTAACAAAGGGATGAAGGATTTGGATAGCATAATTCAGTCTTTTAAGTAAGTATTCTAGACTCCCAGCAGGTTACCACCAAAGCGAGAGGTACATCATGAGATTCAGTTATTTCCATATTCCCCTCTACCAAATATCGGGTTGTATGGGCAATCCTTGTTAGAGAGTACAAAGGTAAAGAAACAAATCCAGGAGCTATTAGACCAAGTGGTAATATACCCAAACACCTCGCCATGTGTCTTGCCTATTGTGATGGTACAAAAGAAGGATGGTTCTTGGAGAATGTGCATCGACTGCCTGCTTTGAATAAGATTACCATAAAGAACAGATATCCAATCCCACGCATAGATTATCTTTTGGACCAACTTCAGCATTCAAAGTTCTTCAATAAATTAGATCTTAAGTCTAGCTATCACCGAGTCAAGATGAAGGAGGAGGATATATGGAAGATTTCCTTAAAAAAACAAGGTTTGTATGAGTGGTTAGTACTTCCATTTGGTTTATGTAATGCACCCGCTACATTCATGAGATTGATGAATGATGTCTTGCAGGAATTTATAGATTTATGTGTTATTTTATATATGGATGATATTCTGATTTTAAGTGCCACATGGGAGGAACATATAACACATTTGTATAAATTCTTGCAAGTTCTCAAGGAGAAACAACTGTTATGTAACATGAAGAAGTGTGAATTTTCTAAAAATTTGCTTATCTATCTTGGGCATGTGGTCGGAGGAGGAGAGCTACGAGTGGATCTAAAGAAGGTGGAATCCATCACCAACTGGCCAATACCAACGAGAGCCACAATGACTGGGAGTTTTGTGGGAGCAGTAGAGTACATGCAGAAGTTCATTCTAGGCTTCTCTATTATCGCAACACCTCTACACATAGTGAATGCAAAGAGTAAGGGTTTCGACTGGGGTAAGGAATAAGACAATGCTTTTGAGTTATTGAAATATAAGATTTTTCATGCTCCGGTACTTGCTCTTCCTAATTTGCAACAACCCTTTAAAGTAGAGAAAAATACCACTGATTACGTTATGGGAGTAGTGTTGATATAGGGAGGTAAGCCAGTGTGTTATCATTCTGAAACTTTCACTTCAACAGTTAAGGGATATTTAGTATATGAGAAAGAAATGTATGCACTAGTTTAGGAAATTAAGAAATGGAAACATTATTTGTTGGGTAAAGAAATTATTGTGCACACTTACCACAAACCTCTATAGTATTTGCAAGCACAGTCTAAATTGCAGCAGGAAAGACTACAAGTCGATGGGATTCCTTGAGCACTTCCATTTGGTGATCAAGTATAAGAAAGGTAGCACAAATTTGGTGGCAGACATGTTGTCTAGGCCACCCACACAGGATAATATCTCTAGTTTGGCCATTATCTCTCATTTTGAGCCCTTCACGAAGGAAGCTTACAGAGAGGCATATGTTCAAGACAAAGATGTTGGGGTGACATATCAACACTTGTAGTCCAAGGGAGCTAAAAAGATAGGTGTTGATGATTGTTATCTCAAATATGGGTTGCTCTACTGATGGGGGAAGCTTTGTGTGCCAAAATAAGAAAGACTTCTATTGATGAGGGAAGCACATACCTCGAAAGTAGTGGGACATTTTGGTGTTGGAAAGACCTTGGCCCACTTGCAAAGGTATGTATATTGTCTCACTATGCAAGAATAAGTATCTAAAAATCAAGTGGTATTATCAGATTATCACAAAAAAAAACCTCTCTATTAATTCATTCGGAACATAATACAGAAATATATAGGTCAAACTGCTTTTATAAACAAGGAGTTAGCCTTAGCTACCCACCTAACTCATTCTATTCCATATACGTGATTACAACCACTATTGTTCACACAATAACAAACTTATCAAATATGTTCACACTAATATTTATTTCCTAACATTCCCCCCTTAGTGTGAACATGGTATAAAAACATCCACACACTCAATTGCAGTATGATCACCCCTGTAAAACATGTCCTACAATGTGACTTGTGATCTTGATCAAAAGAAAGGCTCTCTCCTTCCATGGTTTTAAACAGGCTTACCACAACCTTAACGTGAACAGGCCCCATCAATTGTCTACCTCGTGTGGTTTTTTGGATCCTCCCACAAACCCTTTCAAGATCCATGAACTGACTTACTTTGGTGATTTTTGTTCGCCACTATGTTTGTACGTCAGGGAAGTATATAGGAATCACAACTCACTTATTACAAAACTACAGAATATACAGGAAATATATTTCAAATTACTTCCTATAAGAATCACAATGTTATTAATTACAACCACTGTCGTCGATCGTTGCCACTCGATCTCAAACAGCACAGGAAACTGCCACTGCCCATAGAAGCTTCCTTTGAATTTAGTTATTTTAGGCGCAAAATGGAAATGGAACATTGGTGTCATGTTTCCCCCATAATGTGAAATTTTCACACATGAAAACTAAGAAGCAAACTGTATCGAAGACATACAACTAACCGGATCTTGCTAGTTAGATTTTGTTGCACATGGTCATCATTGCAAGTGAATGTATTCACAAGTGGACCATCTTCCAACAAAGTATGGAAGTCAGAAGATCACGTCAATCATCTATGCTCCAACACAACTCTTTTTCTAGCATCCAGAACCACACAAAACAGGAAGTCTTACAAGAAACACACAGGAAATCAAATAAAGAAAGCAAACCCAAACCACAAAAATATGCCACCACAACTTCGTGCGGCCCCGTCGTTGGTGACTGACGAGAGGTCGTCATCTAACCTCCAGCCTCCATTGCCTTTGTCCTCCATTATGATGTTGCTAACTCATCTTAATATGGTTTTGAGGATCCTTGAAAAATTCACCCCCCATAAGGTGGACATCGCGTTCAAGCGAAAATGCATCCGTAAGGTAAATTTTATTTTATTTTTCAAAATATTTTTTTTTGACGACATGACTTTATGGTTTGACTAACCATACGACACAAAATGACAATGAATTTCGATAAAACTTTTGATTATTGAGACTAATTGACTTTAGACAAATGATAATGACTTACAATTAACATTTGACAGACTCCATTTAGTGACAATATACACGAATGACTATTTTGACAATGATAATGATATTTGACATGGTCAACACTTTAGACCGATGATACACAAATATTATGGGAATAATGACTCTTTTGATATAGATTGACAAATTCATGACTCAAAGACACAAAATTTTAGCAAACATACTTTTTATGTAGACTAGTATCGTGGAAAAACAAAATGAGACATTGACAACTAAAAATTTAAGATAAATTATCCGCTTATGAGTTCAACAAATATGGAGTGGAACAAACTTTGCATTATCAAATAATAAAAGTATCCACCGCAAATTCCAGGAAAACAAAACGTGGATCCCATTGTCACTCTACCATATCCTAAACGTTTGAGTTGGAAGGCGATGATACAGGTACATGAATGGTTGGCACGATACAGATCTTATGAGTGAGACGGCGAATGAAATTGATGTCAAATTCTTTTCCCAACTTAATCTCCACGTGCTCTGTTGACAAACACAGAACTAGCAAACCAATTTCCACTTCCACTTCCACTTGGCAATCAACGACCAATAGAAATGAATAAATCCCGATCTTTCGAAGAGAATACAGACTGCGCACGGTAATGTGCAACGTCTACCTCCCTGGTTCTCTGTCTCCAGATCTTCACCGTCAAAGTGTAACACTGGATGAAATCCTTATCCAAATGCAAAACGTACCGCCCAATGTAGAGTTGGTGGAGGTCAAGATCGATGTGAACTTAATAAAATATTTTCTTTACTACTCCGATAAATATGAGGTTGCCTTCTTTTGTGAAACACACATCCACAAGGGTAATATTGTTTCACCTTGCCCCTTAACGCTAATTATGACATTTAAATTAACCTAGCTATGATACCAAATTAAGTGGTATGAGAAACTTATCACAGAAAAACCTCTCTATTAATTCATTCGAACATAATACAGAAATATATAGGTCAAAAAACAAGGAGTTAGCCTTAACTACCCACCTAACTCATTCCATTCCATATACAAGGTTACAACTACTATTGTTCACACAATAACAAACTTATTAAATATGTTCACACTAATATTTATTTCCTAACACTAAATTCATAAGAGGATGTAAACTTTGTTGTACAAACAAGCCTAAAATCAGGAAGGTTTGTATATGCCTTTACCGGTCCCTACTCGTCCTTGGGAGGATATCTCTATGGATTTTGTAGGAGGACTTCCTATGTCTAAACATGGTCATGATTATCTATATGTTATTGTACATAGATTCAATAAAATGTGTGTTCTTATGGCATGTAAAAAGATAATAAAAGCATGTGAGGTAGCTGAACTTTTCTTTGCTAATGTATGAGTGCATTTTGGTTTGCCAAAGTCTATTGTTTCTAATAGAGATTCTAGGTTCTTAGGGAAGTTTTGGACTACTTTGTGGGACAAGATGGACACTAGGTTATAGAGAAGCATGACCTTCCATCCCAAACAGATGGGCAAACAGAGGTGGTGAATATGACCTTGGTACAACTGATTAGAGGATACAATAGCAAATATCCATGGACTTTAGATGAGTCCTTAGCCTACATTCAACATTCCTACAACATGGTAGTACACACATCCACTATGAAGTGACCTTTTGAAGCATGATTTGGGTATCTACCTACCAATCCACTTGACATTGTGGTTGGACAACAGGAAGAAGGAGAGATACATGATTCAGAAGTGACTAGAGCAGTGAAGCTCGTTGAGAGGATCTGACAAATCCATCTCAAGGTGAAAGAATAATTGGAGAAGTCTCAAGCCAAGTACAAGGCTACGCATGGTTGGCATTGTAGAGAGCACAAACTTCATGTTGGAGACAAGGTTTGGATGTACCTGATCAAAGAAAGACTATAAGGTCAAGCAAGAAAACTCAAGCCACTACGGTATGAACCCTTCACTATACTGGAGTAGGTTGGAGAAAATGCTTTCAGACTTGACTTGCCATCCTTTAAGCGGATGTACTCAGTAGTAAATTGTGAGAACTTGAACCTATATGAGTCATCCATGCTTGATGAAGAAGAATAATTTCAATTGTTACCTTCCATATACGATTGCATCTTGGATTCACAAGGTGAGTGGGAGGAGGATGTAGTGTTGCAGCAGAAGGTTAGAGAAATAAGACGAGGCCCCCATGAATCTTGGCAGGTTGGACTCAAAGGGAAGACACCAAGGAAAGCCTAGTGGTACTTGAAGGAGAAATTGAGGGAATTGTTTCCTCATCTACTCCCCCATTAAGCTTTTATGGGACCAAAAGCCTCCTAAGTAGGGGAGGTGTGATCAATAGGGATCTAAAGAAACACCACTTCATCAGAACAACCAAAATCAAAAGGAAAATGAAACATATTGTTAAGTTACAAAACCGTCCCCCTATGCAGAATGGCGGTTATGTAATTACCCTAACTGTTATGTAACTGCCCCTATACATAGACTGAAAGTTGTGGCAGTTGTGTAACCGTCAGTCTACCTTCACTGGCGGTCCTGTCACTAATGAAAATAAAAAATAAAAAATCCAAAAATGATCGCGTATTTCAAACATTTGGGTCGTGTCTCTTCCTTGGATGAATCTTCCCATTCTCCAATGCATGAGAGGACATGGAGATCAAGTTATTCAAGAAAGAGGAACATGTGGAATTGGATCATCGAACACTTGATGGAGAGAAGTGGGCAAGAAACCATTGATGTTAGAATTGATTTACAGAAGCAAGGTGTGAGAACAAAGCAAACAAGTAGAGAAGGGTGGAAGTGACATTACTTTCCTTCCTTTAACTTCTTGTAATTTGTATTTCTTTGAATTGGCCAATATAATATTGGGAAGAAAGAGCAATTTCCCTTCTTGGATGGTTTTCCCTCAAATCGAGGGTTTTCATGATAAAATATTGTGTTGTGTGTTGAATTATTTATCTTTCATTGTTGCAAAATAGTTCTAAGTTTCATATTTCATTCACTAGCATTAAGAACTGTCATTTTCAAGCAAATTAGAAGTAAGAATGATATTTTTGTGGTCTCGTGAATTTCCAAAGTAGAATTGTACAGATCATATAAGGTCTCTTGGAGTCTGAATCATATAAAATTTCATCTCAAAAAAACTCTCTAAGCTCTAAGAATGAAGTCTTCAAGTTGTCTCTAGTGCAGAGTGTGTTTCCGATACTTAGCCAAATTTCCAACTACCGGGTATCATAATTTCACTCAAAGCACACATTTTTGGTCCCTCTTTTCCCTTTCCCAAGGGGACATATAGGAAAAAAAATGGCACCCCCTTGCAATCACCTTCTCTAATCCCTCATATGACCCTCTCCAACTCCACAGGGGGCTTATCTGGCTAACTCCATCTCATGCACATTACGCTAGATTGCGATGCTTGTCACCATCCTGGTCAAAACACCCATATTTTTCCCTCTTGTCCCTTTTTCCAAGGGGAGATAGGGGACAAAAAATTGTGCCCCCATACAAGCCCTTTATAAGGTTCTCCATGCGATCATTTTTTAGCCCCTAAAAGCTTAACTAGTTAAATCCCTCACTTACACACTACTCAGATCTTTGACAAGTGTTACCATCTCTCCAAAGCACCATTTTTTACTCATCTTGTCCCTTTTTCCAAGGGGACAAAGAGATAGAAAATGGAACCCATCAGCAAACCCGTATTTTAACTCCAGTTTGATTCCCTCCACCCAAGGTCAAAATTGTAATTAGCTGGGAAGACATGAAAACAAAGTAAACTTGCTTTTATATTAACTAATTTAAACTATTAACCCATCCTACATTGTTGCAATTGTAATAACTTCAAAAAACATCATAATATGATATATATGTTTCCCAGCACGTTCCAGAGCAGCCATGACTTCAAAACAAAGCTTTTCTCATAACTCTTCATCCAGAAATCAGATGCCACTACGATTTTAGCAGATTGTTCTACTCTCAGGTGCCTTTGAAATGACTGCAGCTTCATATTAGTTGATGCCCTAATTTTCCATAGCTACAAATATGAAACCCTACCTCTGAAAGTTACCTTTTTCAAATATTTTAAGTTTATATCGCAGGTCAAATGAAGAATGAGATTTTTTGATATGCTATGTGGAGAGGGTTAGAATTAACATTTCAACTCTCGTACTAGAACCATCATCATGGTGATCATTTTCTTGATTTGTAAGAGTCCCAGTGGAAGAAACACAATGAAAATTGGAGCACAAATCATGGTGCAAAGTTTAATCAAAGAATAGTGTTTTCGTTTCAAACTGACACCAGTATGACTAGTTTCTAAAAATGGCACATGCTCTATATACTAAACTACTAAAAATAGCAATTCCCTCAAAGTAGCAATCTTTCATCACTCAGGACATCTAGAAATGGTGCAAAACAAAAAACAAGGTAAAATGAGCAATTTTCCCAAAATAGCAGTTTCTGAAAAAGCAACTTGCTAAAAATGGAAACTTCCTAAAAATGTTAAAGAATAGTCAATAGAGGTAGTGTAAGTGTGTTGGGAGCTTTAGAAAACAAATTTTATGTAAAAAAGCAAAATTTTCCAAAATAATAGCTCATGGTCCCACTTGCCTTAGATAAAAAAAAAATAGTTTTTTAGTGTAGAAAATTATTGTTGGCTCCATTTTCACGCATCTCATTGTTTTTTTCCATCCCCACATGGTTATAAAGTTGTCTCTCAGCTCAAGAAAGAAAAATAACTCTTTACAAGGATCCTAAAGCATCATTCTGAGCACATTTGTGTCAATGAACATGACAGAGCATATTGATGTGTAACATGTGAAATGCAGGGACCCGGTGCAATCGAAAAAGAACTTTAAAAAGTGTTAAGAACCTCATTGGAACCTAATATTCATCAAAGTATGTCATCATGGTCATAATTGAAATGGGAGACTCATCAGGCAAGTTGGGAAACATCATGTCTTGAATCCATTGTCCTACCTCTGAGAATCAGGTTGAAGTGAGCTAGTCAAGTCATCAAAGCATTCATGTCGTCATATGTGAATAATCAAAGGACCCTCATTTCACATCAGAAGTATCTAAGCACGAAGGTATGCAAGCATCCTGAGTCTTACTTCATTCAATTACTTGAGTAGTGAAGGCCAAATTAGGTGATCTTTATGTGGGGCACCTTGTATGTAGGAACAAGAAACCATCTAGGCTTCATTTGATGATAATTTCCTAATAATGTTCTTAAACACTCAATCAAAATCCTAGTAGTTTGGTCAATCCTCAATGGATGAAACATTATAAGTGCAAAAAATATCCATTGATCATGAACCTTCAAAGAGGAAGATAATGAAAAGAGGATGCACCGTGGTTCTATATTACAAAAAAGATTCATAACAAGGAAAGGATCATTGTAGATCCCACAAAGCCTCTCGAGACAAGCAGGAGTGATCCATCACAACCTCCTTCTCTTCAAGAGTATCCAAACATGTCTTCCCAAATGGCGAAGCTTTCCCACAATAAACAATATGTGATCCTACATCAAACACTTGGAATTTCTTGAAAGTGAACCAAGAACAACACAACAAGTTGTGATACCCAACCTTGGAGCTATCATAAAAATCTTGAAATCCAAACTAAGTAAAAAGGTTAAGGTGGCTTCCCATTTCTTCATTATAACTTCTGGTGACCAGTATGTAGAGATTTCCCAGCCTAAGAATGTAAATCCCATTGCGGAAATGACTCCATCATACTATGAATTGACCTACATCTCGTTGGGTCAAGAAATTATAAGCGCATGTGAAAAGTCTCATTGCTTACATTCAACCTTTCTTGGATCCCAATTCAACACCTCCTCTTCCTATGGAAGACATTCCTCCAATCAATAGCTTTTACCCCAAGGTGATCGAGAAATTACAAATTCATATGGTGCAAGGGAAGGCTAACAAGAGATAGATTGCAAAGATTGTCAAGAAAAGAAAGACATTGTCCTCAGAGGTTCTCTCTCTACTCAAGTATATTCTTACCACTTTGTCGGAAGTTAATAAATAAAGTGAGGAGATTGAAAAAGAGAAGATTCATTTGGATGAGGTGTTCCCACTTGTTTCTGAGATGAGCTCCCTCAACTCCCACATCCTCATGAGTAAAAATGTGTTCACATCAATTGTTGACAATTTGTCTCCAGTTTGGGTCCGCATCATGGATTCTATATATGTAATAATAGAAGATGTCATCTCTGAAATTGACTCTATAAGACAAAATTCTTTTGAGATTTTGAATGAGGTTTGTAACTGTGTTCAGAGACTTGGGATCCCTCAACTCATCAAGAATTCATCATCATCAGATATCATTAATTCTTTCCATGAGATGGTGATGAAAGAGGCAAGTGATCCTCTTTCCTTCATTAAAGATACTTTAGAGTCCCTTGCCAATATCAGAGGATCTATTTCTGACATTACAAGAGATCACGAAGAATGGTATAATAAATGCAAGGATATCGATGATGTTTCAAAGACATGGATCAAAGTGTTGAGTTGTCTTTGCATTCCAGAAGAAGATAAGGTGGCACCTGTGGTAGCTTGGTTTAGAAAAGAATTCAAAGGACAAGATACATTCTAAGAACTCTCCCTCAAGGATCATGATCAACAAATTCTCCATCAGTAAAGCTTAACATCATCGAATCAATCAACCCCTTCTATTTCTCTCATCTCTCTCTCTCTCTCTCTCTCTCCATATTCTAATTTTCAATTATGATTGTACTTTTTGCTATTTCATCCTCTTCATTTAAGTGACCCTTAGATAAACATTGTAAGAGTACTTTTTCCAATAATAAGAAAAAGACTCACTTTCTAGGAATATGAAAGGTCACAAGTGATGAGGACAAGTGAAAGGTCATGTGGGGGGTAGATGAAAGGACAACATATAATTCTATAAATTGAATGGCTTATCCATTCATAGGGATTGAAAATTATTGATTGAATGTATGTTGTTGAGATTGCCACTTCTACATCAAGTAATAAAAGTTACAATTCTTATATTTCTCATTTTATGTTCCTCTACTCCCTCTTTCTAAATTTTCATATATAACAATCTTGTAAAACCACCAAAGGTGTCTCTGCATTTGATAAATGAATCAATGAAAGTTTGTGTCTATGATTTGTTATATCTTATCATGGTTTGCATTGTTTTGTTCTTCTAATTTGATGTGGACTTACTATGGTTATTGTATGTGAACTCTGCTAGTGCCCACTCACAACAATAACCCTCTCTCTCATTATTTTCCTGACTCCCCATTTCCTTTATTCACTGGAAATTTCTCCCTTGTACCTTGTACAAGCAATTGAAATAGGTTTAGTGGAGTATTCCTGTGTGATCCATAGCCTAACAACCACCCAAAAAATTAGGTTAGTTTACATTCAATTATGGGAGCCTCCCCATACACAAGGAGGGGCTTAGCCCCGTAGTTTTGGCGAAAACTTAATAATTTAAAACACGAAAATTTATTTTGCCAACAGTTTTTGGTGACTTCGTTGGGGAGAGATTTTCCCTTATGCACCCGTAAAGACCTCTGGAACACACACACACACACACACACACACACACACACACACACACACACACACACACACACACACACACACACACACACACAAATAAAAAAATCAGGTTTCAAAAAAAATCAAATTTCAATGGAGTCTCTATTAAGGAACGAATCCATGTCACGTTCATTTCCCGCATCACAAAGATGAAGTTTCAAGATTGGTGTTCAACACCAATAAGTGACAACAATGAAGAAGAAGAAGATAACTACCAAGACCTGTAAATTTTTTAACAGCCATCATTTTGGACCAGCTCTTGAAAAATTAAGGATTCCATCACAACAAAGAGGTATCTTGCTTCAAATAAAAATATGCAATAAGCTAAGGGAAATAATGTCAATACCATTTCTTCAGTAGTCACGAAAAGAATGTCTAGTATAGAGAAAAATGTTGCTTGTGAAGATCCTACCATCAAATCATGGTGGCTCCAATTCAAGCGGACTGCTGCTAGAGGAAAGAAAATGGGGATTACACTTATTGACGATAAAAAATCCAAGAGCTTGATGAGGAAGATACATAAGAGATATAAAATGTTTTACAAATGGTATGATGGTGAAGAATCCACTGAAGGTAATATTTTTAACTTTACGCAACTAAATGAGAAACTCAAAGCCCTATCTTTTGTCTCTCTTCCTTTGGATGATTTTCTTGCATATGGAGATGAAGAAATGACAACCTTGAAGAGAGAGTTTGTGTAAGGGATTTTGAGTTTTGAAGAAGGAAATTTTGATCCCAAAACTAAGCATGAAATTCTAAATTATGCTAAGGATATGCAAAAAAATAACGATCATCTTGAAACACTTTGTAATGTTGAGAAAGAAGAGATTCATCCTTCGGAAGTTAATTATGATAATTGCCCGTATGATGAGGTTTTTGTTCCTAAAATACTATTGTGCACTTCTCATAAATGTGTTGTCCTTGAACCTTCCAATGAAAGCTAAATCAACACCTTGGAGGATGATGAATAAATGAGGATATTTGAACCTCCATTCATAAACTCATTTTGGCTTGAGGCACATCCCTTTCAAGAAATAATTCGTATGAGAGAAGAAGATTCTTGTTCCATAATAGATGATCTGGTGCTTTCTATATCAATGCATTAGTTAACTAAGCTAACAGAATTGAAACTAACACCTTAATAGCTCCAAAACTAAGTTAACTAAACAAAGATCATCATGCTAAGATCTTAAAGAGACTAATTACCAGCATTATGCATTAGAACTTGAAATGGAAATCAAACTAACATGTTAAGCACTTAAATCTCTACTCTTTAGATTACCAAAAACAAATGAATGAACCTAGATAGATCCATGGCAATCAAATTTGATTGTTTGATCTTCAAGGGTTTGGGAATGAAGACTCGTCAAAGTATGGCTACAAGACCAATTTGATTATCTCCAAATGACCCAAAAGCTTGGATGGATGAAATACAAGAATGAAGCTATTAGCTCAAATGAAAGATGCTCTAAGATGAAATGCCTATAATTTAGCTATATGCATGTAAGGTGTAAGTAGAAACGTAGGAGGAGGGTTCTTTATATAACCCTCTGGATTGAAGGAGCTTTACATCCTATTATATGTGGGATAATAGCTTTGGTTAGTTACGGATAAACATGGTTTAGGAGTGGTTGAGTTTACTTTAAGAGAGTTTAATTTGTCCTCTAGTGACTCATGGAAGTTGAGGGGGTTTATTGATTAATCAAAGTGATTAATTACTAGGTGTGCAAGCTTATAGAAGCTTTTTAGAGTAAAATTAACATGATTTGTGGGATGAAATGGGTTTAATCAAATAAATGACGATTTATTGATGTAGTAGAAGGGGAATCTTAATTAATTAAGAATAATTAATTAATCTAGATAGAAAGGGGAGCTGGTCAATGGAAGGTCGTTAATTGGCGTCATTTTTGGACATAAGAGTTAATTAATTAACGACGATAGAAGAGAAAATGTGTGATATTGACAATATGTCGTCAATTTGCGGGAAAGGATATAATTAGTGTAATTTAAGTATTTAAATTGTTTGAGCTAAATTATAGGTGTCTACATTTGCCCCTCGCCACTTCAAAGATAGTAGACAGGTAAAATTTTGAAGGGATAGAAGAAAAAATAGTAGAAGTGAGAGATGCCCCCTTGAGTGTCGATGGGGTAATGAAAGAATGTGATTGATGATAAAAAAAAGGTGAGGGAAATGGATAGAAGAATGGGTAGGTGCAAGATGCCCCAAGCGAATTAGAATAATAGTGTTGATAGGGGAATGATATAGAGGAAAAATGAAGATGGCGAGAAAGGAATGAGCTTTCATCCATTGTATTAAAAATAACTTACGTGTCATCATATTGCAAGGGATCTACATCATCAGTCCTTATTAAAAATATAAGCATATGACACAAGTAAAATGACATGAAAATCCACACTACGAACAATTTCCCATTGCTAAAAACACCAACCCAATGCAACATACCAAAATAAATGCAATATGAGAAGGAAACAAGCTCATTTAACAAGGACACAAGTACAAACACATATACTCAAACCAACAACGGTCAAGGCTGTTACACAAATGTTTTGTTATCAAGTTGAAAATCCCCAAGTGTTCGTGATGGACAACAAGGGTTAAATATTATTCCCCTGGCAAGGATACATGTGAGGGAAAAGGATGAAGGAAATATGGTCCAATGATAAAGCTTTATGCGTAACGAAACAACATCAGGCAACTTGATGTGCCCCAGAGTACCGACGAAGCAAACAGGCTAGCTTTGTAAATGGTTGCAAATCTGATGATTCACGAGTCATTTGATTCATGAACATGTGAAAATACCAGCAATATATGGAATAAATATCATGCGCAAGACATAATTTTTGACCACTTGGAGATGTTTACCCATTTTTGTAATTTTTTGAATTTTTATAATTTTTTAGAATTTTTGAAGATTTTATGATTTTTATTTTATTTTTTTATTTTTTTGATTTGTTAAGGGTTTTCAAAATTTTATGGAAGAAAATAGAAAATAGGAGGTCGCCTGAAAGTAAGAAAATAGGAGGTCACCTGAAAGTAAGAAAATATCCCCATGAATAAGAAATAGGTGCCAGGCTACAAAAATATGCCCCGATGTAGCGGAAAGTAGTTAAAAATGATTATTTAATAAAAACAATCATCATGGCAGAGAGAGGAAGTGTTAGAATGACCACAACCATCAAAATATGCCCCTAGGGAATCATGACTGGTTAAAATGGCTAGATATACCCCTCCTGGGGGGGTAAACCATCGCGATAAATTCATTTGCTACCGAGTTTTTACCGTGAGTGATTCGAGAGTGAGTGGTGAGTGAGTGAGATGGCATGGGTTTAGAGACGATGGAGGAGATCCGACGTTTCTCAAGAGTACTATCGGGAGGAGGTCGACCCATTATTTGTGAGTTCCTAAACTCTTCTCATCAAATTCTTTATTTGATAACATTAATTAGGGTTAAATTAGGCATCAAAAACATATACGCGCACCTAGGGGTGCGTATGCGGTCATAGGGGCACATACACATTTTAAAAATCGATGTGTATGCACATGCATACATTCTCGAATTACATGTACGCGTAGGTGTACATGTCACAAATGTGTACGCATACGTGTAAGCATCAAAACCCTAGCGTACACAAACTTAGGTCAAAGCATGCATACGCCTTAGCATATACACTCAAACACACGCATATGCAGTAAAAAGGCCGCATACATGCTAGTTAGACGATAGAACATAGAGGAATGAGAGTATGTACCCCGCCTGTGTGCATACACAAGAAAATAGGCGCGTAGGCACCGAAGAAGGAAAATGTCGCACTACCTAGAATAAAAATGTAGGAGTTTTTTTTTAGGAGAATGAGTAAAAGTGGATGAAATTAGTTAATTGAGGACCTATTTAGAACAAAATAGAAGATAGAATAAATGTTAGTTCTGACACATGATGTGTCATTTTTGCAAAGATGACTGCTGATTCTACAGACGAGAGAGCGTCATGCTCGTCTTGGGGGCATAGAGGTGACCTTCCGGACATGACACAGGTAGATGATGGATGTTATCATGGAGGTAATTGGGTTAGCCCACATGGCGAGGATGCCCTCTATTTCCATGGATCATGGTCTCTTGACAACCTTGGTGGAGTGAAGGCATAACGAGATTCAGTGCTTTCAACTCTCGACAGGGGAGATGACCGTGACTCTCGAGGATGTCTAGCACATTCTTCGTGTGTCCATACAGGGGAAGCTCATTAAGTACATATGCATAGAGGAGGACATTATGGACAACCTGATTGAGGTTTTTGGTCACATTGATATACCTCGTCGAGGGATGACGGTTCATTTGAACCGTTGCATAGCCAATCTCAATTTTCATTTCATGGCAGTTTATATAATGGCTCTTGTCAATGGCTTTTTGCTCACTGACAAGACAGGTGCCACATTTCCTCTTGGTTTGATTGATGTGAGATAAAGCATATTCCATGGTGAGTGTTATTATTGGGGCCAGTGCATTCTAGCACATTTGTACTGGGATCTACACCTCATTACTTACCACAGTCAGAAGACTGTGGGTCCCGCTACATTATTGCAGATTTGGGTGTTGGACCATATTTTTTTGGTCACCCCGTAGGTACTCTACGAGTGCGGGATCCAGAGAATTTGTTAGTCATGGGGTGGGCCTCCATTGGTGATGACCTTCATGGTCACCAAGGAAATATGTACTACTATTGTAGATTTTTCAATGATGTTCAATAGTATAACATAGTATGATAGCCCTACCATCATTACCGGTGGGTAGAGGATGCTCTTGAGCTCGACATAGCCATGGTTGAGCATTTCTTGATTGGCGATCAATGCTACATCATGGAGTTTTATAGGGTGTACAGGTGCCAGAGACATATTGGCATAGCACATGATGTACCCGGTCTTGCTATATGGTACGCGTGTAGGGAAACTGAGAGATTCGACATGGGCCTGACCATTCAACCTGATAGGGCCTGAGGTAGTTTTGATGGGATGGTGCCATTGGTATGGGCACCCATGAGATAGATCAGAGATCCTGTGATCGTGGTTGTGTATGGAGCTTGGTACCTGACAGTTCTACCACCTTGGCTTACTATTCCTCAGGCTTTATGGGATGTCAGAATTAGGGGACCTTCTGATGATGAGCACGAGCCTTTACAGGAGGGTGAAACTGATGAGGATGATGAGGATGCTGATGAACTTGATGGTGGTGGTAGACAAGGTCCTCCAACATTACCCCAACAGAGACAGAGACAAGTTCCCATTGTACGACATGTACATATGCCCTGAGTGGGCATACCAATTGGTATCCATTTTCCTTTACACCAGGTGGCAGCACACAAAGCTCCATATGTCCTCCTCCACGACCAAATTTACAGCAGGGGCCTATGCCTAGCCCACCACATAATACGCTCAAAGGTGAAGGACATGGAGATGGCATAGATTTGGGACAAGTAGTTGTATTGTAGCTGCAGATACAACATGCCATAGCCATCCAAATTCAGGTGGCGGCCGAGAGGGATCAGGCTTGGGTTCAGATACAAGTTCTTACTACAGAGCGAGATTGGGCCATAGCACAGGCCAGCCAGGGAGGTGGCAGAGATCAGGCTTCCTACTTCCAGCAGATTCAACAGTTGGCTTCACAAAGTGCACAGATTATGGGCTTTTTATAGAAGTCCCAGGCACAGACACAAGTTGTTACTGTAGAGAGAGATCGGGTCACATTGGAGAGGGACCGATTGATAGCCAAGAGATCAGTAGGTCAGACTGAGCTGGTGAGGGTACAAGTCGAGGTGGCTTCATTCTGGCAAACAGATGGGGCCTCGGTAGTGCCGCATGTATTCATGGACTTGGCTACGGCCAATGGCAGGGCCTCCTACTACAAGGCCCTGTACTACGAGATTGTTCCAGAAGGTCAAAGGATACCTATTTTTAGTGATTAGTCGATGGGTAAATCACCAAGGCCTGAGGCATTAGTGAGATCCATGGAGCAACCACAAGATCCCCAGACAGGGAGACAGACAGGAGAGTCGAGCACACAGGTGATGCCCCCACCTTGAGATCATAGGCCTCCTAGTCCTCATGAGGGATCGAGTTAGATTTGACTCTTTTTACACATATGTATTGATGTATACCTTTTGGATGTACACCTCTTGTGAAGGCTCATTTTGATCGATGTATGTATACTTTTTTATTATATGCCTCTTATGAAGGCTCCTTTTTTATCGATGCCCTTGATGGCAGATTTTGTATCAATGGTGTATATTCTCTTAAGATAGACATTATATACATGTATATGGACATTTATATTATTCATGATGATTATTATGGTTATGGATGGTGATTTATCATGATGTTGTTTAATTGTATTTCTTATGTATGTATCATGATGGATATTGATGATGTATCACATATATTTGATTTTCATGATAGATTTGTAGAGGATGTCAATTGTATTGTACATGTGATTTTATAGATTAGTGTACGTGATGATATGATGATACTGGTGCGAGGGGGGATAGATTTTGATATTTGCGACCCATCTTGCCCCCTTTTATGATACGATACATGATTATTAGCTTTAGCGTACATGTATGATGTAGACTTTAGCATTTTTATTTATATATGATGTATAGATGATGTTAAATGTGATGATATAGATGGAGATATGATGATGTGATTACAAAATAATGTACAAGAAACAAACAAGCACAAACAAATGTTAACAAAACTACACATACCAAATCAAGACAAGAAATCACAACTATGTACAAGTATTTACAAGTATGCAAAAACACGCCCCATATGCACAAATAAGAATGAATCCAAGCTAAGAAAGAAAAGATCAATCTAAAATGGTATTTTTAAGCCACACACTATACAAATGTACAAGTAAGTAAACACTATACAAGCAAAGTGCACACAACCAAATAAGCAAAGCAATAAACATAACAAAGAAACAGAGAAAGTAAACTGTAACTATGTTTTATGATACTGTTTTCAATGTGTTTTGTGTTGTTTTTTAGAGTGTTGTGATACAATTTTCTATTGTTTTTGTATTTTATTATTTTCTATTGTTTTGGGTTTTTTCAAGCTTTATGTGAATGTTTTGGTGGTTTTCCATATATTTGAATGTTTATGCAATTTTCAAAGGTTTTCCGGAGCTATGTACGGGAAACCGAGAAACATGGATGCCCCTGGCGTTAAAGGGGAATATACAAGGGCAGATGTCATGTGTTATATAGAAGAAGGTGAATGCATGAAGGTGCCCCCAGTGTTAGATGGGGACTATACAAAGGCCATCCCTTCACTAATTTACAAGAGTAGAAACAGTCAAATCAATGCTTGACAGGATAAGTTCACAAAGAATATTGGATGTAGGTACGGAATTAACCCTAGGCTAAGTAAAAGTACCCCCTAGATTTAAGATGCTTGTGAAAAAAAAATCCTCCCAAGGTGCCGAAAACCAGTTTTGACCGAGGGACTTATCCAAAGTGCCACAATTGCCTGGTTTTCACATTTGGATGACCTATTTTCTCTTTTTATTTTTCTCCTGTTTCAATTTTTCTGTATTTTTCATAATACTTTTTTACTTTTTTTGGACATTTTATGATTTTTACGCCATGTTCAAGCATATAACCACTTCAGGTGCATGGCGTTCATGGGTTCACGGAGCTCATCTCCATCAGGATGGGCAAGCTTGTATGCTCCTAAACCATATTTGGCCACAATGACATAAGGTCCTAACCAATGAGGTTCGAACTTTCCTTTCTTCTCTCTTTCTGCCCTTGTGTTGAATTGGTTATCTTTCATTACCAAATCTCCAACCTCAAACTGACGAGGTATGATCCTTTTGTTGTAGTTTTGTGATAGTCTGTTTTGATACACCTTGAGATGGTTGAGGGCGTGGATGCACTTTTCATCTAGGAGCTTTAATTCTGCCAATCTAGCCACTCTATAATCCTCATCTTTATCTAGAGAATCCCTAAGAGATATTCTCAAAGAAGGAAGTTCAATTTCCAATGGGATGATGGATTTAGTTCCAAATACTAGGCAGTAGGGTGTCGCACTCGTAGGAGTGTGAATGGAGGTCCTATTAGCCCACAAGGATGGGTGAATTTGTAAATGCCAATTGCGATCTATTTTACTCGTCATCTTTTCCATGATTCGAACAAGTGTTTTATTAAAGTCTTTTGCCTTCCCATTACCTTGAGGGTAATATGGCGTAGACCACTTTAGTCTTATCTGAAAGCAATGACAGAGATATTTTACCATCTTGTTCTTGAAATATTTTCTGTTATTGGTAACAATGGTAGTTGGAATGCCATACCAATAAATAAGGTAATTCATGATGAACTTTGATATCTGAGCACCTGTAACATATGTCAATGGAACAACCTCCGCATAGTTAGTGAAGTATTATGTGGCCGTTATGATGTGGGTATGACCATCAGATGAGGTAGGGGTGAGCTTACTTATTAAGTCTAGTCCCCATTTAGAGAATGTCCATGTTGTTGTGATTGGCTATAAAGGTTGTCATGGTGCATGAATGAAATTCCCATACTTCTGAGATAAGACACACTTCCTTACCTAGTTACAACAATTTGTTTCCATAGTAGGCTAGTAATAGCCTACTCTTAATAACTTCTTTGCCAATACCATTCTGTTTATATGGGCTCCTCACACTCCTTCATGTACATCCTTGATTACTTGTACCGACTCTGTTACATGTAAACAACGCAAAAAATTCCCATCATAGCCATGACAATAGAGTGTGCCTCTTAGGAGGGTGTAATGAGTTATTTGGTGGATAAGGATTTATTTTTTGGAATGCGTAATGTTAGGAGGAAAGGTACCACTTTAGAGGAAGTTAAGAATATGGGCATACCATGGGGAGTGGGGACCAAAAACTTCACATGCTAGGTAATAATTTGGCATGTCGTATGCAGGCTAGCGTAGATTTTCAACAAAAAATGGCCTATCATTGTTTTCTAGCAGAATCTGCAGTATAGAACCCACTGTTGTCATTGCATCTATAGATCAGTTTTGTGCCCTTGGAATTTGTTTGAAGGTGATGCACACAAAATATTCTTTCAGAGTTTCCACCAACTTCTATATGGGATGAGTTTTTCATCCTTGACCTTGTACTCATTGTTGACTTGTTTGATAATCAGTTGTGAGTTTCCAATGACCTTAAGGTGGTGGATATTCCACTTTATAGCCAGCTTCATTCCAGTGATGAGTGCCTCATATTCTATAATGTTATTTTTGTAAGGAAATTCAAGAAAGAAAGTTTGTGGTATGGGGTCTCTTGAAGGAGTGATTAGCACTACACCTGTCCCTGAACCATAGAAAGTAAATGATCCATCAAAATGTACTTGCCACAGAATAGATTCTTCAATATACATCAATGATGCGTCGAGTAGATCCAAACTCACAAGCTCTGTTCCAGGTAAAGGTATTTCTGCCAATTGGTTGGTGAGCACCTATCCTTTGATTGAATTTCGGTGTACATACTCAATGTCAAATTCAATGAGTAGGATAATCCAATTAGCCATCCTACCAGTAAGGGCAAGTTTTGACAATAGGTATTTAAGTGAGTCAACCTTGGATATAAGCTTGGTTTTGTTATTCAATAAGTAATGGAAAAGTTTTTAGAAGGTAAAAACTACAGCCAAACAAGATTTTTTGGTTTTGGGATAGTTGCGCTCATATGAAATTAGGGTACGACTTAGATAGTATATTGATTTTTCCTTTTGGCTTAGGTCATACTAAGCAAGAAAAGTGCCAATAGCAAATTGGGTTACAAATATGTATAGCAAAAGCAGCTTACCAAGGGTTGGAGCCATGAGGACTGGCTGATTTTCAAAGTATTGTTTGAGCAACGCAAAGCTCTGTTGTTGCTCTAGTCCCCAAATGAAGTCAACATCTTTCTTAAGCAGATCGGTGAGGAATGACATTTGTTGGCAAGCTGCGAGATAAAGCGGTGGATGGCTTGTATTTTCCCTTACAGACTGCGTAGTTCTTTGATGTTCACGGGAGGAGGCATTTCAGTAATAGCAGTTACTTTGGTTGGTTGTATATCAATCCCTATTCTTGATATGATAAAGCCCAATAGCTTTCCTGAAATTACCATGAAGACACACTTCTTTGGATTTAGTCTGACCTTTATTCTTGGAGCCGCTCAAAAACGTGCCTCAATACTTCAAGATGGTTTTCTCTTTTCCTTGATATTTCTAAGATATCATCCACATAGTCCTCCATGATGTCATGAAGCATATCATGGAATATTACAATCATTGCCCTTTTATAAGTTGTGCCGACATTTTTGAGGCCAAAGGGCATTACCTGATAACAAAATGTTCCATAAGGAGTTGTAAAGGTTGTCTTATGTTGATCTTCCTCTGCTATCTTGAGTTTGTTGTAGCCTAAAAAGCCATGCATAAGAGATAGCATTTCATAGCATGTAGTGGAATCGACAATCATGTCGATGTTAGGCAAGGGAAAATCATCTTTTGGACACATGCCTTGTTGATGTCTCAAAAGTATGTGCAAATTTTTATTCCAACAAGATTCTTTTGTATCACAATTTTTTTTAATATCCACTCAAAGTAATCAATGGGTCTAATGAACCCTGCTGTCAATAGTCTCTCTAACTCCTCTTTAACCAAAAGGGCCACTTGTGGATGTATTTTCCTTATCTTTTGTTTAATAGGCTTTGTGTCTACATGCACAACTAAGTTGTGCACCACCAAAGTTAGATCTAAGCCTAACATATCTTTATATGACCATGTGAATATATCCACAAACTCTCTAAGAAACAAGGTGAATGTCTTTTGCTCTTGTGTTGAAAGCAAAGCTCCTAGTTTGACTATCTTTGGTTGTTCTTTTGTTTCAATATTTAAATCAATAGTTTCTTCTACCAACATTTTTGACATATCCTCCATATGCATAGGATCAGGAGGAAGGTTTAGATCTTCTTCTAAGGGTGTCTCTATGATATTTTCACTCTCAACATGGTCACTTCTTTTGTCCATTGATTTTTTAATTTGTTGGTCAGCCAACACCTCAAAGAGGTTTTCACTGTGCAACTTGGACTTACGTTTTTTCCAAGGCTTTTCTTTAGAACTTTTGCCCTCGTTTTTTCTTAAATTTTGTTGACCACGAAGCTCTTCTTCCTCACCGAAGTATAAGTAGGTATCTAGGACCATGAAGAAATGCTTCTTATGATCTCCAATAGGAATGGTATCACGTATGCCCATAACTTATGCAATAGCCTTGTCATTCTCAAAGAGGTCCAATGGCACATAACGTTGTTGGTCCCAATTGACAAGGATAGGGTATACAAGGTCAATTTTAGGATAGGTGGGGGTTATGGTAAGGACAATGGTATCCATGAAAAGGTTCATGGAGGTAAGATCCTCGTATTGGATAGAATAGGAATTTGTGTCACTATCTGAATAAACAAAGCTATCCTCGCGTTCAGAGCAAGTAACATCTTGATCCATGGGGTGTGACCCACATGGCTGAATACCTATACCATATCTTTCAGTTTTGAAATGTGAAAGTGGGACTGGTTCCCTTGCTCCTTGTTCAAATTTTCCACATTCGAGTCCTTTGTAACCCATGGAATACATCATTCTACTAGACTTTGTGTATTCTGGAATTTCATAGCATTAGGCTTAGTGTCTTCGGGAACCCAAGTTGTAGGTGGGTCCAACAATTTATATTCTGCAAGTAGTCCACCAGGTAAGAATGTCCCAATAGTCCATTCATCTCTAGGCCATTCGAAGTAATGATTGGATTTGCCTCTTGTTTTTTGTGACAAGGATATATCTAAAACCAGAAGATCCTGTTGAACATTATATTCTCCACAACCATACTCAAGGATTTTCATCTCCCATGAATCAAAGGGAGAGGTAGATGTAGAAGCCTCACAAGCACAACAAATTAGGGAGTCTGAATCTACCTATGATTCAAGAGCTTCTGGTTGAAGGGGAACAACAATATCAGTGAAGGGACATGTATATGTAACCCTACGCATAAAGTTGTTGAGATCTCTGTAGTGAGTGAAGGGTTTTGGATCACCTTGAATAGTAACAATGTGTCCCTCATGTTTCAATTTAATACATTGATGAAACGTTGATGGCATGGCCTGTATGGAAAGGATCCACGGGCGGCCAAGAAGCATATTGTATGGAAGTTACAAATCTAAGACATGAAACTTCGTGTTGTGGCAAGTAGGCCCTACTTCCATCAGCAGTGTTATTGTTCCAGCTGACTCCCGCTCTGTGTTGTTATATGCGATTATGTTGGTAAAGTGGGACTCTAGATATTCCTCTATGTGTCCCAATTGTTTGATTAGTTTCAATGTGCATATGTTCAATCCCGACCCATTGTCCACAAGCACCCTCTTCATCTTTTAGTGAGTAGAAAATACTTCTATATAAAGAGGAAGGTTATGTGTATGATCTTCGTTAGGGATTTCCTTGTGGTTAAAAGCAATGTGTTCACAAGGTTCAATATTTGCCACCATAGCTTGTAGGTGTGAAGGATCTACTTTTTTTGACACTCTTGACCCCTGGAGGGTTTTGTACAGGATGTATTTATGTATGTTTGATATCTTGAGAAGATATAATATTGAAATATTAGTAGCCATCTTCTCAAGTTGCTCTAGGATATTGTACTGACCATACTGAGGGGTAGACAAAGGAGGTTCTGAGACCGTGAGATGGGCATACCTTGCTACCATAGCGCAATCTTTTCCCTTGATCCTAATGGTATTCACATGTTCATCAAAACATTGAAACTAAGATGAGAGAATTGAAACTATCACCTTAATAGTTCCAAAACTAAGTTAACTAAACAAAGATCATCATGCTAAGAGATTAAAGAGACTAACTACTAACAATATACATTAGAACTTGAAATGGAAATCAAACTAACATGCTAAGTAGTTGAATCTCTACTCTTTAGATTACAAAAAAAAATGAATAAACCTAGATAGATCCATGGCAATCAAATTTGATTGTTTGATATTTAAGGGTTTGGGAATGGAGATTCATCAAAGTATGGCTACAAGACCATTTTGATTATCTCCATATGACCCAAAATCTTGGATGGATGAAATGCAAGAATGAGGCTATTAGCTTAAATGAAAGATGCTCTAAGATGAAATGCCTATAGGTGTCTACACTTTCCAAAGACTCCACCAACCATGGAGATATTATAGAAATCAATATTTTATCTAGAACTCAACCTCTTCCAGAAGATGAATTCGAGGTTATCATTAATGGATTTCTTTCAGATTTTGGTTCCCCTTTTGATTCACAAATGCTCAACGATGAAATGAAGTAAAATGAAGAATCTAATTCCCTTCTTAATATAATCGAGGATGAACAAATGGAAGAGTCCAATTTGCTTCTCGAAACAAAAGAGTATGAGAAAATTGAACATGACCTCTCTGAGTAGTTGATTTCGCCATCCTCACCAAAAGGGTGTAATGTTGATCACCATGGTGAGTATGGAGTCTTTCCTTTTTGTTACGAAGAAGAAGACTCTATAAGAGATGATCAAAATGGAGTAGAAGACTATCCTTGTGTTGTAGCCCCAATTTTGTATTCTTCCCCCTATCATGAGGATGGTTTGATGAATCTGGAATTGGAAGGTGTGCCATTTCTGCACAATATGGATTTCTTCTCTCTATTTGAAAATGTTAAAAACCATGTATGCGTGAACTTGCAAGAAGGTAACCCCTAGATTGAAAGAAATGTGGATCAAGAGAAGGAATTTTCAAATGAGTTTTTGACATGTGAATATCAGGTTTCAAATCAACTCTTTGAGGCTGGTGTCACCCAGATTTCATCATGAAATCTGCGACTACCCTATCCTAAATTTTTTCGTACTTTTAAAATAATGGGTCATTTTGTGTTTTTATTTCCTGAAAGTTCTTGTATTGCGTCAAGATATTCTCAAAGAGCCATATTAGCCTTTTTCGCTAAATACTCAGATGCCCAAAATTGTTATATTCTGTCGTCAGGATTTGTCTGCGAGAAATTTGTATTTAATTATTTTGAGCCCCATATGAGGCTATTTGCGCTCCGTTTTAACTCTGTTATGATCAAACATATCATTATTCCCATATACCATAAGGGTTTTAACTAAAAATAAGTTTTGGGCTTTATTTTTGACTTTTGGCAATTTTTCGTGTTTTTGTGTTTTCCCGTTTCGTTTTCTATGAAATTTCTCTAGATCAATTCCTTTGTCGGGTTAGCCTAATTCTTGGCCTGGAGTATTCCGAGATCACATACGCACATTGTGCCAGAAGGAAGTCACCATCGGAGGTCTGCTTCATTGGGAAAAAGTGAAGTCATGCACTAAAAAGCCCCTGCAGGGTTGGGCGCATTTTTGGAAAACAAAGGATTTAAGTTGCAGTGAGAAAAATAGAAGTAGCAGGCAGGTGGGAATTTTGTACCTGCCTAGCAGGGTATTTTTTTCCATGATAGAAAATTCACTTAAGTTGTAGTGGGAAAATTAGAGGCAACAGGCAGGCGGGAATTTATTGCCTGCCTTGCAGGGTAAAAATTTCCATGTTGAAATAAAAAAAAAGTGACTTAAGTGAAATCATGGGATTTTATTGCCTACCATGCAGGGTAAATAATCCCATTGTCAAAATCAAATCACTTAAGTGGATCATGGGATTTCCGGGGCTGCCTTGCAAGGTAAAAATTCCCATTGCCATGTGTTTTAAAAAATAGAATTCTATTATGCTAAAAAGTGCTACCCACCTTGGGTGAATAATAATGCATTAAATAAATATTTGTTAATATTTATTCACCCAATTTTGGCACCCAGGCTTGTGGAAAAGTCAACAAAGGGAAGTGGACAAAAGGAATTTAAAAATAGAATTCCAAAATTAAATAAATTTAATTTATTTAATGCAACCCCTTTTGAGAAGGAAATAATACTTTTTAAAGTATTAATTGATTAAATTAAATTCTATTTTCAGTGGCTATGGTCAAAGCGCATTGTGAAGCTTAAGTGAAGTGAAGAGTGGATGATTAAATTGATTAAATTTAATTTAATGGATGGTTGTCCTTAAACATGTTGTTTTAGCACATCAGTTAAAGAGAGAAGCATGCTTTTTAATTAATTAATTGCCAGGAATAGGAAGGGCAATTATTAATTATAGAATTATGAGGGTTATATAAGCACGGGCTGCCATAAGGGTGAATTAATTAATTCACAGGTGAAAAAGTGCAGCCCAGAGGAAAAGTGTGCCCCATTTAGAGAAGGATTTTGCTCAGAGGAAGGTGAAATCAAGGCTAAAAGCTTCTAGTTTTGGCGCATGCTTCGAAGAAGGTTGATTTGTGTCTACATAATTGTTTGTAGAAGTGATACAGGTGCTCAGGTGAAGTTGGAAAAATTCATGCTCACTTTGCAGGCAAATAAAACATCAATTTTTTGGGTAGCAGGCTTGAATAGTGCAAATTTTTATTATTAAAATTCACTGTTCATGTTCCAATGGCCATCTTTGTCTGAATTAATTGCAGGAGTTACATACAGGTGCTTTTATAAAGAAAAGGAACTTATATCAATGTCCAATACATTGAATATTTCCTCTGAATCTGAAGGATTATCTAGATCTGCACTAGTTTTGAAGAATTCCAGTCAAATAAGAAGAAAAAGAATTGTTCAGACAAAGATAGACAAAGCTATGGCGAAGAAAGATGAAAAATAAAGCACAACATAGTCATGCATCATTTCTAAATTTACAGATATTGGAGACATGAATCTAGGCTCGGAACCTCTTGTTGAATTAATAGACAGATCCAGAGCAAGAAATACTTCACTCATGCGTGCAGGAAAAACTTCACTCATGCGTGCAGATTAAAAGTAGTGGAATTATTCGAGCTGCAGCTTTTCCACCCACAGCCCAGTTGCCAGAGTTTGTTATGCAGGTGCAGATCCATATCCAGATGCAGATGCAAATCCATATGTAGATCCAGATCCAGATCTCATAGTTGCAAAAGCTTCTGGCACAAAGGCTTCATCCTCTTGTTTCGAATGCAGCCCGTGAAGAAGTTAGTGCGTGGAAAATTCCTTCCAAGATCTTGTGCAAATGCTCCCATCTTCCAGTTGAAGCCTTCATTGAATTTTCATTCATCCGGAGTGTTTTCTAGAATTTTTAATTGCTCATATGTAATTAAAAATAAGGATGATGAGTTATTTATGACAAACATTGCATTGATGCATGTATTGGAGAAGAACTGCAAAAGCTTCAAGGATAAGAACGAAGACATGTCAAAGGTAATACCCGCAAGCAAATCATGGTCACTTGCTTCCAGCTACTTCCAGACACTTCCAGATCCAGCCACATCTAGCTTGTTTCCAGATCCAGCTTACTTCTAGATCCAGTTGCTCCCAGGTCCAGTTTAGTGAGAATCAAAGGCAAAAGAATCAGCTGCATGTAGACATGAAAAAGAACAAGACTGCAACTTTCCTCTTCCTTCTTCTTTCCTCCGACAAAGTAATTGAGCGATCAATTAAATTATATGACTTAAGTGATTGGTTTAAAAGTAATTACTTGAAGAAGTCAACTACTTGGAGATAGGTGGTAGACATGCAAAATAGAAGGTTCTATTTTCAGTTGCAAATCATACATGTCATGCAAAGAGGAATTCTAGGATGAAGATTTTCAATTGTTTCTTTTCCGACTTCCACATGTGTCAGTTCAACTAAAAGCTTCCGACTTGTAATTGCCCCTCTACATTCTATAAGTAGAGGAAGAACCTTCGGGTTAATGATCAGAATTTGTAAGCAACAATCTTGTGTTCTAGACTTTGTGTTGAACCCCTGAGAGCCACTTGGAGCAAAGGAATACAAAGGAGCAAGTTTCCGAAGAACTTTGTGTCACAGTGTATTGTGTTTCTTGCTTTTAATCTTAGATCTCTTAATAAACTTTGTGTTATTTTAGATCTAGATCTAGAGTTGCCTTTGTTTTAGAATTATGTGTTTATATTTATTGGATTCTTCTATGTGCATGCAATCAACTCTGTCATCTACTGATTAGGATGCACATCTTCCCCATTTCTTCTATGTGTTTACGTAATTACCTTCTTTTATAACTTTTCCTTTCTTAAACAACTGCTTACTTGCTGCAGAACTGTTCAGTTATGGTTCATGAACTGAGTAGTTAAAGTAAAACCCCATTTAGATATTATCATACTTAAATTGACAAATCTGACACGGGAGCCTCACTGGTTAAATGAGGGAGATTTATATCATGACTACCTAGGTTTTGTGCTATGCAGAAAATCTAGCCAACAGAGGCCCAATACAAATATTTTTCAAGTAAAGGTGAAAATGAGTATATGGCAGCTTTAAAGGAGGGGTATATGCAAGACATCTTGAAGACTGTGGAAGAAATTGAAGATCCTTAACTCAGCCTTGAGATCTTAACATATGTCATGACGATGTAAGACAAGTATGATTTTAGTCACGGTCCTTCTTTTTCTGCACAAGTGCTCAACGATGATATGGAACAAATGGATGCGCTTAATGTTCTTCTCGAATCCTCGACAGATGAGTATAGATGTGAAAGCGAGTCTTCGCCTTCCCCATTTTGTGAAGAATACTATGAATGGAAAGGAAAGGAGATTCTTGAATCTCCTATGGATATTTTCAGTCACGAAGACAACATCTTCACTATATAAAATGATGCCAAGGACATTTTTGAGCTGGTTTGTATAGAAAGCAATTGTTCAGAAAAACAAAGTGAGAAGCTGGAAGAGGCTTGTGAATGGGAAAAAATCAAACCGCTCTCACCACTTCTAGATTCCCCGCTGATTCTAGGGATGATTTCATGTTATAACATTCATTCAAGGATGGTGAATGCTTTCATGGAAAAATCAAAGATTCTACTTTTGAGAACACAGAGGAATGACTTCTCATAGTTACAAAACATCAAATGGAGGCTCTAATAGGTGAGACTTTCCAACATGTTATGAAATGGTCATCGGAGGTAAATGTGCTCTCTATACAATATAAGTATGAAAATGTAATCTTGGCTTCTCCCCCTTTTCTCAAACCATGCAAATCCATCATGAGAGCATGACATGATCGGATGATTATCTTCGAGCTTCAGATGTATGAATTCAACCCACTTTTTCATGATGGTATGTACTTCTCCCAACCCATTGTCGAGTGTGTGTACATTATTTCCCTGTCTAAATAAATTTATCACCCCTATAACGTATTTTCCATTTTAGTTGTGTGCTTTTTTTCTTACTTTGCATGTTTCCCCTTTCTGTTGTGTGTGTTCTGGATTTTTCCATTTGTGTGTTTGTTGCTTGTGGTAGTGGTGAAGAATTGACTCTGCAACTCAATTTGATAAATCACTAGTCTGCTCACCCACGAGAGTTATGAGGTTCTCTATTTCCCCTTACATTCTAATGTCCTCGAGTAAGATCCAGTTGTTATCATCCATTTTTGTAAGCCCTAACATTCAAAACTTGAGTCATGACAACTAAGCCAAATGTGAAAACTTGCTCCAAAACCTCCCTAAACAACTCTCCTGGCCAATTTGTTTTTTGTGTCATGATCATCCCAAGTTTTTTAGGTCCTCATGATATATTTAATAAGCATGTACATGTGTTCAATTTGATGTGATAAGGTAAACTCTTCCAATCAACAAAGTCTAACTGAAGCCTAATTCTCTAGTAAGCCTAAAAAGGCTAATTCTGGACATTTTCAAGGCACATGTGCATCCTCCAAGAGGGTTTTAAAATATCATAAAAAAATGGAGTTAGTATTGAAGATCCTAGAATTTTTATGAAATGGTTTAGGAATATTTATGAAAGGTGTTGTGGTTTAGGGACAATCTGTGCAAAAACAGGTTTTTTTAGGTGTAAGGAATGAATGGCCAAAACATGAATCTAAACTTTTCCAGATGATTACAGGAGTTAGAAGGAAATAAAATGGTAATTGTGAATCTTAAATAATTATCTACATGGTGGAATCATCACATTTGTTTCAAGACCTAAGTCCTTCTTGAGGCAGTTCAATCTTTGCAGGCACACCCTCTTGTACTAAAGAAAAACGAGACATTATTTGGATTTTCAGTCAGAATTGGGTTCTGAAACATATTCCATTGTTCTTATAAAGTCTCTTGGATTCAAAATAATATAAAATTTCATCTCAAAATACCTCGACAAGCTCTGGGGATGGAGTTTTCAAGTTGTCTCTAGTGTAGAGTGTGTTTCCCATATTGAGCTAGATTTCCAACTGCCACATGTCATGATTTCACTAAAAGGGAATTTTTTGTCCATATTTTTTATTACCTAATAAAACAAAAGGGAAAAAAATGTTTCCCCTTGTAATTACCTTATCTGCTCCCTCATACGACACTCTCCAACTCCGCAGGGGGCTTATCTAGCTAACTACATCTCATGCACACTACACTAAAATATGACACTTGTCACCATATTGCTCAAATAACCCATATTTTCCCCTCTTTTCCATTTTTCCAAAGGTACATAGGGGATAAAAATGACACCCCCATGCAATCCCTTTCCAAGGTTCTCCATACGATCATTTTTCAGCCCCCTGGGAGCTTAACCAACTAAACCATCACCTGCACACTGCTCAGATCTTTGCCAAGTGTCACCATCTCTCATAAGTTCCATTTTTTTACTCTTGTCCCCTTTTCCAAGGGGAAAAAAGGGACATAAAATAGTTCCCATGAGAAAACTCATATTTTAACCTCGGTCTATTCCCTCCACACAATGTCAAAATTGCAGTTAATTGGGAAGACATGAAAACATAGTAAACTCACTTTTAACTTAACTAATTTGTAGTGTTCACCCATTCTCCATTGCTACAACTACAATAAATTCAAAAACATCGTAATATGACAAATATGATTCCTAACATATTCCAAGACAACCATGAATTCAAAATAGAGCTTTTCTCATAACTCTTCATCCATAAACCCGATTGCACTAAGATTTTAGCAAATTTCTCTAATCTCAGGCACCTTTGAAATGAGTGAAGATTCATACCAAGTGATTCCATAGTTATCCACATCTGAAAATATGAAACCCTACCTTTTAAAGTTGCCTTTTTATTTGCAAGAGTTCCAGCAGAAGAAATACAACAAAAATTAGAACACGTGATCACAATGCAAAGTTGAATCCAACAATGGTGTTTTCGTTGCAAAATGACACCAATATGACCAATTTATAAAAATAAAACATGCTCGGTATAATTAATTACTAAAAATATTAAGTACCTCAAAATAACAAGCTCTCATCACTCAGGACATCTAGAAAACGGTGCAAAACAATAAACAAGGTAAAACAAACAATTTTACCAAAATAGTAGTTTATGAAAAAACAACCTACTAAAAATAGAAAATTCCTTAAAATTGTAAATAAACATTAGTTGAGGTAGTGTAAGTGTGCTCGGATATTCAAAAAACAATTTTTTTACAAAAAATCATTTTTTTCCAAAATAACAGCTCTTGGTCCCTCTTGTGCAAAATAGAAAGTTTCAGTTTTCAGTGCAAAAAGTTGTTTTTGGCCCTGTTTTCACTCATCTCGCTACTTTTTGCCATCCCCACATGGTTATAAAGTTATCTCGCAGCTCAAGAAATAATAATTACTCTCTGCAAGGATCCTAAAACATCATTTTGAGCACATTTATGTCAAGGAACGTGACAAAGCATATTGAGGCGTAATAGGGGAAATTCAGTGACATTGTGAAGTCAGAAATGAACTTGAAAAGTGTCAAGAGCCCTATTGGAATCCAAGATTAATCAAAGGATGTCATCATGGTCATAAGTGAAGTGGGAAACTCATCAGGAAAGTTGGGAAGCATGATGTGTTGAATCCATTTTCCTGCTTTCGAAAAGCGGGTTGAAGTGAGCTAGTTAAGTTATCAAAGAATTCAGGCCATCATATGTGAAGAATCAAAGGATCATCCTTTCTCATCAAAAGCATCTAAGTATGAAGGTTTGCAAGCATCAAAATTCTGATTTCATTCAAGTACTTTGGAGCAATGAAGGGCAAATTGGGTAATCTTCATGTGGGGCACCTTGTATATAAGAATGAGAAACCATCGAGGATTCATTTGATGATAATTACTTAAAAAATTTATTAAACGCTTGATAAAACTCATGGTAGTGTGGTCAATCCTTAGAGGACGAAACATTGCAAGTGCAACCAAGAGCCATTAATCATAAACCTTCGATGAGGAAGATATCGAAAATAGGATGCACATTCGTTCCATATTCCAGAAAGATTCATAATAAGGTAAGGCTCATTGTAGATCCCACATAGCCTCTTGAGCCAAGCAAGAGTGATCCATCACAACCTCCTTCTCTGTAAGAGCATACAATCATGTCTTCCCTAATGACGGAGATTTCCCAAAATGAAAAAAATGTGATCCTACATCGAGCTCTCGGAAGTGCTCTCGTGTCTAACATCATGTCAACTCCTAAAGCGCCATTCCCATGGAATCAAAAATTACTTGAAAGTGAACCAAGAACAACACAAAAATATGTTATGCCTGACCTTGGAGCTATCAAAAAAATCTTAAAATCTAAGTGGAGGAAAAAGGTGCAAGTGGCTTCCCGTTTCTTCAGTGGAACTTCGATGACTAGTATATAGAGATTACATAGCCTAAGAATGTAAATTCCATTGAGGAAATGACTCCATCAAACTATGAATTGACCCGCATCTCATTAGGTCAAGCTTCACATGAGGGTGATTCTCATTTTTTCAAGGAATCCTATACCTACCTTCTTGCTCAAAATGAGTAATATAAATGAGCAATTGAGAAATTAGAAGAGCGTGTAAAAAATCTCAATACTTACATTCAACCTTTCTTAGAACCCAATTCAACACCTCCTCTTCTTGTGGAAGACATTCCTCTAATTAGTATCTTTGACCCTAAGGTGATTAAGAAAGCACAAAGCTATATGGTGTAAGGGAAGGCTAACGAGAGATGGATCGATAAGATCATCAAGAAAGGAAATGCATTGTCCTCATAGGTTCTCTCTCTACTCAAGTATATTCTTGCCACTTTGTCGGAAGTTAAGAAAGCAAGGGAGGAGATTGAAAAAGATAATAGCCACTTAGACGAGGTGTTCCCAGTTATTTCCAAGATGAGCTCCTTCAACTCCTACATCCTCGCGAGTAAAATTATGTTCACAGCTGCTGAGAATTTGTCTCTAGTTTGTGTCTGCGTCATGGATGCTAGATATAGAATGATAGAAGATGTCATCTCTGAAATTGAATATAGTGGACAAAATGATTTTGATATTTTGAATGAGGTCCACAACTATGTTTAGATACTTGGGTTCCCTTCACTCATTGACAATTCATTATCATAAGAGCTCATTAATTCCTTCTAGAAGATGATCAAGAAAGAGGCAGATGATCCTCTTTCCTTCAATGAAGATACCTTAAATTCCATTACCAAAATAAGAGGATCTATTTCTGACATTGCAAGAGATCATAGAGAATGTTCTAATTAGTGCAAGGATATCAATGATGTTTCAAAGACATGGATCAAAGTGTTGAGATACATTTGCATTTTATAAGAAGATAAGGTGGTGCCTACGGTAACTTGTTTCAGTAAAGAATTCAAAGGACAAGAGTTCATTCTGGGAACTCTCCCTCAAGGATCATGATCAACAAATTCTCTGTAAGTAAATATTATCATCATCAGATCAATCAAACCCTTTTCTTTATCTCCCCCCCCCTCTCTCTCCATATTCTAATTTTCAATTATGAATGTACTTTTTGTTATTTCATCCTATTCACTTAAGTGACCCTTAGCTAAAAATTATAAGAGTCATTTTTCCAATAATAAGAAAAAGACTCACTTCCTAGGAATATGAAAGGTCATAAGTGATAAAGATAGGTGAAAGGTCATGTGGGGGGTATATGAAAGGACAACATGTAATTCTATAAATTGGAATAGTTTCTCCATTTCAAAGGGTTGGAATTTTTTGATTGAATGTAAGTTTTTGAGATTACCACTTCTACATCAAGTAATAAAAATTATAATTCTTATATTGCTAGTCTTGTGTTCCTCTTCTCTCTCTTTCCAACTTTGCATATATGATAATCTTGTAAAAGCAAGAAATGTTTCTATGCCTTTGATAAATGACTCAACATAAGTATGTGTCTATGATTTGTTATGTCTTATCATGGTTTTCATTGTTGTGCTCTTCTAATTAGATGTGGACTTACTCTGGTTATTGTATGTGAATCCTACTAGTGCCTACTCACAATAGTAACCCTCTCTCTCCTTATTTCCCCAAATCCCCTTTTCCTCTATTCAATGCAAATTCCTCCCTTGTACCTTGTATAAACATTTGTCACAGGTTTAGTTGAATATTCTTGTGTGATCCTGGGCCTAATGGCCACCCATAGATTTAGGTTAGCTTACGTTCAATAACGGGAGCCTACCCATATACAAGAAGGAGGGGCTTAACCTTGCATTATTGGTGAAAACTCAATAATTTGTGACACAACAAATTATTTTACCAACACAGCTTCAAGACTTGCGATTCTACTTATTAATGCATGCATGGGATCATTTTGGAGAGGGTTTTTGATATTTGAAGAGGATGGGTTGGATTGATTATGGATATGGGGGTTTGATTATTGATATGCATGATATGGTAGGGTATGATTATGGAAAGGAGGAAGACCCCATGAGATGTTATGTGGTTGTTGGGAGACTGATGGTTGTGAAGAGGATTGAATATATTGATAAGGTATAGGGATAGATGTGTTGATTAGAGGTTGTGTTGGTTATGGTATGTATTAAGAGGATGTATAACTATATTGTGGGATGGCAGAAGTGGATTCATGTTGTGAGAATGGGTGAGTGGTAGCAATAACACTCGTATTGATGAGTGGTTATGATGTAGGCATAAATAGGACTAAGTTTTGGATGGCGGACGTGGGTTATTGGGACCAAACTGGTTGTGACATGATCAATGGACTAGTGGTAAGATGGATATTAGCTAAGATGGTCAGAGGAGGGAGAGTTGTAGAGCTTGTATGAATATATGTAGATGGTGAGATAGTGGTATGGAATTGTGTAATCTGTGGACTATATGAAGAAACTAATGGTTCAGGCTCTTGTTGACTAGTTGTGTTTTGTGATGAAACGGTGTTAAGGTCAAAATTAGTGATGGGAATTGATGAAGTAGGGAATGATGTTCTTGTATCACCAGAGGTGGGATGGGAATTGATTTGTTCTATAACTAGTTGATATTCAAGGTCGTAAAGTCTAGAATAATCGCAAGTGTCAACTTGAGTAAATGGGAAATGTGTTGGATAAAGAGTGGTGTAAATGATACAAATACCTTTAACAACAAGGTAACCACTGAGGGAAATGTGATTGGTGTCTAAGAGTTTTGTAAAGTCTGGGTCACCACTCTGGATTAACTAAGGAGAGTCGAGGCAAGGAGCCTCTGATATTTCAGATTGAGTGCCATGGGAATGTGGGGGTGCTAGATTTTTTACTAAGGATTGTTGTAACGGATCATACGTGTTTGAGATGTTTTACATATGAGACTGGGTTGATTCTAAGGATTTTTAAAGTGAATCTAGCATTTTTGAGATGTTTTGAAGGCGATATTATAGTCTAATTAGAACCATTAACTAATCAAACAATCAATAAAGAAAAATGAATGATGGTTATTTAAAACAAAAGAAAACAACACACGTAAAAAGAAAATTTAGATTATCTTGATTAGTTGAAAGGATGTGAAGAAGAAAAGATGGTTAATGAGGGTACTACGGAAAAGGCTAGCTAAGGATGGTTTCATATATGTTTAAATTTGAAGTCAATATACCTGAAGGTACGAGAGGTCTAGATTTGTGTTGGTGTTTGTACAAAGCGTGATATTGGGGCCTACCCCCTCACTTCATGCTCCCGTAACGATAAGGGTTTCAGGTGCTTAGCCTATATACTGCCCACCATATTGTTTATACTCAGCCAAAGCACTGAGTCATATTCCCTCTTGGTGATGAAATCCAAGTAGGTAGACCTAGAAGGAATTGTTTAGAAGCGAGTTTCATTTTACATGTGGTTTGGTTGTGTGTGTGGGAAGATTGTAAATGTAATCGTTTAACCCCTAATTAAACTATGTGAGCAAGTAAGATGAAGGTTTGTTTTAACACCCAAAAGGAAATTTTGATTTTTATGAAGACAGATCGAACAAACAATGCAATGCTTGAAATAAAATGAAAGAAAAGAAACGTACCTGTGTTCACTGTTCCTTTTTCAGTTTTCTTATTTTATGTGTTTTCTTGAAGGAATGATAATAAAACACTCCAAGCTACAAAGTTAGATGATTTGACAAGAAATAAAAAAGATATGAAATCTAATGAAAAAGGGACTTATGGTCCCACCGGGCATGGCATAATTTTTTAGGTGAATTTTAGTTTGTCAATTATATGATAAACACCAAAAACTTAGAAGACGATAGGGTTTAACGATACTTATGTTGACAATGCAATGTCAGGATGGGTGGATACAAAACGCATGAGAGACTCCTCCTATAGACGTAAAATCTATGCACTTGGGTACATTTCCAGGTCCTAAAGCACACGTGCACACACACACACACATATAATTCATAAGCAAGAAAAATAGTGGTTGACAACTCCTTTTGGCCTTTTGGTTACTTTATCTCTCACACTTTACTATCTTTGAGCTTGATTGAGCATCCTTTTGGCTTAACACATCTTCCACCTTTGTTAACACTTGACCGATTTATCTTTTTATGACCTCAGACACTAGCACTCGATTATGACAAAAATGCCCAGGTGCTCCTTTCCCTCGTGGGCGCTCATGTCCCTTTCTTTCTTCTTCTTACTCTTTTGGGTCATTTTCACCTCTTGGTCATCTTTTTTAATACTTTGGGCCGATCTTTTAGTTGTCAATCATGAAATTCAAACAAGGGAATCATATATATACTTAGTTACTTCTTTTAAATAAGGGTCCAAGCATTATAAGCATTATCTATTACCACCTAAGCTTACACAAAGGCACAAGAGCACTACAAAGTACATATCTAACACATTCATACAAGGGGAAAATGTTGCATTGGACTGCATACACTGCATAGAAGAGGAGTTCATTCTATTCCACCACACACATTTTGCATATTCGGGATAATCTAGATCCAACCCGCTATCATCATGTAACTTGCACAAGGGCAACCTAAGACACAAATACACACACACATAGATCTACATGGAGTCTGAGATGTAGTACAATGCTTAGTCGTAAGTTCACTCTTTTAGTGAGTATGAAGGTTATTCTGAATCCCCATTATGCATATTATTTATTAGATTTGATGTGGTTTGTGGGCATGTGCAATTAGAATTTTGTTTTGTAGGTTATAGGTGTGATCGGTGACCTAACAGTGAAACCGAAGCGACTAACAATGAAGACCTTCCGACCCAAAAAAGCCCAGATTCTAAGCAATTTGAGTAGACACATGTGAACAAAATAGTCACTAGTTCCTGGGGCGCTCCTGTCCTCCTGTGGGTGCTTATGTCCAACATAGTCTTGAGATCTTAAACCCTCATTTAGCCTTTGTGACACTGTTTACAACTAGATCCAACACTCAGACAGTCCCAGTCATTCCTAGGTTGCATGAAATCATCTAAGTCATCATCCCTCTCCCATTTGCCTAGGGTTATACATTGTTGAATGCTTATTACTTATGCATACTATACATAATTACCAAAATATCATTTGTTATAGTAGTTTCTCTAAAATAATATTTAATTCAAATCAAATTAAATCACCTCCTTCTAGCGAATGAGAGAACTTGCATGCAAAGGTAGCTTAATAAGGTAGATGTTAGATAAAGATTTGATGAGTTGTTTGGCAAAGGCCGATCCTAAGAACCAATGGGATTCCTCAAAGGGTTTCAACTTGTTTTTACAATCAAGTGATATGATACGAAAGTAATTGATAATACAAGGATGATTTAGAAATCCGAGGGATAAAAAGATCCTGTTCCGCATGGTAGGTGGCCCAGGCGAGGGCCACAACGAGCTCAAATTTCAAGAAGTAATCGAGCCAAACTTGTTCCGCAACATCTTATTCTTCATGTATGATTTTGAGTTTGTCTTCGATGTCTTCAATTTCAGGTGTTAAGGCAATGGCACAAATACCAAGTTTGTGTGTGATGTCAAACTATTCCCATACGAGAGGTTGTTGAACGATCATAAAATCATAAATACTGGTAGTGGGATCTGACTCACCTGTCACTATCATCTACAGAGAGACACATCTTGAAAATAAACGTATTAGACAAAAAACATAATGATAAAATGATTTTAGATACGATAAATATGATTAAAATGATAATAAGACAAGGATTGCTAGTGATTTTGTATGGTCACTGGCGATTTAGGTAAAATCGTTGACAATTACTATGAGAAAGTTGATCTTTTAATAGAAAGCAATTTTGATCAAAACTGAATGATTTATAACTTTACGTGGTATCTAATATGATGTATTGATAGAATGAAGGTAAAAACAACATAAAAAAACTCACCTTTATTGATAAATTTTATAAAATGATCTTGTGGGATTCTTACAAAATTTGTAGAGCTTCTGAGCACATAACAAGGGTGTTGGAGATACCAAGGTGTCTAAAATGATATCATCTCAGTCTTGAAAGAACAGAGATTTGTTGTGAATGTTTGAGGATCCCTCACTAGGAGGTTTGATGTTGTTTTTATAATCGCCGATGATTTTGTTAAGGTCGTTGGCGATCCGAAAAATGTGGGGAGAACCTGCTTGAAAGTGGTTTCAACCACTTTCAGAAGGGTTAAATTGGGTATGGGGTCAGATGAAGATGGTTGGGGAGGTTTTGGGGGAGTTAGGAGGTTAGGATGTTAGGGTTAAAATTGGGTTAGGGTAGGTTTTAAGTGGTTAAGGAGGTTTAGGGTGAGTAAATAAGATTTACGGGTAGGTAGAATGTGATTTTATAGGGGTGAAGTCATGGTTTAGGATAATAAGACAGGTTTTAGGGTTTTTGAATGAGGATGTAGAGGGTGTAACTAAGAAATAGGTGTCTACAATAACATCTCGACTTTTGGTTTGTGGGAGAGTCTCTTGAAGCAGTTTTAAAATATAAGTACCTTGGCCTCAATTTTCACAAAAAACTCAGTTGGGATACTTGTAGGATGGAGAGAATATAGTGAGGGCAAAGAGATCTTTATGTGCTCCAAAATAGGTGTAGGAATGCTGAGTCACGTGATTGAAAGATCACCATGGTCCTATTTGAGTTACTGGTCACACTGGTAGTGTTGTATGGTTGCGAGGTATGGGCTAGTGGATTGATAAGTTCAAAATGGAGAGAAATAAAAGGATAAAAAAACTCCTCATAAAAAACAATTTTAGAATCAAGGCTACATTTCCTTATGAAATCATCTTGGTCGAAACATGTATTTTCCCTCTAGAGGTAATCATTACGACCAGGTTCATAGGTTATTTGAAAAAAATCGAAAACATGAAAACCGACAAGTGGCCTAGGGATGCAAGAGATGAAGAGTTGCATAGACGAAATAATACGTGGATGAAGCAAAATTATAAATGGATTAGTAGATGAGATATAAGTTTAAATGAATGCCCAAACCTACCAAAGACATAAAAAGCTACGCGAACGAAAAGTTTAGAACAACGATGCGGAGAAAGAAAACTAGTAGGGAACGTCAACACTATATTATTACAGAGTTCAATCCGAATTATGAACATTGTGAAAAAGCATATATAGGGGTTGAAATAAAATGGAGGAAAAGATCCTTATTGCTGAAATAAGAACTAGCTCTCACAGGCTTAAATGTGAGACGAGGAGGTAAACATTGCCTAAAGAACAATGAGAAGAGAGGACTTGTGTGGTATGTAATACAAGGGCTGTTGAAACAAATGAATATTTCATTCTTGAATGTCTAATATACACGGATATCCACGCCAAATACGAGGAAACTTTAAGAGTCAGTTCCATGATAGAGCTATTTTAGGAAAATAATATTAAAAAATTAGGGGAGATGTTAACTCAAATCAACAAGAAGAGGAACAACCTTTTAAAAGATACAATTCAACTTGTAAAATTTTGAGTGGTTGGCCCAATAGATGATCCCATAGACCGTTTGGTCTCATGGACGTAATTAAAATTATCTCCCCGAGTCACAAAAACTCTTATAATATTAATTAATATTTTTTCTTTTTTCTTTTTAACATATTGAGAGAGGCGCGCGGGTATTGGAAATTTAGGTGGAAGTTGTAGTTATGTCTACCTGTTTATTATTACCGCCCGGTCGTCCTCTGGTGCGATTCAATTCAATTTGAGTGAGTGAGTGCGTGTTCTGTGGTTAGTATGGCGAGGAGGATTAGTGTTACATGGGCGCAGTTGACACGAATGTTACCATCCAAATTTCAATGGCAGTGGGAGTGGTGGAAGGAAGTTAACGACTCCACCAAATGGCAGGATGGCATTTTCTTCGCACTCTCTGCCGCTTATGCTCTTGTTGCCGTCGTCGCCCTTGTAAGCTTCTTCTTTTCTTTCTTTAGCATATTTGATTTCCATTCGACTGTCTTGTCGAACAATGTGCAATACACACTTTCAGCATAGAATAAGATGCATGTTGTTTCTACTCTCCTTGTTGGAATTGGGAAACCAAGGCAAGTCCTTTGGAAATACATGTGCAAATATTTGTAGCATATGATGACTTTGCTCTTAATGATGCTCAGGAGGGTATCATTTGCTAAGGCATTGGTTGCATCCCTTGCAATCTTCCTCTTTCTTTTCCTTGTCAAAGGCCTTGAACTTTATGCAGAATCCAGCCTTCAACTTCTGTCCCCGTCATACTTTTGTGACCTTTAGTTTTTTGGGTATTTGCGTAGGGGTTTCTCCTTTGGCACAGCCTTTTTTTAAATTAGGGTATTGCATTCCCTGCTTGTATTTTAGAGCTTAAATGTTAACTTCAACATGATTTGTTGGCTTTGTCATCTCTCATCTATTCTGTATTAAAGTTAATTTTGAGAGCTTTATCAGCTGTAGTACCCTAAATATAGACCAATCACAGTTGACAATTATCTCTGGCATTTATCTCAGTCCATCAATCATTGTACACTTTGTTGGCTAATTTTTGCATGTATCTCACTTAATTTAACATTTTTTGGTCACTATGTCACACTTGTTACTCATCATTGACCAGTAAAAAATCTACTTTTTGAATATAGAAGACATCTTTGGACATCTAGCCATCTTTTTCAGCTGATGATGGACAAATCCATTTAAACGGACTTGTCTTAAGACCGACGATTTTGTTCTCCATTGTCTTAACAATCACTTTTTCAAAGTCACAAATTAGCCTAGTCGGCCTAGTGTTAATAGAGAGGGAAAAACATTTTGTAACAGTCATCTATAAAAGCACAATCACTCCACCCATTCAAAGGTCCTCTAACCTCACATCTTCGGGACTGCCTATGAGATCACAACAAAGCACCAAATTGCTAAATCACTTTCTCAAGCACATCAACCAACCCTAAGTTTGCATATATCTTATACGGATGCCCTAGGTCATTTCTACAAGCTATATTCCACATGAAAGATCACTACCAAGTGTCAAAGGTCCTATTGGGGTCTTCATTGCCAAAGACATTGCTATTGAATATTTGCACACATTCACCAGGCTGGGGAACTACAAAGGTTTGATGCCTCTTTGGAGTATTATTATGTAGGCGTTGCGGGGGTAACTCAACTCAAATCAGACTAGCCCCTTTTTAGGTCTTCAAAGAAGAGCTGGGGTTTGGAAGAAGGAGAAACCCTAATTAGTTGCACAATCGGGATCGCAAAATTGCAAACACAGGAGACAAAGCTAAAGACATAGAAGATCATAGTGCCAAAATCAAGATCGAACAAAACCCTGCACAAAGACAAAATTTGTTTGGGTGACTTTGCCGTAGAAAGGCAACTTTGTCCTCTCTTCAATTTCAGATTCGACACTCTTCATAGTTTGTTTGCATGACTTCAGATAATTGATACTTCGTCTCAACTAGTAAATTGATGCATTCTCTTCTAATTGCAGCACTCTCTCTCTTTGTTTAGATTTCAAGAGCTTGTATGAGATCATATAATTGTAATACATGTTATTAGGATTTGTCATTTACTATTATTGTTGTATTTCTGGTTGTAATTGCTATTTACACATTGTAATTAATCTATATTAGTGTAAACCCTAATTTTCACATTTCACCAGCCAAATTCCCATGACTCAATTGCATTTTGTTTTTTGTGTTTGATACCATCTACTATTAGGTTGGAAACTGTTTTAATACCTTCAATGCATTTTGGATAGTGTTGTTAGGTGCATTCACATGCACCACTTATTTGACACTGGTCTAGATGTTTGCTTTAGAGGATTCTGTAGTAAGCCTTCGATTCTATCGTAGATCATATTTGATGCCCTCATATTTCCTTCGATTATCATCATGACAATCTTGACCTTCATAGATTCTCTTATGAATTCAACTACAATGTTGATATTTCCTCAACATCTAGATTGGTGCTTAAAGTCCATTGTTGTATCCTTTATTAGACGCTTAGAATTGGTCTTCATTGTTTTAGGATATATAGCCTTGGGTCAGATTTATAGGTACTTGTCTCTAAAACTGTTTTTTGATTGGGTAAATGTTTATATAATATCTAAAAAAACTGGACAATCAACTTGCTGACCAAAAAGTCATATAGTGCTAGACAAGGCTAAAATGGGCACCCTAAGTTCATCAGAATAACATTGATGGGCTTATATAAATTGCCCTCCAAAACCCATAGGTCTGTTACTGTACTCTAAAAAATAGAGTCTGCCTAAGGCTAAAACGAACTTTGAAAGATAAAGCTCATGACTAAAGCACGGTAGAAAATCCGCAGGACCAACCGAGATGAACACATTTATCTTATTGAAGTTGTCCCTGATTACACCTAATGTAGTCCAACACCAGCCTGATATTCTCCCGAATCAACTTCTCTTGCTACATTTGAGCTTCTGCCTGTTCTGCCACAGCCGAGCCTAGATGATGCTCCCTTCCTCCAAGCCATCATCAATTCTCTTTCCTATCTGATCCTGTAAGGCTGGCATAAATGTGATTTTCTACCTGATCTGTTGTGTTGCCATTAATCTTCTCCACAACATTTTCTTAGCATGTCTTCCACACTGCCTACCACCTCTTTTCCAACTCCTTGCCTGCTGCCTCAATTTCAACATTATATGTTGTTTTTATTAGATAAGGTAAGAACATGGATTATGGCTCTAAGGGGCCTTTCAACAAATGCATCATGAATAAGTACAAAAAGAACAAAACATAAACATGGCCCAAAAAAAAGGTTAAACAAGCTTAACCCAAACCACAACCCATTACAAGATATAAAAAAGAGCTTTCCACCAGGAAGAGAAAGAACATGCCCAAGCCGACAAAAATAGAGGGAGAAGCCCTCCCAAAAACAAAAAGTCCCCCAATAGTCCACCAAAAGCTTAGAAATACTTAGATTATTTTTCCTTCAAATGCTTGGACGAGCTAGTGTGGTGAATATCTTGATATTTCTATTTGACATCCTGGTCGGCTAGGGTATGCGTACCATTCTTTGTCCTCTCCTCCTTGTTAGAGGTAATGAGACATAAATTTTACCTATCATTATGGTGGCCCTGTTCCAACTTTTCCAACCTCCCATACATATCCCTAACCATATTATTTAACCCAGTAAGCTCATATCCAAAAGTGTTTTGAAAAATACAGATTATCTTGGAAGCCTCAATACAATTATTCACGCTATCCCCAAAATCGATCCCTGCCTCGTTAAGAGATTCGACATCTTTCTCCACCTGCTACTAATTTTTTCAAGACCAGACCCCAATCAGAGTCCAATTTTTTCCTTTGGAAGAATCCAGACCCATGCCAATCAAGGTAACCAACCTACTCTACAGTCCTTCCTTTCCCCAGAGTGAATCCTCATTTCATGCCAACCTAATGGTATCTGCAGCCACTCTATAGTCCTTCCCTTCCCTGTGATTGTCATTCCATCTTCTTCTTACGTAACCTACTCATGCGTTTATCCAAGGTGTAGTTGTGTTCTGAGTCCTCCAAGTTAGGATCCATATCCTTGGCCAAGATTGGCTTACCATTTTGGTAGAGAATTAGAGTGAGACCATGGTGCAGGGGGGTCTCCACCTTTCCCTGCTGGAAATCCTTAATAGAAGATAAAATGGCAGACTCATGACAACATTATGGTGAAACATATTGAGCATGGAAAAATGATGAGTATAAATTTTCCTATATTTTCCCTTGAGGGTATACCTCATCAAATTAAAACATATTGTATTCCAGATGCCCAGGATACAGTAACAGAACATACCATAGACCAAGAAGTAAACTTTTTCATTACCTTTGAAAAAGGTTTGGATTTCATGATTTCATCAGGTCCTGTCTTTAAAGATATTTAATCCGTTCATCTCCATCCCCAATACCAAATTAATTGAGAGTTTAGAGACCTTGATTTCCAAACCCTACACAACAACTTTTCTATTTTCCCTAGCATGAGAAAAATATAGGGTGAGAAAAGGATCCAACTCATTGGGCTTAGAAATGTAATTTCTAAAGCCCCCTATCTTGAAAATTCACCACAACGAAGGATTATCCTTTAAAGACCCAAAGGATGAAGGTTTTGTTTGGAGTTTATCACCTCATATGATGTCACAACTAGATTTAAAATGAGAAATAAAAGCCAAATAATCGGTAAAATCCATAATCATGAAATTAATAGCAATCTTAGATAATTTGTCACACATTCCATTAGTCTTTCCTTTCATGTTGCCATTGACGATAAGGATCAAAACCAAGTGAGGGAAAAAGTAAACCTTAAGTCAATACTTTTCATCACTTATAAGTGTATTAATTTTATTTGGAAGCTCAACCCCCTCCAACCATACTTTGAAATCATTAACTCTCACTCCCAAATTAGCGAAGGTATCCACACATTTATTTCCTCCTCTAGGGGTGTGGAGAAGGAAAACATTATCAAAAAATTTAAGCAATTCCCTAATACCATGAATGATATTGTTGAGATCCTAATTACGGTTCCTTTCTCTTTTCATACTGTTTATGATAATAAGGGAGTCCCCCTTAATATGGACCCTCTTGAAACCTTTCTCCTTAGATAAATTAATACCCCATAAGGAAGCCATGGCCTCAACAAAATTATTAGACTCAACACATAAGGGACCAACATAAGAAAAAATATAATTCCATTCATGATCCCAAAGACTTCCCCATCCCCTGCTAAACCTAGGCCACCTTTCGAGGCCCCATAAAAATTTAGCTTCACCCAATTGACCTTCAACTTGAACCATTTTATGAAGGTTTGATGGAGCTTACTGAGAATCAGTGGACTAGAAGAGAAATATTTGAGGACTAGAACTTCATCTTTAGGGAAAGGGGCTTTGATTTTTCCTTTAAAAAGTCTCAAAATTTCCTTAAGCAAAGAAATAAGGAGAGAACCCACCTTTTTGGCTGAAGCATAATGGTCCCTAAAAATCCTCCCATTTATCTCCTTCCATAAGCACCAAAGAAAATAGAGGATGGCCATATCCCAAGTAGCCACTAACATAAGAAATTTGACGGGGAAAACCCATTGGGATCAGACCCCATCCATTGAATAAGGAAATATCCACTGGAGATTGAAAATCCCAAACAAGGCAGAAATAACAACCAAAGAGAAAGAACAATGAATGAATAAATGATTAGCATTTTCCTCATGTTGACCACATAGAACACATTTTTTGGGAATGACCATACCTCTTTTCCTCAAATTTTGAAGAGTGAGGATCTTGTTTTGAGAATATAACCAATAAAAAATGTTGACCTTGGGAAGCACATCCTTGATCCAAAGTTTTTTCCAAAAAAATTTTGCTCCAGGGATTTGAAGTTTAAAATATAAGCAAGCTTGATAGAGAACTCCCCAAGTCCTCCTCTCTCTAGACCACCAAATCATCTTGTTTGAACCAAGGAATATGGGAATTTTGAAGTTTGACATTGATTTTATTAAAAGGTTGGATAAATCCTTCAAAACTAGGGGAGGAAGGATATAAATCCACTTTCTACCCTCATCATCCACTTCTCAATAGTTCTGGATTAGTCTTTGACCATCCACCACATAAAAAAGAAACATATATTTCCATGGTTCTTCAAAAATCAAAGGTTTATCCTCCAACCAAAAATCTTCCCAGAACTTGATTCTAGAGCCTTTCCCAATATTCCACTTAATGCCTTAGGATAAAATGGCCTTAGAAGAGACAACATAATTCTAGAAAGCTGACCCCGAGGGTAGATCATTATCCAAAAAAAAGGTATCTATTCTGTCAACATTCCACATGTATTTCTTTTTTAAGATGTCAACCCAAAGACCTTTTTCCTTAGTAATCCTCCACCCAACTTTAACCAGTAGGGATTCATTCATTAATATAATATATTTCAGCACAAGCCCTCCATAATATTTAGGTTTAGTGAGTTTACTCCAGGCCACCAAAGGATATTTAAAATGATACTCAACACCAGACTAGAGGAATCTCTTCTGAACTATTTCAAGGGTCACAATAATTTCAGCAGGAAGCTTATAAAGGGACATGAAATATATGGGAATACATTGTATAAAATTTTAGAGAAGTTGAACTTTACCATCTTGTGGCAAGAAAGAACCTTTCCAAGAAGAGAGTTTCCTATTAACCTGATCGATGAGAGGATTCCAAATTGAGTTATCCATTTTTTTATGAATAATGGGCATACCTAATAAGTATTTGGGAAATATTTTATTTTGCAACCCAAAATTCTTTCCATTCTATTCTGACATTACTCTTAGACATTGATGAAGAAAACAACACTCTTGTTAAAGTTTTCATGATGACCAAAGAGCATCTCATAATATTTTAAAAACTCCTTATAATTTCTTGCTTCCTAGATTGAATCCTTTCCTATCAGAAAATTGTCATCCACAAACCATCTTAGACAAACATTCTGTAATCCATTTGAAATTTTGAGCCCTTGGAGAATATTTTGATTAAGTTCCTCATTACATAATCTATTGAGAGTTTCAACCATGACAATGTAAAGGAAGGTAGAAATGGGATCTCATTATCTAATTCCTCTACCAACTTGGACAAAAACTTCGAGGGTACCATTGACAATAAATGAGAAATTGGTAGAAGTGATAAATACTATCACCATTTAAACAAAATGTTCATTAAATCCAAGTTTAATCAAAATAGACCTAAGAAAGAACCAAAATACCCTATCATAGGATTTGTACATATCCAATTTGAACAACATATCTGACCTTCCTGAATTCTCTACTGAATGAAAGGTATCCTGGATGACAATGAAACTATCTAAGATCTATCTTCTTGGAACCAAGGATCCTTGGTTGGGAGAAATGAAATTTGAAAGCACATTCATGATTCTGAAAAATAAGATTTTTGTAATCAGTTTGTAAATGGTATTGCACAAGTTGATCGACCTAAAATATTTAAGGTCACTGGCCCCGGTCATTTTAGGAATAAGAACAAAAAAAGTGTTATTGATTTGTTTAATAAGGTTTCCAGACCGAAAGAAATATTGAACAAATTCCACCACATCCTATTTGATAATCTCCCAGAAATGTTGAAAGAAAAAGGATGGAAAACCATCAGTCCATGAGGATTTATCTGCTTCCATGTCAAAACATGGCCAAATGAATTTCCTCCTCCCCAGGGATAATAAAAATATATTTGTTATCATGGTCCAAAATCACTCTTTGGAAGAGAGCCAAGGCTTTATCCATGATATTTTCATCAGGTTTCAATGCTTCGAAAAAGAATCCTTAAAATAGATGATCATCATATCCTTGATCTCCTTTTCTAGGGAGGTTTACTCCCTATTCTACTTTTTTATTTCTTGGATCCTTAGAAGGTTATCTTTAGTGGTAGCCGTAAGATAAAAACATTTCATGTTCCTATCTCCCTCTTTGAACCACATAATCCGAGACTTCTGTCTCAAATAGATTTATTCTTTATCAAGTAGATCATGATACTGAACCAAAAAAATTTGTTCCTGTTCCTTGAGGACATGATTTAGGCCATCCAGTTCCATTAGTTCCTCAATAGTTTGCAAGTCTTCTGTAATCTTAATTTTCTAGAGAAAAATGTTTCCAAAAGTTTCCTTATTCCAGACCTTAATATTGGCTTTGACATGCTTTAGTTTATAAGTTTATTTAAACATGGGCACTCCATGAACCACTACTCCCCACCACTCCCGGTCTATATTAAATATATCATCATGTTTCAACCACATCTTCTCAAATATGAATGGATTACATTTTTTAGGTAAACCCAATCCCAACTTCAAAAGGATGGGGTTATGATCTGATCCAATCCTGAGAAGAGAAGAGAGAGAATAGAATTGATTAAGCATACTTTGAGGGTTAATCACAAAGTGATTGAGTTTTATTTGGATAAGTTCTCCACAAGTTATTATGTTTGACTAGGTAAATTTGGAACCTCCTAACTCCATATCAAAGAAGCCATTCCACATCAAGAAGTTAGTTAAATCCTCCATCCCATCCGAGTAAGAAATACACCCACCCTTTTTATTAGCAGGGGATAAAGGAGTATTAAAATCTCCCCCAATGATCCAGCAATTTCATTACAAGTGGTATCAGAGCTTGATCTCGGCCAAAACTGCGTCAAAACCCTAATTGTGAAGGTTTGGCTATATTTCAGAAATGGTAGCGAGTGATATCCCATAGCTTTTGAGAGCCGACAACTAAAATGAAAGAATTTGTTGAAGCCCACCTATGAGAAGGAAACGATGGCAATCTTACATGCAGTCAAACAATGGAGACCATACTTGATGGGTAGACACTTCAAGGTAAAAACTGATCATGATAGTTTGAAATACTTCTTGGAGCAATGACTATCTTCAAAAGAGCAACAAAAATGGGTCACAAAGATGTTGGGTTATGACCTTGAGATTATTTATAAGAAAGGGAAGGAAATGTGGTCTCTGATGCACTATCTAGGAGGGATGAGTCCACAAAAGCATTGTTATGTGCCATCTCTATACTAAAGGAAGAGTGGGTAAATCAAGCACAAGAAGAATGACAACAAGATGTAGAGATCCAGACTCTCATTCAAAATCTCCAGAAAGATCCAACCATATCCGAAAAATTTATGTGGAAGGGTGATACATTGTGGTACAAGGACAAATTGTATTTGTGCAAGAACTCTACAATTAAACACCATGTTCTTTCAGAGCTTCATTCTTCTCCACTAGGTGGTCATTCAGGGTTCTTGAAAACATATCATAGAGTTAAACAAGATTCCTTTTGGGATGGGTTGAAAGGAGATGTTAAAAAATTTGTGGTAGAATGTTTGGTGTGCCATTGTAATAAGGGGGAGACCATTAAGACACCATGTCTCCTACAACCCCTTTCTATTCCTAGCGAGAGATGGGAAGAGGTATCTATGGATTTCATCACAGGATTGCTTAACTCAAAAGGGAAAAGCGTCATCATGGTCATAGTGGATAGACTTACCAAGTATGCTCATTTTTGTGCCCCGTCTCATCCCTTCACAACTAGTACAGTTGCCATCTCTTTTATGGACATAGTTCAAAAGTTCCACGGCAGGCCCAAAATTATAGTAAGTGATTGCGATCCAATATTTACGAGCAATTTTTGGACTGAATTGTTCTCTTGTTTGGGCACCCAATTGGCCCATAGTTCATCCTATCACCCCAGTCAAATGGTCAAACTGAGGTGGTAAATAAATGTTTGGAGGAGTATCTTCGATGTTTTACTTCGGATAAACAAGAACGTTGGGTGCAATGGTTGCCACTTGCAGAATGGTAGTATAATACTTCATTTCATATTTCATCCAAAATGTCTCCATTTCTGGCACTATATGGGTACCATCCTACATCAGTCATCTCTAGCTTGAAGGTCAAACCTAAGGTGAGAGCAATCAAAGATCACATTCAACACCAACACGAGGTACTCTCTAGCCTTAGAGAGAATTTGACAATGGCAAAAAACCGCATGAAGCAACAGCCTGATCAACACCGTAGTGAGCACCACTTTGAAGTGGGAGACTTTGTTTTTGTAAGGTTGCAACCATATAAGCAGTTGTCCTTAAAACAACAGAAAAAGGATAATAAAAGCTTGCACCTAAATACTATGGTCCTTACCAAGTGTTACATAAAATTGGTAGTGTGGCATATAAGCTGGAGCTCCCTCACAGAAGTAAAATACATCCATACTTCCATGTTTCCTGCTTGAAGAAAGTCATTGGGCAGCACATTTCAACCTAGTCAGTCCTTCTTGGATTGGATAAGGAGGGCAGGGTTATATTGGAACCTGAAGGGATCCTTCAAACATGCACCAAATGACTGAGGACCGGAGTCATTACCGAGTATCTGATCAAGTGTAAGAATATGAATAGTGAAGATGCAAAATGGGACGATGAAGTATTTTTAGATCAACATCCAGGGCTGACCAACATTGGGGACAATGTTGCTTCGAAGGGGAGGGGCATGCTACGCCCTTCGTCCTATAGGTTATATTGGATATGTAGTGCTGACTTATGGCTTACATAATTTCTTTTCCGGTCATATGTCATTCATTTATGCTTTCATATGTTTAGTAGGTCAGCCTTGGTGTTGGCCATAGCATAGGAAGGGTATATATAGGTGGCAGTAAGGAGCAATTAATCATGATATTGAGCACTTGAGTCTTATTGTTTGGTTTGGAGGTTGCCCCTTCGAAGTGGCTAAGCTATTCTATTTGCATACTGTGATCATTTATCTACAAATTGGTGTTCTATGGTGTTCTATTGCTGCTGATATTCAGATTTATCCAAGTAATTTCATTATCTTGCCAGTGTATAGCCCTTTGAGAAAGATCTTTTGCCATTGCAGAGAAAAAATGGTACGATTGCCTGAAATTCTTTCTATCCCTATTACCATAAGAACAAAGGGCAACTTTGAGATGGATGAATAGAATTGCAACTGCCATGAAATGTAATTTTTCTGTGTGTGGCAACCAGAAATCCACGTCCTTTCTGTATGTGACATGGAAAATAAATCTTTGATTTTCCCCGTCCATGGCCAATGAAGGCCTCTGAATGTTCTTGCATACAATCACAACGAATTAATCTGGAGGGTGATATTGGGTGGTTTAGGTGGCAATTAGAAGAGTTATGATTTGATTAAAGCGACGAGAGCATTAAGAGCTACTTGTCTCATCTCATCACCCTCTACCTTACAATTTTAATGGTCATGTAACAATTTGAAAAGGCACCTAAATGAGGGATCTGACGAAGCTGTTAAGGTCCTCCAAGGTGAAAGCAGCCAGGCTCTAATTTGGCATGTGAGTCCACCAAGGGCTGTCTGATTAAGTAGTGAACAGGTCAATCTTAGCCCTGTTACGGGTCTCGGAAAATAACCTACAATTGCGTCCACGGAGATGTGAACTACAATTTCTATCTCCTTGCCCCTTGTGGTGTTTTGAATCCATCCTATTGTTATGCCACCCCTCCCGATGAGTTTGATGTTGGTTGTACATGTCTTCCTTCTTCAATTGTAACTGTAGGTTATCATTTTGTCAGTTAGTATTCCTAGTACAACTCGGATCCATGATCTTCCTATTTTATACATAGCTCTTATTGGGGTAAGGGGACTGACGGTGAAGTTCTCTTGTCCTTTCCTCTTCCCATCTTTTTATTTATATTTTCTTTTGATGCTGAGAGATTGAAGATCTGCTTTACCCATATCCCTCTGTGCTTCAAAGGAGCAGTATTCCTCTTGTGAGCTATTAATGTCTTTAAACAAGGATGTAGGTGTTTGATGACTGTATTCATACTGGAAGCGTATGGTAATCTGATCTGTCCTTACCACCCTTCTTCCCTGTTTGTCCCTCAAACTTTGACTTATAGTCCCCTAATTGACTAGGTTTCCACTTGTAATAGTTTAACAGCACTGTGAAATCTAGAAAGCTTAAAAAGGATAGGACAGTTACTGGTTGTGAGGTCTTCATGCAAGAATTGTCTCTAAGAAATTTCTGCACACGGGAAAAAACTGATCTATGATAAGAAATTAAATTATCTTGAAAACAAATCTTAAAAACTTAATATTGTAAAATTCTAAAATGAAGCATCAGTTGAATTGACTCCAGCAATTTGTAAATATTCCTATTAGCCATTGACCCATGCTCATCAGAGTCCCAAGACTCAAAAAACAACTCTTATTTACTATTAGCTCTCAAGATTTAAGCTTAAATGTTCAACTTCAAACATTCAATATCCCATTATTTACTTATTTGATATTTCTTTGTGTACAGGTGTGTGTTAGCTGTAATTGATTAATTTTGAGTGTATTTTAAGTTGCTTTAATATAGAATGCATTTTAATAGTCCCCCCCACCCTACAATTCTCTATTTTTAAAATTTGCTGAGTCTTGGCTGAGTTTTGTTGCCAAGTCCAAGTTCGAGTCAAAAATTGGCTTGCAGTTTTTTCCGAGTCCAAGTCTCGTCACTATGGTCTATAGCAATCTGTCATATCATCTTCCTCTTCCTTGGTAATGCTCAGTTACAAAAGCACTGATGGTAAGAGCAATCAACCATGAAAATAACTGTAATATGGCAATAATGCTCAACTACTACAACAATGATGGTAATATCAATCAACCTGATGTTCAACATTACTATTTCACACAACAGTGGTAGCTCCTCTTCTTCTTGCATCTGTATACGATAGATTTCTTAGTCGTGATAAGTGTGTTATAATTATAATCACATCTCTTTTATATGTCTATTGCTGTGAGAGAGAGAATATAGGGATGCCTTGTTAATAGAGCCTTTTCCTTTGGTGCAAGTACCTACAGAGGCTAATGAAAACCAATATAGGCACTGCTGGGGTCAGAGTACTCGGCCATTAATGGAACCTCAAAAATGCAGAAATGAAAAAGAATACATACATGTGTACTCAAACAATAGGAATGGAAGCACCCAATGATGGAGATTTTATTAACTTATTCAATTAATGGATACAAGAGGAAAGAATTCTGCTCTCTGGCTTCTTTCAAGCTCTGTCTTAGCCTTTCTGCTGTTGCTCTGCTCTGTCTGTTGCTAGGAGTCTCCTTTTCCCCAACCACGAGAGGCAAAACTCGAGGCTTGAAGGCTCCTTTGAAGACTCTCCAACTTTTCCATCTGAGAACCCAAGTGTAACTGACCAATAAAACTCAAAGCATAACTCCCAAGAACATGATTGTTGGCCCTCTACTGTCTTTTATCGTCCTTTGTCTTATGTGAATGGAAATACATGACTGTTTTTTTGGGCTATCATGATTGCTTGTGGAACAGGGATGTTACTGCATTAGACTCCCTTGGTAATTATGATTATGAGCAATGGTCGTAAAGTTGGGTTTGGAATTGAAGTTTGAGATGGCCACCCAATTTGACCTATAACTCAAATTCAGACACCCAAGTTGCCTCCTCTCTTCCTCTGTTTTTCCACTTCATCAAGTACTCCTCGTATCATATTCTTGTCGTTCTTGGACAGTACCGTACCTTAAGAATTTCTTCCCACTCATTTTCGAGAATCTGCTGTCTCCAATCAGCAACCTGTTCTTCTTCATGTTTTTTAGCTGTACCCTTATGGTACTCATAGACATCAGCCACATTGAAAATAGGCAAGATATGTGAACTACCTGGCAATTCAACTTTGTAGGCATTGTCTGAAAATTTCTGCAAAATCATACATGGTCCACTCTTCTTTACTTCAATTTATTGTAGGCGCGTATAGGAAATCTTCCTTCCAAAAGGGCACCATGACCTTATCTCCAACAACGAATGATTTCAATCTACGCTTCTCAGCAGCCTTTGCCCTATATTTGAAATTATTTTGCTGCAATCTTTACCTGACCTGTTCCTGCAGCTCCTTTGTAAAATCAGCGAATCTCTCCTCATCTGCACCCTTCTTTTTTGCTTTCAACAGTCCCAACAAATCTCTCACTCCCTTGGGCAACTTTCTATGCATTGCTTAGAATGATGGCTTCCCCGTTGTCCTATTAATTGAGTTATTGAATGCAATTTCAGCATGTGCTAAAACAATATCCCACTGTGAGGCCTCTTTCCAACCAAACATCTCAACAAGAACTTCTATTTACCATTTCCATTTGACAATCTGTTTGAGGATGACAGGCTGACTGTAAGAACCCCTTTGGAGAACACCCGGAATTGTAATTTTTTTATTTTGTGTAATAATTGTCCTTCCAAAGATTTCTTAACTTTTAAAAACTTGACGATGCCTAATGATGACTACTACGACTAATAAGAAGTGCAAGTAATTTTGCAAACTCTAATGTTGATCAAAATGATTCATCAACTACACATTCACATGATTGTTTTCATTGTACTGCCAAGTACAAAATCAGAAATCAGTGGCCCATTTCTTCTAGATTCCACCTGTGAAATTTCAATCACATATTATCATATCAACATCGGTTTACACATTTAGTACTAAAATCTAAGTATGTGTTTAACTAAAGGGATTGAATAAATTGCTTTTCATTATTACTTCCTATAGTAAAGGTACATTTGTCCTCTATTGACGATACCTTTATATTGCAGGTTTGCATTTATTTTTAGAGGTCAGAGTAGTCCTCCACAGCAAGTGGTTAATATAATACTTGAATTCGTGTTGTTCTTTAATCTACAAGTATAAATGCAACAATGTCTAAGTACGCTCTAAGTAAGACAGCAGATTTCATATTCTGTTAGTACACAAATCCAGAATCAATCCCGTAGTTCTAACTAAATTGCCGCTTATGCTATTTACACACAATTAGTAATACATGATTTTGTTCTTCCAAGTAACCGTGCAATATTCAATAAGTTTAGTCATCTATATATATCATTTATAAACGAACAAGTCTTTATAAGGAAATCCACCAGAGCTCCAAAGATCCTCATTGTTGTTGAAGGGCTGTATAGAAAAAAGAGGAGGGAGAGCATCATTGGAGGGCTTTACGTCCAACCACTCATCCATTGAGAGTGGTCCGACCTTTCCACTGAGGTTACTAGATGCAGAAAATTGATAAAACAAGAGAGAATCCATGTGGATAGAACAAGTCAGCATACAGCTCCCAACTGCAATGCAATATAAAATGATATAATATTCCTATGTATTTTGAAATATATGCATATGGTCATATGACTTAGGGAAACCATAGGTGGCCCCTAATACATTCCAATTCTAGTTATCCAATCCCTTATATACTCCTAATCCCACCAATAAATTTTGCATGCATAGAACGATGTCACTTTTGAGCTCCTACAAGTCCAATTAAGATCCAAACACTAATTCTGATAGAATGGTTCTACATGTATCATACGTTAAACTGCATCGCCAACCAAGGCGTAACCAAGGGTCAAGGGTAAAGTCCAACCCAAGTTTTTACGACAAGGTGTAAAACTTCAATGAATTTTGACACCTAAAAGTATTGGACTTATAGGAAAGAGTTTAGCTTTTATAAGTGAAGCTTCATTCTCCAAAAGTGTTCATCCGCTGAACATTAGTTTGGTATTTGTTAGCTAGGGTTTCCTAGGTTGCAATCATCATACAAATGTGCGATTATATAGGAATGTCTTCCAATACATGTTCATACTAATAAGTGATTAACTTCCACAGTTAATCCATGATTGATCTTAAAGATCGAACTCCAGAGTTTGTGGGGTGTTATGCTATGATTTCCATTTAAAGGCAAGATCTCATTTTGCTGTAGGTACCAAGATTATCAAAGAATCAAGAAAAGGTAAATTTCTCCCGAATCTAAATCCAATTTCCCAATGTGTAATTTATGAGGAATAAATAATCCCATATCGTTGTCTCCCCACAAGTATCCAAGTCCCTTTTAAGGTTCAACATTTGAAATAATATTCAATTTTGAGGGGACTCATCAATCAAAAGCATGACTTACTAATTGGATATTGTTTCAATATTCCTTATGCGAGTTTAACTCCCTACAAGGGTTCAAAATTATACTACGTCTTACTATAATCCTCGACCGGGTTACTGATTGCTACATAATATCAACTTGGTTGAAGCTGGATAACTAGCTAATATATTGAAATAATATTCAATTCCGAGGGGACTCATCAATCAAAAGCACGGTTTACTAATTGGATATTGTTTCAAGATTCCTTATGCGAGTTTAACACCCTACAAGGGTTCACAATTATACTACGTCTTACTATGATCCTCGACTGGGTTGCTGATTACCACATAATATCAACTTGGTTGAAGTTGGATAACTAACAAATATATTGATGATCACTATAGTTCACATCCCAATGTTTAACTACACATCTCTCATTCTACCACCCAAACCTATCTAAAACTCCACAACAGATGATCTCCAACCTACAACAAGGTCGTCAAGAGACTCAAAACACCTCAATTTATGTGTAGTGTGATGGTAATAACAAATTGAGTATGTGTCCCATATCATCCATGTGATTTTCCATTACAAGGTACTGCAAGAAACCATTGTTACGTACAATAAATCTAACCGTTTTCAAATGAGTCTTACGATGCCCCAAGCATTACGATGTGCATACTTGGGTATACTTGAAACAATTATGCATGTTGACACCCCAAGGGAAATTTAAATGATTTTTTTTGATTTGGTTAACTCCTTGAGTGGGGTCCTTGACAAGCAAACTATGGTGACACGACGCCTCACATAAAAGGTTCTCTAGCATACTTATGTACTCAAGTCACTATAGGGCTATGCTAGGTAGGTTCCCTTGCCTTTTGATCATTATCATATAAATACGACGAAAATTACGTCTTTAATTTAATGACTAATCAAGAGGGTTGATTGGGATTTCCTATGCAGAGTCCTGGCCCAATTCAGATTTTCTACGGAATGGATTCAATGGTTAAATGCCTGTATCTCTTCTCTTTCCTTTGTTGTTTTACTTAATGGCTCTCCTTCAAATTTTTTTGGAGCCTCCAGAGGTATTCGGCAAGGAGACCCTTTATCAACCTTCTTATTCATTATATTGGCAAAATGCATGGGGAGATTTGCAAAGAAAGCTTGTCAGGAAAGGAAAATTCATGGCATTCAATTGGCTAAAAACATTCTTCCTATTTCCCATCTCCAGTTTGTTGATGATATTACGTTGTTTGGAAAAGCTACTTCTACGGAAGCAAAACAACTCCATAAAGTGCTTCATACCTTTTCACAAGCCACTGGTCAGCTGATCAATAAAGGAAAAGCCAACATTTTCTTTTGTCATCGTCCCAGACAACAAGAGGAGCAAATTCTAAATATTTTTCATTTCAAGAAGGGAGTGCTTTCTTTACAATACTTGGGTGTTCCTTTAGCGTCTTTGAAGTTAAAAGACTAGCACTGGTTAATCCACAAGTATGAATTACAACTACAAAAATGGACTAACAAATGGCTATCTTCAGGAGGAAGGATGACACTGATCAAATCGGATCTTCAAGCTATGCCCATATATGTTGCCTCTGTGGTATATATTCCTAGAAATGCTTTGAAACAAGTGGACTCTATCTGCCAAAAATTCTTATGGAGTGGAGTCCAGGATAAGAGAAAATGGTCATTAGTTAAATGGAAAACTCTTTGCCGGCCAAAAAAAGGTGGTTTGGGATTTAGATCTTCGCCTAGCCAGATGCAAGCCTTAGCTGCAAAATTGTATTGGAGGCTACTTGTCTTTCCTAATGACCTTTGGGATTCAACCTTTAGAGCCAAGTATGTTGGTAATGATCCCCCAGAAGAAATTATTCAGTCAACCCTTCCTACTAAAGGCTCTCCTATCTTAAAGGTTATTAAAATAGGAGAAGACATTATTAAAAAACAACTTTTCTGGATTGTCAATAATGGGCAGTTAGCCAATTTTTGGTCTGATTCATGGGATAGACAGCCCCCTCTTATCTTCCAATATCCTCAGCTCAACCCTATAATGAAGCAAATGCAAGATATTGGGTGGAGAAAGGTAGTCCACTAGGGGAGACCGTCAACCCACCTATGGGAAAGTGAAAAAGAATGGATCCCTATTTCTGAATGGCCGCTTGTAATACAACATGAAGATCAGATTTTGCTGTAAAATGTATTGAATACTCTCCCTCTTTCCTCATCCCCACTCCCTGAAAAATTGGGATGGGGACAAGATCCTTGTGGCTATTATATTGTATCTACAGGGTATGCTTCTTTGGTGATAGACAATCCTCATCCTCTTCAGTTTCCCTTTAAGAACTTATGACTCTTGGGTATGTGGCCTAAAGTTAGTTTTTTTGTCTGGCTTCTTATTCATAGAAGGGCCTTAACAAGAGATCAACTTATCAAGAAAGGATTTTATGGCCGTTTCAGATGTGCTATGTGCTTATAGGATGAGGAATCCTATACTCATCTTTTTGTCCTTTGCCCTTGGGTTAGTCATATTTGGCGACAATTTGTGACCCTCTTCAATTTGAGATGGGATAATTTTGACTCCCTTGAACAGGTTGTCAAAGAGTGGCAGACGCTGCTTCCTACAGGACAAAAGCTTCTTCCTATACTGTGGAATGGGATTTCTCTTCTTCTTTGGAACATTTGGAAAGAAAGAAACAATCAAATATTTCAGCATAGTAGCAAAGATGGTTCTTATGTTTGGGAAAAAACAAAAATCAATATAGCTGAAACTCTCAAACATAAGACACTTTTACCCAACACCCTTTCTATGGAATGGAAACGTATATGTAATCAACTATCTCTTGAGCCAAGTGAAGCCACTTTACCCCGTTTTCATATTAACAAGGAAAGAATGAGAGATAGTCAAGTTAAGGCCTCTCCTTTGGGTTATGGACAATTGAACACTGATGGTGCTTCCAGAGGCAATCTAGGTAGGGCTGTTATGGGAGGCATTGGTAGAAACCAAGAGGGTGACGTGCAATTCTTTTTTGTTGAAAATCTGGGTGTCACTACCAATAATATCACGGATATGAAAGTGGTCTATAGAGGTATGCAAGAGGTTGTAAAGAGTGGCTGGCAGAAAATTCAATTTCATTCAGACTCTCAAACTGCTATAAAGGTATTATCTGATAGAAGAGCCAATTCTCCTCCAAATTGGCGAATCGCTAAAGAGGTTTGGAGATAAAAAAATTGAAGGAAAATTTTCAAGAAGTGCAATTCGTACACATTCCTCATGATAGAAATAAAATTGTAGACGGTTTGGCTAAATGGGCTCTTGATAATAAGGATCTCGTGTGCTATGGCTTGCCTCCTACATGGTGGTCCAACCAGCTACAAGAAGACATTAGATATATTCTCAATCTTGATTCTTTACTATGATGATTGCCACTACTTTACTTTTGTATAATGCTATTGCTTGGACTAATAGTTTTCAGGCTTGGCGTAGCCAAATATGTAAATTTGATTACCATTTAATATAAAATTTTGTTGTTTTTAAAAAAATAAAAAAATCAAGAGGTTGTTCGAAAAATTAGCGTTCACATATTAGTCTATTAGTATATTAGAGTTTGGTGTGACGAGTTGTGATAACAACTCATAGATATTATTTGTTGTAATAGTTAGTGCGTTAATAATATATGAGGTGTGAGAGAGATTCTAGGGTACATTACATATTCTATAGTTCAAATGTGATAATGTGTGAGTAGATAAGTGAGTTATAATGGCTCACGATATTATTAGATATGAGTGGTTGAAGGAGATAACTGTGACTCCTAACTTATAGGAGATCAATACACTATATATGTAATCTTCTCTCTTTGTGAATTATATCTCAAGTTAATTTTGTGTCACACTAAGTATTATTGAGTATATTGTGAGTTCATCTATGTATTAAAAGCTCTGCCAAATCTTCAGAGGTCATTTAGATGATAACTTTAAAACATATGAATAAATCCCAAAAAAATCATCTCATTAATATTGTTTGTGAAAGGCATCAACTCAATAACTATAAAGTTTATAAATTATACCCTTCTACCTTATGTTCAATGTGTAACCAAGATCAGGTCAAATCAATTCTCAAGGAGTAATTAAATAGGAACCAAGTTTATATAATTGCAAGACTAATTGTAGGGACATCTTGATGATGATAAAACTGTCATTCTATAGGGTCATTTTGGCATTAACAAGGTTTATTTTGGACTTACGCAAAAATTTGGAAAATGCCGCGAGACACTGCTTTCTAGTGTACTACGAACTTAAAGAACTTAGTATTATGCGAAAGGAATAGGGAAATGCGGCTAAGTCTAGAAGCCGCGAAACACTAAGTTAGTGTTCCGCAGGCTTCTCAAAGGTTAGCATTCCGCGGACTTCACAAGTCTGCAGAACAAAGAAACAAACCCGTGGGATGTTATAGAATGTCGCACAACAAGCAATAAGGATTCCGTAGAGTTTGAAAAGTTAATAAAGGCCGTGGGAAACTTGGTGAACCTGCCAAACATGCGAAACTCTGCCAAATACCAACAGGTGTAGTGGAACGTTGAAAACGTTCAAACATAGGAAAATTCCTGCGTAGGAAGGGGAAAGTATAATACACAGAGGAGGTTTTTTGCCCATAACTTTTAATGTGGCCAACCAAATCAAGAAAAATTGGTCGTGTTGGAAAGGTCTCATTAATGACTACATTTTAGGATCAACAATTTCAAAACTTGATGAAGTTTTGGGGACCAAAATGCCAAACACAGGTTTAAGACAGAAAGGACGGTTCTGAACAAGCAAAATTATCAAAACATTCCCCAACCACCAGATTTAATGGGGAATGGCACTCTTTCTCCATCTGCAGATAAGATAATGTGGAAATGGTCTTTCAGAGGCACTCATGTGCTTTCCAGATGAATTTATGAGTTTTGATCAGTGGTTGAACAAAGAAAGTCACGCCCTTCTCTTTTTCCTTCTCCTTTCTCTCACATTCCCTATATATTGTAAAAAATCTCTCATTTTGAGAAGAAGACGTTATAAAATGTGAAGGAACCATGTCAAAATGGCCCCCCAAGCAACTCTAAGTTACAGACCTCCATTTGGACTTGGAAAATGCATTTTGTGCCTTCTTCTTCAGCTGTAATGGTCTGAGCATACTTCCGTAATAAAATCTTGTGTTTGTGGCTCTTATGCCCCTATGCTTGTGTTTTATTTGCATCTCGCCTCTCCATTCTTGTTGTAGTATTGTGCATATATTTCCCTCTTGCAAGTTCATTTGATTGTGTTTCATGTGAGAATAGATGGTAAAATGCAGTCTTGGGTCTGCATCACTTAAGTTTGGCCTCTCCCTTCTCTATTTTCTTCTCCCTTCTCCCTCATAGAATTTTCATCCCCTTTCTTCAGTGATATCACCTCTATTTTCGCTTAGGATTTTCTTATGCGTCTCCCTAACCCTTTCTCTCTCTCCCTGGTTCCTTGGAATGGGTAGGTTAGGAGTAGATAGTTGTATTTCCAGATTTAGGAGTAGTTTTAGCACTAGATTTAGGTGAGGAACCAATTTGTTTTGGAGGTTGATCTTAGTTTACAAGTCCCAGACTTGCGATATCATCCCATGTTTCGTTGAAGAATATTCAGGGGCACAACATTTGGTGTTAATAGTTTTGGCACGTTCGATAGAACAAGCTTTGAAGGTCTTATTTTTTAGGCATCCCATTATGTCATTCTATCCACCTTGGTGCCTTCACTGCTCTAACAATTTTGGCACCCCTGGTGGGACAAGCTTTAAAGGTCTTATTTTTTAGACGTCCCATTGTGACATTCTAGCCACCTAGGTGCCTTCAGTACTCTAATAGTTTTGACACACCCGGTGGGATAAGTTTTAGAGGTCTACATTTCCATTTTTCCAGGTTTGATGTGTTCTTGGTAAATATTCAAATTTTTGAGGCAATTTCTTAACACATCTAACATTATCACTGGTCCAACCAACCCATTTTCTCAATCAATAGACCATCGCCTTTCCTTACCATCATTTCATTTTCCCCTCTTCCATCAAGTTGTGCAATCATGAATTTATTTCCTTACAAGAATCCTCATTTACAGCAACAATATCATTCGAATCCACCTCCATCATTCCAAAAATCACCTTCAAGCTACTACAACACACCTCCAGTTCAATTTTATGAGAAAAATAAGAAAGAGTATGGGGATTCTAGAGATCATCTTACACCTGAAGATGATTTTGAAAGTAGAGTTAAGAAAATGGAGCGAATCTTGCAAGATGTCAAGGAGCAACTACACATCATGCAAGCTAAACAACATGGTTTTAGGCATCCATGTCCATGGGGAGGTCATATACCTAGTTAGTTTAGTCCACAACAAAGGCTTGAGGTAATGAGTGAGTCTTTCACTCAAATAGTTGATTTCATTGCATCATTACATGCATTAGAGGCTAATGAACATAAGGTTGAGGAGCCATGTCAATGGGATGTTCTTGCATACTTACCATCTTAGTATATGATGCCCATTCCTGTCCAACTTGAACGATCTCAACCAAAGGCTAAAGTTCCGGCTTTCGCAAAACTTTTCCTTCCATCTCCTCTCCTCTACAATAAGATGTTGTATCTTCCCCCTTAATACAACCATTACAAAATTACTTTGAAACCCAGCCCACCCCTCCTCTCACATTCCCAAATCCATTTTGGGAAAAAAATAATCATAAAATCAATCATGGAGGGAAGCCAATCCAAGAACCCAACAAGGAGGACCTCATGCAGAACTTGAAGGATTGGAGTTCAAAATTTGAATCCAATCAAATGCCACAACAGCTTAGACCCACAACAAAGGTCGGGATTGAATAGTTCAAAGAGGAGGCCACTACTTTGTCTTCACAAAAATCAGCAAATGGAGGAGGGTAAATCAGATTCAGAAGTCTTCAATGAAGATGAAATCATAGAAAGTTTTTTGCTTTCTTTTGATGGTAAAATCAAAAACCTATCCTTGCTTTCATCCTTGGTAGAATCTGACTTTGTTGATGATTTTTCCATGGAGGATAACACCAAAGAGGAACATGTTGCCCAAATCAATCCTTATGAGGAGCAAAAGGATGAGTTTGATCTTTCAAACTTTGTGCTTGAGGACAAGGAAAAGAGTGATGTCACCATTGCCAAACTAGTCATCATGGGAGAGACATAATTTTTTGTAGAAGCAAAACAGAGTATAAATCAACTTTCAAACATGCTCCATAATGATGAGGAAAGTGTCTTTAATAGCTCCATTCATAGAGTCTCACACAAAGAAAATGGGCAAATTCAAAGGATCAATCCATGCCCAATCAGATATTTGGCTAATTTAGAGCCAAAAATGGAGTTACAATCGGTCATGCTCAATTCAGAGCATGAGGGCGAGCTTCAAGGTGCCAATGGTCAACTCTTTTACCTCCACAAACCAAGTGCAAATCATATTGAGAAGGTATTCTTTCTTTTCTCAGCTGATACTTTGAAGAATGAGGATGAATTTTAGTTTCAAGGAAGTTTTCTAGTCTCATTAAAGAACATGTCCATTTAAAAATTAATTACATGGTCTAAATTTGTAACGAAAAGAAACTACTTCTCCCAACCAATTGTAGGTTTTGTTTATCTCCCTTTCATTTGGTTAGAGTAGGGTAGGTAGGTTTGTTTATTGCAAAACAAGTGCATTGTGAACACTCTACAAGCTTCACTTGAAGCATGTATGCTTTTCCATGTTTGTACATAGTTTCAGAGTTCTCCATGCTCCTTCCTTGGAAAATTTTTCAGTTTTGGGACAGTTTGCAAGGTTGAATCACAAACTCAAAAAAAAAATCAGCTTGAAGATCATTCCATGTTACCCAAAGTTCTGAATATTCGCTGAAGAATATCTAGGGACGCAACTTTTGGCATTAACATCCCCTAGATCTTGGAGACCATATTTTGCATACAATAAATATCAGTTCAAGTAGTCTTCCACATGACTATTGAGCTCCAAAATTTAAATGCAAAACTACCGTTCTTTTGTGTGCTTGGGGATTCATGTTTGAATATCCTCTAGTACAACTCCCACCTTTCTTAGGATTCCTTCCTTTTGCTTTTAGGGTGAAACCCCATTCTGAGTTTGTAACATAGACACTACGAGTGTACATGGCAAGCTACTCAAATTCTATTTTCAGTTTCTAGTCCACGAGGTGCATGACGAGTTTCCCCCATTTTTCAGACCTCATGCCTCCATTCCCATCCACATTTCACTTGGCCCTCCTCCCATTCTTCCTTTTTCTAAAACTTCTCTTGAAGGTAAAAGTAGATTGAATAACAATGCACATTTCCAACGATTCAAATATAATCGTAAAGTGGCAGGGTTATCCACTGCCAATATAAGTCTCGATCTCACAGCTTAACATAGAGAGGGTGGGTTGAAGAAGGCGCTTCATGATATCCTTCCTACGCGCACCTCTTGTAAATTCTCTACATACCTTCAACTGCTGCTCACTGAGCATGATGTTCCTCTCATGGAATATCATTGCAGATTATAGAAGGGTTGACATGGCACTATTTCTCCAAATGCAATCAATCCGTGTCTAACTCGATCTCCACACCTTTTGCCAGCATGCTCCTTGTCTGCATGCAGTCCCAACCTGTCCTCCAAAAAATGTTTATTGGAATAATCAAGAAACTCTGCCCTGCATTCCCCAGACGAACCGGTTGAGTTTGTTGTTGGTGCCAGAGCTGAGATATTCCTCATTGTATTTTTGCCCTCAGCGATTTCTTTCTATCCACCTGTTGATGATATTGTTGACACATATTACCATTCCTATCATCCAAAAATAAGACCAGAGTTGCCTTGATAACAGAGCTGAGATATTCCTCATTGTATTTTTGCCCTCAGCGATTTCTCTCTATCCACCAGTTGATATTGTTGACACATATTACCGTTCCTAGCATCCAAAAATAAGACCAGAGTTGCCTTGATAAGAAAGCTGAGATTGCTTAGTCCCACTTGTGCTTCTATTTGAGAGAGCGACTTCCAATCTTTTTTTTGGTTCTTACCCTTCAATTCTTAGACCGCCCCGGCAGTTGGAAACATCAAGTCTTTTTAAGAAAAGTTTGCAGTATTAGATTTTTGTAGTAGATCAAGAAGCATGCCCATGTGGCTTTAAATCTTTTTATTAAAATTTCAGTAGACAAGGGCACATGTAGCTGCCCAGCCCATGTGGGTTTCAATGTTTTCTTATCATCGTGGGGTAGAAGTAGATTGAATAGCATTCCCTATTTTCAATGTTTCAATTATGATCATAAAATGTTAATGCCATCTCCTTCCGCTGCCAAGGTTAAAATTTGACTGTGACCTATGCCCGTTAAACAATTTATTTTTTAAGTGATGGGAATTTTTTGATGTTGCCCTTCAAAACAATAATATTGATATACTATTGATAAAATTATAATAAGAATCCCTATATATATATATTTTCAACTGTTTTTAATATATTTTATGCATATCAATATACATTGTCAATAAACATGACGGTCATATTTTAAATATGCAAGTTTTATTTCGAAAACCTGCAAGTATCTTATGGCTAAAACACAAAATTTGTTGAATCTGTTGTCAAATCCAAACCCTGGCTATCACTAATCTCAATCTCTCAACATTATGTAGAGAGAGTTGGTTGAATTAGGATACACACCTTCCCTAGGTCACTGTAGTTTATTTTCAATTCTCAATTATTTATTTTATGAGTTACAAATAAATATTGTTAATATGTGACAACTTAATTGTATGATGAGTAAAGCAAACACACAGAGTTGCGAAAAGCGATTGGTGACTTATGCACCTAAGGTAAGGGTCATCTAGAGAGGACGTAGACTCATATGTGGGTGCTATGCTATAGCAAAAGTTACACTTAATGATACCAAGCCATTGACCAAACGGGTCAAAATATATAAATGGCAGTATCAATTGACAATTTGATAATATGTATAGGTTTATTGAGTCTTTGGCCCAATGACCTATTATGAACAAGCCTGCTATAAAGGATAGAAGAAAGATGACAATGCTTGTCGAAATCAAAAGAAACCTATTCTGAATGCATAACAGGCATGTACATGGCCCCAATCAATTGTTATGACCACTAGAATCCTTAGAGGCCGTCACTGAAGTAGCCACGACGAAAGCAGAACAAGCAACAAATTTGCCACCTTTCGGTGGTTGCTACCCATTCTGGAAACAATTAAAGCAATGTACATAGCTACAGTCTAATTAGAATGAATGCAACCCAAAGTACTCACTCTCCACTACCCATAATCTGCATCCAGTTCCTTCTCTCCGATGATACTCTCCCTCCAACCAAATGGGGTATACCTGCATCACAAACAAACAAACAAGAAGGCAGATATCGAAGTCATGGTATTAAATCTACATGATATAAAATAGTGAAAACAAGGTAATGTACAATGACAATCATTCCTCGTAATTATATTACATCTTTTTATCCAAATGGCAATTAATTCCTTTAATTCCATCACATAAATATATGGAACAAGATGACAATATTTAACTGATTCACAACATGTAAAGCAGGTTAATCAATTATCAATATCCTAATTGGACAACAATAATTTAATATCCCATTATTAGTTACGCCGAATCTTACATATATTATTCATAAGTGAGTGCCTTCAAAATCTGGCACTGGAAAAAATGGGATGCGACACTGAACTATACTACAGTTTGGTGTCCAATGTTTTCCATATGGAATGCCAAATATGGCCAAGCAACCTTGTTTACCCACCTGATGTTATGCTTGATGGAACACCATGGAACCTAACCGCCTTATTGATAATCAAAACAACATGTGTGGAATCAGTTGTGCTCTAGCAAGGAATGAAGTGTGCCATCGTGGAGAATTTGTCCATAACAACAAATATAACATCATTAATTCTTTGTGTTTTGGGCAATCCAAGAATGAAATATATATTACACTCATCCCATGGTCCATTGGGTATTGACAATGGCTGGCACAGTGTTTTGGCTACTTCCTTTTCCATGTTGGCACAATCGACATCTCTCCATAAACCTCTTCACATTCTTGTAGACTCTTGACCAATAGTACCTTTCTTCAACTAAGCCTTAGTCTTGTCACATCCAAAGTGACCTCGCAATCCTCCACTATGCAACTCCATGAGGTTCTCCCTCATTGACCCCATGGGATGCACGATTATTGCCTTTTGAAAATAAAGCCCTTTTTGACGAAAGAGTCTAACTATGGAGACTTGTTCTCTTCCCAAGGTTCCTTACAAGCCTCCCAAATCTTTGAAAATCTGCATCATGTGCATACGATTCCTTCATGGCATAATGTCCAACAACTTCTATGGACATTTGAGTCAACAAAACTGTCCTACTTAATACATCAACAACTTTATTTGACTTCCCATTCCTATGCTTCAAACAAAGGAATGATTTTGCATGAACTCCACTCACTTCATGTGGCTTTGATTCAACTTTGCTTGACCATTTTAAAATTTCAATGCTCGATGATCTGTGAACAACACAAACTCTTTGTGAAACAAGTAATGTCTTCACTTCTTTAGATCTTGAACTATGCCTTAGGACTCTTGGTCATAGACTGAATACTTTTGCTTTGCCTCATTCAACTTCTTGTAATGCTCATAATTTCAAGAGCCAAAATGGTTTTTTAGGTTTCAGAGGATTAAAAAGGTCAACTTAGTACCATAGGAGAAGAAATCAATTGCACATAGGTTTGTAAAATCAAGGTATAAAAAATCAAACACAATTTACTAATATTCGAGGCAATAGGTTTAAAAGAGTTTATAAAAAAATCTCGTGGCTTTATAATGTCTAACTATAGTCTTCTACAGTTCTCATGTTCTAATTTCATGGCTACATTCACTTTATACAACACCACGGTCTTATTTAATGTTCACATTTACTTTATGGAGTACATTGGTCTAATTTTATGTTCACATGCACTTGAAATACCCCTAGGTCTAATATTAAGTTCACTTTATTTTAGCACATGGTCTAATCTAAATTATGAATGGGGCTTTAACTCATAAAGTGCTCCCCCATGATTGTTACTAAGTAACATACAGTTAAACACAACCCTACTTTAGATTAATAAAGTACACACACTTAAAAACAAATTAGACTTGATTGAAAAGGGCAAACCTCATTTAAGATTCTTTAAACTCCCACTAAAAAGTGTAGGACTAATCCTCCACCATCAGATTAAAACAATCTCCACCATTAGATTAAAATAATCTCCACCCTCCATTCAATCAAACCCTATAAATCCTTATGATTTCTTATAAAAAGACACTCAAGCTACAAGGCCTCTCTGCACACAAGTGTTTGAGAGGAGAGGGGCATGAGTGAAGGAGGCTCATTCCACGGATTTCTCTCCGAACCCTTTTGAAGCTCCTCAAGGCTTGCCACAAGGCTTTATGGCCTCATCTTGGCAAGTACTCAGGTTTGAGTTTTGGCATGCTTTCTTTCCTTTGGTTTAAGCTTTGTTCCTAAGCCTCAATCAATGGCTTCCTTTGTAAGCTTTCTAACATGCTAATTTGTGTTTTTGCTGCAGGTCTCTAGAGGGAAAAGCAAGGTAAAAAAGGGGTTTTCAACTGGATAAAAACTCTTACAAACCCGAGTTTCAAAACTCGGGTTTCACCCTTGCAAACACGGGTTTCCCAACTTGGGTTCTACTTGCGCAATTAACTAGGTGCCAAGGCAATCCTAGGTGAATTCTGCCTTGGCACTTGGCATGCTCAGCTCTGTCGAGATTGGCCAAGCTCCTAGAGAGCTCGTCGCCCCTTTCTCCCCTGTCACGGCCTTGGTGCTCGGACTTGCTCCATTGACTGGCTCGCTGAGCTCTTTGCAACTCGGCTTGGTACTGTGATTCGCCTTGTTCGGCTTGCTAAGGAGCTCTCTTCCAACTTGTGAATGCTCAACTGCCAAGTAGATTTTCTTGCCGGCTCACTTCAGAGCACTCAACTCATTGCAAACCTCCTTGTAGATGACTTACCCCGCGAGCTAAAGACAACCCTTGTTCCGATCTCCTCTCTTAGTACTCAATAGCTTAACCCAACTTGCTCAATGAATTGCCTATGTGGACACCCTATAGCTTGCACCAAAATCATTCAACTTAGGCTCTTTGTCTTTTATTGGTTGATTTGACCCAAGGCCTAAGTTGCTTGTGCTCGACCTCCCTTGTGGCCTACTCAAACTGGATTTTGCCTTAGCCAATGCCACACCTTCTAAAAAAACCAATTGCTTGGCACTGGCAGTGGACTTAAGGAAGGACACTGCCCTGGGTTTAACCCTTGGTGCATCTTCCCTTAAGGGCCACGCCCTCTACCCAGGGTGTCCCAAACTTAAATCGGACTTACCTTGTGGCCAACAACGATCACGCATAAACTATTACACTTCCCTGACTGCCAAGCTCTTTACAACAAAATTGGTGAATTTATTACCGAGTTCAGTCCACATAGTGAACTTCGAGGCTTGGTGAGGTATTATTGGGCTTGGTTTGGCTGGCTTGACTGCCCCGCCACCATTCCCCAACAAATAGTCACAATGGAGCTCATCAAGCTCCCTTGGCGAGCCCACTTCAATCAAACTGCGTTGCTGTGTGGGCTCTTCCAAGTGATTCGACACGGGGTAACTTTCTGAGTTCACCCATCCAAGGCTTCTTGACATAGCTTGTTGAGCTACTCAGCAACATTGAGACCAAGTCACCAAGCAACATATTGTAAAAATCGGTCACTAAAAGCGGAAAAATATACATGTTTTTTGAAGTTCACAATTAGTATTGATTATTATTGAAATAGCAAAGCTGTACTAGCTGAATAATGTATAATCTCAATATCAACAAAATTAGCTCATTTATAACAACAATGGTAATTAAAATCAGTTTGCGTAATCAGGCACCCTTTCACAAATTCAGTAACTAGTCATATCTATTGCTGCGATGTTTAATAATTCCATCTACATAAATCATTCATATAGGGAATATTAAAATTTGTTTTCAATTTCATTTATGTTTACATATCCAATAGTTGAACAATTTTTTCAGTTACTCAAGAATAATAGAATTACTGCTTGCTGTAATTGTTTTAATAACTGATAAAAATCAGATCACATCATAATGACATATTACAGATTTTAGCTCAAATTAAGATAACATATTTCCCAGTTTTCATGATACAAAAGGATAGGACAACAAGCCTGTCCACTAGTTGAAGACAATATCAATTAACCAACAAACTAATTCTGCATTCACCATGTTCTGATATAAACAGTGCAGCCGAGGGAGAATATCATCGAGGCGTTTAATCCTCCAACCGCAAACTTTGAAGGATCTCCATTCCCCTCCCTAACCGGGTTGCTGGCCCTGCCCTTCAACGAAGAGACTAGATAAGAGAATTCATCCTAATACGGATCGGAAATATAAATGAAATGCTACCTCTACTACATGCAATCAACCAAATGAACTTGGTACACCACTGTCAAATTGGTTTCCGAAAAACATGCAACTCTAAGAAAGCATGAACAGACGGTGATAACAACAATCTCTCTACTTTGGATAAAGCATGCTAAACTACGCAGGTAGTTCAGTACCTCAGGTTTGCACAAGCACAAGATATAGGTCTCAATTCATACACAACTATCTCATAACACTACTTATCAAGTGAACTGAGGAGGACAGGATGGCCTTGAAAGGAGTGGAAATAACCTCTAGAGCCCAACCTCATCTCCAAGGCAAAGAAATATGCACATAATCTTTGTATGTGGGAGTGCATGTGGGCATGTGTTTGTCACGAATGCCTGCATATCAACCTATACAGGAAGTCACTCTCTACTTCTTACTGAACATCAACATACTGAACATCAACACCAAACAATAGTGACCCAATAATTTTTAATGCAATATAGCTAACAGCCGCTCTGGAGATTTTCTATTACTTTATTTTGCATGCAGACCAACCACTTCCTAGGTTATAAACATCAACCACATTTGTGTTTAAGAGCATCTATTAATAATAATAAGGTACAATATCAAATTGGATGAGTCAGCCACCTCTGGTTTCAGTGGTTTCATTTGGCAATAAACACATGTAAGCTTCTTCATAATACAAGAAGTCGTCCCTAACAAAGTACGGGACCTCAATCAATATTTAATACGATAAATATAAATTATATACAAGTTTAACCAATCCTTGGTGTGCAGGTCTGTCCGGCCTTTTTATCATCGCCCCTTCTAAAATGGCAGAATCTGTGTTTAGTCTTCATTATTTAAATTTCCTACCTCATAAATACTTCAAGGAACTCTCATACTACTCCATGAGGTCATGAGACGTGATTTAATGATTACAATACTTCACAGGCCTAAACAAATTTTAGCAAAGGAATCATCTCAAACCAACCTGAACATGTGTAAAAGACAACTACTCACTGTATCATTAAGTATCATAGTCCCATTTGTGATATTCTAGGAGTAATTGATAAATGATGGTCATATGTAGATGCTTGTGTTCATACTACTCATGCAGACTAAGTGTTAAAGTTCATTTACAAATTTTATCAAGTTGTCAAGGATTACCCTAAGTCTGCACTGACCGGCTTAGCCTAATATACCATTTTTCCATATAAAAGATGGGTGTTTGGATTCAATAATTAATAACTGCAAAGGCTACAGATCTGCCTTGTATTCTCTATCTGTACGTTAACTTTCCACTCCCTATACCTTGGAGTGAGTGGTTTAACTCCATAACAAGCTTAAAAGCCTAACCAAATTCGGAACAATCCCTTCCCACTATAAAATGTGAGAGATTTGTGACAACAGTTTCAGTTTAGTACCAGGGTTAATCATGGCAGCAGACTAGAACAAATCTCACTCTCTATTCAAATGTTCCTATACCCAAGATGATTCTAATGGAACTGTTCACATTTACAAAGTAAAATTAAATTCGAAAACTGAATCTAAAACAAATGGTGAGTTCACAAAGCATCTGGGGTACAAATACGCATATGGCCCCATAACCCAAATTCCAAATGCAATACCAAAACCATATTTAAGTTTTAACCACACTTCTTCACCCAGGGCTATCCCAAATTAAAAACAAATGGAAAGATTTAAAACAGGTTTGACTTGCCTGGAAAAAGCAGGAAAACAATCATAGTTGGCTATGATTGTTTGAACCGCTCTTCATAGTCCAGTCTCCTCCATGCCAGTAAAATACTTAGCTTGTATATCCACCTCACAGTAACGCACATTCACTATATAGATTCTTAACAGCCAGAAATAACTCTGCCTTTTCCAAGGAAATAAAATAAAACAATTTCCCAATAATAGAACAATAATAATAACAGACCCGCAGTGCAATCCTCTCTCTAAAAGTCCAACGCCAAAAAAAAAAATAGTAATCCTCAAACAATAACCCTCCAAAAATAAAACTTTGCTACCCCAATAGATGAAGACCATAATAATAATAAACCCCATATTTTTTCAGAAATAGAGTTCCAAAATCGAGCATGTTCCCTGTCAATTCACAACTAACCTCTATAAAAATGGAGTCCTCAAATAGAGATAACAGCCACCATTCTTCCAAGGATGCAGGTCGGGTTTCATGAGTGTGGCCATGCAATTTCGCATGAAGATATTAGGGCGTAAGAACGCCCTACTTGCTAAAAATAACCAGACCCAAGTAGAGCTCTCCGGTGGAATGGGTGAATGCATTTAATTCCATTCAATGCAACTCTAAGTTGAGTTAATTATTCACATTAATGCTTTTATTAATTTCCAAATTTCATGTCTATACCATCGAGTGGGAGTTTAAATAATAATCAATCAACAAATCTAAACCATAGTCAACAAATGTCACTATTCAATGGCAGAACTGCAAGTCCACGGTGTGAACTGCCCGCATTATTATTCAAAGATTTATAAGAAAAAGTTATGCTAAAACCATACATCAACCGTAATCTGAGAATTACTCAACACTTATTTCACAAGACCACAAGGCCTTTTATTGAGTACTGTTTATTTTCCAAGCAATATTAAGCTCGAAACTGCGCCATAATCTCCTCATGCTAACCCACATTCACTATATAGATTCTTAACAGCCAGAAATAACTCCGCCTTTTCCAAGGAAACGAAATAAAACAGTTCCCCAATAATAGAATTCCAATAATAATAACAGACCCGCAACTCAATCCTCTCTCTCTAAAAGTCCAACACCCAAAAAAATAGATAGTAATCCTCAGACAAGAAACCTCCAAAAATAAAACTTTGCTCCCCAATAGATGACGACCATAATAATAATAAAACCCATATTTTACCAGAAATAGAGTTCCAAAATAGATCATGCTCCCCTCCAATACTAAACTAACCACTATAAACATGCAGTCCTCAAATAGAGATAACCGCTGCCATGCATCCCAAGGATGCGGGTTGAGTTCTGTGACTGCGGCCATGGAATTCCACATGAAGATATTAGGGCGCAAGAATGCCCTACTTGCTAAAAATAACCAGACCCAAGTTAAGCTCCCTGGTGGAACAAGCGAATGTATTTAATTCCATGGAATGCAAATCTAAGTTGAGTTAATTATCCCCATTAATACTTTTTTTAACAGCCAAATTTCATGTCTAGTCCATCGAGGGGGAGTTCAAACAATTGTCAATCAATAAATCTAAGCCATAGTCAATAGGTGTGACTATTCAGTGGCAGAACAAGTCCCCAGGGTCAACTGCCTTCGTTATTATTCAACGATTTATAAGAAAAAGTTATGCTAAAAGCCATACATCAACTTTAATCCCAAAATTACTCAACACTTATTTTGCAAGACTAGAAGGCCTTTTAGCGAAGACTATTTATTTGCCAAGCAATATTAAACTCGAAATTGTGCCATGATCAACGCTTGCAATCTCATGTGGTATTTAATTACCCGAAATCTTGGACGGTAGAGCTAAAGCTCCCGACACTGATAAAATAAGCAAATGCTGAATTTAGTGATATCGGATTCAAGAGCGGAATTTGAATCGCTTGGGTAACATTCACATAAAAAATATTGTCATGCAGGATACAATGGCAATGAGCACTCCTTGGGTAGTCCTGAGTGGCTAATGCCACTTGACGCGGTCCTAGTAGGACTTAGGGTTTAGGGTTTAGCGTTTATGGTTTAGGGATCAAGGTTTAGGGTTTAGGACTTAGGGCTTAGGGTTTAGGATTCAGGGTGCTAACAATAGGGTTTAGGGTTTATGGTATGGGGCTCACGGTTTAGGGTTTAGGTTGAATCACTTGGGTAACATTCACATTAAAAATATTATCATGCAAGATACAATGGCAATGAGTGCTCCTTGGGTAGTCCTGAGTGGCTAATGCCACTTGACCCAGCCCTAGTAGCATGCATCGCTACTTGCTCTTCGAGCTACTGTGGCGACAAAAACAACAATTAATATATAAGCGAAGCTGTAATGCAAATAAAACAGTCATAAGACAGGTCACAACAATCACCATATGACACCACTAAATGCATGCACACCAATACAACAATAATCATGCAAGTGAAGCCTAGTGTGCGTGTGTGATGGTTTTCTTTTACCTTTTTGTATAGTTATGTTTGCTTGATCTACAACCTTATCCCCGATGACATCCTCCCTCTGGTTGCCCCAGTCTCAGCGAGGGGTACTTATTTTTGTATCCAAAGCTCATGAAAACACAAACAATGAGATACCTTAATACCTTCATAACACTGTTATAGAAGTCTTTGAGACATATTTTTGATGCCTTGTGTGTATATGGTTTTAAAACCTCTATGCTCATCATACTTTTAGATTTTGGCCTCTCATGTCTAATATATGTGTGTGCTTCTAAGCCACTACTTGTGTTGTAAACCCTCTTATAAAATTTTGGTGCCCCATCTCTTCTCTTAAATATGTACTGGACTTTGTTCTCCATGTATTTGAGTTCTGTAATAGTGCTCTTACCGCTTAAAGTATTTTTGATTAATTACATCGTGTTTCAGGTCTCGTTCAATACATTAATTGAGCCCCCCTTTCCCTATTCTTTCATTGGTTGTCTCTGTAACCTTTAAATATGTCATCAACCATATCAAATTGGTGTCAACAGTGTTGGGACGACTTCCCCAAGCTTTGACCACTCACAAGCAGAGTGGGATTAAGGCCTAGGAAAACTAGGCAATTGCCTAGGGCGCTGACATTTAGGGGGTTTATGGTTTAGGATAAAGGGTTTAGGGTTTAGGGTTTGGGGCTCACGGTTTAGGGTTTAGGTTGAATCGCTTGGGTAACATTCACATTAAAAATATTGTCATGCAAGATACAATGGCAATGAGTGATCCTTGGGTAGCCCTGAGTGGCTAATGCCACTTGACCCGGTCCTAGTAGCATGCATCGCTACTTGCTCTTTGAGCTACTGTGGCGACAAAAACAACAATTAATATATAAGCGAAGCTGTAATGCAAATAAAACAGTCATAAGACAGGTCACAACAATCACCATATGACACCACTAAATGCATGCACACCAATGCAACAATAATCATGCAAGTGAAGCCTAGTGTGCGTGTGTGAGGGTTTTCTTTTACCTTTTTGTATAGTTATGTTTGCTTGATCTACAACCTTATCTCCGATGACATCCTCCCTCTGGTTGTCCCAGTCTCAGCGAGGGGTACTTATTTTTGTATCCAAAGCTCATGAAAACACAAGTAATTAGACCTCACTCATTAGCTGAAATCATAAAATCTTGAACTGAATTAAATTGTATTTTTTAAAATATCAATAAATGCAGTTACATTGAAAAGCATATCAGATATGATAAATTTAAACCATACTTTTCCCAATTTAATCATAAAGATTAAGCACATAAAATCTTATCAACATAATGATAAATCCATCAACTATAATAAATAAGCCAATTATTCAAATTAAGTAGTTTTTCTAAGAGCAAATAATTTTGAGTCGTGACATGTATGCTTTCCTGAGCTCTCCTTGACTCGATCCTCTAGGCTTGGTGACAAAGCTCTTTGAGATTTCCCAACAAGCCTGACTTGTCTAGGCGTTGGCCTGGCTGACTTGGGCCTTTCAAGTAGGCCACTTGGGTTTCAATCCCGGGCCTGAACAACCTTATCCAACCTTGGGCCATCTCGACCCAAACCGCTAAAAGGCACAAAACACTTTACTTCAAACAAGTACATCTTTTGATCTACAAATCCAATTTTAATGAAACGAACTGCTCTAGAGTCATTATTCAAAGTACTTTCAAATGACATCGACATAATTATAAAATGCTATTTTAATAACCCATAATGTAGACAAAACTAAAAGTACCCTTTTGTTCCATTTGACATAATTGCTTCAAAATGCATTTACTCATTTAAAAGGATATAACCTAGAATAGTGTATGGTAATAACAATATTCCAATATTCATTTCACCCTTTCAACCCACGATAATGCACATAACCCAGGTTTAGCCCCTAATGAGTTTTCCGACATCGATACAATATTGACAACTTAGTTTTCATTTACAAGTTGCATTATAATACATTGGGCTGTGGGCCACATCAACATTTACAACATTAAGCAACTTAAATCAGCATAACAAAATGAGTGCATCTCCATCAAGATGCCAACTAGGCTCCACAAAGCAAGCTCCTCCAAAAGTAGCAATGCCTCTTACCATGCAAGATCCATTTGCTCCCAAACCAACCAAGAGATAGGGTGCTCTCCTCCTATCTAATATGACATCATTTGATGGAAGACCCTAGCCATCCCCAAGCCCAAAGGGTTTATAGCACAACTACTGCCACATAGGATAGCCACATAAGCACATCAAGGTGTACGCATAGGAGACCATCTAAACATGGTTGGACTTATGTTAGGACAACATATCTAGAGATGGGTAGTTTTCATCCATGAGAAAATAGAACACAAACCATATAGCCATAGTAAACGTAGCCACTTTAGTAACTCCTTGGTTACTTTCATGGGATTGGGGGTTGCAATCATGTCATTAAGAACCAAATCTCAATCACCTTCTAGAGGCGTCGACAAATAATCTCTAACTCCAAGGTGGGCATTCACCCTCCATTAGTAGGTAAGAAATGTAGGCATCCATCCTCCAAGATTAGGTAAACAAATATCCTCTACCTCCAAGGTAGGCATCCGCCCTATGGAATCAATAGGAGGGAGGAATGTCCATGGCTTGCCCATAGAAGCCCATTCGTCAAGCACATTAGCTTTTCTAACAAGCATAAGAAACCCATGGAGCTAGGCACCCCCTCAATCCCACATCACAACCATTGCTAGCCCAATTTTGGCTGCACAACGGTACACAAAGTTAAGTATAATAAACAACAAAAACAAGAAATCAAATTAATATAAATACAAGATCTCCAAGCCATTAAAGAAGCCATGGAACCCAATGAAAAAGCTTTCAAATAACCCACACAATTTAACAATAAAAAAATGCTTAAAGAGGTCATCAACAATAGAAAGCCATCCATAAATAAAGTGGTAAAAATCCTATTACAACAATGAAAACATCATAAATGTAAGAAATTTTTGACTGCAATTTTGGCTAAGGTTGGAGCAGCGCGCAGGAGGTAGGAGATAAGGGGCACACACGTCGAGTTTAGAGTAGTGTGCATAGAAGGAAGATATGCCCAAGAAATGAAGATGGCCCAAGTCAGGGGGAGCGAGTGCGGAAGGCGTCGAGTTGGCAGAAAGCAACAAAAGTGTAGAAAGGGTAAAAAGGGGATAAGTCAAGGGAATGCAATGGCGTATGGTAGGGGGAATGACAAACTGACATTGACAGATCTTTTGATTTGTCAGCACAAGTTTCGGAGATGGGAGTCCCATGCCTTTTGCCGAATCGAACAGCCCTACGCGTTGTCCATGCATTAAATATGTTTCCTGATAGGTTTAGACAAAGAGCAACCACCTCTAGTAATGGCGACCGCCTACTTTGAATGGGAACAAGCTAAATTTCAATGGAAAAACATGTATAAATAAAGCAGCTCCCATCCTGAGTTGGGGATGGATGATTGTTGTTGTGGTTGTTAGTGCTATGGTAGTAATTGTTATTGATGCCATAATGATGTTTTTTGGTTTCCTGCATTTACGCCAAGGAGTGAACTAGGGTTTGTCCTTGGGGATGTAAACCATTTAGTGGTGGCTCTATAACTTTGCCTTGAATGAATGAATATAATGGTTCACACATCGATGTTGTCATTTTAATTCCCCCCCTTACGTCATGATTGTGTGTTGTATTGTCTATGAATTCGGCTTTTGTATAAGGTTGGGATTATGTTAGTGTTGTTCACGCTAAGTACAATCAGGTGCCTTTCATTCCCCGAACTAGCAAGGGACCTGGTGCACCGAGTGCGCCTCGTGTGAGTGTGCGGGAGAAATCCTGTATGATATACTGGCGTGCACGGCGCGTGAAGGGGGTTTGTGCGCTTGAGTCAGGCCCTCCCTAGGCTAAATGTGGGAATGCTTGGAAAAACTCCAACACAAGCTTGCTCCCAAATTAAAAATGGCAATAAATCCTCTCTAAGGAAACAAGAAACCTTTTGTAGAAAGACCTATAATCCTCACCCAATCATCTAATGATGTGTTTCTTTATCTCCCTTTTTGCTTGCCTCTTTTTGATTTGTAGTATTTCTAGCTCTCTATCAGACCATTCTAGGCATCTTAGGGGATTACATAAGCTTCTAAAATATACCAACACATGACCACTTGGGTCTCACCCAATATTTTCATGTCTATAAGTGGTTGATTCCTTGACACACCTAAAATTGACAATATTGTTCAAATCCGACTGACTAATAGCATGTTCCAAGGCATATTCACATTTGTCTTTTAGTGGAAGGGTTCACATGTCTAGGAATGAAAGAGGATTACACAAAATTAGAAAGGATATGAATTAGATACAAGACTAGGTAACTAAGGTAGCACCAACAATGTTTGTTGACTAAGGCATGCTCAATCCAATTGGTGTTGTGAATTGAGAACATATGTGAAAAATATATTGTGATTTGTGGGCCCTTGTATTCCTTTAATCTCTTGGCCATACTACTTCCTGCACATTCATTGCACCCAGCGATACGTTTCAATATAATCGTACATATAATAAAAAAAAACAATATAAAAAGGTACAATGATATAGAAGCACAATTGTCTCACCATGAAATAGTCACAATCTCATAGATGGCCGAACAGCCCACATACTTCCCATCATGAGGCGTTTCTAGTAAGCAAGATGTTTCACATCCAATGTCCGATCACTCATAAGCACAATTCCACCACAATCCAAAAATCAGAGTCCAATACAACATGATAATCCACATGTTTCTCAAAAGTAATGTTGGCAATGTTCATAAACAAACTCAATTAAACATATGATTCCTTCAATATGTCATACATCATAATTTATAAGCAATATTATCCAAATCATAATAACGGCAACAAGAGTCTGATACATATGCTAAACAAGTATGAAAATGTGCCCATCCAGTATCCATGAATTAAAAATTTCATGAGGAAAATGCAATTTGAAAACTGGGTGTTACACTTCTCGCTGAAATATGGCACTGTTTTTCTGCCTTGGTTCAAAACTACACCTTTTGCCTTCTGACTTGCATCAAAATCAACCAGAAATACTTTGTTGAAGTCTGGATAGGCTAGTTCCGATTGCCGGTTATCTTCTTCTTCAACCATTCAAAGTTATTTTGGGGTGCTGCAGTCCATGGAAATTCCCTTTCCTCATACACTTGGTTACCAGTGCACAATTGCCGCTAAAATATCTGTTGAACTTTTTATAGAAGCTTGCTAAGCCATGAAATCTCCTTACCTCAAATGTAGTCCTAGGTGTTGGCCAACAAAGAATTGTCTTCACCTTTTATGGGTCCATTGTCAACTCAGCTTAAAACACCACAAATCGCAATTATGTCAACTCTTGCATGAAGGTATATTTCTTCACATTCATCAACAACTCTTCTTTCTTGTGCTGCTCCAACACTTGCCTCAAATGCATCAAGTGTTCTTCCTTCGCCTTACTGAAAATGAGTATATCATCAAGAAATACAATCGCAAATCTGCCCATAAATGGTCTCAACACCTCATTCATCAGCCCCATGAAAGTGCTCAAAATATTAGTCAGTCTGAATGGCATCACAAGCCACTCATACAATCCCTCATTCATTTTGATGGCAGTCTTCCAATCATCACCCTCTCTAATTCTAATTTTATGATAGCCACTCTTCAAATCTACTTGGAGAAGTACTTTGCTCCACTTAAACAATCTATTGAATGGAACAAGTACTTGATCATGATCTTGTTGATGGCTCTAGAATCCGTTCACATCCTCCATTCTTTCTTTGGTGCTTGTTCAGTTGGTACTGCACAAGGAGTCAAGGTCTCTCTCCCCAAGCCTCTATCCAACAAATTTTGGACTTGCTTGCTATTACTACGCCCTTTATTGGAGTTGTTCCATGGGGCACTATATTCGGCAAACTTGAACCTAGAATCAGGTCCATGTGATGTGAAATGCTTCTCATTGGTGGCAAACCAATCGGCACATCACCAGGTACAGTATCCTCATATTCAACCAAGTGCTTCACTTCTGCTGCCATTTTTCATATCTGTCCCAATTTTTCTGATTTTGGGATGCATACAGAGCACGCCTTTGTCTTCTTCACCACTTTCAAAAATTCTTTAACTGAGCACATCTTCACCTTGCTGTGCGCTTTTTATTCTTCCTTCATGGTCTGCTGTTTGAACTTCTCCATCCTTCTCGAACTGATAGGTGTTCTTCTTTCCGTCATGAATTGCATTCCTACCATTATTGCTATGGTCTCCCGAGTAAAACATGACAAGCGTCCGTTGGTACATCGCAAAGGAGCTGCTCTTGGTAATTCCCAATGTGGAAATTAATTGTACATTGCTTCGAAATGGTAACTTGGTGTCCTTTTTGCAGCCATGACACATTGTATGCATTTGGGTCAAGCAAATGCTTCAAATTCAATTTCTGGATTGCTTCTGTAGAAACCAGATTTTCTTCAATGATCCATCAATGATCAATTTGCACTACTTATCCCAAGTTTTGCACATGGTTTTGAAGATTGTCTTCTGTTGCCATGGTTCCTCTTCTTGTTGTTTTACTAGTTTCAGAAACACCCATCACAACATCAGATTCTTTTTCTTCCACATTCGCTGTTTGTGCCACATGCATTGTTGCATCATGCCTCCTTCCTTCATTTCGATTTTATGGACGTTCAAAAGCTCTTTGTCGGTGTTGTCCATGTTTGAAACATAATGTATTGAATCCTCTTCCTCTATTTCTTCCATGACCATGTCCATGACCTTGGTTATGAGTATGTTCAACCTTATTATGTCCTTGCTGAAATTTGCTTGTGCTGGCCGCTTCTTCCTGCTTTGGACAAGGTTGCTGTCTTCCTTGCTTGCCGTCTTCTTCCTCTCTTGTTTGATTGTTGTCTTGACAACAACTCCTCCACTCTTAAGGCAAGCTGACGTGTCTTTTCAATGGAATGTGACCTCAACATGCTCAATTCATCTTGAACATTCACATATCTAGTGACCTTTTCTTTGCCATGCTCTTGTTGGCCTGGGTGAATGGTCTACCGGCAGTACTTCTTGCTGTACTCTTTCACACTCATCTCCCTTTGCATCAAGTTTTGAATACTTTCAGAAAATTCATGGAGTAATTGAAAGGCAGAAAGTTGCCTCCCAACTTCGAAACCATTTGCTGCCATACTTTGATTCTTTCTTTGCTGTGAAAAACTTAGTCCTCCGACGCCTTTTTCCACCATAAGGCTGCATGTCCCTTCAAATTGGTGCTTGCAAATTTCACTTTTTGAGGGTCTTCCATCAACTCTTTCAGATTCAAGCTTTTGGAATAAGTAGGCATATCTATCTAGGACTGCATCCAATCCCAGTGTGAGTCCTGACCAACTGGTCATCAGGTCCTAGTTCTTCTTCTTCTCCAATGTGCAACTTCTTACCACTTTCCTAGCCAATTTCTGCAACAACTTGTCTTCTCCTGGTTGTTTCATTGGTATTCAGTCTTTCTTGCACGGTCCTCACCATCTCTTCAAGGTCAGCCACTTGAAGTGTGCGACGCCCTCATCTTCGTTTTCCAATAAGTATATTACCGCCTCTTTGAGCCATTTATCTGTGCTGCAGTCTTCTTACTGCACTTCTAGACGGTCTCCAATGGAACTTCGTTAACAAAATTATGCACTCTCCTTTGTTGCACTTTCTATAACTTCTTGGAGGTCTGAAATTTTCTGCAACCTGCTGCTTTTCTGCTGTACTTCCAACTTGCATAATCTCCGAAACATTTCTCTAATACTAAAAATGGTGCAGGCACTGACTAAGGCTAATGAAAACCAATATAGGCACCACTGGGTTTAGAGTGTTCAGCCATTAATGGAAACCTTAAAAATGCAAAAATGAAAAAAAACATACACATGCAGTCATACGGTAGGAATAGAAATACCTGACAATTGAGATTTTATATACTATGTTACTTGGACATTTCTTTTCTCCAACCAAGAGAGGAAAAACTTGAGGCTTTGTTGGTGCAGGTTGCTATCCACATTATAGACTTAAGCTGACTTTAGGTTAGTGTTTTTATCCTAAGTTAGAAATATGCATATTGGTCCTATTTTAGTTAATAAGGAATTAGAAAGTCATGTAAGGTGAGCAAGCCAATAGGATTTAAGGGAGTCACCTGGCCAGCTTCATCTTACCTCTCAATTTTTTTGTAAGCTTCCTATAAATAAATCTATCTCCCTCACTCTTGTTCACCTTTTGAAACATTTTGAGAGCATTCGAGAGATATGTAGGTTTATGGGTAAAGCCTCGTGTGAGCCTGAGAGGCGCCAGGCACCTTGTATGCTGCTTTAGAGAAGCTCAAGACACTTTATCTTAATGCAGAGTCTCATTTTATTGCCCATACATGCTAATTCTGTTCATTTTAAGGTTCTTATTTTTTTCTTTTATGCAGGAAAGATCCTGGTTAGTTTTCTATTGATCCAACATAGGTTTTTATTGTTTAGGGGTTCCAAATGGTATTCATAGCTCTCCAATTACTCTTTCATGCAAACAGAGCATATTTCTTGCAATCTACAACAATTTGTGACAAGAAAAATCCATTTTTTGGTGATACCCTACCGCTTTTCTCCCCTTTTCTTTTGCATATTTGGTTATTAGTTGAAAAAATTGCAGATTAGATGTTATTTTTGAGTCTTAGGGGCTATTTTGCTAGTGGGCGAGTATATTTTTTTTTCAGTTTTATCTGAAAATTTGATTTGGGTTGTGAAAGATCTTTTTGGGTTTTTAATTTCGGGAGCAAATTAGGTGACTTAGGTTTCTGTTTTGGGCATTTTTTCAAGTATTAGGGGATTTTCTGAATTGTTTTGGGGAGAGAAAATATCTTCAAATTGTTCTTTGTATATTTAATATTATCAATTATTTTTAAGAATTGCTACATATCCCTGACACACAACACACAATACTTTGTATTAATCATGTTAAAAACAATTACATATTTATACATAACAGATCTTGTATGTATATATGAGGCATCTTTTAATTTTTTTGTTTACATATTTATAGGAAATGCATATCCTACTATTTAGGATGTGATCACTATCATTTCCACTTATCACTCCAACAACACATCTAATATACATATGCCTAAGTTTATCATTTGCCCTATTATCCAGAACTATTCACCAACTTAGCTATTTGACTACTATAGAGATTAATATTCAACAGACAATGATGTACTAATCTACGATATTTTCCAACAACCATGCTTGTGGTTTGTGTCAAGCTCCGCCTTGCAGCACATTGGTAAGGGTTTTTAGCGCCTTTGTCTTGTGTGCGGTACCAGAGGTATACTTGTGGTTCTCTCTTTTGCACTGCTTTCTTCGTCAGACACTACTACATAGAACTGTTTTTTGCAAAAAAACTACAAACAACCACCTCCTTACATGGTCTATGTGTCTTTGCACATGTTTAGTGATGGTTTAAGTCCATCCGCGCATGTTTTGTGTGTGAGCCTTGCTTTTGCTTGTTGGATGCTTATTGGTGAGTTCTTTTTCATGGAGTTATTTTTGGTGATGACCAATACCTTCTTTCTTGAACCTCCATTCTGTGTGAGAGTTAGATTCCTTCAGCATCATCGTTGCTCTTTCTTTCAGGCATCACCCCAATTCAACATTATGGGGGGTTATTGGCATTTTGTACTGGCATTTTGTACTGTTTTCTTTGTGTGATGGATCAATCCATCTTTCTTAGTAGTCTTCAGTGATAATTTAGCCCATCCTTTTCTGCACTTTGTGTGATGGATCAGCATCTGTCCCCATTTATGGAAGTTTTCAGTGATAGATTTGCCTATCCTTTTTGGTACCTTCAATGATGGATTTTCCCATCCTTTGTTGGCACTTTCAATGGTATATTAGCCCATTTGTGCCTTTTTCACATTTTGAGTGTTGGACCAGTCAATCCTTCTTGGCACCTTTGTGGTTGTGCCTCTTCTTCAATGATGGATCAACTCATCCTTCTTGGCACCTTTGTGTGTGTGCCTCTTCTTTAGTGATGGATCAACCCATCCTTCTTGGCTTCTTTGTGTAAGTGATTTCATGGCGATACGTTAGTTCATTATCATTGCTTTTGCAGCTTCAACACGATTGATAACATGATTGTCTCCTTGTGGTGAGCGACTTCTGGTATTCCCAACATCTACTAGTTTTCTTTCTATTCAACTAGTAGATTCAGAACAACCATACAAATGCATTCCTTGTCGAGGCCTTTATTCTTCTTGTAAACAGGTCTATTGATCTTGTGGAGCAATATTGGTATTCCCAACGCTTGTCACTTTTTTTGAGATTCTGCACATTCAAGGCGATCCTCATGTTCAACAACATATCCTCTTTGACTTGGTGGTTACAATGACTCGACACCCATGCATTCTGGTAAGATGGAATGGCGCCCATAAGGACACTCACACTTATAGGCAGTTTTTGCAACATTTGGATATTGTACTTGGGTACCTCATTAGGCCTAGTTTTAGGACCCATTTTCAGAGGTGTCAACCTCATTTTTATTGAACACCTTCTAAGTTGCTCTTAAGATGGGCTGTTGGTGTAGGTTGTTATCCGCATTATAGACATAGGCTGACTTCTAGACTGCCAGGATACGGGTACGGGTTGGGTACGCTGAAAAGACAATTTTTTTAAACCCCCCGGGTACGATACACTGCGGATACATTTGTACAATATATTTTTAAAAATTAATATATATATATATATATATATTTATAAAAAATGCAACCCATGGGTTTATAGTTCGTGTATATCCACTCTTTCACTATGTTGGGTCCAAGGTAAGACCCCAGAAACCTGCATATCAACACCATTTCTTTCACATAACATAGTCTTTGTTCCACCTCTTCGGGGTAGTGAGCATTTGGAGGTACATTTTGGAAATGTACCTTGGACCCAAGTTAAAAAAAAATCAATTTAAAAATAATACAGGCTGGTACATTTTGGAAACGTATCAGAAGCGTACCCGAACCTGTACCGGATACGTTTCTGACCCGGTATGGGGGGGTCCTAGATGTTTCCTTGCAGTCTATGATGACTTAGGTTATTGACTTTATCCCAAGTTATAAATATGCATATTGTTCCTATTTTAGTTAATTAGGAATAAGAAAAAGCCATGTGATGTAAGCACAACAATAGAGTTTTGGGGAGTCACCTTGCCAATCACGTGCAAGTGTGCAGTTGCCTGACCAATCAAATTATTTGTAGGCTTCCTATAGTTTTCCTATATATATACATCTACCCACTCTTATTCACCTAATGAGACATTTTAAGAGCATTCGAGAATCGAGAGATATGTCGGCTTGTGGGTAGGCCTGATATGTGCCTGAGAGGCACCCAAACACCTTGTATGCTGCTTTAGAGCAGCTTACGAGACTTTCACTTAAATAGGATTTCATATTATTGCTAATACATGCTTATTCTGTTCATTTTGAACTTCTTGTTTATTTCCTTTCTTTATGGAATATGTAGGAAAGATCCTAACTTGTTTTCTATTTATCCAACACATGTTTTTGTTGTTTAGGGATCTTGAGATGCTATTCATAGCTTCCAATTCCTCTTTCAAGATTCAAGGCTCGTTTTGAAGAATATTCAACTTCTCCATCTAGGACCCCAAGGTGTAACTAATCAACAAGATTCATAGGGTAACTCCCAAGAACATGACCATTAACATTCCAGTGTCTTTTGTTGTCCTTTGTCTTTCATATATCAATGGAAACATTAAATTTTTTTTTTTGGGCGTGCAAGATTCCTTGCGGACCAGGGATGCACCTACATCACCTTGTCATCTAGACAGTTCTAATTCTAGCATGCTGTAGCAAAATGATTATTGGGTCCACTAACAGTTTGGTTCTCTTTGAAGATTATTGAAAGCTACCGAGGCTTAAATTTACTTGCACATTCCCTACCTTGTGAATCCTTTGCAATTGGATTCCCATTTTAAAAATTCCTTTACATTAGGGATTTATATAAGAGATTTTTATAACACATACAAGACCATAGACAAATGGTTTATGCCAAAAATTGGGGCATTACAGTACCAGTAAAGGAGAAGATCATCATAATAGGACAAATGGAAAAGTGGAAGGCAGCCCATAGCAATTGGAGTTTGAACTGAAAGCAAAAGGGATTTGAACTTCCAAGATGCTCTTTGACATTTGTAACAGGGGGATGATTACAAACACCCTAATGTTTGAGGTTGATACTGAAGTCTGAAGACAACTCAACAAAAGACAACATTCCTGCAGCGAAGGATTATGCAGTTGAGCATGCTGCATACAAAATTAGTAAAACTTCGAAACATAGTTTGGAGCCTCAGAAACAAGGTTTGATTACAAGAAAATGGAAATTGATCTTTTAAATAGGTAATAGATCAAGGGCCATCTTAGTAAACCAAATTCCATGATATAGAAAATCAAGAAATCATGTCAAAGATTGAACATGGTGGAAAACAGAGTGATTTTTTTTGAAGGGAAAAATGGAAGACGTACCAAAATAGTAGAGATCATTGCCAAAGATGAAGGCAAGTGGTTAAAGGGAAAACGATAACATTCAGACATAGCAAGCTTAACTTCTCTTACATTAGGCTTGATAGGTGCAATGCAAATTAATGCTCGACTTTGAAAAATGTGATAACTATGTTGAGTATTCTTTTGAAAACTTTAGATGACAATAAAATGGCATGCTCTAGAAGTTGGTCCTTCTGGATGTTGGAGAAAACTCAAATGTGCATGGAGAGATGGAAAACAATAAAATTTGAGGCATATTAGCATAGATTGTTGTACATACTTTTCCTATAAAATCAATAAATTATGCTTAATTTAAAAGGACTGGTGTGTAAAACTAGCGTGATTTTTCATTGTCTCATGTAGCAGACATTGCTTACAGATATCAGATATTTACAAAACTAAATTTTCTACATTAGTGCATAGTAAGTGTGCAACGCTGTCAAATTCATATTTTGAATTGTCTTATTTAGTTGAAAATCATGTAAGTATCATACTTGTACAAAACGTGCACTGTTGTCAAATTCATACTTTGAAATTGTCTTACGTAGTTGAACATTGCTATAAGTATTATACATTTACACTCCAAATGTGGCACATTAGAAAGAAAGAAATTATATTAATGGCACTCAAAATCTCATATCCAATTACAAACTACAATAGACAACAACTAGGGTAGAAAAGAACCATAGAATCTGCAAACTGACTAGGACTAAAGCTAAAAACACTAAACAACAAAAATAGAACAAGAGGGCATAATTGAAATACACAATTGTCAAATGCTAGAGCATAATTCAATGGAAATGCATACCCACCCCTTGATCCCCGTCTCCATCATTCTGTTCTCCCCAGTCCCCACCCCCACATTCTTGTGCCATTTTCCAATTCAAAAATCATTTCTTTTGGGGGTACTTCTAGGTACTTCCTTTCCGCATTGCTGCCTTTCCCTGCACCCCAAAAATGGGAATTGGTGGAGCACTATGATATAACTCATACTTTGAAATATCCTCAAAATTTCTAACCTTATACCTCCACTTTATAAATGAATGCGAGTTGTTGAAGTTCTTATTGTGTATGAATAACAGATACAACTTATTCGCATAGAGCTGCGTGTACCAGAATATGGCTGGACAACACAGAAGGTTTTCCATCTCATGAATTTTATTGTCAATGGAGGTAAAGCTTGGATGATTATGTAAATATATGTTTGTTTCTTTCAGTTATCTGGTGAATACATCTGCTGATGCTGCTTTTATATGACAGTACGTGCTGTTATCTTTGGGTTTCACGAAGATGTGTTTGCGTTCAAGCCAAGGGTAAGTTAAAATTGACTGATAACTATAGACTGTCTTTTATGTTATATATTTAATGAGCTTTGAATGGATAATTAAGAGATGGATTTTCCTTCTTGTTCACTTTCTATGGTGATTTATGCTTCAACCGTTGAGAAGAGAGTTGATCCTAGAAAATTACAACTTTCACTTTGTACCCTATTATAGATACCCCAGTTGAAAATTCTTATCAAAACCTCTTTCACAGCAAAGTAGGTAAAATTAGCAGTATAGAGTGTGAGGATTGCAGTTGAATGGTGAATTGTTTCAGAAACATATTGTACCATACACGTTGATCTTTAAACATTAGAATGATACTCTTTGATGGAGACTGGGAAATATGACTTGTAGTTTTTTGCAAATATATTTAAATGAAACTAACATTCTTGTGTTTACTTGTCATCTGGAGAATGTTAGTGTCAATTAGGCCATTTGGTCCTCTTGTCATAATTGTCCTTAAAATTCATCCTGTTTGCAGTTTTGCTGCAAATTCAAAGTTTACTACTTTCAGAATATGTATTGTGAGACAACTCAGATATGGGTCAACTCAACGGAGTAGCAACAACCAATTTTGTGTGGTGGGTTTTTGTCATGAACCAAAATTTAAGAAAAATCTTTTTCTTGGCCCTGTGGATGCTAAGTTTGAAATGAACCCTGACAGCCTTCCATAAAAATTTTAGTTCCCAACATTTTCTTTTCTGCTTGACATCTCTGCTCGCTTTGTCCTCAATTTGATACTCCTGCATATTATTATTATTTCATGTTGTGCTCTGTGATTAGTAAATCTTTATATGTTGAATAGTTTCAAACCTTTGTACAATCCCTTTTGAAATCCTGGACTTTAGTGAACCTTCCCTTGAATCTCCCAAACTATCTGAACATGGTAACTATTATTGTAAATTTTAAAGTATTGATGGGCTTGGATGGAATGAAAGCCATGTGTCTCATTGACCAATTGCAGCATTAAGGTGATGTGAGATTATTGTTTCCAACCACATCTTAGCACCAATGAAAATAGATATCTAGTTAATTCCAACTTTCCAATTGGGTCCTTGTCTTGTGGTTCACTGCTATAAGGTTTCACAGTATATGCAAAACTATATGTTATTGTAATGCTCCTAAAAGTGAAATAACGCCATTCAAAAAAGAATGATGATCTAGAGAGTCTTCTAGATTTCAAGGAGGACCAAAGATAACAATTTCACAGAATCCCATGATGTTTGAGGAAAGTTTGTTAGAGTTTGTAACATAAAGTTATAATGGTCATACTAATCTTAGTGATATGTTTTTTTATCAAATTTACTTTATGACTTTAGTTTGCTTTATCAAATAATGTAAACATGAATTAATGTTCACTTAAGCCATTTTAAGTTTAGGTTTGTGTCATCCAACTATTAGGGTTTATTTTATTTCTTTCCTATAAAGTGGTGGTTACTTTCTCAATAATACATCCAAGAAGTATCTCTCTTTCAAATTCTCCCTTGTGTTCTTCTAACGTCCCTTTTTCTCGAATAGTTTGTTAGAAGACCTTTGGCCCTTTTTCTCTACCCGACGGCTAAAGGGGGGAATTCAAGGGTGACTTAAGTTTATTAACTTTATTATATGGTGCTCGAAAAAATAAATAAATAAATAAAATATCGCTGAAAGCACATATAATGAATTAATAGACTTAAAAAGTGACTTTGACTTAGGAAAGTACATGGGAATAAATTAATGCATTATTTAATGTGCTTTCCTAGGCAAAAAGTGTGACTTGCCTTGGGAATGGGAAAATTTAATTAAAAATAAATTATATCCCTTTGGAAAAGTGCGACTTGCATTTTGGAGAGGGTTTTGGCTTATAAAGGGAAAAGTGCGACTAGTGTTGGGTTCATTCTATATTATTATTATTTTTCTTCCTGGCAGTTGGCTCTGAAGCTTTGCAGACAAAATCCAAGGATGAAAACCCTTTGGATTATTCCTCTTGTGGACGGAAACCCTAGGAGAAGTGAGAGGAGTTTCTATTCAGGGAACTTCATTGTATTCACAAGTTATTTATCATTTCAGCAGTATCAGAAAGAGAAATAAATTGCAGCAGTGGGCATTCAAACAACTTTCAGAGTGGGGCGACTTATTCTACAGTTGTTTTATGCAGTATGTGAGGTATTTTTGATGTTAATTTATTATTGTATCTTCCAGCCTCAAATATATATCAAATCAATTTGGTTTGAATAAATTTCGGCAGGGTTTTGGGCAATATTTTGTTATCAATCCATTTGCAGACTTCTTGTTGTTTTGCCGTAAATATTTGCCATTATAAATCAATATTAAATTCACGGCTGAATTATTTGTGAAGAAATCTGCTTGTTTAAACCCTAGGCGCATTTTTTGTATTTATCCGACTTGTAGGGTTTGTTTTATTTAATTTGTTTGTGCAGTATGAGAATGGTGTTCTATGATTTCTTTTGACATTACCAGTATAGTACCAAGCCTGAGCAATCTTAAAAAAAATAAAAAAAATATTCAGGCAAAAGGGATTTGGGATCTTTCAGTTCTTGCTTGGTTCCTTTTTGTGTTTGGCTATGCTAATATGATATCAGAGCAATGGTGAGGAGAAGCTGGGAAGTAGTGGGTGAAGGGGAAGTAGTGGGTGAAGGCCTAGGAACTTCTCAGATTAGTGATAGACCAAGGGATTGCTTACGATACACACCAAGAAATTGAAAATGTTTTCAAGCAAAGAAAGCTAGGTTTGTTTTTTCTGGTTTAAATCAAGATCCATTTTTTTGATTTATATCTAGATTAAGGAAAATTAAGGCCTAGAGGACCTCATGGAACATCAGGTGCGAGCCGTTTGGAACAACACGAGACAAATGTACAAACTTTGTACTGTTGTACGGCATTGTATCATCATACAAAATCGGAGGGATTAGTGATTTTCAATTTTTTTGAAAATTTCAGATTGCATATTGCCAGGAATTTGCTGATATTTTTGCGATTTTTACCAGTAATTTTTAGCATTTTCATTTTTTTCAGCAGATTTTTCAAATTTTTGGAAGTATTTATCAGTTTTGTTTCCATAAGACAGATTTTGATGTCTCTATTTCAGTACTAGACAGGCTGAATTTATTGCAAAAAAATGGTTAGTTTATCTAATATAATGATGGAAGGTAACTAGAATTTTTCCAGGAAGAATTACAATACCTTGAAACAACAAATGCTAGCTATGTTTGAGTATAGGTATTTTGATCAGATTGTGTTGGGGAATGAAACAACGCAGACAACTATAGTAAATGATTAAAGCAAGTTTGATGGGCAGAACAGAGAATTGATGATGCTAATAAAACTCGCTGTGACTGATGAAATGCTACCAAAAGTGCAAATTGGCGTTGATGCTTGAGCTATTTGGAAGTGATTGAAGGAGTTGCATGAAACTTCAGAAAAAGGTAGAGTCTTCTTCCTTATGAATTTATGTTTTTCAATCAAAATGGATGTATGAAAGTGAATCTTTACAAAGACCATTTAGTAAAGATCAAGGATATTAAAGAATAGTTAAATGCTTTTAGTTGGAAAATGGAAGAAGACATCGGGGTAATCACTCTCAAGAGCTTGCCACCTTTTTTGAGCATTTTATTGCAACCCTAAATATTACTGTTACTGACATTTACCTGAAGTTTGAAGAGTTGAATACCAAACTCTTGCAGCAAAACATGTGGAAAAATCAGGTTGGTAGTAGCAATGGGAATGAGGGTTCAAAGATGGCTTTGGAAACAAACTCCAAGGGCAAGGGCAAGGGCAAGTTTGCTAAGAAGAATGGAAGAAACAGAGAGGGCAGCTGTATAGCATATGACTGGGGTAATCAAAAGCCTTTTAAATGCCATGGAAGGCTAAGCCATAAGAAGAAGTCTCACAGGAGATGGATATGGGATGAGAAAAATATCCAAGGGCCTAAGAAGCAGGTTAGTGGTGTGGAACATAAGGAAGAGGAGGATCTCTTTGTGTTTATGGCCAGGGATAAAAAAAACAATGAGAAAACATCTACTTGGTACATAGATTTTGGTGCATCTTGCTATTTTACCAATAGAAAAGAGAGGCAATACAGAGGCATCCAGAGGCAATACACCACACCCTACAGTCCACAACAAAATGGAGCGGTAGAGAGGTGAAATTGTAACATTATGGAGATGGCGAGTGTATGTTAGAGAAAAGTATGTTCCTAGTCAGTATTGGGCAGAAGCAGTCCACACATCAGTATATCTGCTAAATCGGTCTCCAACAAAAGCGGTACACAAGAAAACTTCAGAAGAAGCTTGGTCTGGACGAAAATCCAAAGTAAGTCATCTCAAATTTTATGGTGTAATTGTATATGCATGGGTTCCCGAAGAAAGAAAACCAAACTTGATGCAGAATGCAAGGAAATGATGTTCACCAGCTGCAATGACAATCATAAAGCATATCATTTGGTTGGTGTTGAAACTAACAAAGCATGCGTTAGCTGTGATGTGGTAGTTGATGAAAGTGAAAGGCAGTTCCAAGCAACGAAATAACAAATCTCAGATCTGAAAGTTGCTGGAAATGAAGATAAACTGGCTAGAAAATCAGGTATGATGCATGCGAAACATCTACCTGAAGGGGGAATGGGTCCAAGGTTGATTCTCATGAAATTCCCAGCCAAGAAGTTTCTGAAAATGACCCAAATCAGCAAGAAAACAATGCTGATTTGGAGGAGGCAATGGAAAGACTAAAATGGTGTACAACACTATTGGAGATGTTTGGTTAGATGAGATTCCTGATATGAGGAAGGAAGAAGAAAAAGAAGGAATACATCGGATACAATGAATTATGCTTTGGTGGCTAATCTTCAATGCTCTGCAATGTAAGCCAAATATAAAATTTTGATGAAGAACTAAACACGAGTCTTAGAAGAGCTACATACTAGAAAGAAACCCATTGGCTGGGGTATACAAAGTCAAGTATAAAACAGATGGAGCACTTGACAAACATAAAGCAAGGCTGGTTGCAAAGGGCTTTGCACAGAAGGAAGGGATTGACTATGAGGAGATGTTTTCACCTACTGCAAAAATGGGAACAATCCGATTGGTTTTAGCCATGACAGTGTAGTTCAGCTGGAAACTATTTCAAATGGACATGAAGAGTGCCTTCCTCAATGGACATGAAGAGGGAGTTCTCAAGTTGGCAAAGAATCCCATCTTTCATGAGCAAATAAGATGGAGAAGTTGAGCAGCAATATTGTCCAACCCAGGACTAGATTGCAGACATTCTCACCAAGTCTCATGGCCCAAATAAATTTGTAAAATTTAGAGATAATCTTGTTGTATTGTCTAGATTCCTAGAATGACCATTAAGGAAAAATGTTAAGGGTTTGTAATATTAAGTTACAACGGTCATACAAGTCTTATTGATAGATTTAGTAATTGAATCACTTAATGACTTTAGTTTGCTTTCTCAAGTGTTGTAAATATGACCTAATATTCACTTAAGTCATTTTAGGTTTAGGGCCCAAGTATTAGGGTTTATGTTGTTGCTTTTCTATAAAATGGCTGTTGCTCTCTCCATCATATATCCAAGAAATATTTCCATTTTTCAAATATTCCCATGTTTTTTCTTGGTTTCTTTGTGTGTTTCGATTTCATAATCAAGTTCCTCTATTTATTCAGTTTTGACAGGGAATTTAGATGCAGGAATACCTCCAGTTCTTAAAAGGCTCGAGTACTGTATACATGATGGTATCAAAAGCTGACAGCAATATTTTTATTACATAGTTTGGTTTCTTTTATTACTACATCATGATACTTCTTTACTTCAATATCTTGTAGTTGATATTCAGGTGACTGAGGAAGGACTGGTTATTCAGCATTACGCCCCTCCTACTGTCGATATTCAAGAGCCACCAAATTAGGAAGCCAGCAACCAAGCCAGCAACCATGGGATAAGTCACTCTCAACACTAAATGGCTAACCCCTTCATGACTCCAATGCAGGCACAAAAAGACAATCCCACAAATAATCATAGTAAGCCCCCAATAATTGAAGTTACACAAATCTATGTAGCTCTTTTAATGGCAATAAATACCTTGGAAGATAGACTTGAAGTCTTTGGAAACAAGTTGGGTGAGTATGGGGACTTAGTTCCCGTTTTGGGGGAATGTGTCATCAATCTTACCTCTTTGCAAACCCAGCAATCTGCTTTTCAAGCCAAACAATCTGAATGTATTGAGCTTTTGAAGAAGAGCTTAGAATCTCAACAACTCGGTGTACAAAATCTGTAGAAACTTCTTCTATATGACTACCCTGTCAGGAAGCTGATTGGTGCTTCCTGATTGGTGAGGTCATCGTTGTGAATGCTGATAGCAATAGTGGATCCAAAAGGAACAATCATCAAGCTAGCAGCATAACTAGAACTGTAGACAGCTATGGCACCCCAATCTATTCCCAGTTGGGCCCCCAATATCTCTAGTTGAACGGTCAGGCCCTCTATCTCTATCTGACCTGACCAACCCTCTACCTCACAACCTAGGCACAAGCAATTGATTGGCAAGTCCCCATCTTTCAAAGTTTCACCCTGAGGCATGCCATCATACCCAGGACAACTGGTCCATTCCTGCTCCAAGAGTCGATGATCCTGCAGATGCTGCTCAACAGATCCCCAGGGACATGGAACCAAAATGAAGATTGCTGCCACTGCCGGACCAATTCGTCAATGGATATCCCTAAAGGTCCTGTTTTGTAATTCAGACACTGTTCGGTGCAAGACATACCTCTCCGTTTTAAGAAAGTTTTTGGAACTCAAGCATGTAAATGCCTTCGATAAAAAGTCTTTAGATTGTTGTTAACAGTTACTTTTAGAACTGCAGATGTTTTCCTAGGGTTTTAGGTTGGTTCTCTATGAGTAGATCAAGGTCTATTCTTAATCCACTAGTATTGAAGATCCTTGTTGGCTGTTTTCCCAACTTGTGATCAGTTGTAACATAAGTTGGCTGTTTTTCAAACCCATATCCTTTTTATTATTATATTTATCAACATTTTTCAAAAAAAGAAAATGCTATGAAAGGACACATGAAAACAAGCTAATAAAAATACAGAATAAAACAATTTCCATCAACGTAAAGTCATGCACATGTTACACTAAGAAGTGAACAATATTATGTTTGTTATGTTTTGTCTTGAGAAAGGGTTGAAGATGATAGACACGTAGATGGATTGTAGAAGCTGTTCTACAAGAAGTACAAGTGACTTGAGGAGACATAATGATACTCTCGACCAGGGCTTTTTCTTCCTAAAAAACACCTAACTGTGGTTGGGAGAAGAAGCTAAGTAGAGGGTGGTAATTATAAGAGGTGGGTGCTTGTGAGGAAGGTCTAGTTGAATCCCCAAGGTCTTAGAATGCAACTCACAAGCCAAGACCCTTCGTGTATTGTAAGAGGTGAAAGCCAAAAGGCGTATAAAAATCAAAAGGTATGTAAGAGATGTAAAAGACAAGAGGCTTAAGAAATCGAGAGGTTTATAAAGACATAAAATTCAAGAGGCATAAGAAACCAAGAGGTACATAAAAAAAGGTAAAAGCCAAAAGGCATAAGAAACCAAGAAGTCTATAAAGAGGTAAAAGCCAAGCATAAGAAACCAAGAGGCATATAGAAATCCTTGTGAGGAAGGTCCAGTTGAATCCCCAAGGTCTTAGAATGCAACTTGCAAGCCGAGACCCTCCATGTATTGTAAGAGGTGAAAGCCAAGAGGCGTATAGAAATCAAAAGGTATGTAAGAGATGTAAAAGCCAAGAGGCGTAAGAAGCCAAGAGGTGTATAAAGACGTAAAATTCAAGAGGCATAAGAAACCAAGAGGTACATAAAAAAGGTAAAAGCCAAGAGGCATAAGAAACCAAGAAGTCTGTAAAGAGGTAAAAGCCAAGCATAAAAAACCAGGAGGTGTATAGAAATCAAAAGGTATAGAAGAGATGTAAAAGCCAATAGGCATAAGAAACCAGTAAGTCTATAAAGAGGTAAAAACCAAGCATAAGAAACTAGGAGGTGAGTGAAAAGGTAAAAAACAAAAAGGCGTAAGAAACGGAGAGGTATAATCCAAGACAAAGTGAGAGCGATAGAACAATAATAATTTAGACATTAAATGTAAAATATGCTATATATATCTAACTGCAATAAGTGAAATAATTCTAGCAAATGAATAGTGTGGAGTATACATATCAAGAATAATATTTTTTTAACAATTGAGCATTTGTTGGCTCTTGGAAAACGTGTTCTTCATTTGTTTGTAGATGATAAGTACTTGGTCCTAAGATGACTTTGGCTGAGTAAGGACCCCACCATTTTGGGCGTACTTTCTCTCTTTATAGGGGGTATAGTCCAATTGGAGAACTAAATCTCCGATGTTGAATTTCCTGATTTTGACTCATTTTTTGTGTTGTTTGGAGATGCGACTTTGTATCGGTGATATGTTGGAGAGCGTTGAGACATTTCTTGTCAAGTAGATCAAGGGCGTGGAGGCGAGATTCATAGAGCTTTTCACTAGGGATAATTCGATGAAGAGATATGCGCAATGAAGACGAGTCTACCTCTAATGATAAGATGGCTTCAGAGCCGTAGACTAGCGAAAAAGGAGTTGCCCCAGTGGTAGTAGGAATGCTAGTACAATATGCATAGAGTGGGGTACAACTTGAGATGCCAATCGGTACAAGAGTCTCGATGTAATGTCCCTTTCGGGCTCAAATATGAAAGATACGGAATTTGCAGAAAACCCCAATGATAGCAAAATGAAATACATTTTCAAAACCTAGCAGTGATTGATTTTTATTAATTTATGGCAGCTCACATACACAAAACAGCTGGAAATAAATATAGAAATCCTATTAATTTATGGCAGCTCACATACACAAAACAACTGGAAATAAATATAGAAATCCTTCAAAATATTTTATTCATGAGCTGGAACAATTATAAGACGAGCCCACCGGAAAAATATATTTTTTGTATTTTTGGACCAGCTGGAATAAATTAATGACAGCAGCAAATACACTTCACAAATATGGTTGGAAATAATGATTCTGAAGCCCAAATACAAGTCCGGAAAGTGCATTCAGCCTCTAAAAATATGACAAACCCAATTATAGATAGAAAGTGAGTTGCCGTGCCCTAAAAGCCAACAAACTTAACCCCAGGAGGGGTCACCACCCTAGGAGAGGGTTTAAAAACTCCCAAAAATGCCCTAGCAGCCCTTTATCACAGGTTCCCTCATTGAAATCACTGAATCAATTTATTGAAGCCCAATGGAAACCTTTGAATGGAGAATCCTCAAGGATTGAAGGGTTTTTGTTGTTCAATTAGGGAATAAGGAGGGTTTTCCTCCTCACTTGCAGCCCCACAAGAGGGTTTCTGTCGTCAAGTGGAAAGGAATGAGTGGCAGCCCAAAAACCTCACGAAAATTATGATAAGGAATAGATGATCCTCAAACAAGCCAATCGACCTCCTTTTATACACAAATGATGGCACAAACCTTGAGAACAATCTCCAAAAGGGGTTGCCCCACTTGAAGAATTAATTTGATTTTATTATTGCCACTTCCCTCCAGTTTCTTTCTTCATCTTGGGTCGGCCACTTTATCAAAATTAAATCAATCTTTTAATACTTTTCTCCTTTTTTATGTTTTCACTTTATTCCATAAAGTCCCTTCCTTTTCATCCCTTTAGCCAACATATAATAATGAATAGGCTGAATACTTTTAAGTATTTAAAAATACCTTTTATTTTAATGATATTATTAAGTTACTCAAGATTTGGAAATGACTGGGCCCAACTTAAAACATTAGGAATTATTTTATTTTAGAAAAAGGGACATTACACTCAAATGGTCTTTTGAAGAATTGTTGAGTGTTTTGTTAATGGCCTTTGCTTGACCATTGCATTGAGGATGTTATGGCGTAGAAAATTTATGGATGATTTTGAATTTAGTGCATGGTTGTTTCATTTCCTTATTTTTGAAGTTTCCATTGTTGTTAGAGATGATGGTATGGGGAATTCCAAATCGGCAAATGATTTGATTAAGGATGATTTTGTGGTAGTGGCTCCTATGACATTGGTAAGGGACATGACCTTAACCCACATAGTAAAGTGTTATGTAGCTGTGATAATAAAGGTATGACTTGAAGCTCATTAGTGGTAGAGTGAATTACGCACAAGAATATGAAGCAATCTCCTCGCATGAGCAGAGCCATATGCAAAGAGGTGGAGGTAGACCCTCTTTTAGAGAAAGAGGATGCATACAAGGAAATGGATTTAGTGGAACTTGTTTCCATTGTAGAGAAGCTAGACATCGCACATTCAACTATCCACAAACCGCATAGAGTAGTAGTGTGAGGAGAAATGATGCTAGCATCCATGTTGTCCAATAGGTGGATGCAGAGAGTAATTCATCAAATAGTTGCACAAAGGAACTGGAGTGTAGAGAAACTCTCTTGATGAAAAAAGTGTTGCTGAAGCTAGTGAAGAAGGCGAATGCACCCGCACAAAGAAAAAATCTATTTAGGACCATTTGCAAGTTTGGAGGTAAGTGCTGCAAGGTCATTATTGATAGTGGTAGCATTGATAATATTGTCTCTAGTGAGATTGTTGAAAAGCGTGGTCTGAAGAGGATTGTGCATTTAAATACGTATGGGTCTTGGCTATTAGAAGGACATTAGTTACTTGTGTATGAACAATGTAATGTGTGCATAAAGATTGGTGTATATGAAGATAAAGTCCTATGCGATGCTATTCCCATGGACATATGCCATTTTTTACTTGGTTGACCTTGGTAGTTTTATAGAAGAGCGCAACATGATGGCCACACAAATGCTTATTTATACCTTGACAAAGGATGGGTGTAAGTACACACTCAACCCTTTGAAGGATGCAAGTGTAAAGGTGGGGAAAAGTCTGCAAGTTTTGCCGATTTCAGGAAAATAATTCTTGAGTATGGTGAAAGGGGATGGTGATTGTTTCACACTCATCTCGAAGCTTGCACACAAGGAGGAATGAGGCATAGCTACACGAAAAGAAGAAGTTTTGTGAAGTGAAGGAGATGCTAGGTGAGTTTGCGGATATCATGTTGTAGGATACTCTGGATGGTTTACCGCCTACGTGCAACATGAGCCATTAGATGGATCTGATTCCAGGGTGTTGTTTGCTAAACAAGATCGAATATAGGTTGACACCTTTGTAGAACAATGAGATGTAGAAGCAAGTACAAGAATTGATTGAGAAAGGGTTTATCAGAGAGTCTCTCATCCTGTGGGAAGTACTTGTAGTATTAGTGTTGAAGAAAAAGGTGAATGGAGAATGTGTATTGATTCTAGAGTCATCAACAAGATTACCATCAAGTATAGATTTCAATAGCCGCGTATGAATGATTGATGGACCGTTTGAGTGGAGCAATGAAATTCACTAAAATTGATTTGAAGAGTGCGTTTCATCAAATCAAAATAAGAGAAGGTGATGAGTGGTAGATTGCTTTGAAAATGCAGGATATATTGTATGAGTGGTTGGTCATGCCATTTGGGTTAACCAATGCTCCGAGATTGTTCATGCACCTAATAAACGAAGCACTAAAGCCTCTTTTAGGAAAGTTTGTCATTGTATACCTTGATGACATCTTGATTTTCAGTAAAACACAAGAACACTTGGTACATTTGCAGAAAGTGTTGCAACATTTGCATGAAGAGAAGCTAGTGGTGAATTTGAAGAAATGCTGTTTCATGAGGGATGAATTAGTGTATTTGGGATCATTGATATTTTATGAAGGATTGAAGATGGATCCTGAGAAGGTTTAAGCTATAGTGAAGTGACCGTCACCCAAGAATGTCACCAAAGCACGAAGTTTCCGTGGTTTGGCGATCTTTTACAGGAAGTTCATCAGATGTTTTAGTGAGATTTGCGTACTGATCACATGAATGATGTGGGTAGAAAAGAGGGAGTTTGCATGGACTTCAAATGTAGAATATGGCTTTCAAAAGATGAAATAAAAAGTCACAGAGCAACCAGTGTTGGCCTTGCATAATTTTGAAAGGGTATTTTAGGTTTGATTGTGATGCAAGTGGAGTAGATATTGTAGCCATGTTGAGTGAAGAAAGAAGACCCATCACTTAATTTATTGAGAAACTAAATGACGCGATAAGGAAGTATTCAATTTATGATTAACTATTTTACTTCATAGTGCAAACTCTGAAGAAGTGGAAACATTACTTGTTTCCCAAAAAGTTTGTGTTGTACACAAGCCACCAAGCATTTCCATTCATAAACAATCAAGGAAAGCTGAATCCAAGACACATGAAATGGGTCGAATTCTTGCAGGGTTACTCATTTTCCTTAAAGCACAAAAGTGGAAGTCAAATGGAGTTATAGATGTACTAAGTAGAAGATGCGCGTTGGTGTTAGGGTTTGAAGCCATGAAGGAACCCTATGCAGGAGATTAGGACTTAGAGGAAACATGAAGAGAATGCTTAGAAACCAATGAGCGTCGATCACGCGCCTTGGTTAGACTACTTATAGGAAGGGGGGATTTTCAAAGGCACACAATTGTGTGTGTCTAGTGGGTCAATGAGGGAAAATTTGATCTAGGAAAAACATTTGGAGGATTGGAAGGTCATTTTATAATACATAAGACCTTGACATAGATGAGTGAGAGATACTATTGGTTGTAGATGGCTACAAATGTGTATAGAGATGTGGAGTATGTCATTTGGCTAAGGTAAAGAGTCAGAACACATGCTTATATCAACTATTGTTAGTACATGGGAAACCTTGGTTACATTTAAGTATGGATTTTGTTTTGGGATTAACCAGAACACAAAAGGGTCATGATTCTATCGTTTTGTTGATAGATTCTAAAAAATGGCTCATTTTATTGCTTATAAGAAGACCAATGATGTTACACACATAGCTAACTTGTTTTTGAAGGAAATTGTGAGGCTGCATGGATTTCCATGTAGTATTGTGTCTAACAGTGTTGGATAAATCCTCTTTTGATTAGTACTCAAGAATATTATTATATTATTCATTATATTATGTGTATAGTGAGTGTAATGAACAACTCACTATTTACTTTATGTAGTGTGTGAGTGTACTTAACAACTCACCTTAGATAGGTGTAGGTGGGATATTTTAGGGATTTATGGTTCGTAAAGTGATAAGGTTTGACTCCTTGTATTAAGGAGATCACTAGCCTATAAAATGTATGTGTATTTGATTGAATACTATGAAGTGAAGTTTGTTTTACTGTGCATGTCTAATACCAAACTTTCTTTTGGTATCAAAGTAGGGATTTCTCTAATTACTAATATGGATTTTTAAATTGTGAAGGGGCGGTCCATTGGCATGTTGCCCTAGAGGATTTGACAATAGTAAGCAAACTTGGCGAGTACTCGCTCAGTTTGCACAAAGGCTAATTTTTGCTAGTATAACTCACCACTTGGGCTCGCCGAGTATGGGCGAATATTTGGCGAATATTCGCCAATACTCAACAAGTATGAGCCAAATGCTTGCCACAAGCTGAAAATGCGGAATATGTCAAAAATGCGGAAAAGCTGTAAAACGCCAAAAAAACGTCGTAAAAACATTGACATTTGTATTTTTAAGGCAACACACTCCCTCACTTCTAATCACACAACCATTGAGCATCCTTTGCATGAGTTGAAGAGATTTTATAGCGAATTCAAAGAGCAAATTTGAAGAATTTCATTTGGAGGTAAGTTTTTTTTCCCCCTTCTTTTCAAGAATGCAAATTCATTCTATATTATTTATATATTGTATCCAAATATGATTTGCAAATTTGAATGCATTCCATTCAATTCCAAATAATTCTAATTGTTATTAACTTATTTATGTATGTTTATTATTGTTAATGAACAAAATTGTTGGAATGTATTGTTTTAAATGTTATTTTTAATTTTCTTTTGGGAATTTATTCTTTGTTCATAGTGATTTACAATTACAAATTTGCAATCACAATTACATATGGTTATAAAGCCAAATTTTTAATTTTTAAACAATTTTATAATGTTGTTTTTAAATTAAATTTATAGTTTTTAAAGTTTTAAAATAGTTTTATTAAGTTGTTTTTAATAAAATTTACAATTTTTTATTTTTTTAAACGTACATTGTGCTGGAGATTAGAACTTAGCAATGGCATCCGAATCAACATCAAGTTCGGTGTCAGGCTCAAAATCACTAGCAAGAACCATTCCCGCTAATGCCTGAACCGTTGCATGGAAGTATGTTGTATTTAAAGCGGTTCAAAGGATTGCAATTTGCAATTTTTGCAGAAAAACATTTTTTGGAGGAATCAATCATCTGAAGTATCATGTTGTGTGTATTGTTTACCGCAACACTATGACATGTCCAATGTTAAGGCAAAATGAGAGATGAAGGAAGAGTTGATAGAGCTGGAGGAGAAGAAAGTAGAGAGGGCAAGGGTACATGCAACCATAACAGAAGCGTTCAGACCTGGAATGGACAGAGAAATCAGAGGATAATGTGGCAACGATTATGGGCTTTACTCTAATCGCAGTCCACGCATATGCAGCAGAAAGAGACAAATTTGTTTTATTGAGTTCAAGCAAAGGGATACGTAGTTTTTTTTGTACCAAGAAAAATACTTGGGACACAATCTTCGTTGGAAGGTACAAGCTGGAACAAGGATGTGCACGAGGAAGCGAATAAGGCATGTGCGAATTTTTGGTACTACAACAACCTTCGCTTCAATGCGGTAAAGAGCTTGTACTCGAGGAATACTTGGTGACAACATCGTAACAATTGCAGGGAAAAGGTACAAGGCACCTTCTCTCCAAAAGCCTTGAGTGGGAAATTGTTCAAGGGTGCAATTCCAGATGCAACGACAATTCTAGAAGATCAAAAGAAATAATGACAAAAATACAGATGCACCATTCTTTTAGATTGGTGGACAGATGGAAGGATCCTCACCCTCATCATTTTTTTAGCGGCTTCAAATGGTGAGATGGTATTTTTGAAGTCAATTGATGCCTCTAACATAGTAAAAACTGTAGAAAATTTGAGTCTTTATGTTGGAGGAGGTTGTCTTAGAGGTGGGTATCCAAAATGTTGTGCAAGTTGTCACAAACAATGCAACAACATATGTGGCAACTGAGAGAACTACTATAGGCGAGACATTTGTCACTCTTTTGGACCCCTTGTGTGACCCATTGCCTTGACCTTCCTTTAGAAGACATATGCAAAATTGATTGGGTGAGGCAGGTTATAGATAGATGCAAGAAATATAACCAAGTACATATATAATCACCCTTGGAATTCTCAGCTTGCTGAGAGAACGCACTAAAGCGGAAAGAGTTTGTGCAAGCCGGATGTCACAAGGTTTGTATCTAATTTCTCGACGTTTCAAAGTATTTCTAATTAGAGGCATCAATCACCTGAAACATATCATGTTGCGTGTATTTTTTACTACGGCACTATGGCATGTCCCAATTTTCACAGAAAGCCGATGGCAAAATGAGAGACTTTAAGGCAGAGTTTTTGATGATGTCTTTGCAGAAGAAAGCTATAGAGAGGGATCAAGATAATTTCAAATTTCAACCATAACATTTCATGTAAATTCCTTTATGTTAATTTATTAGAGGTATTGTTATTTACTTATTTATTTTATGTGGCAACGATTGTCAGCTCTACTCGCAGTCCGCACATATGTGTGGTGTAAGAGTGTGATGTCACATCTGTTTGGGAAAATATCGAGTTACAAGTTCAACCCAAATCGATACCAAGAAGGATTAGATCTTTTGTAAATCAATCTAAACATAACACTAGGGCATAACCAATTCGCTACCCAAATGGGGTTGGAAGTTGGAACAAGGATGGTGCACAAGGATTGGTAGATACAGTGCAATGTGTGAATCTTCTCAGCTCTGACTTTTAATATAGCAATGACTTCCCTTCAAACAGTGGTGAAGAGCTTGTAACTTCAAAAATGCTTAACTGAATCAACATTGACATATTTTTGCGGGGAACCAGGTGCATAATAAACTAGAATTTTAGCACCCTCTCCAATGAGACTTGAGATGGGAAATTGTTCTGAGCACTGCAACCCCTTCAAAATAACATGCTAAACTATCCAGATCTGGGCGCTAGGGTTAGCAGTATTCAAAAGAAGCAATGGCGAAAACTACAGATGCACCTGTTTTCACTTTCCAAATGGGTGTTTTAATGCACAGAAATGCCAAGAACAGATCCGAATTGTACCCTCATCATTTTTTTAACAGCTTCAAAATGTGTGAGAAGGTATTAATAATCCAAGTCCAGATTGATGCAACTTCTAACATTATTTCCCGCTTAACCAATCAAGCAAAAAATTTGAAACTTTGGATGTTGGAGCCAGGTTTCCTATCAAGAATGGATATTCCAAAATTAATTGTTGCAAATCAGATACGACACCCTACAATTTTCAACAACATATGTGGTTGTTAGGAGACTACTACATTTAGAGGCATCAAATCATCTCCAAAAATTCTGGAATTAATTTTGAAAATATAGCAGATTCTGCAACCATTGCAAATATGATCCAAATCCTTTGGAAGAATAATTAGATTTGCACCATAATTGAATTGGGTAGAGGCAAAGAATTCTTTTCCAAGCAGATTTACTACATACTAGATGCAACATATACACACAAGTGGATCATTATCATAATCGCCTTTGCTTCAATTCTCAAGTTTGAATGAGAGAGAGAGCACAATTAGAGCTAGGGAATAGAGCTCTGTGCGAGCCAATGTCACAAGATTTGCAATTGACTTCTTGATGTTACAAAGTATCTCTAGTTTGTTATTAGCATTGAAGCAAATGTTTGCGAGTTAAACATGGCTAGACTCACAATATTCAAAGAAAGTCGATGTCCAGAGAGAGGACTAATAAAACTTAATTAAAATATTAAAAGACTTACTTGATGATGTACTTTGCAAAGATTTTCTTATTAAGATCATCAAGAGTAACTTCAAACTATCTGCACATTTAAAGACTCAAATCAGATTCCTTTATTTGTAATTTGTTAGGCATACTAAGGGGTTATAATACAAATGAAAGATGAACCGATATGTTAGTAATGCCCTGAAAAATGAGACATAACTAAGAGTCGTTGGTGAGAGTTTTGCACTTGGTTGATGGGGAACAAAACTTGATGGGATACATTTATGAGGCCATAGATAGGTCTAAAGAGGCCATCCAAAACTATTTTAAGGGGGATATCGTTAGATTTGGTCCTTTTTGAGAGATAATTGATTGGAGGTGGAACAATCAACAACACCAACCTATTAATGTAGTGGGGTTCTATGTCAACCCCATGTTTTTCTTCCCCGATGGTTTCACAAATGTGTACGCGGAGGTCATGAAGGGCCTTTAAACATGCATTGAGAGGATGATACCAGAGGTTGGGATGAGGAACCTTATTATTTTAGAGCTGTAGAATTATAAACATGCCATGGGAAGGCTCTTTTCTTCGATGTTAGCTGTTTGAGGGAAAACCACACAACCAGTAGGTAACAAAAATTAGAATGTTTACTTATATGTTAATAGTTACAAATTTAATTTTATTAATTATGTCATGTCCCTTTCTGGAGGCTGATTTTTGAAGACCTTAACCCATTCTCTCCTCGTGAGTTATAGGAGAAAAGCAAGGGGAAGATCTGAATTATGTTTTTTAGTAGTTGTTTTCATTTATTACCATTTATCCTATTAGAAGCCTTGTATTATGAGCATGTAGGCTCCAAATACCCTTTGAACATTTAACAAGCACATACTTAAGGGGTCGGTCATCATTTCTTATGTTCATAAGCACTCCTTGTGGCTATTTAAGGAGGTTGCTTGGACATTAATTGATGTAGGAGCATCATCATAGTACTTATGAAGAACAATGAAATTTCAATAAGCCTGTGAAAGGCATTGAGCATGTATTAGGAGTTTGTCAAAGTTTTCCCTCCAAGTTTCTGGTCTTGAATATTTGAATTTGTGATGTAAATTCTCTTTGTACAAATGTAAAAGTAGAAATAGGAGTATTAATCCAAAAGGTGAATATGGGTTGTCATATCTCCAAGATTTACGTGGGAGGAGTATTAAAATAGTCTAAGATATTGTGTTATGATCATTAAAGGTCATAGTTGACCAACAAACTCCTTGAATTGTGCTTGTATAGTTGAAAATATCACTCAAAAATAGAAATTTTAGGCCTAGATAAGGACTACAATAGCTAAGACTAGCTGATTCAAGGGGAGAAAGGTCAAATTCTGTTTGATGAGAATCATAATGTAATGTTTCAAAGGAGAAGAAATAAAGGGAAACTGATTATGGTCTGTATTTCTGGTATATTTTGTGAAATAAATAACGAAGCTATCATAGTCCTCTGAGAACCTTTGCGAGTCAAGGTGCATGATGATTCCAAATAACATGATCTTAATGGACTAGAGAGGACAATTTTGCTAAATTATGAAAGAGAGTTTTGGGAGCTTGAAATGAGTTTGTATGAGTGATCTAACATTGTTGAGTATGTTATAGTAGGATTTGAACTTCAAGAGACCTAAGGAATACCTAAAATCCCAAGTATGCATGTTAGCACTATAGACTAAAGCAAGGAGCAAGTGCATGGAAGGTAAGTGTCAAAGAGAAAAGTGAATATCTTGTCATTTGAATAGTGATAACCTATTATATGACTATAGAAGACATTACAGGAGGTGTGTAGGCAAGAGAAAGGTAAAAATTTAAGGTAAGTTTTTCATAAGCCTAGAAATTACTTATTTGCATTCAAGAACTAGAGGTGTAATAGTGAAGGGCATTATGAGTTAAGACTATGAATGAAATGTTTCCTTGATTTTGGATCAAACTATAGAAGAAAATGTAAATTTTGGAAAGCCAAACAAAGTAAATTGGATAAATTTTGCATTCTTAAGCCAATCTAGTCATTGAACAAAAACTCCATTTTTTCGAGTTTAAATAATGTGATGAATTGCTCTCTTGAATGGCTGAGATAATGATGAGCAATGAATGGGCCTACACCATGTGTTGCTATCAGAGCTAGATAGGGCATCATTTTCTGGTATCATAGTAGAGATGATACCTCTTTTGATATTTATTTGATTACTAATATAAGTGTTGAGATGATTAGATGCCTATTTTGTTCTCTATATTGTTTTAATGGTTGAATGAGGATGTGATGCAAGATTACAGGTGAAGGAGAAGAGAGACTACAAGTAGTCAAAGGTGAAGAAGTGAGGTGTGGATAGAAAACAAGCCAAGAGAAATACAACTAGCAGGTGAAAAGGAAGTTGATCCAAAGAAGTTGGCCTAGATGCCACTAAGCTTGCAAAAGTGAAAAATCTTAGAGAAGAAGAAGAAGCAATCTAAAATATCCAAGAAAGAGCTTGGATAAGGGGAAGAAAGAGATTACAGTCCAAGTTGGAAGAGACTTGGATAAGAGAGAGACCATGGAAATTATACCATGGACACAGATAATTGATTTGGTGCAAGCAATGAGAGAGATGAGAGTGGCAGAAGAAAGGAGAAAAAAGAAACGAAGAGGACAAGAGAGATTGATGATATAAGGAGGAAGACTGAACTCCTTAAGGATAAAATATTAGCAACAAGAATTGAGTATAGAGCTGATGAAGACCCTATAGAAGAAGATGAAGTGTTAGCTTATGGATGTGAAGAAGATGACTACAAACAGGTTGACATGATAGATGCACAGGAGGAGTTAAGCTTCATGAGTGAAGCATGTGAAGACTCTTGCAAAGAGGAAATAGAGTATGAGTATGAAAACCTCATAGAAGGTGATGATGAGTGGTCTGGTGAAGATGACGAAGAACCACAAAAATAAGTGAATAAGGTTCTTATTGAAGATAACAAGAGAAATAAAATGCCAAGGAAGAAGAATGACGTGAAGTTCATTCAGAGGAAATTTTTGAATGCTAATGTTATGTTGCAGTATGATTTTACAGGTACAAAGGGAAGCCTTTCCAAGGAAAAGGATATGCCACCTATAGAGGATAGATCAAGTAAAGAACCTACAATTGAAGGAAAACAAAGAATGCATTTGAAAGCATTTAGACATGAAGATGATAGAGATATGTGCTCTCAAGAAGAAATTGAATCAGATTTTCAAATTATTCAAGTGAGGAGTCTTCAATTCAAAATGAAGACATGCAACAAGTAAATGGGAAGGAAGAACAAAGGATGAGTATATAGGATCTCACAAGATAACATGGATACATATTTCCCAAATGGCTCAAGAAGACAACATCTAAACAAGCATGGGAAGACCAAGAAGTTGTAAGAACATACCAAGGTGAGGTACATGAAGGTGGAGATACTAAGGAACCAATCATTGTTCCAAGGAGTTGTTAGAACAAGGATAATGCCATCTCAAAGGAGGTATAGGAGGTAAGAAATAAAGGTAAACTCATTAATTTTGATGCATCAAATGATGATATTTTAAGCATGGTTAGTTAAAGTAGTGAACGCATGAATGACTCTTATAGAGAAAGGATAGTATGGGCTAATCTGGAAATAGGAGAACCTTCTCATGGAGTTCAAAGTGAAATTATGGAGGAAAAGTCAGAATTAGACTTCTTGGAAGAAGTACAACAGTGTCTAAATGTAGGACCAAAGTTTGATGAACATTTGGAAGACATTGATGATTCCTTTTTAAAGGAAGAATTGAGGATGATAGAGACATTGCATGTAGGTCAGCTCATGGGTGAAGAATTGATGGAAACATGGAATAATGATAAAGGATAGTCTCAATTTGTTGAAGTGAATTTTTTTTAGGATGAAGAGGTAAAACATGAAAGTTTGAAATCAAGTTATGTAGATTTTTTTATTTTGATGACAACATGAATGATACAAACCTTATTCAATAAATTATGCATTTTGAACAAGAGAGAAATGATTTTTTTTATGAAAACATGGAACATCTACAAGTTGAACTAAGTGCATTAGAATATGCTATATATAATAGAGAACTCAATTATTGTTCTAAAACAATAGAGATGGAGGAATTTGGTGAATAGAATAAGGCAAGTGAGTCTCAAGGAGTGTAAATTATGAAAGGAGAAGCAAATGCAATAGTCATGGTGGGATATTTGAATGAAAAACTCATTGATAACCTTGGGAATGAGACAAGCCAATCACAAAATAGAGATGAGAAGACCAAATTGGATTTGGTCAATGAAGAAACAAAAGGAAAAGAAGAAGATCAACCTCATGGAGATCAACAAGAGACTTCATGGCCTCAATATTTTTTTATCTAAAAATGATTTTAGTGTTGTGTATGCAGGTACAATATGTGATAGTATGGATGAATTTCATGACTCCATGGAAGAACTCTTAAAGCAACAAAAACAAGAGGATAATGAAGACTTATATGATGATGAAGCAGAAGTATGGGACTAGATAGTTGAGAAGGATAAAAGAAAGAACGGGTACAAGAAGAAGAAGAGGAGAAAGAATATAAAACACAAAGAATATAATAAAGGAATGTAATTACAAAGGCTATGGGATCCAGACATTCAAGGAAAGATGAACAAATCATGAACAGCAGGAGCAAGAACTGATAAAGAGTAATGAGCAGGAGCTCGTGGAAATTTTAAAGATAGGTAGTCTGATGCAAGAGCATCATCATGGTACTTATGAAGAAAAATAAAATTTGAATAATCCTTTGAAAGGAATCGAGCATGTATTAGGAGTTTGTCAAATCTTTCCCTCCAAGTTTCTAGTCTTGAATATTTGAATTTGTGATGTAAATTCCCTTTGTACAAATGTAAAAGTATAAAAAGGATTATTAATCCAAAAAGGTGAATATGGGTTGTCAGATCTCCAAGATCTAAGTGGGAGGAGTATTAAAATAGTCTAAGATATTGTGTTATGATCATTAAAGGTCATAGTTGACCAACAAACTCCTTCAATTATTCTTGTATAGTTAAGAATATCACTCAAAAATAGGAATTTTAGGCCTAGATAAGGACTACCACAACTAATTCTAGCTGAATCAAAGGGGAGAAAGGTCAAATTCTATCTTATGAGAATCATAATGTAATGTTTCAAACGAGAATAAATGAAGGGAAACTGATTATGGTTTGTATTTCTGGTATATTTCTTGCATTCATTTAGTTTCATGTTATGATGTGTGATAGCAAGGTTTAAAGAAGAAGAAATTGTCATAAAAGAAGGATGAAGTTTGGTCTTACATATTCTTTAAGTGGGTGTAATGTTTAACATTGATCCATTACTAACCTTTCTTGTTGCATGTTGAAGTACATTGCAAAACAAGGGACTGAGATGGTAAAGGTAAGTTGCATGGGTCTAATGGTTTTGTTGACAAGTTTATAGATTTCATACATCTAAGGAAATTCAAAAAGAATGTATGAATACATGAATAAGGTAACACTATATTTCTTTATGAGCAAGACTTGGGGATACACCTTTTTGTTTTGAGGGTTTGATCATCTAACCTAGTGCATTGTTCAATCCTCTTCAATGATGAAAACAATAGCAAATGGATTTGATATCTTCCATTGTTAATTTAGACATGGTGTAAATGTGCATATAGCCCTTTAAACCAAGTTTTAGGTGTTGGAAATCAAATAGATAAAAATATATGAAACTTTCCACAAGAACTTGTGAAAAAAATTAGGTGTGCTCACATGACAGTGCACAGTTCAAGGGTTAAGCATAAGGTGAGTCAAGATCATGAATTTAGGGCATTCATTTGGTCTTACTTATAAGATAAACTCATTAATGATCTTAAGGGACTAGAGAGGACAATTTTGCTAAAGGATGAAAGAGAGTGGTTTGGGAGCTTGAAATGAGTTTGTATGAGTGATCTAACATTATCAAGTATGTCATAGTGGGATTTGAACTTCAAGACACCTAAGGAATACCTAAAATCCCAAGCATGCATGCTAGTACTATAGACTAAGGTGAGGATCAAGTGCATGGAAGGTAAGGGTTAAAGATAAAATTGAATATCTTGTCATTTTAATAGTGGTAAGCTATTGTATGACTATAAAAGGCATTACAGGAGGTGTGTAGGCAAGAGAAAGGTGAAAATTTATGGTAAGAATGTCATAAGCCTAGAAATTGCTTATTTGCATTCAAGAACTAGAGGTATAACAGTGAAGGGAATTCTAAGTTAAGACTATGAATGAAATTTTTCCTTGATTATGGATCAAAGTATAGAAGAAAATGTAGATTTTGGAAATCCAAACAACGTATTTTGGACAAAATTTGCATTCTTAAGCCAATCTAGTCATTGAACAAGAACTCCATTTTGCCAAGTTTGAAAAATGTGATGAATTGCTGTTTTGAATGGCTGAGATAATGATGACCAGTGAATGGGCCTACACCAGGTGTTGCTATGAGAGCTAGATAGAGCATCGTTAATGATTCATGTTTTGGTGATTATTCTTATCTTGGTCGAAGTTGGCTAGTGTAGCATTTTTAGTTTCTCTCTCAAGGACGAAACCCCTTGGGTTGAGGACCTCATCTAAGGACGAAAAATCCTTGGTTGGGAAACTTGTGAAGGCCGAAAACTCTTCATGAGGTTTTTGGTGTGCAAGTTGATTTGAAAAGCAAGAAAGTATCTTTCTCTTGCATTTGTTGTCTCTTTGGTGCAATATTTTAATTGTTTAGAGTGGAGCGACCCTCTTGGAGATGAATATCTGGTATGTGTGATGTTCATTTGACAAATTTGAAATTGCTATCTTGTTCTCCATAATTTATAAGGCCAATATCTTGAGTTTCATGAATTTTGGAGCTTCCTAGGTTAAATTATGAATTTTTAAAGTAACTCTGCAAACAAGGGTTTTATAGAAATTCATATCTCCAAATCTAGGGCATTAAAAACCAGTTTTTTAACCTGAGATGATTGTTGGTGATATATAATAGTTTTAGAGATTTAAGTGGAGCTAATTCAAAGGGTTTTGAAGGCACAAAAGTGTGTTTGAAACCCCAAATCAGGCCGTTGCCTTAGGAAGGTTTAATTTGTAGGGTTATAACAGCCATCTAACAACAGTTCTGTAATCTGATTTTCGAGTTACATCTCAGCTTTTGGTCATTTCGTGAGTCCCCCCAAAAAGAGACATTACAGTGGTATTAGAGCATCATCCTCCCAACCTGTGAAGCATGGAAAGGTTCGAGAAGATGCAAGGGAAGTTAGCAAGGTTAATAGAAACCCTCGCCCTAACTGTGGAGAAAATCGTTGAAGCTAGGGCAATCAAAGAAGAAGCCACTTCAAAGGCTTTCAAGGCTCCAAATATGATGTTTCGCTATAGAGCTCTTCCAAAGAAGGTTCGCTATGCCCTCCCTTTTGAAGAGTTCATGGAGTTGGAGATAGAGAGTTGGAATTTGCATAAGGTCAAAACCCCAAGCTACAAAGAAGGTGTCAGCATTCCATAAGGATACCACATTCAAGGTAGAGGTTCCTCGAGTCCCCATAATAAAATTTTAAGCCCAAATAGTCACACACACGCTGGTGAAAAATTAGGTTTGCATTTTGAAGGATATGGAGCCATGAAGAATGAAGAACTAATCCTTACTCCTATTGTGTTTCGGAGAGTCAACAAAACGAGGTAATTAATTATCATTGTTGGGTTAATATTCATGATATTTTAGCATGTGATGAATCCAGGGCTGAAAAGAAGGATGATGAGAAAGAGGGGGAAGAGAAAGGGATGGTTGGAAACCATTTTCCAAATAGACATGATGACAGTAAGATTTCTGCTCTGTTTATAACAACAGTCATTAAAAAGCAAAATGATGATGGATTAGAGCTATGAAGTATGGGGGCAGTGCAAAAGGGGTTCTTACACCCTTCCAAGCAACTTCCAAGTTATGCATGCATCAAGACAAAGGTCGCTTTATGCTCAAGGACTGAAATTGGGTTGATAAGTGGAAACCCTCTTCCCAAGGTCATTGGTATGCATGCAAAGGTAACTAATTCCTCTTTCCGCTTGCCTTGTAATCCATCTGATTTACATGTATTTGAGGAAAAACAATTGGGTCACAATGATGGACATGCTGATGATATCTCAGCAAGTCTTAGAAGGTCAGGAAGACTGGAAGAAACCCTCCATGAAGGACAAGATTCCGGGAAAACATTGGATGAAGTGGCTGGACCGTTCCTAACAGCAGTCAAAGGGAGGTCATCTAATGGAAATCACAGCCTTAACAAGAAGCCAGAAGTTACCCAAGACAAGCACCAACATATGTGAAAATAAAAGATTTCATCCGTTAGGAAACCATGCCAAGGAAGAGTGCCCACAGTATGAGGATATCTCAGTTTTTGCTAGTATGTCATTTCAGTTTTGTTGTCACCATGAACAATTGGATAGGAAGAGTAATCATATTTCATGTGTGTTGTATCCTCCTATGTCACCGCTGATTGAATATCATCATGCACATCATACGTCACGAGATGATGAGGCAAGAATTCCTTTTTGTAGCAAAGAGCATATAGACACTTGAGCTCAATTTCAAAGGTGTGTGTGCACGTGGCATATAGGTGCTATGTTGATATTTACAAAGGGAGGAATATCTGATTTCAAAATCATTATGAAGGAAAATTCTAGCATGATGTGTTTGGGATATGATGGTGGTTCTAATTTTCAGTTTCATATGGGGTTAACCTATGGTTTCATGAAAATGGAAGAGCTAGAAAGAATAGAGTGGATGGGCAGCGTTCTTACTATAATATGTGGCACACATCACCCATCTCGGGGGAAGGGTCTTCTTCATGACCAAAGGGTCACCATGCTCGTAGAGAATGGCAATACACATCAGTTATTTGAAGAAGAATTGGCAAGAAGGGTGGGGCCAAACAAGGCTGGTTTCGAAGGCTACATGGTCACCATAACCTATGGAACATCTCCTCTTTGCACAAGAATGATACCCCAACTCACTATTCCCATGAAAAGGTATGAATTTGGCATCAACTTCTTTGTTTTAAGTTCAGCTGAGGCACATATTGTTCTTGAGGGTCAAGAGATCCAAACTTTAAGGGAATTTTCCTTCAAAATTCACAAGAGGGGGTTAAAGCTCCACCTACAAAATGAATAGGTCAGAATTCATGAAATCAGGAATGGAAAAGATAGGCATGTTGAGCAAGGAAGGACTGATTTTATTTCCTTACCAGCAGTTGGGAAAGCAATGATCATAGCTGAGAATGCAAGAAAGAATGTGGCAAACAACATCATGAGAAGGTATAAATTGGAGATTAAAATATGCAGGGCTGTTATGGTAGTTTCGTCAATTAATACTTGTTTATTCACAAGCAATAGAAGGCTGTCCTTCAAGAAATCCCAAAGAGGAAGCAACTACAACATTTATGCATACTACTCTCTCAGCCTTCCACTCATTTTTGCAACAGCTGAAAGCGATATTCAATTGGTTAAGAGGGTAGCCACTCAGCCCTACTTCCCCAAAAAGGTATGTGCAGCTCTTCTAAAATTAATTTCAGTCACTAAAACTACCCAATTACAAGGGAGCATGTCTAGCTGCAGCAGTGCGGAAGGTAGCAAATTGATGAGGGTAAAGATTGACCACTTGGGAGAGGAAGAAACTCAGTTTTTGAAGGGATACTCAGCCCATAAACAGCCATCACCAACCCATTTCATTCTGATCAGAGGGAAGAAAATACGAATTCTTAATCATGGAGAGGTATTTCAGCTGAGCACAAGAAAAAAAGGCAAAAGAGAACCATTCCATCCACCAACATGGCATGAAAGGAGAGTAATAAGTAATGTGGTTTCTCTTAATAATTTTGTTTCATGTGTAGGTTCAGATTGGAAGGGAAGGGTACGTCTGAGATATTTTTTCCATCTAACAGAGAGGCTACTTGAGCTTGTTGCACCGTTAGAAGGCCCTACAAGGAGTTGGTCACCTTCCCAAAGCAAGGAAGGTCAGTTCTATCATTTTTGGATAAATTCAAAAGAGCTGGTCCAGTCACAAACATGCATACATAGCTGCGAATGAACTCAAATATGGAAAATATCTAGAAGGCAAAGAAGGAAAGCAAGAGCCCAATGGAACTTCACTTTGGTTTTCCACTGTCATGGCTATACTTCAGCCCCTTCTATGCTTGTGGATATGAGATATTTTGGCATCTGCAAAGTTCATGAAGAGGGCACTACACAACAAGGAATAAGAAATAAGGAGCAGTTGAGATTGATTTGGAATCCGGGCACTTGCAATTGCTTGGGGACAAGCAATCTTGGGAAGGGGGGACTGTCACGTCCCTTTCTAGAGGCTGATTTTTGAAGACCTTAACCCATTCTTTTCCTGTGGGTCTAAGGAGAAAAACAAGGGGAAGATTTGAATTATGTTTTTTAGATAGTTGTTTTCATTTATTATCATTTATCTTATTGGAAGCCTTGTGCTCCAATAGAAAAACTTAAGTAGTTTAGTAATAAAGGTATTATGAGCATGTAGGCTCCAAATACTCTTTGAATATTTAAGGTTGGCCATCATTTCTTATGTTCATAAGCACTCATTGTGGCTATTTAAGGAGGTTGTTTGGGCATTAATGATTCATGTTTTGGTGATTATTCTTATCTTGGTGAAAGTTGGCTAGTGTGGCCCTTTTACTCTCTCTCAAGGACGAAATCCCTTGGGTTGAGGACCTCATCCAAGGATGAAAACCCTTGGTTGGGAAACTTGTGAACGAAGAAAACCCTTCATGGGGTTTTTGGTGTGCAAGCTGATTTGAAAAGCAATAAAATATCTTTCTCTTGCATGTGTTGTCTCTTTGGTGCAATATTTTAATTGTTTAGATGGAGCAACCCACTTGGAGATGAATATTTGGTATGTGTTATGTCCATTTGGCAAATCTGAAATAGCTATCTTGTTCTCCATAATTTATGAGGCCAATATCTTGAGTTTCATGAATTTTGGAGCTTCCTAAGTTAAGTTATGAATTTTTAAAGTAACTCTACAGACAAGGGTTTTATAGAAATTCATATCTCCAAATCTAGGGCATTAAAAATTAGTTTTCTTATATGAGATGATTGTTGGTGATATATAATAATTTTAGAGATTTAAGTGGAGCTAATTCCAAGGGTTTTGAAGGCACAAAAGTGGGTTTGAAACCCCAAATCAGGTCACTGCCCTAGGAAGGGTTAATCTGCAGATTTGCAGGGTTATAAAAGCCATCTAACATCAGTTCCATAATCTGATTTTCGAGTTACATCTCAGCTTTTGGTCATTTCCCGAGCCCCCCCACAAAGGGTCATTACAAATTACTTACAAAATTTTGATTATTTTGTTTGTAGGTTCTTGGTGGGAGGATTGGGGAGGAAATATCCCACATCTTCAAAAGCTAGTCCTCAAAATTTGTTCTTAACCTTGTAGTGCTTCTGGATATGAGTGCAACTGGCATTTGTTTGAAGCCATTCACACGAAGAAGCACAAGTTGACTCTAAAACCCCGAAAAGACTTGGTTTTTGTGCAATACAATCTTCAGCTTTGCACAAGAAAGGTGGAAGCCACATCGTAGGAGCTTATTGATTTGGATGAGATTGATCCATATAACGACTGGATTGAGCAAGAAAAGGAAATCCTTGCATTCACAGATGACGAGATTGCTGCTTTCGAGAGGGAAGCTGTGGAGGGAGAAGCACTAGCAGGTAATATTTGATTGGATGTCATCGTTGGAGGTGATGTTGAACATGTAGTAGAGGAGCAACCACCATCTACTACCAGGGTGGAGCCACCGTCACATCCTTTTGGACCGAGCAACTACAATCAAGTGTAGGGACTAGTAGAGACACTAGATCCTCTCCCCAATATTTCTCTACAACGGGAAAGAGGAAAATATAAATTATTGTAAATTGTAACTTGCATAGATATGCAAAATTGATGATGTTAATTTTCATTGACAATCATCATAAATTTATAACACTTATTAGCTGGCTGTTGTATTCTCATGATGATGTGCTTTTGTATTATAGTTATATTCAAATATAATATAAAACACATCCCCAACATTTTACAGACTCATTTGATACATTTTGTAGCTATATTTTGCATAAAATGTATGTTTTTAAAAGAAATTTGCATATTTTTTAAGTTAGTAAATATTCCCAAATATTTACCGAGTCTTGTTGAGTTTTTGCCAAAGTCAATTATTTTGGTTTTGCCGAATATTCAGCGAATAGGAGTATCCAAACTATAAATTTAACCTTTGTGATATTAATTTTTTTATATTTTATAGCTCCAAAGGTTTTTCTTGCATATATTGGTTAGGTTGAGCCAACCATCCATTCACTTGGCACTTGGCATATGTTTGTTAGGCCCCATACATTACAACACCATGCGAGCTGCAATCAGTCTCCAAGTCAATGCAGAGTAGTTTGCATTGTATGCATTGATTTGTGACCGTACATACAAATATGAGATTTTCCGAACTATTCCAAATTACGGCGATCAACGTCATTGACTATAGTCACTGTTCAATCATACATGCTGCCATATCCAACTACGTGCATACATTACTTGCAGATCCTTCATAGTACTTTGAACATGCAATCATGTGTGCATGCCTTTCTTTAACATGTGGGTTGTGATTCAATGATTATGATAATTCAACATTCCACCTACAACTAATAATGCACCTGAGTATTCTCCACCTTCCACCTACAATTCCACATTCCACATATTGATCCATCTCCACGTTCTGCATATAGTTCAATGTCAATCATTGTTGCATCACAAAAATAGGTCTTACGGCCTTGGGGATCCGTGCTCTACCCAATCAACACACCACGAGCTCCTACTCAGTGTTGCATCACCTTCCAAAAGGCTGTCACACGAGCACCTCATTTGTAGTTGACCTCCGTCAAACCACAACTGTCTAGCTACCAATCAATGCGAAAAATCACCTGCTATCTATGAGTCTGTGATTAATTAGTTATTATTTTGGTTGTTATAGTGTCAAGTCTTTAGTTGATAATCTCATCATATTTTGTTTTGTTAAAATTGTTATTGTTTTGGATTTTACGGTATAGGCAGTATTTCTTTTAAATGTGGAGGGTAACATTGTTTTGTCAAGTGGTCATTTTGTCTGTTTTACAAACAACATTGCAGTTTTCTTATATACTTGTCTAATGTAGTAGGGTTTATTACCGAGAGAGACTCCATCTTATTAATAATCTTGTCAATAGTTAATGTTAAAATAATTAATTAGAAATCAAAACTATAGTTTGATAAGTATTATATAGTTTGTTGCGTCAAAATTAGTGTAATATTGTTATGTTGTTATCAAAGTTTAGTCAGATTCAATAACAACACATCTTATAGTTAGTTAGTATAGTGTCTTCTAGTAATGTGTCATCAATGTCAAAAGCCAAAGCCATTAAAATTAAAATTATCCTGCTATGGACTCATCGGTTGAAACCAATGTCCATTGTGTCAGTCAAATATGTGGGGGGGTAAGATGGAAGAGTTGAGCCTAGTGTAGAAGTTTGAGGGGAGAGGTTTTCACACTTGGCAGGTTAAGACACAACAATTATTGATTGACATGGATCTATGGGACATCGCCAACGGAAAAACAAGAAGACCAAAAGATGTCGATGAAGGAACTAAATGAGACATCAAGGACCAGAAGCCGATACCAATTATTGGTCTAGGACTATTCGATGCCTATCTGCATGACATAGTGTTGGACCACGATTGCCGTTAGACCAACACCCACAGGCGTTAATCTCCGCTACAATCGCCAGATTTAGGATCCATGAGAGGCGGTTAGTCCATGTCACAAAACTCACAGGGAGTGCTGGACGCACATGCCAACAATCCCCCCCAACGCTATCCGGGTGAGTTTCGAACTCGAGACCTGTCGCTCATAAACCATTTGTTGGACCACAATTGCCATTAGACCAAAACCCACATGCGTTAATCTTTGCTACAATTGCCAGAATTAGGATCCACGAGAGGCGGTTAGTCCATGTCACGAAACTCACGGGGAGCACTGGACGCACATGCCAACACATAGATCTCTCCAAAACCTCCAAATTCATTTGGGACTCGAACAAACTTTTTGGATCACAAGCTAGGAGCGCTACAGTGGCCTTGAAGTAGAAATTGTTCGGAATCAAGATGGAAGAAGGCGAGGGCATAGTTTATCATATCAGTGAGTTTTGTTCTTTGTTGAATCAATTAGCAGATATTCAAGTTGAAATAAAAGATGATGCACAAGTTGTCTTGTTGAATAGCATGCCAAAGAACTATTCAAATATATTTTTTACTATGAGTAAAATAAATCCCAGTCTAGAAGACCTAATCAATTCTCTATTTGACGAAGAAAACATGATCAAAAGATTTGAGTTAGAGGAAAATATAATGATTACAAAAAATAAACCCAACTCATCTTTCAAGTCGTATAAAAATAAGTCAACCTTCAAAAATTGGAGGAAAAGGTATCCCTATCATTACTGTAAACAACATGGACACAGACTTATGTATTGTTAACAAAGAGCACATGATCTCCTTGATGGAAAAATGAAGAATAAGGCCTTCATTTCTGCTGAAAATAGACAAGAAGACAGTGATCGGGAAGAATGTTCTCCTAACAAGAAAAATGATAGTGATAGCAAAGAATATTCATCTACCAAAAAAGATGATGAATATATGTATTGATGTGTATGTATTAGGCAATAAGAACAAAAGAGCATCCCTGTTCACGTGGGTGGTGTGATTGCTGGAAATAAAGTGGAAGTTCGTACCACAATTGTTTATAGCAATGTATTCTTGATCAAAGTAGTAGTGAAGCCATTCCCACTATTTTTGGTGATTTGGTTGATGAGTTCCCATCATGGATTGGTTGATGAATTTCCATGGAGCGGTTGATGTATTCTCAATTAGCACTTGGTTGATGAGTTCCCATTCATCAAAGTATGTGCCAAGAAAGTATTTGCTTTAGTTCTTGAGTGGTATTTCATTTCCTTATGTTCGTGCTGAGGGGGGAATGTTGGATAAATCCTATTTTGGTTAGTACTCCATATGTGTATCATTATATTATTGATAATATTATGTATATGGTGGGTTGCAATAAACTCACTATTTACATTATGTAGTGTGTGAGTGTACTTATAAACTCACCTTAGATGGGCATATGTGAGATATTTTAGGGATTTGTGGTTCGTAAAGTGATACAATTTGACTCCTTGTATTAAGGAGATCACTAGCCTATAAAATGTATGTCTATTTGAGCGAATAAAATGAAGTGAAGTTTGTTTTATTGTGCATATCTATTACCAAACTTTCAATAGAGATAATAAGTTTGTGGGTTATTTTTGGTGCACATTATGGAAGAAGTTGCAGTTTAGTTTTGTGTACCACCCACAAACGGATGTGCAAACAAAAGTCATCAACCAAAGTCTAGTGATGTTTGCTAGAGAGAAGGTAGGGACGTGGGATTTAGTTCTTACGCAACCGGAGTTATCTTATAACAACACTATGAGTAAGCGCACTAGGAAGTCATCTTTCCAGTTTGTTTATGGGATAAGTCCAAGAGGAGTGACAGGGTTGTGAGATTTACCGCAAGAAATAGGAAGTGTAGAAGCCGAAGATTTTGCACAATACATGGAGGTGTAGGAACAAGTGTGCAAACATTTGGAGCAGAGTAACACACAACATAAACAACACATAGATTTGAGAAGAAGAGAATTAGAGTTTGAGGTTGGAGACACGGTTCTTGCGCACTTGCGCAAGGAGAGGTTCTTGAAATGAACTTATGATAAACTCAAATGGAAGAATATCGGACCACACAAAGAGTTGAAGAAGTTTGCAAAGAATGCATACAAGATAGAGCTGCCAAAGGGAATAGACATTTTTCCTATCTTCAATATAGCAGATCTATACCCATGCTTTGAAGGGAAGACTAGTCATGAAGCAAATCTTGCAAAAATTTAATGGAGATATTAGTTACCTGAACAACATGAAGAAATTGAATATATTTTGAAAGAACATGTAAAAAGGAGTACAAAGAATATCTGTTACAATGGAAGGCTAGAGAAGTTGAGGATGCGGCTTAGCTTAGCGAAGTGGAGATTTCTAAACTTGGTTGTTTCATTGTAGACCTTATGAAACTTGGTTGAATAGGAGCTGAAGTTTCTTCTTACTCGAGGTGTATGATGTAGGAGCATTTAAGTTCATGCACAATTATGTGTCAACCAAAACTATTCAGAGTTAGCGTAATAAATATTGGTGTGATTTTGTTTTCACTCGCAATCTCGCATCACTTTACAAAACATGCAGTGCAATATCGCGAAAGCCTTATTTCATGCCATGCAATGTTGCAACGTCATCCTTGGCCTTGCGTGGTACCACAAATAATACTTTATGTAGCGGTGCCTCGCCTAGCTCTTGCATCACCAATGTTTCATGGTAGCCTTGTGCTACTCCATTTTGACACGCGAAAGTCATACCTTGTTTGTGGAAGTTGAATTCAATTTTTTGAAGATCCTGTGCAATGCCGCAACGCCTTATCGCATGCCCTATGGGATCTCTAGTTTATGCCGCCATGTTGGAGATTTGAGTCGTGCAGATCAAGGATCTTCTATCAACATTGATACAATTAGGAGGAACACACGCGTACCTTGATTCATTTTCTTCATCCAAGGACAATTAGGTGATTCGATATACTTTGATCTAACCAAGGCAATTTCATGGGAGGCCACTTGCAAATTAGATGGAGAAATCAATGGTGATCTAAGGCATATTGAGGAATCTTTGTAAGAGTATCTTTACTTGCAAAGACATCTTTATTCTTCTACTTGATTCCAGCTCGATTCTAATTGTAAGGAGAAAGATATTTATTCTCAAGCATTTTTCTGAATTTAGCCAAGGATTGGCGGTTTAGAGCTCCATTTGTTGACAATTCGAGTTTGGTTATGTAGAAGCTTTGCAAAATCTTCAAGTTTAGCTAGGATAGGTCATAGGACTGAAATTTTCAAATAATTTCTGCTAAGTCTTTATTTAAGATTGTGATGAGTGTGAAATGCCATTTGTGCCAAAGTTTGTAATCTTTCCTGATAATTTGTAAAATAAGATTTTATTGTTTTTTGTTATGTTGTGCTTGAGATCTTTCTTTTCAGTGAGATGTAACTCTGAATTTGTGGGCTGCGTGGTCCAAGGCATCCCTTCATTGGGGCCTTTAACTGGGGTTGCATCATCGCCGTAGGAAAAGGCAATCTTGAGTTCCATTAGTGGGAGTCTTTTTAAAAGAATCGAACAATGGAGGCAAATTTGGGGTAAGGACATTTCTGATGCACTTTGGAATGTGTTTGATTGTGCGAAGATGGAATGTGCTCCAAACTCCTTTACTTCTACCTTTATATTGGGCTTAGCCCACTAATTCTTTTTTATTAAGGCATTCCCATAATTACTTCATGCATATAAGGAATTTTAGGATACCAAATGGCCAAAGGCCATTTACAAAGATCAACAGTCAACATCAACCCCCTCAAATTTGACGATTGAGGAAAATATCAACCGATAAGGAGGTCTAACACCTCCAAAATGGCAGCTGCGTGGCGGAATGGAATGACACAATTCATTCTTCTTGAACAAACTTTTTAAAATAGGTCTAACCCATGAACTCTTTGAAGGCATTCCCTTCTTATATTTGCCTTGTAAAAGACCTTAAGAATCCCATCAAATGATAGAAATTCAATGTCAAGGCCTTACCACATATTGATAGGTGGGCAATAACTTGATAGGATTGACGGCTTGCATGCCCAACTTCTCTGTGAATCAAACTGCATATGAGCACTTGAAAATCTAGTTGAAAGTTTATAAAAATTAAAGGGCCAATTCCATCACTTGACTCTCTTGAAGCTGGCATGCCCATAGTTTTCACACCAAAATTAACCCATAAAAAACCCAAATATTTTTTCTTGTTAATTGTAATTAAGTTTAATTGATTAACACATAGTTGCATGAAGGGTTAAGGACATACAATTTGACTCATGTTTCCGTAGTCGCTGTGGGATTGTTTTCACCGTAATAGAATTCTAATGGTGCATTGATGTACAACAAATAAGAAAGATGAAAGGGTTTGTAACAAGTAGACTATTCTGATTAATTAACTTCCGACATTAACCATTTACAATCAGAATAATGCATTCATGCTTGAAACAATTGATAAACATTAAGTGATTGCTCAAATATACAAGAGCAGATATAGACTTAGCTGTTTAGCGTAAACCACATATGATTTGGATGTGCAGGATAGTGGTATAGGATGATCAGGAACTGTAGATGCTTTAGTGAAAGTTTTGGAGCTGCAAACTCAACAAAGGCAAGACCATACAACTTCTACACGGTCCAAACCTAATTTGTACGATCCTAGACCCTTTGACAGTTTGGACTTGCAACTTTATGTGTGCTGCTCTTGTCTGGTAATGGTCTTTGCTATACGTCGCTCTTGCTCGCATAGCTTCAGGATGAATTGTAATCACCTGCAACAAAGTGGCAACCCTAGTAACCTGTAGAACACTTCATCAAAGCATTAGTAAACCAAAAGGAGAAAACATGTGTGCATGGTGAGTTATAAAGTGACATTAACTTACTTTTATAGCCTTCCGTAGGTGAAATATTCTAATAAGGACGACCCTCGGAAGATGAAACTACCCAAATAAGATTTTGAAATTGAAATCAGAGTCAGTGAATGTGAAGGGGTGGGACTGCATAGGTTGGCCAAGACCGAACTTTACATCCTGACCCTTCCCTACATTTTTGCACCAGAGAGATGACAATCAAAATTGAAAGGTGTGTCATGAATATTAAAGGTTTAATACTGCCTTGATCAAATAATATTCTCAGAATTTACGACTAAACAAAGAGTAAAGATAAAGAAGTTGTAGAAGAACTATAGAGATGAGGTGATTGGATTCTGAATGTGACCATTTGTGTTAGCAAGAGAACATGGTCCAACTTGACATTGCACAAGGACAAATTACCAAATGTTAGTGTCTACATTTGTCCCCCCTTTAAGCATGCCATTGAAAATCGCATGCCTAAAGGAAAAACATACTTGATTATGCACACACTTAGTCTTTGTTCGACAGTGGTTCTTTGATGTGTTGGTGGTTTCATGCTCCATGATTAAAAACCTGTAACACAATGTAGTCAATGTCTATGATAAAAACTAAACTTTAACTCAAAATAGAGATAAAGCATGTGACTTTAAACTTTGCAAAAATGTTAGTAAAGAGATGCAAAACTTGGAAGGAATACAATTGTTCATTTTGTAGAGGGAGGAGCTCTTGTTTTGTGTCATGTCTTGGAGACTTGGAGTTTGTTGTTGAAATGTTGAACAATTGGTTTTGATCAGTCCCCAATTTTGTTCCAAAGGAGATGCTTGAGTGTTGAGTATTGGAGCTTATGAGAAGAGCCAAAATGCCCCCATTTTTTGAACTGTGCAGAGACGAAGGTATAGACTACAAAGAGCTTAGCTAATTCGATGTCTTCCCCATTTGGGAATCTATTGAGAGAAGTGGAAATATCAGTCTACGAAGAAGCTAGCCGCTTCAAGGCTTTCAACTAATCCTACAGATCACACTGTTGCAGATGGATCTAAGCCTAATTTGTACCAATTTGAAAAATCAGGCCTTGGAAGGAATGGACATTGCCATGCCCCCATAAGGTGCTATCGTAACTGAAATTGATCATGTAGAATTTGAGAAATGAAAGGGTAGGAGGGCCATGCCCCCAAATCCTATTTTCGCAACTAAATCTGAATTGTGACGTAAAGAAGGAATGAAGTACTCATGCCCCCTTGTAACTTGATCTAAACTGTGTCATCTGTATCTATAATTGTGTGAAATCCTGTAAATAGCTAATTAAATCTGTAGAAATTGAAAAATTGAGTGAATCTGCCCTCTCTTTGTGAACATTAGAAAATGGTCAAACCATACCTCAGTCTTGACTGTACTTTATAGTTTTGTCCTTCTTTGAATTTTTCCACATTTAAGTATTTGGGCCTTTTCTTAGGATATAAACCCTGCAAAAATATGATCTTGTATTAAGTCTGTAATTGTAGAAATAACTTGATGAATGCCCCCTTTTTTGAGGCACATGTGATAAAGCATTTGAGTGCACAACTTAAAAGAATATATGTATACCCATGTACCTTATGTTTGATAATCTGCGTAAGTTCATATAGAAGGATGAAATGGTGGCCACCTTTGAGACCTTGGACTTGCAAAAGGGGTTGTGCATGGTGGCAACCATAACGTCGAGAATAACAACTTACAACAAGCAACAAACAAGAACACATGGGTACAGAAAATAGTAACAATAGTGAAAAATATCAATCAGGTCATACTCCATAGTAGGACAAGTATGGAAACATTATAGCAACAACAAATATGTCAAAAGCAATAGTAGAAACAATAGTGTAAAGTCAAGTAAGCCATAGAGTAGAGAAACAAGTCATATATAGGCATGGAGCCGCAAACATGGGACACACATGGTGTCAGAAGACAATCGTAGGAGGCACAATGTGCCACTTTCAGAAAAGCAAGTGCATGCATGCAATATAGGCTAGAGACACAAACAAGGCACACCCATGTGAAAAGCAAATAGTAACAATAGTGAAAAATATCAATCATGTCATACTCCATAGTGGGACAAGTATGGAAACATGATAGTAACAACAAATATGTAAAAAAAATTAGTAGAAACAATAGTGTAAAGTCAAGTAAGCCATAGAGTAGAGAAACAAGTGATATGTAGGCATGGAGCTACAAACATGGGACACCCACGGTGTAACAAAACAATTGCAGGAGGCACAATGTGCCACTTTCAGAAAAGCGAGTGCATGCATGCAATATAGGCTAGAAGCACAAACAGGGGACACCCACGGTATCACAAAACAAGTAAGGCATTGAGGCCGTATCATGCAAACAATCATTATATTGTAATCACACAAGACAATCAAGTCAAAATAGGTAGTAAATAATCAAAGAAGCAATCCATATAAATAAACAATGATAATATATATAAAACAAGTATATAACACAATAATAGTGACAAGAAGAATAACAAGATAGGCTAGCACGACACAAGACATGTTAGTCCTGTTAACGTAATAGGTAGCAATAAACACTATGTATGTAATCAAGCATGATGAGGAAGGTGTAAAGTAACATTTAATGAAACAAAAATACCTATATAGCGTGGCGGGATCCCTCCAGAGCAGTGTAAGGAACCAAGCTAGGTCCTATCATCGTGTAACAATTTGTGAATGTAAGATACCACGTGAACGCATGTGTGTAAACAAGAGATATGCTATCCATCAAATCAATGTGACAAATAATACATATAAAGTAACAAGCTAGCCAAACAAACTAGAACATGTCTTTATTTTGTATTTTGCTCATATTTGAATGTTTTTGTATAATGTGATTATTTAAAGTTTTTGCAGTTTTGAAAATAGCTATGTACAAGAAAAGAGGGTAGCACCATAGGTAAGTGTAAAGGGGACAACATCCTTCCTTAATGATGGGTGAGGTTTCCCTTATTGAAAATCAAAATTTTATATACAACTATACATACAAAATGGTATTTTCAAGGTTTTGGTAGGAAAGAAAGTGGATAAGAAGATGGAAGGAAAGAAGAAGTGAAAAGGAGTGAGAGAGAATGAATGAGGAAGTAAGAAAAGGGTGCATGGAAGGCTAAGAAAATTTAGATCATAAACTCATATGCACTTTAGAAACTAATATAGTAAATGACCATTGTATAGAAGATACTAAATCTATAGAGACTAAGAGCTTTCACATTCATTAGACATAAGAATAACAAATGCTTAAGAAAAGCGACAAGTACAAGGCACAAAGTTTTCCACGAATGTTCCTTTATTCATCTTCAAACAAGAACACAGTTTCTTACTATTTCTCTCTACAAATAGTGTTTTTCTCCTTTCTCCAAAATTCCTTTACAAATGAGCTCTAACTAGCTTTTATAACCCAAAAGTTGGTTACAAAGTAGTTAGGGTTTCTTATGACATCACATAGGATAAATTAAGTCATATTATTAAATGAAATTAATTTTAATAAATTTGAGTCACTTTATTAAAATAAGTTTATAATTTGGGCGACTTAATTAAATTATTTCAAATATCTCAAAAGAGTGGGTACATGTGGACCCCACTTAGAAAATGACATGACAACACATAAACAAGATATTGACACATGGATCCAACATGACACTTAGGATTAATGCCTTACCCATTGGGCCAAGAGTCCACCTATCTCGATCATATGAGAAATGAACTCATTGGTTACCAAGGGAAACCTCAAAAAAACATTGAAAATATTATTTCAAAAATCCCAGGTCCAAGCATCTCGCCATCTTGAATTTTATGAACTTCTCAAGTGATTCCATCAATTTTTTCATCTTTAGGGAAATAGTGAGGCAGTAGGTTAAGTCTCACAGATGACTTACACTTCTAGAATTTTGTCAGGAACTACATGAAATTCCACTATTCTCTCTTCCATGTTGGTGAATAAGTTCTAAAGTTTGACAAACTTATCAAGGGAATTGAGGACCAAAAATTTGTCGAGGAAGCATATTGATTTTTTACTAGATTGGATAATTGCTCCTTAAGGAACTACACTGAACTCGTTAGATTGTGTTCGTTGATGAAGTTACAAGGAAATTCTTCGATGAAATCCCAAATGACACACATAATTATTTCTACCTTGTCTTTTACATCATCAAATTGAGATCGAACATCATTAAGCACCATCTTTCTGAATTTGGAAAAATTCAACCACTCAATATGAAGACCACGATGATTGAAATCCAGGATTCCTTCGCTGACAAGGGATGAGAAGCCCATTTGTTCGATTTCTCGAATATCAGGGGAGATTTTATCAAGAGTGTTTATTTTGACCTTGAGAGACTCTTCAAAATGTAGGATCAAATCTATATAAACATGAATCTTATCATAGATTCTCATGGCTTCATCAATGACTCGTAAACCCTATATCAATACATTGTCAATCCAGGACTTGATTGCACGACCCATGTTTTTTATCTCTTTTAATAGCACAAGAATCCCTTGATATTGTACCACCGCCACTGCAGTATGAATTTGAATAGTAGAAGATATCAAATTGATTAGGTGTTGCACATATGCAATTAGCTATCAATTCTCTTCTTTGAGATGAATAAAGACTTATATTTCTCCATTTATGCCATAGAATAATATCAACTGATTCATGAGCATGGGCCACATCATTTTCCATGGTTGATTTTTCGAGCATCACTCTGGAAACTTCATAGTCAACAACATTCATTTCTCTATTGTCTTTATCAACCACTGACATTGTTATGTTGGCTTATCAAACTCCATAATCATTGATTGCAACCTTGATGATGACTTTGGGCTTTTTGTGAGTGCAAGAATTAGTCAACGATGCAATGGCCTCAAGGTCGATTGTGACTGGTTTGACTATCCTCTTTCTCTTCTTGATTTCCCCATGAAGCCAAGAGGGAATTTCTTCAATCAATTTGCCACATATGACCCTTGCATTTGGTGGGAGTTGCTCGAGCATTGGTGGCAAGGGGTCAAATTTAGGAGGTTTCTGGATAGAATATTCATGTTGATGATGAGGAGATGTTGCAATGCCTTTATGGTGAATTGGATAAGGTTGTAAAGTATCCTTGAGATGTGAAGGCTTTGGCGAGTTGAATATTTGAATCACTGGAATTGTAACTGATATGATACCACAAATTATAGAGTGGTGTTTTCAATCAACCCATGAGAATTGGAATTGTTGTGAGTTGAAGAATGATAGCTTGATTGTGATATCCCATAAACATGCTCTTTTCCTTCCTCTACTTCCTTTTGTTGCTCAGGTTTTCTTGTTGTTGAAGGTTGATCTTGAACTGATTTTGACCTCCATTGTTTCTTACTTGTTTGTGTACGTGATGAAGCCTATGTGGTGAGGTGGGAGGATGAATGAGTAGCTTGTATAATTATCTTCTCACTTTGATTGATTGGCCTCTGGTCTTCATATGTATTTTTCTTATTTGTAGTACATTGGCCAACTCTTTCTTGTACCAAGCAAGGATCCTCTTGATTACATGTTGAATTCTATCATTAAGTGACATGTCATCTCACCTATACCAGTTGAAATTTTGGAAGAGGGTGATGATGCAATAGAATCATATTTAGGATCAACCATATCAAGGTCATTATCAATGACTCCACGAGGGACATCTTTTAATCTAAATGTGACTATTTGATCCAAGGTCATTCTGGGGTAGTCGTGATGCCAAACTTCGAACTCATCTGCACAACCAGACTAGTAGTCTTCCATTTTTGGATGATGTCTGTATTTTGGTCTAAGAATCCTTTCCATGAACCCACATTTATCAAACTCCCATCTCCTTATAAATGAATGCAGTGTCATGAAAATCATTTCTTTATCCATTATCTTTGTTGTGCAGGAAAGATGGACATTTGTACACACCAATTGAGATAGGGAAACAAACACCAAGTATGTGTTTTTCTCCTAAGAAGTTCATTGATGGTAGTGTTGTGAAATATCCATGAGGGCCCACTTGTCGCTCATGTATTTTGACAGCTTATAAGGCACTCCATTATATCTACCAACTTGAATGTATGAGAAAGTGGAAAATTGGATGAACCACGAGCCCCATCGCGAGATCACCTCTTTGGCCTACTATGAGAACCTCTCTTATGGATTTTTTATGAGCATCATAATGAAATATAAGAGAAAGGCATCATTGACATGGTGGAAGTGATGCATACTATTTATGAACTCAAGATGTGGATAATAGTGGAAAACACTATATTTTCCTAGGTGTCATTGTGCCCCTAGTCTCTAAGACCAATGAAAATCCTTCTTCGTGCCACTACATAGACTAGGTAGGAAGTCATACAAAATGACCGGTCATCTTCACTTCAACTAAGTGTTTTTGCAAAGTATCACCGATGATTATGGACCAATCAATGTGAAGTCTTTGATCTAAAATAACATAGATAAATTTATACATCCAAGGTTGGAAATAACATATGGAGGAGATGCCAAACACTCTACTCAATAAGGTGATCATGTCTCCAATTTCATCATGAAACTCAATGTGGGGCAATCCCTTAGGAAGTTTGTTAACATGAGATCTCTTGTTAACTAGTCAATTTTTATTCATCAATTTAGAGTATCTCAGTGGATCTTCGTCCCAATATTGTTGTGTAGGCTCTCTAGTGATTTAGGCATTCTCTTCATACTTTGGAATTCTAAGTAGTTCTTCAATGTATTCAGGTGTTACTAAAAGGATGGGCTCATTGTTACAACTAAAAAATCCTCTTTTATTTGGGATCATAGTGTTTAGTGCAAGTAATGACGAGCTCTAGACACTAAATGAAAACTAGAAATGTTACTACTTGTGGTAAACCACTGCAGTACAAGCATTGAGAAAAAAATGTATGACCTTTAGAATTAGCTCTATCAAAAATTAACTCATATTAACTTGAACCCGAATTGATGTCAGTTATATGGTCATAATCAAAGATGAGAGTAGATGTGGGTAAAATACCTTGAAATTCACATTTTAGGACTGATTTGTTTGAAGTTGACATTTTGGGTGAAAATCAAGGGAAATGAGCAAAAAGAAACAAAAAAATTGTGATGTTAGGTCACAATATCTTGGTCCACCGCAATAACGAGGTAAAAATGAAAAATTTATTAAAATTTTCATATTTGATACAAATTTCAACCCATTTTAATCATGTAAAAATGATAATGATTTTACCACTAGATTACAATTTTCTCATAACTCACTTTAAATTAGTTTTGGAACCACTCACAGTTTTTATAAATTCCTTCAACTTCAATAAGATTAAATCCTATGATATATTTTCACTCTTCCTCCAGTACACTCCTAGATAAAAATTTACTTTCTTTCCTCTCTATGATATTACTAGTTTGAACATAGACTACAATTCTTGGTTGATATTCATGATGGTACAATCTACTCTTTCTTGCACTGGATATTATTTCTTTAGATATATTGGTTTTTATCTACATGTCATGGGATCACATGGTTTCTTGACCATTGTTAATATTTTTTTTCTGAAGAACCTCAGATAAATTTCAATAGCTACATATATTTTTCTTGTAAATAAACAAAAATATTCAACACATTTGGACTGCTTTTTTTGTTGCTCATTATACAAATTTGAATGCATTTGATAGGTTCAGATTTGCTGTTGAATGCAAATTAATTTATTCACCCTGGGCGCCTAGTTTTTGCCTGATTTTTCTTTTAAACTCTTTCCTTTTTTGCTTTGTGTAGCCGCCTAGATCTTTAGACTTTTTCTAACTATTTTCTCCTTTTGTTGCAGGTTTTCAGATCTTTACGTTGCTGGAAATGAATTACAAGCTCTAATTGTTATTCATTTACGAGTCCTTACCTTTTCCTGACTGTTTTATCTTCTTACTGCATGTTTGAATCTTGCTATTCTCTGATTTTTCCTGTCCTTTGTGTACAAACTTCAACGCATTTGGCTTCTTTTCCTAGGTGTCCAGGTCTGGATTAGATTCTCCCCTCCACGCTCGCTGTAGCTCTGATTTCTTTCCACTTTTTGCTAATTCTCTGACTTCTTGTTTCTTCCTGTACGCTGGAAAGGCATTCTTTGTCTTTTTCTAACTTCTTGCATCTTTTGCGCCCAACTTTCTTTGCATTGGATTAATTTCTGATTTCTGATCTGTTTCTCCTGATTTTTTATTTGTTTCTTGCAGGCGCTCAGCTTTCCATTCACACATTTCTTTTACTGCTCTAATCCATGCTTTGATTTTGCAATTTCCTTGTCATTATGCGCTTGGGTTTTCATTTTGGCATACGAGCTCCTTGATATACAAATATAGAACAGACTTGTCATAGTAAACTGATTCCAAAGCAGATATACCAGAGAAACTCCCTTATATAGACTTTATTTTCAATACAAAACAATGCCACCAAAGTGCACCAAGTTACACTTTCAACTAGCAACGCTACAACTGATGCTGCGTGTATTTAACCTTCTCTTTGGTGTTGAGAGAGCAATCTTTTGCCTTCTCTTCAATGCTTTTAATACAAATTTCTTCATTTATTCCAACACAGACTTTCATTCTTTCATCTTTTTTGTTAATTTTGTGACTTCTTCTCTTTGTATGCAGATTTTCTCCTTCTGAAAGGGATCTTCAACCTTAAGTTGCTCTTCCCCTTGCCTTCATGGAGTGGAGTAATTATATAATTACATTCCCAAAATCAAACTCTGTGCAATTGAAACATATTCATTTATTGTTGCCGAGATTGTCGAGGGATGTTGAAGTAATCATTCATGTTCTTGTTTTTCTACTTAAAAATCTTTGCCACGGGTTAGAAGCTTCTAGTTATCGTGCCGAAAACAATTGCTTCGTGTACACGGGGAGAGAAGTAGTTAAGAAGACGTCAACCCTTTGATAACCACCCTCGTAATTACAAGAAGTGGAAATTAAGTGCTGGAACGGGAGAGAGAGAAGGGAAAAGTGGGGAAGCGGGTTGTATTTTGCCAAATGCCAAATTTAACATTTGGCAAACTTCCCCATAAACTTCTCGAAGAAATATCTCAATAGCACCTTTTGTGAAAAGCCATTTAATTTTTGTTAGATTGGGGATTGTTCCAAATGAAGTGGGAGTAAAATCCCACTTTACCATCTATTCAATTGCGAGTTCGATAATTAATTAACATTTATTATTAAATTGATATCAGTAATTAAATAATTAAATTTTGAATTTAATTAACGTTGGCTTCCTCTTAATTGTATCAATGTTGATAGGAGATTCTATCAGACAGATCCAATCATGTCGGCATAAGATAGTGGTACCGCAAGATATGCAAGACCTCATGGCATTGACAATTGAAATGTGGTATCAACAAAGGCTTGACAGAATCCAGAATGCATGGTGGCGTGAATAAGAATTTCGCAGCATTACGTAAGACTTTGTGGCTTCTGTGGTTGTGCAAGATCAAGACAAGGCGTTGGCAGCTATGTGTGACATGGAACAAGTGTTCTGCAACATAAAACAAGGTCTTATGGTTTTGTGTGGCATCGTTGGACATTTGTGGCAACATGTGATTTTGTGCTCCATAGTTAATGTTGTGCGATGTTGGTAGTGTTTTGCATGGCAAGGGAAAACCTATACGACATGCATAGAAAATGGGCAAGGCTTCAAGTTTTGCATAACATGTTTACAGAGTGGTGCGACATTGTTTTTGGGTGATGCAGGATTGTGCTTGAACCTGAATACTCTTACATAACCAAGCCTCTTGGAGATTCTTGGTAACTGACAAATTCCCATTTTGGCAACTAACCTATTTTTCCAATGCAGGTGAAACTACCACTTTGTGGATTTCGATAGTTTTGAAACCAACACTATGGTTGTGAAACTGTAATAGCGGTTACGTAACTATCGTTTCACGCATACCAATGGTTTTGAAATTGTCGGGTGGTTGTGAAACTACGATGGTGGAAATGTATCCGTGGGTTAATGCTGAATAATGGTTTTGAAATCTCCACTTGTGTAAACTGGTGATTTCGCCATTTATTTTTAAAAGGATTGGTTTGATTTTGACAGATGATTGAAACCTTCTGTTCATGCATTTTTTGAATTTTTGGACGTTTGGGGATGCTCCTTGACCTATTTGTTTATCATAGACAAGCACGATGATGTTGACATGTCGACAAGTCATGAAAACATGCACAAACAATGAATTTGTTTTTTGGTTGATGCAAGATTGCTTGTGGACTCAGATGCTCCAACATCAACCTCGAAAAGAGAAGAGACATCATTTGTAGAGTTAGTAATGTCATGTTACATTGATTCTTTTGAAAAGGTTTGCCAAGTAAGATCCTTAAGAGGAGATAGAAGTTCATCTATTGAGGATAAAATGTTGTTTGTTGCATCAAAAACATCCTCGACATCAAAGAAATCATCCATGTCCAACTCACAAGTCTCCTCCTCAAGTTCCATTTCAAGAGGAAAATCCTCAGAATCATGAGCACCACAATGTGTAGTTTCTTCATTAAGGAATGTAAGTTCATTAATTTTGAGGTCTACCTCTTCACTTCTACTCAATAAAAAGCATGGATCTTCATAAAAATCTTCAAGCAATGTTACAAACCAAGGCACAAAAAAACTTTTTCTTTTTAGTCTATATGTCCAAGAGGCATACGTCCTTCATTAAGCCAAGAGCATTTCTTTACTTGTTCCTTTTGTAAAGGTGTGCCAAGATTAAAACCAGTAATATCATCTCCAACACTTTTGAATTTCTCCTTATCACTAAATGGTATTTCCCCCTTCTTTATTTCCTTTTTCATAAAATGCCGCACAATAACTAACCATGAAATGAATCAAAATTGATAGGATTATGAGAAATACGTGAAATTGCATTTCTTCATCAGGAGGGTGGGTGTCATTTATTGCTGTATTTTCTGAATGCACATTAGCATCTGATCCAATATGCCTCCTTGTTTTGAATCGGTAGAAAATAGAACTATCTGCCCATCATTCTTTTCCAAGAGTATTGTTTTCCTACCATTTGGTGATGCCATTTTGTGTCGGAACATGCTTGGACCTAAGGGGAACACAAGTCAAAATTATTACAAGTCTCTGTTTCTTCTATTTGACGGATCTGCAGGGGTTGCTACAATATATTGGTCTGATAGCCCTGATTAATGCCATAGTAGGGCCTTGGAACATTTTGGGTGGCAAGTTGCCTTTGGAAAGCAAAAGTACTCTTAGTAGGCTCTTCATCCCATCCATATCACTAGGACCTTGGGGTCTAACCTGAGGTTTAGGGGATGGGTTCACAATTGGCACTTGGGAGCATTGGGGAATTTTAGGGGGTCATATATCTCAGGAAGGGAATTGCAGGCCTATGAGCAGTTTTTTCAGTCTGTATGGGGCAATTTTCTGCTAGAACAGCAACATCATAAGCTCTCAAGAGAGTTCTTCCTCCCATTGATTGAATCATTATGGCTAAATCAGTATTCTGATTCTCACACATGAGTTTCGGAATCTAATTTTGAAAACTGATATGTGCTCCATGGGAGCCCACTTGATGGTAGTAAGATGCTCTAATAAAGATGAACTGTCCCCTCTTTCCTTGAACTAGTTATACAGCGCATTACCAAGTTCATCCCAACTTGTAATTGATGTTGGGCCAAACATCTGAACCAATCCTGGGCCTTGCCCTTAGAATATGCTGCAAGTAATCTGAGGGCCATGTCAAGTTTTCTATCATTGTGCACTGCACAAATATTTGCCTCATCTCGAATGTTTGTATATAGGAGTGATGGAACCATTTCCTGAAAAATTGGCAAGTACCTTCAAGGAAGATGAAGAAGTAATATTCCATTGCTGAAGGAATAGTATTCCATTACTGTAAATTTAATGGAATTCCAGTCCCAAGTAACAAAAGGATCAGATCTAGGATTTTCCATTATATTTCTCTGATTTTACCATGACATGGGAAGATTGAAAAATGAACTGCTTGTTGATGAGAAAAATACTTGCATATAGGAGTGATCGAACCATTTCCTGAAAAATCGGCAAGTACCTTCAAGGAAGATGAAGAAGTAATATTCCATTGCTGAAGGAATAGTATTCCATTACTGTAAATTTAATGGAATTCCAGTCGCAAGTAACAAAAGGATCAGATCTAGGATTTTCCATCATATTTCTCTGATTTTACCACGACATGGGAAGATTGAAAAATGAACTGCTTGTTGGTGAGAAAAATACTAGCCCTTGTTTTTTTCAATAAGGGAAGGTTGCTTCCTCCATTGACTCTGGATATGTAGCCAATGGTGTTGCCAGGGGGATAAAATAATGCTCCTGAGAGATGATACCCGTAAACCCCATAAATAAAAGAGGCTAGATCTGCCTTAAGATATGGAAATTACAGACAAAGATCCAACCTGGTGGTTATGAATTCTGCTCCTTAGAGCTGATTTTTCAAGATCCCACCAACAATCTTCGAGATGAAAACTACTTGCTTAATAGTGCTGAAAAATAAATGCCGTGGCCTTGAAATCAGTGCCACTAACATTGTGGAAAACTTTTCTATGAGTGGGACTAACGATTCTGGACCGAAGTCTTTAATGAAAGGCGTGACAACCAAATATTGGTATCCAGCACTTAAGTTTTTTAGGCTAAAATATTCAATCATCACATTGGGTTTGCCAAAAATTGTCGAACACTTATAATTGCGTATTATAAATGTGGAAATCATGCACCTGCAATTAAAATGTTGCAATGGGACATCTAGTAGTTTTAACCAAAGAAAATCATTGGAGAAGGCCGGCTTCTCTATCCTAGCTATATCTAAAATGTTGGGGCTGATGGGGTAGAAGAACTGTAAAAGCTAAAACTAAAAGGGGCAATGCACCAATAAATGCGTCACTTCCAATTGAATGAAACATGCACAAACAACTTAAAATTTAAATATTCAACAAAAGAATAGACACAGTGAATTACTTATGCTAGGGGTAATAAATTCAACACTACAATGAGGGCAAACCATTCACACACATAATTCAGATTAAGAACAGAGAATTAGCCACAAAATCCTCATTAAATGCTTAAAAAAAATACACAGTAGCATATGCTCTTCCAATGCCAGAACTTAGGAGACCTGCAGAATAGAAAGAAAAACAAATATTCAGAAAAGAAAATCTACAATTGAAGCCCCCAAATCAAAGAGGCCTTCTATTATTTATTTACATCAACAAAAAACAAAGGCTGTGGAAAAGAGTGTGCCACAGGCACAAGTCTGGGCTGCATGACCAAATGAAACCTTCGCTGGACGTTTCTTGAAACCACAGTCATCGCAACTAGATTATCCTCTTCCTCGATCTCATCCTCCATCAGCAATCCAGATGCATCCTGTTGGTGCTCAAATATGCACCCTTGGGTTTTGATGAAAAGGAGTAGAGGAACTTTGTTCTCTCAATACTACCCTTTCAAGCAGGGTTTAGACACAAAACATGTCAACGTGGGACTACCTTCCTCACTTATGGCCCTGCAACAGTAAGGGTACATCCTTATCAAGTTCTTAGGTGTTTATACTACAAAACATTAGCAACACCAATACGATTTATACTCTTATTTACTCTACCGAATATATATTACTCATTGGCTTATGCAAATAATGGCAGTTTCAGATCTGCAGACGTCTCTTGAAGCTCAAGGAGAATTTCTTGTTAATATAAATTACTTACACTCAAAATTCTCACTGTAAAGAATAGACTGAAAATATATTGGTATAGAGAATAGAATTGGTCAAAATACAATCTGTAACAACATGTAGAGAATCGAATTTATCTCACACTTAAAGCTATGCAAGCTACGGGGGTGTTCCCTACAGATTATTCTCAAAAACCCACAAGGCACAAAACATCTAACCACATTGAGAATAACCTAATCTGAACACTAATGGAGCCCAATGCATTTATTCACACAACTTGCCTTTAATGAGCACTCTAAATGCCCGTTAAATGAACTGGTTCAGATGTACACAAATAATTGAAAGATTTATACGTTCAACTCAATTCTTGACCAATATACATTAGTTTTTAATGAGCCCATGACTTTGCCAACATATTTTGCATCAATATGAACCCATTTCTTATTTTCTCAAGAAATACAGAGTTCTTCAAATGAAAGAGAATTCATGTAAGATGTGCGTTGCTGAAAATCAAAATTCTCCTAAAACTGTAAAAGGAAGGGGATTTAATGTAATGTTTGATCTGATTGCTTTGATGGGTGCCTTATCCATTGGGCCAAGATATGGCTGCTTTACTCAAAGCAAAATTAATAAGGTTCCATGAGAGACAATTATGCAACACCTTCTCGCTTTCCAGACAAATGTGCACCCATAATGGCAGAAAATAAACTTGACATACACTAAATACTTTATTTTCGGATTTACTTCAAAATTGAGAGAAATTTCCCATATAGTGACAATCAAAGGAGAACTAAAGTATTACTGCAAGTGCATCCATATATCATAGCACATTACAATTGCAAGGATTTTATAATATTCCTGACAACAATTCTACACATCACATGTCAGCTCAATAACCAAGCATTCATGTTATGAATGTGCAATAAAGGACCCAAAACACCTATCCTTGCAGATTAAATGCTCTCTATGAGCTACATTGTCTTACAAATACTCCTCATACAATCTAAACACTACAAACCTCTATGAACAAAACTTACACAACTACCATGGCAAACATGACAAATGGACATACTAAAGAATTGTTGAATATATAATGAACTATACGGTTCTGGACAGTTAAGGAGTTGTAACTTATAACTAACTGTAACTACCCTACCTAGAATAAATAAAACTCTGCCTGTTACATTTCAGCAGTGCAGTTTTGCCTTCTTGTTTTTCTCTTTGCTTCTCCTTCTACTAACCTTGGTATCAGAGCCTTAGTCAGTCACGTCGCCGTTGGAGGAAGCATTTGCAGAAAGGTTTATGTGAGGTCGACGGTAAGGTCGACACAGGGGCAAAAAACCATAGGCAAAGTTGAAGGATATCCAGTCATGAGGTGTAGAAGACTAGTCGCGATTTGCAGAAGTCGCTAGGGCACGACAAGGGTCGCAGCAGTCATCAGAAGTTGTGAAGCGAGCAGTAGCAGAGACACGTCTGTGTTCAAAAGCTCCATTCCAGAAATCACTAGGGCACGACAAGGACAAAAACGACAAAAACGAGGGAATCCTCTCCAAAAACGAGGAGAAAATATTGTTTTCTTTCTCCGTTCACAAGGATAACAGAAGTTCAAGTTCTTCGAGGGCAGAAGAAGTTCAAGTTCTTCCTTTTGAAAAAAAGTAGCTGAATTAATACTCATTTTCAACAAAGGTATTCACCTTGTAACTTGCATCGGAATAATCAATTTCATATTATTTTATTGGTGTGGGCAACATATTATTTTATTAATTCCGTTACTTTGGAAAAATAAAATGGCAAATATTTCAAACCTAATTCTTCCAGACTTGCAAAAATTAACGGGAACAAACTTCAATGTATGGAGCCATACGATTTTGATGCTTGCAGAATTGCATGATTGTGATAAGATAATCACGGGTAGCGAAGGCAAACCTGCTACAAACTTTGCTGATTATGACAAACGTTATAAAGAAGCTTTATCGCTTCTCTAGTTATCGGTGTCAGATGATATGATACCGGAAGTGCGGAATGCCACTGTGGTAAGCACGTTATGGACGAATCTGAGGGATAAATATCAGACGTCAGAAAAGAGTCGGGTTTTATATCTGAAGAATTTGCTTTTTTCCGTAAAGTTACAAGAAGGCGATCTTCCATCAATAAAAAGGTGGACGAAAATGATATGGTTGACCAATGTTGGCATTGTCTATAGACTAGTGTATTAGAAATATCAACCATGGGTCCCATGGTGTGTTGTACTGGAATTTGGAGTGCTATATGGCTGTTTTGCAAGGAAACAGACACACATATGGGTTTGGAATGTGGAAACAACAATTTTTAAAAACCCTTTGGTAGGAAAGAACATGAAAACGGTCAAACATAAATTATTAAAAAATATAAATATATATAAAACAATGCAGAATACTGTTTTTAGTCCATAAAAGATAAAACACCTAAAATACTTTGTATTCATGAAAGTTCAAAACATTCAACTTGCTTCAATTTTCGTATGTACATGATTACAATATAGATTTTAGAACATATCATCTAGATTTTTCTCAAATTCAACTCAATGAATTCCACTAGCAGCTCCACTCGCACCGACACTAGCTCTACTATCCAACCCTTGTGAAGAACTCCCTGGATTTCTATCATCGAAACCACGTAGTGAAAGTTGGGATAAAGTATTAGTGGAAGCATCAAAATCAGTAGTTTCAAGTCAAATATCCCAAAGGTTGTTAGGACCTTTATTATAGTCTACAGTCTTGTGTGTTACGAGGCACAAATTGGAATGTATAAATACCAAATCCTCCGCGTTCTAAATGCTAACTTGTTTCGTTTAGTTGAGGATGAAGGCATATGTACTCCAATTTTGCTCTGGTGAGGAATTACTAGCCCCCTGTAATATTGTACCAAAATGTGTGTTAATATCTCATATTTTAATTGAAACCACAATTTTTCGGTTAAATTTTATACATGTGAGATAATTTTAATGGTGAGAGGTTGTAGGTTCTTGGCATCATGGCCATGTACATACCACCACTTTATTGGAGTTGTGTTGTACTTGTCGCAAAGAGCGTCTATTTCTCCCATGTTACCTTATGAAGACACAAACATTCCCATGTCATTGCAGATTGCACCAGCTACAAATGGATCACGAAACAACCATTTGAATGCTGCTCTAGTTCCATTTGCAACTTCTTGGTTATCATATGGTGGTTGCCTACCAGGTAACCCAACTATTTCATTACAATACTACATAGGATTTTAGGGCATAGGCAGGGAGATACAATGGGGTGCCATTTTATTTTGATCACCGAGTTTTCCATGAAGGTGCGAGGTGAGAGCATACACAAACTTTCGGATTTTTTTTTAAATAGCTAAATAAACTCTTAAAAACAACAAATATAACTAAACCCTAGGCATCCTTTTCTGCGTTGATCTCCAACTTCGTTGTGACATTGCTAGGTGAGAGCATACACAAAGTGGTGCTTTATAATTTTTTAACACTACAATATATACTCTAAAAACAACAAATATAACTAAACCCTAGGTGTCATTCTTTGCTTTTGATCACCAAGTTTGTTATAAAAGTTGTGAAGTGAGAGCATACACAAAGTTCAGACGTTTAAAACTTTAAAAAACAACTAACCCATTACTAGTTTAAAATTGTAAATTGTAAAAGAAACAAATTAAAAATACATACAAGACTAAAACTAAAAAATATTATACAGATTCATAGATTTTTAAAATAAATACAATCATGAATGATATGTGCGTTATGCACACATCATTGATGATCATTGATCACATTAACAAATTTGTTAGAAAAATGGAAAAGAGGGTGAAAGGAGAGAGAAAAAATGATTTTAATCCTTAAAGTTGCTCTTTCCTTCTTGCTCTTCAAAGCTCCTCCAATTTCCTCCTTCAAGCTCCTAACTTCCTCCTTCAAGTTCATATCTTCGTCCTTCAAGCTCCTGAATTTGCAAAAGATGAAAATTTGAAAGTGTGTTTTGAAATGGAGTGAAGAGGTGCTTATATAGCTTTTGGAGAGTGTCATTAAGAGGTTGGGGTAGGTAGATTAGGGTTAAGGTTGTTTTTTTGTTTGGGAGTAATATTTGTCTTTTTTAAAACTCCAACGTTACAGGTAAGGGTCGGGTATGACCTGGGTACAACAAAGTCGTACTTGGGATTTAACAGTGTATCGAAAATGTATCTCAACCGTGCTAGTGCCCATACCGTACCAACTACATCCCCAACGTGGGTACAAGGCCCTCCTAGGTGTTTTTCGGTATCCGAGCTATATGAACTAAATTCCTCATCTTACAAACGAACCACATCATTAGATTTAAGTACCTTGAAGACTGCTTGTTGGTTACAAAAAAAAGGATTCTAATTCCTTCACATCAACATCTTGAGTAACAATTATCTTGTTAGTGGAAATATTAATAAGTCTATAGGCCTTAGATTGGTAACTATTGCCAACAAAGAAGTATCTTGTTCTCTTTGAATCTCGTTTACTCCTTTGTCTATTTGTAACTAAAGTATATGCCATAGATCCAAAAACATGAAAAGTCGTTACCTCGGGGTTGATTCCAGACCAAGATTCCTTAGCTATGACACTTTGCAAAGATTTGCAAGGACTCGTATTCAAGTTAAATATTGTTATGCTCACTGCTTTTCCTAGTATTTGTAGGACACGCCTCTATTGTGCATCATGTATCGAGCCATCTCCATAATGGTTTTGTTTTGCCTCTCAACCACCCTATTTTGCTGGGAGTGTACAAGGTTGTCAACTATCGCTGGATACCTTCCTTTCTATAATAGTCTTTGAACTTCTTGGAAGTGAATTCACCCCCATTGTAGGATCTCAATGTTTTGATCTATTTCCTTATTTGGTATTTCACCAACGCTTTGAACTTTTCAAGCACTGCAAAACAGTTAGACTTCTTTTTAAGAAGTAGACCCACATCTTCTTGAAGAAATCATCCACCAACAATAGAAAATACGTCGAACGAAGGATTGTTGGTGATTTCCAGGATGGCTTGCTAAGATTTGCATGAACGAGATCTAAGAGCCCCTTTTCATGCCAAGCATTTTTAGTTGGAAATGGCTTTTTCTTGCTAGCCAAACACCTTGCACACATAATTTGTTTCTCTTTGATAGTTGGTGAACCAAGATCCATGTTAGCTCTTCTAAGTTTGGCTATGTATTGAAGGTTGAGATGTCCAAATCTCTCATACAAAAATGCTCATAATACCTTTCACAACTAATGCATGCAAGTTTACTGTGGTAGTATCGACAAGCCTATGCAAGCCACCTTGCCCAATGCCTAGGAAAACACAATACATTTTACTTCAAACACAATACATTTTTTCCCATACAAATTCAAGGTGATTTTGGATTTTTCTATGTTAATTGACTAACAGACAACAAATTTTTATTCATCCTATGAGCATACTTAACATTCCTAACAATGAATTTTTCAGCATCATTTAATACTATATGGATGTCTCCTATGCCTTCTACATCCGTTCACCATCACTGATGTGGAAAATTAATTTAAGTGACTCACTTATCAAATTCCTAGTTTTCAGATAATTAAATGCTCTCAATTTCCTGTAAACAATTAAAATTGGCTTGATAATATAAAACAATATTAAATCAATTAAAACAATGGACAAATAAGGAAAACACAAAATAATAATGCAAACCAAGATGATAACGGAGTTCGCCCGATGTGGGCTTTTTCTCCAGGTCCAGAAAAGTTCTTGAACTGATAGATTATTGACGTAAAATCACTTGTAGAACAATAATTACATCAATTTCATTCTTTGGCTTGCAAACAGTCACTGCATAGTCTCTAGAAAAGCCCTGGTTCAGTCTCCGATAGCTCTCCTGCAACAAAAATGCTCCAAAATTTCTCAACTCTCACAGTTAGGGTCTAAACATAACCAATATTTACCCCCTCAAATACAAAGTCCCGCCTTTTATAATACCTCAAAGCCCGTGGTATGTTTGTTAAAGGCTTATCCTTTTGGCTGGCTGGTCTGGGGTTCACATCCCCTCTCAAGCTCTTCATTTTTGGTTTGTTAGGCTCGAATATCAAGCATACAACCAAATTCTTGTTTACACTTACCAAAGTTAGGAGTTTAGCCTAACAGTTAGGCCTATTAATAGCCTGTGTGTGGTCATGGGTTCAATCCCCACTCCCCACATCCCACCTTTTAGCTTGGCTTTTGCGTGTTTCTTAGGGGATAAAATCCCATATTGCTCGCGTGGTAAACAAGGATAGTCTTTTTAAAGACTTCGACAGTTGGTTTGTTTCGTGGCATTGGTCATGCTAGTATGTTTTTTTGAGGAGCTTGCTGAGCTCGGCGTTGAACTTGCCAATCGACTCACTGGTTGGTATGTTAGCTCGGCCATGCATGAAGTTTGTTGTGAGGTGGCTTGTCCATTGCGTTTGCCATACTTGGAACTCGGTCATGTGGTTGTGACTCAGTGGTGGCAATGTTGAGCTCGCTGAGCTGATTGTTGAACTTGACCGAGTTGGCTGTGTTGAGCTTTGAAAAAACCATGGGATATATCCCACATGTATAGTGAATTGGTCTTCAATGTGGTTTATAAGCAATAACACTTGCAATAGAATGTGAAGAATAAGGGGTAGGGTCCCCTTCTTAACAAAAAGTGGACCCTACTGGTTGATGGCCCCCAACCAACAAATAGTGTGGGCCCCATAATCGACTGTCAAAGACCGGAGGCCAAAACCCAAACAATTCTTTTGCTCAGTCACATTGCCATTTGTCAACACCTCATTGGTCCACATGTCAACCCCTGATTGGGCCACCTCATCACTGTGCAACCTACTCCATTATTTTTTCTAGTAGGAGAAAAACTTGAGTGGGCTGTAATTTCTACATATGAAGTCCCTTTGACCCCGTTTAAAGTGCATTGGAAAGCTCTTGACAAGATCTTCCGTGTGCAAGTAGTTTCATCACAATTACAGACTAGTTGATCGACTCAATGTGGTGATCCTCTTGCATCAATCACCTAATGTAATTGAATAAGAGAAATTTGTATTTGTAGAAAATTTTACTTACCAACCACGTGAAATGTCTGAATGTGCCGGAATCAAACAACCTACAATCGGAAACACTATTGTTTGTGCACGATGCCATGATTTTTGAACTTCAACAAATTGTTCTGGTCTGCACATTAACATTTTCAAAAATCTCTTCAAATTTATTCTGTAGATCCACAAAAATTCCTGCAATTTTTTTTCTTCACATCTTTCCTGACATTCTCTTGGTTTGGTCTCCTATCTATTTGCGAAAATCATGATAGACGTAGTAAAAATTGTGATAGAATTTGACCTCCTTTTGATCCCTACAAATTTTGATTTGTCTTCAAATCATCTACCAAATGTCAAAAATAATTTTATTGTGGTCTAGCAAACATTCTGGTTTGCAAATCATTCAAATTCATTCAAAAAATTGTTTTTTTTGGACTGGTCTCCATGTGTTTGTTTCTCCTCGTCTTTACGTCTTCAACTCATGACTTTTACATTGTAGTTCTGTTCCTTTCTGTAAATCACGATTCTTCTCTTTTGATTGTTTGAGTCACAATTTTGCTCATGTTCTCATTAAAGATCTTCCTTTCTCTGAAAATCACATCTTCCCTTTGCATCCATGTACTATGATCGTCACGTTTTGGTCACGAACGTTCATGTTGTGGTTATGTACATTCTTCCTTTTCATTGTTTGTTTTCTACAAAATGTCTAAAATTTCATGCTTCCTCACACACCCCACTACAACCACAAAATGGGTTCTGCATTTTCCTATGCCCTAGCACGATTACTGCACAATCAAATCACGACTTTTGTTCTTCAAATTTGACTGCGAATTGTGATTGTTTGATCCACACAAATCGCACTTCAAAAATTACGATCTTTTCTCGGAAATTAGTTTTCATGAATTCCTTTGTGCATATGTTTGTACTCAACTAATACTTCCCCTAACGCCTCTTCTTAGTTGCCATTGTTTGTACCCTTATGTCATGTACTTCGGGATATGATATTATAATGTTTATGGGTTGATGGAGATGCTGACATGTGGCACACATCCCCCTTAGTTATATGTTTATAATATATGGTGTCACATAGGGATTATTTATATTGGGTAATGAGTCGGCCTACATTGGGATTATGTGTTACCCATGAATTAAGAGTAATGTATGCCTATATAATGGAGATGAATATCATTAGGAGGTATATCATGTATGAGTTAAGTCTTCTACTTGGTAGAAGTATAATGGAGGTATCCCTCTCAAAGTGGAGTTCCCATATTGAGAGATTGTGGAGTTATTCCTTAAAGAGTATTTATGGTGTTGCCCCACCTTAAGGGTATTCTTCTTAGGGCATCTTGGCCCACAAATATCTTGTGTTGTGTCGATCTTCATTATATTCAACATATTATTTGCACTATTTATTTATTATATGTGAATATCTTATCAAGTGGCATCAAAACATCGATTTGGGCCAAAATTGGGTTGAAGCTTTAATTTTGAAGATTCATCAATATTTTTGAAACGGATGGGAATTTTTCTACCATTCTTTTATTGGAGTTGCGAAACATTGCAAGAAAGCTATTGCCCAAATTTCATATTTTTTGAGTCATTTTTAGGAAGTTATTACACTTTTAGTGTTTTCCATGTATTTGCTATTGGACCACGATTGCCGTTAGACCAAAACCCATAGGTGTTAGTCTCTGCTACAATCGCCAAAGTTAGGATCTACGAGAGGCAGTTAGTCCATGTTACGAAACTCACGGGGAGCACTGGACATACATGCCAACAATCTCCCCCTCAACATTACCCGAATGAGTTTCGAACTCGAGACTTGTCGCTTTGATACCATTTGTTGGACCACGATTGCCGTTAGACCAAAACCCATAGGTGTTAGTCTCCGCTACAATCGCCAGAGTTAGGATCTACGAGAGGCGGTTAGTCCATGTCACGAAACTCACGGGGAGCGCTGGACATACATGCCAACATTTGCGCCACAGGGCACATTTTTAATTTTTTAAAAAATATTTTTACATTTATGGAAAGCTCTAAAAAATTTGATTAGTGTTTGTCCTCTGTATTTTTTATTTGAGCCTGACATTTGGCCGAAATTGGTAGGTCAAGATTGGTCAAAAGAGTCTATTCTTGAAACCCTAATTTGTGTGCATCATGGAAATGGAATCTTTCTATGGAGATGGTGAGATTGATGCTAAAGAATGGTGGATCCAATCTAAGGAAACTTATTTTTCATACGACATGATATGCTTTCATTTGTGTTTTTGTCTTGGTGGTCCAACACAGACTTGGTGCTATCAATTGACATAGGAGAGGTCAGCTTGGTCTTGGGAGGAATTGGAATAGGTTTTCTCAACAAGATGAGATCAAAAAGAAGAATAAGAGTATGAAAATATGGATGCCCTTGTAGTTGAGGATGATGAAGAAGAAGAGGATAAAGAAGAAGAAGAAGATGATGCAAAAGGAGAGGTAGAGGATTGGGATAAAAAAGTATAGGATAAGGGTTCAAATAGTGTAGCACCAAAGAAGGAAAAATCGATATTTTATGTTCATGGATGCATTCAAAGGAGGAAGGTAATTGTGTCCTAAAACCCGATAGCAAGTATAACTTCATCAACATTGATGTGGTTTGACATCTACATGTTCAAATAAAGAATATAAAGGAAGCTTAAGTGGATGGTAAGCAAATTCAAGTATTTGAAAATTTAAAGCTCTCTATGGACAATATGTTTTGCATTTATATTTTTTATGCTTTAGATATGGATGGTTTGGATATTGTTCTTGGATATATTTGGTTAGAGACATTGTGAACAATCAACCTTAATATGCAAAATAAGTTCATGAAGATTTGGTACAAGAGAAAGAAAGGTGAAGGTTGAGCATGTGGATGAATCCAAAGTTGATGAATAAGAGAATCAAGAAGAAGAAGAAGAAGGAGAAGAAGAAGCAACATTTGTAGAAAAAGATGACAAAAATAATTCCTCTACTCTAGAGAAGCACTTGAAGTTAAACAAGTGGAAAAAGAAAAGAAAGTAGAAGAAAAAGATTCGGATCCTAAGGTTGCGACATATAAACACCCACATCATCATGAGAGAGGCAACAATCATGGAGGCATATCAAGGAACATCATCGTAGTAACCAATATGGATATATAGGTCATTAGAGGAGCAATCACTCTGGTTTTACATGGAAGCATTGGAGCAATAATTATGTGATAAGGATTACATGAATAATTACTATTGCTTTGCATGGAAGCCGTGGAGGACCAACTATGGATATGGATGGAATCAGAGTACCGCAGTGGATTATGGAACTAGGTTTAAAATTGTATCACCCACTATAATTACATATGGGTGGTTGGATGATCAAGCATGACGACAAGTGTGCTTTGATTTAAAGCACACTCATTCGAAACATGTTAAGGAGGGAGGGCATGTTATGTACCTTAGGATATGATATTATAGTGTATATAAGTTGATAGAGATGCCGACATGTGGGACACATCCCCATTAGTTCGTTATTTTATAATATATGGTATCTCATAAGGATTTATTATATTGGGTAATGAGTTGGCGTACATTGGGATTAGGTGTTACCCATCCATTAAGAGTAATTTATGCCTATATAAATGAGATGAATATCATTAGGAGGTATGTCATGTATGAGTTGAGTCTTTTAGTTGGTAGAAATATATTGGATGTGCCCCCCTCGAAGTGGAGTTCCCATATTGGGAGTATGGATTTATTCTTTCCTTAAGGAGTATCTATGGTGTTGCCCTATCTTAAGGGTATTCTTCTACTATTCTGAATATATTGAATATTCAGGCATCTTGGGGCATGAATATTTTGTGTGGTGTTGATTTTCATTATATTCTGCATATTTTCGAATTATTCATTTATTATATGTGAAGTTCTTGTCACCTTCTCCTAGGGCTACCTTGAGCACTTGCTCTGATACCAATGTTAGTAATATTCAGAGAGAGAATGAAAAGAATGGAAGTCATATGACACACTAACATACTCGTGTGTATCCATCTTTTATCAACCAAATAAGAAGTTACTTAGGTGAGGAAGTTATACGTGTATAACCATGTACATTAACTAGTAGTTAATTAGTTAATGTCTAATATCTTTCAAAGAGAAGAGAACCTAGGGTTTAGAGTAGCTTACATTGTGGAAGGCAAGTTGATTAATCACATTAGTTGAAATTGAGTCATGAATTATTGAGTCTGTATTTATTGGGTTCCCATTGTCAATACTAAATATATCATCGAACAATCTGCTTTGCTTGTGCTTGCAAATCTGGCTTAGGAAGGAGGACAAAGCTTAGGGTTCAAAGTAGCTTAAATTGTGGAAGACAAGTTCAAGCATTGGGCCCTTAAAGATACCTAGAATATGAGCTGCACCAGCTCAGTCTTTGGAGTTCCCAATTGAAGGTTTACTATAAGTCTTCTATCTATCTTCTTGGTTTCATCCACAACAATCGCTCACAAGATGCTACAAGCCAAGGAGGGAGATTAATGTGCTGGCAAGTTGACCCCAGATAAACATCCCTAACCCTAAACTCTCTCTTTTGTAACTTGGGGGATGATTATTCTTTGTATCATGTATTAACTATGATAGTGTAGCATATCTTTATCTTTACATCATGGTCATTTACTATACAAATCTTACTTTTTCCTAGAGGCACCCTTATAAGTCTTAGTTTAGATAGCTCTTGTCGACTGTCTAATGGTACTCTCTCTTACCCTGTGGTTCTTACTTTTTTGTAGTGGCATCCCTTGGATCTAATAAGGTCATATGCTTCATATCTTCAGTGATTGTGTGTAGATTCCCCTCTTAGATCCATTACAACCTCCTACGCGTAAAAATCTTATTCTATAGCCTTGGACTGCTTTGTGGACTTGTAAGTTGTGTGTGAGTTGGGCCTAGAATAGTCTATTAGCTTATCCTATTTTAGAGGATCCTTCATAGATCATTCCTGGCTTACATATAGGATGTTTGATGGATATGCACCCCTTAGAGAATATCCAAGAAGTATAGTAGGCGCACCTTCCTTCTGCTATGTACAATATGTAATGGGCCTATACATAAAGAAGAGTTCATAAAATCTTTGAGTATTCCCAAGAACACTGCGGAAATAATTGGCAAATGTGGGAGTAAAAAAGATTTCTAACAATTGCAAATGATCTTTAATGCATTTTCGTAGCAACAATTGAGCACATGGAGGTGAGAGTGTTGATTCACTCTTTTACTTCAAGCTTTCGCATTGGCTCTGAACAACATGCAATTCTTCTGGCCTACTCAACTTCTTTTCTTTCATTTCGTCTATTTTCTGTTGGCCTACACAACCTGGAATATTTTTTAATCCATTGAATACCTTCGCATGGGCCGGGAGTGTGTAATTTATTGTGTAATCTTAATCTGATGTATAAGTTCATTTATAATTTAAAATTGATAATCATTATTAATATATTCTTAATTTATAATCCAGATTACTATAATATTTTAAATATTATATATTATGTCGTATCCATGTTAGGGGGCGTTAAAAACTAGGCATATCCATATCTGTATCTGTATCCACATCCGTAGTCGTATCCCTTATTCATGGAACTTTGCGGTTATTTAATAAGTGATCAAAGATTGCCATTATGGAATCTAAGACCAACTACGAAATACAACCTTCTCAAACCAAGAATCTGTCAGTCAAGGGAAGAACAAAGGGCCAAGATATCACCTATTTGCAACAGAGGGATTTAATAATCATATGCATGCCTGCTATTACCTGTTTTTCCTCTTTGCATGCAAGATTTATCCTCTGCATGCAAGCCAAACACGAAGATTGTGTTTTCCTTGGGCATGCATGCTTTTCTTGTGAATGCAAGCTTTACCCTGCTTTTCCATATTCGTACATGCAAGGTTCAACCTGATTTTTCCTAATCAATCTGCCAGCGCCAGCCTCACTTGGGCTTTCTCAGGAGGCTTCATCAAAACTTACCTTTTCCTAGGGGCACTTGGGTTGAGTCCAAATCATGTTATCTGGCCTTAATTTCTTAGTCTTTGTTCCTTAATCAAGGGGGATCAGTATGAGTTCCTGATTGAATAGTTCTACTTCTCACCTCAGTTTCTTAGTCTTTGCTCCTTAATCAAGAGGTGGGTCTGAGTTCCTGATTGAATAGTTAAATCATTTAAGTGAGGAACCAAAAAATTTGCCATTTTTCCCACTCTTTCTCCTTGAATTTAGGTTTCCACAACTTCTATTTATATATACTTCAGATACTTTCCAGCTTAGAGGAAACAGATTTAAACCAATGCTCAGTTAGGTAGGGAAAATCCTGTTGTTGGGTACACAAAGGTGGTGGTAATATGGGTGTTACCGGGCATATGGTTCAGATGCAGGGGGGTGGATGCCCCCTGTGTTTGTTCATGTGTTAATGCAATCCCCGGACAATGGGACCTTAGGAAGGATGGATGCGACCACAACATAGTGCACATTTGGGGGTAACTCCTTGAACAGTGGAGGCTCTAACTTTGAGGATGAATAAGTCGGGGCAAGCGTTGTCCCTAGAATCACCTGCTCAAAATCATTAAAACTTCTGCCAAAACAAAACATCTGATTTACCCTTAGCTGACTTAAAGAGGCTCAAACAATGTTCCGATCTGAGGTGTCAAGTCATCTTATAGTACAATGTTTTAACTTCCTATTAACGAGGAAAACTAATCCTTGTTAGCCCTTGAAGCCTCATTACCTTCATTTAGAATCCCTTTCTTTTCAGAGACAAACCTAACATCAGATGTGGGTAGTCTTTCAAAAAGTGATAGGCCATTGGCGGACTTACTATTTCTTACGTGTTTATCAACAAGCAATGGATTATTAATTTATTAGTTATGGCTTCCCTTTTGTTTTTTTTCTGTTTATTTTACACGCATTCCAGTAAGCCATTATGATTCCGAAGGATTCTAAGATACACATTTCATTTATGAGCTTCATGAAATTCAGCTGAATCAACCATTGGTGTAGAAAATCCTCTAAACCTCTATGGTGAGAAGCCCTCAAAATTTAGGGGACAGAGATATCCTGACCTAGAGTCAGACTCAACTAAGTAAATAGGAATTTGGTGCTTTTTTGTTTAATTTGGTAAATTTCCCTTTGTTTGCGGCAACCTTCGGCCTAGTTGTCAATATCAATGAGTTGGATGTTGCAGTTTATCTAATAACACAACTTTATCACGTCTCCTAGGAAATAAACCCGGGGATCTGTTATGGAAGCCCCACTGCTTTTACCACTTGAGCTCATCCCATTTGACAAAAAAATTGACCATTTCATAATAGTGAAACCATCCTTTGCTCGCACAATGTACAAAGTTTTCTCCATCTTTGACCCTTATCTTAATTACAAAATGCAATCATGACTTTAAAATGGCGAAAGAACCCCTACACATTAAAGCTAAAGAGGAAATAAGAGTTTCTCATAACTCTACATGCTATACTCTCTTCTTGAGCAGCAATTAATACAAATGTATGGAGTAACAAATGTGGAATGTATGTAATACATAAAGCGATACGTCATGTAATGCCACTTGCACAAATGTATAAAGTGTAGAAGTTTGCTAAACTAAGTCTAGATTTCTTGAGTTGGAAAGATATTTAAAAGATAATTCTATGTTTGAATTCCTGCTGAGGTGAAATGGTCCTTTTTTAATAAAAAAACAATCATCCTTTATATTGATAAAAATAATGGATTACATACTCTATCATGCCAAGCATGGAAGCTATTAGCCATATCTCTAGCACTATAAACAAAAAGAACAAAATGAATAATCATCGAGAAGAGTCAAGATTTATGATTTTCCTGATTTCTTCTTGTATCTTAGTTGACCACCGTAAGGGGGGTAGTCCGTAGCAAATGATGTCTTTGTCGTCAAGTGCCCAATTAGCCAAACCATATGCATCCTAATTACTTTGTCTATGGATGTGGATGAACTGAATCTCCTGAAACCGTTGCAAAAGTTTTCGAATTTCACACACTTCCTTGGCAATTCTCCATTGTGGAGGATTACCATTACAAGAATCCCTCAACAAGTTCATCATGATTTTGGAATCCGATTGGATTTTGATCTTTTTCCATCCAATCTTAATAGCCTCATGTATTCCTCTACGGATAGCTCTAATTTCAGCCATGTTATTTGTGGAAATGCCCAAATTTTCAGCAAGCACAAATTGGACCTCTCCATCTCTATAACGCCCAATTACTCCCATAGCTGCTTTACCTGGATTGCCTCTAGAAGCTCCATTCGTATGAATTACCACATCAAAAGTTGTTCTATCCTGACCTTGGTTGGACTGAATGACTGACCCATTCTTTTTGTTGTGAAAACGTGGCATATTGGCAAGTTGAGGATCCAAATGAAGTTTTTGGAAGATATGCTGCCATTCTTGAGTTGGATGATCATGTATAGAAACCTTATGTTTAAGGCTCTCACTCAAATTGCTTTTAATCTTTTCCCACACAAATAAAACTTCTTTGCTAGTTTGGCGGAATATTCTATTATTTCGCTCTTTCCACATGTTCTAAAGGAGTAATGAGATGCCACTTCACACAGCAAGAAACAAATTTTGACCTGTGGGAATTGGTTTCTTCCAAGTTTCATTTATCTGCTCCAAGGAAACCAAACTATTCCATTGTAATTTAAACATTGCAGCCAAATGAGTCCATAGAACTGAAACCCATGGGCATTGAAAGAGAAGATGGTCCAAAGTTTCCTCATCATGAAAGCAAAGAACACATCTAAAAGGTCCTCTGAATCCAAATTTTTGGAGCTCGTCTCCCGTTAACAATCTTCTATGAATGATAAGCCAAAGAAAGAAACTTACCTTAGACCTTATTTGTGGCTGCCATATACACTGGAACAATGATTTTTGGGGATGAACACAACTTGTAATGAGAGATGCATATCCAGAAGCAACATCATAATTCCCAAAAGAACTACCTCCCCACCCAATTTCATCAGGTTCAGCTCAAAAAAGAATAGGTCTATCGTTCAGAATTTTAGTCAACAAGTTTAGATTCTTCTGCTCTATCCTAACAGGCCACTCCCTAAGAGGTTTCCAATGATTGTCCATACCCCATGGCTGAGAAGAAGTCTGAAAATAATGATTTAATCTGATCCATCCTTTCGCATGCAATTGATCCTTAATATCTTGAAGGTCTCGAAAGATACAGAGAATAGAAGGATGACCATCCTAAGAGTCCATCCAAAAATTGGTAGATTGACCATTGTGGACAATCCAAAACAACTTACTTTTAATCCATTTTTCGCCATTTTAATGAATTTTAAAGCAGGCGAACCATTATTGGGAAGAGCAGTCCTGATAATTCTCTCTGGTCTACTACTTTTCACATATTTGCCTCTGAAGTTAATAGCCCATAGATCATCAGGATGGCATATGAGCCTCCAATATAATTTGGCTACCAAAGTTGTATTCTGTTGTAAGGATGATCAGAATCCCAAACCTCCCTGTTGTTTTGGTTTGCAAAGAGAGGACCATTTCACCAATGCCCACTTTTTATTTTCCTGAGCTCCATTCCAAAGACATTTTTGACGTATACAGTCTATCTTTTTCAATATAGTAGCAAGAATATTCGTAACAGAGGCCACATAAATAGGCATAGCTTGAAGAAATGCCTTAATAAGAGTCATCATGCCCCCATAAGATAGCCATTTGTTTGTCCATTTTAGAATTTTCTTCTCAAACCTATCTATTAACCATTTTCATTCTTTGGGTTTATTTGGAGCTAAAGGAATACCCAAATATTTCAAAGGAAGAACTCCTTTTTGGAATTGAAGAATATGTAGGATTTGTTCTTCTTGTCTTTGAGAGCAATAGAAGAATTAAATATGGGATTTTCCTTTATTTATACTCTGTCCTGTAGCAGAAGAAAAGGATTGATGAGTCTTTTGAATATGTTTGGCTTCTATTGTAGTGGCACTGCTCATCATTGAAGAATCATCCACAAACTGATGAAGAGACAAAGGCTGAAGATTTCTTGCCAATTTAACTCCCTTAATATTCTTTTCTTGATACTCCTTACGACACATTTTACCCAAACATTCAGCAAGAATGATAAACAAAAAGGGAGATAAAGCGTCACCTTGTCTTATTCCCCTTGACACTCCAAAGAATTCTGAAGGAGAACCATTAACTAAAACATAAAAAGAAATTGTTCAAAAGCAAGCATAGACCCATTGAATCCAATCCATAGAGAAGCCAAACTGCTCCAGAACTTTTTTAAGGAAAGTCCAATCCACCCTATCATTGGCTTTAGTCAAGTCGAACCTGATGAACATTGAAGGTTTCTTCTGAATTTCCATTGAATGTAAAATCTCCCGAGAAAGAACAATTTCATCATGAATATGTCTCCGTGGAACAAAACCACCTTGTGCAGGTGATATAATTTTAGTAAGCAAAGGTTTCAATCTCTCTGCTATGATTTTAGTAAATATCTTATAAACCACATTACATAAAGCTATAGGGTGGAAACCAAATATATCTTCAACCTCTTTCGCTTTCGGGATGAGAGCTATAAAGGTTTTATTCAACTCTTTCAAAATAGTTTTAGCTGTTCTCGCCTCTTCCACCACCTGTAGCAAATCAGATTTTATAATTTCCCAAAACGATTGAAAGAATTCAATCGGAAATCCATTAGGCCCCATAGTTTTCTCTTTCTTCAAACTAAATACAATCTTCCTCAACTCCTCTTCATAAACAGGTTGAGTAAGCTTCTCATTATCATGCTGGTTAATTTGTTTGGGAAGCAAATCAAGAAACTTTTGTTGAGCTCTCATATCCAAAGATTGTGCCGTAAATAATTCTTGGAAGTAATGACTAACTACCTGTTTCATACCTTTCATTGAAGATTCCTTAGACCCACCTTCTTTTGACAAAGAATGAATATAATTATGAGCTCTTCTAGATAACAAAGTCTTATGAAAAAAAGAGGTTTTTTTGGTTAGGAAATCAATCAGTTAGTGCTCCATTAGCATTCAAATATTGTAATATAATTGCTAGTAGGTTGTTTAGAATAACCTACATATTATTGGTGAGTGTTATAACTACTCGTCTATATTTGATGAGTAGTTGTAGGAGCTTTGTTAGGACTCCTAGTTTCTAGGAGAGATAATATCCTATATATGTAACACTCTTGTAATGTGTAAATTATCAAGAATGAATGAAGATTTATGGAGTGTGTTTAATTTCTGAGTTTTATACTAAAGCTCTCACCAAATTATTATCAGTGGTATCAGAGCGGGTCGCTGCTCGTTGAAGATACTCAGTGATATGTCTCAGATCCTCACACGAAGTCTCTATCAATGAAATTCATGCAATTTTTCACAGGGTTATTAAAATCATGATATCTCTATTGATTTGTTACGAAATTCAAAGATTTAATATGTTCTGGAAAGCTTAGAAGGAGACAGATAAAACCCTGAAAGCGTTTGAAATTTTTTTACAATTTGAGAGAGTTGTTTGGTAAAGAAAAATGCGATTTTCAATGCCTGCATTGATATTTGCGGCCTTGCTTTAGCAGCTTCGACAACATTATCAAAGTGGCTCAGCGGAAGTGTGTTAGTGTTTTCCGTGCATCTATTCTCATCCCCAAAATTGTCACCGCAATTACCATCATTTGATTCCCAGTCATACTACAAAGGAAGAGATTTGACTACGGAGAATTGATATTAATTCGAGAGCCACAATACTGCTATCAATTTGGGTATGTATTTAAATTTAGTTAGTATTCTACATTGCTACGTGGTTGTCTGGTATAACTACCTAATGGTACGATCATTTCATACATGCACCCATTTATTCATCCTCCAAACAATGGTCAATACAATTTTATATAGTAGTTATCGATTGGCATGGGAATCTTCACATATCACTCACGTGCCTAGGGGTTTTTGAGGAACAAGATCCGCCTAGAGGGGATTGGGACTGATCAAATATTTTTGTTATCCACTTTACCAGCTACGTCTGTTCCATCATCGACGCCAGTGACAAAATTCTCCATTTTACTTCAGATTGGATGAAAAATGATATCCTTGTGTGGTTGTTAGTTGTGGTGGGTACTCTAGTATAGTTGCATGTAGTTGTTACCTAAAGAAAGCAAAATAGAGTACCAATACTTTTTAATAAATTTTTCTATATTGATTAATAATTTGTGCCAATGGACATCCCATTAGAGAAATTCAATGGTCTCAATTTCCACACATGGAAAGTTAAAATCCAGGTGCAGTTGATGAATAAAATTCTTTGGAGGATAGTAGATGGAAAAGAACCAATACCTACAGATCCGACCAAAGTGGTAGAATGGGAAACGACAGAGGGTTAAAGCCAAAGCCATTATTAGCTTATCCTCTTTCATATTCTGAACTACATTATGTTGATATCGAGAAATCATCTCATGAAATGTGGGGAATACTTGAACAAAACCTTTGGTGCTAAAGCAGTGAAATGCAAAATTTTCCTCTCAAATTGGAGTTGTTCAAGTTAAGAATGAGTGAAGGAGATACAATGTCGAGTCATATCAATGATTTACGGTCTCCTCTCCTCCAACAGGTATGGCAAAAATCAAAGCTTCAGTAGAAGATTGAGGATGCAAAATTTATTTTGTTGAATAGTTTGCCTCCAAAATACAGTAATGTTGTTTTTCACACTCGGTCAGATGCCTTCCGACTCATTGGAAGATATTATATCAGCCCTTCTAGCTGAAGAAAAAAGAATCGAAGGAAGATGTAGAAGAAGAAATTGTCATGTATGTGAAAAAGAGAATATAAAAAATTCCTCTAAAAATGAAGAGGAAGTTGTGTGTTACTACTACAATAAAAAGGGGCATACTTCCACATATTGTATAATTACAGCTAAAGATGTGCTCAATGGAAAACTTAAAGCAAATTGAAGCCAATATAACCATAGAAGAAGAATCAGATGGTGAAGAAGAACCTATGAACGAAGAATGTGGCTATATTTCTGACGATCTTTTGTTCTAAGAAGGATATCGGAGAATGGAGGAAAACGGAGGTTGGAGGTCAATCAACGACCTCTCGTCAGTCACCAACGATGGGGCCATATCAAAGATTTGGTGGCACATTTTGTGTCAATTGTGTGTTTTGATTCCAGTTGTGTGTGGTGTGTTACAACGTGCAGTGTCCCTGTTTTCAATAAGTGGAAATTTGACATTGAGGGGAGGAACATGATCCAATGTTCCATTTCTAGTATTTAGTTTGTGTGTACAAGGAGAAAAATTCAACAAAATTTCCTATGTTATTCTCTGCAGTGAGATGTGATGAGGGTCGATAATAGTACTTGGCACATCATGACGTGGTTGTAGGTAAACCACTTGAAAACTTTCATTTTTGGTTTGTGGTAGTCTAGTTGTAAAACCACCATTTTCGGTTCGTGGTTAACCATTTGAAAACCATACAACGGGTTTGTGATCATCCTGCAGTAAAAATCACCTAATCATGAAATTAGTTGCAAGTACAAAGATAGGTTTTCGCCATGTTCGCACTAAGGGGGGGAATGTTAGGAAATCAATCAATTAGTGCTCCATTAACGTTTGAATATTGTAATATAATTGCTAGTAAGGTTGTTTAGAACAACCTACATATTATTGGTGAGTGTTACAACTACTTGTCTATATTTGATGAGTAGTTGTAGGAGCTTTGTTAGGCCTCCTAGTTTATAGGAGAGATAATATCCTATATATGTAACACTCATGTAATGTGTAAATTATCAAGAATGAATGAAGATTTATGGAGTGTGTTTAATTTCTTAGTTATTGTTATGAGTTTTATACTAAAGCTCTCACCAAATTATTATCATTTTTGTCATCTTCCTTAAGCCACTGAATTCTAGTTTTTTGCCTGCACAAAATTTCTTCACGAACTTCCCATTCATTGAGTTCTTCCTTAAGGCTATACTCCTTAAAGAAATCCATGGAACTACCTGTCATACGATGGACCTCATTTATCTTTTTTCCAATTCTCGACATATTTTCTCTTTTTCTTTAGCGATATCTCCAAAACCCTGTCCAGTTCCATTTCTTGAGTTGGACCTTGAGATATTTTAGCTTTTTGACAAATTTAAACATATTTGTTCCATGCCAAGGATTTCCTTCCGCCCACCATTTCTTAACAAGGTCATGGATAGACACATGCCGAAGCCACATTAGCTGGAATTTGGAAGGAGTTTTGACATGAAGAGTTTTCCCAATTTGCAAACAAACTGGCCAATGATCAGAACCACTGTTATCCAAAATCCAAGCTTTAGGAGCAGCTCCATTTATCCACCATTCTTCAGAGATAAGAAAACGATCAAGCTTTTCAAGAATACAATGTTGTCCTTGTCTTCTGTTAGACCAAGTCATTATCCCATTTTCAGAAGGCACATCCACTAAATTATGTGACTGGATGAATTGATTTAACTCATTTGAACTCGCATCTAGGATATTATTACCTCCTTGTTTTTCAGAGAGATGTAAAATAGTATTAAAATCTCCTCCTAAAATATAGTAAATGGGGAAAGCACCGAATTATATAGTCCATACCTTTCCTTTGTTGTCTCTTTTCTTCTAAAGAAGTAGGAGCATAAACATTAGAAAGCATTAACTGCTGATTATCCTCTTTATTGAGAACATGTAAGCAAATCATACCTTTCATAGCACAAGAATTGATAACAAAAAAAACCCATGGATCCCAAATAGAAAGAAGACCTCTAGAAACACCAGAGGAATTAATAGAAATGTGTTGGGATCTAGGCCACACATTATCAGCCATAGTAGACATGAGGTGAAAGGATGTTTTAGTTTCCTGGATACAAACCATAGAAGGTTGATGTTGATGAATCATTCTTTTAATCTCTTGAAACTTTGAGGGGGAACCCTTCAACCCTTGAACATTCCAAGTTATTATCTTCATTGAGAAGGCTTTTGTAAGTAGTAAGACAGATCTCTAGTTTTATGTAACTCGCTCAACTTTTGGCCTTCCTGTTAAATCTTAAGCTAGTTGGATTTCCTTCCCACTTTTGTAGTTGCATCAAATTAGAATTTCTTATGCCGATCCTGTTCCACCCCAAAAGAAGGTTCCTCCTGAACAGGTTTATTGTTCTCTTTAATTATTAAAGTCTTTTGCATATTCTCCTTTCCTTTTGGCTCTTGACACTATTCTTGAAATTTGTCTTGAAACTTAGTTTTTCTCTGATAGCTTTTTAATCCTGGCTGAGCATTAGCATTGGGAGTGGCCTGAAATATAACCAATTGATGTTGTGTATCCATTGGCTGCGATGTACCTGCTACAACTGGAGGTTTATCTTGCTGAGTTTCTGGAACCTGTGAAACCATAAGATCCTCCCCTTTTTCTTCTTCATCTTCCACTTGAAGACTAGCATATTTATTTGAGTTGCTAATTCCAGCTTGATCCTTTTCAGATGATTTGGGGACATGCTTCTTCTTTGGATTAACAAATCCATCTGTAATTTTTCCCCCTCTTTGGATTCAGGCTGTTTAATTTGGAAATATTTCACCAAATGTCCATATTCATGACAAATTCGACACCGAAAGGGTATATTCTCGTAATCCACCATTTGTTGCCATTTATCGTTCTAAATTTCCAGAGAGATTTTAGCTGGTAAAGGGTTATTTAGATCCATTAAAACACAAATCCTGGCATAAATCATCTGTTCCAATTGAATCGTAGTATCATCTATCATCATAAATTTGTCCAATGTATTACCAATAGCCGTAAGAACAACTTGATTCCAATATTCTGCCGGCAAACCATACAAACACACCCAAACAGGAGCCACCAACAAAAGTTCTTCTTCCGGTTTGAACATAAAGTGCTAGGGTTTCATGAAAAGACCTCCTCTGCCCATAAACCATGGACCACCCTAGAAAACATATTCCCTCTCTGTAGCTAAAGTAAAAACTACAAGAAAATAACCATTGTGGCACATAGAGAAAGTAATATCACCTTTTATTTGCCACGTTTTCTTCGCCCATTTTGCCCATTCTTTAAGACTTGACAATGGTGGACGAAATCCCAGAAATCTGATAATCAGTTCTCGATTCTAAAGTTCATGAATATTATCTTGTATATCTTCCTTTTTAAGCTGAATGACGGGAACACCATCAGTAGCTCGTAAACAACCCTTATCATTTGTCCTTGGATTGAAATGAGGCATACGTAATGGCAGCTTCTGAAACTTCCTTGAAGTCGTATTGGATGAAGAAGGGCCTCGCAATGCATCTCTAAAAGTTTGTTTACCCCTACTCATCGAGTCAGAGGTCTTCTTCACACTTTCCATAACCACGCGATCATGTAGTAAAAATAACTAAACAGAGAAAAAGAAATACGAAACGACACAGAGAAGAAAACCCTTTCTCGACCCCAAGGGTCGAGAGAGGGAGAAAAAACGTGACCTAAACCAGTCACGAATGGCTCAACAACCACGGCGAAGACAAGTAGAAATGGTCGCTACAAAGAAAATACCAGTCGTGGTAATATTTACGGGCATGGAGTCGTGGTTGCTACTCACATCATTACTCCTGAGAGTCCATTTACCTTGGAGGTGAAATGGTCCTTAATTTATACTCTAGATGAGGAAATCACAGCTGAGTTGTGGATTGAGATAACCACTTTGCTGGAGCAAGAAGTTTTCATTTTTGTTCCATCAGGTAGGTGTGTGGTTCTCTTATGTCTAGTAATCCTGGTTTGGATGCCATGGCCACAAGGATTAGTCCAAGGGTGGAGCAAGATGGTGAGATGGTGCAATTGGCTTAAGATATTAACTCATAAAAGAAACTTGTTCCTGAGAAGGACACTATTGTCATAAGAACCTTTGAATACTCGGCATCAGAATACTGAGAGGCCATAGGACTCGGGAGTTTGTTAAAAAACTAGATCCTATACCCCCTTTTGTTGCTCTTCTTTTCCTTAATAAAAAAATAAAATGAAACTTACTATAAAGCAATATGTTTTTGATGTCTGAGAGCAGATGTAAATATGTTTACAATCACGAAATCTGCCCATCTGCTAAATTACTTCTCAATCTTTCCTAAAAGTGTCATACAAAAGGAAAATCAGGACCTGCTGCAAGAGGGAAAAAATGATACCTTTTGGTGAACTTATAAACTGAATAAAGGAAGTTGATTCTGGTACACGTCCCAAGCTTGTAAATATTGCAATTCAGATGTCTAATCTGGCTATGTTGCAGAAGGATGACATCATTTACACAATGAGACCTACATTTTGGCCGAATTTCTGCCTGAACGAATGAGAACTTGATTCTATGTGACAGGGGCCTGATCATCAAGCATTGACGCCAAGTGACATGAACTTATACATTAGAGCGAGAAAGGAAATAAGAGTTGGCTGCAACTTTACATAATATATAGTCATCGTCAGCATCAATAAATGCAAATATACAAAATAGCAATGTGACGTGCAATGCCCAAAGCATTATGGTATTTAATGCAACTAACACTAAAATACAAAAGTAGCATGTGCAGAAGTTTGCTAATCCAAGTCTAGCTTTAGTGAGTTGGAAACCTAATTACAAGATATCTACAAAATAATCCGTAGATAATTCCACTTATGATGTTCCCATCAACATGATTTGAAGCAAGCAATTTATCATTATTCTTCAGTTTAAGTATCACATCAATGCTTTTAAGAATTGAGACAAAATATTTCCACAATTGCTAATCTAGAACTTATGTTTCAACACATTACGGTGCAGTTCTCTGAATGGCCTCCCAGTCAGAGTCTAGAGACCAGGGAAATAACTTTCAAGTGGAATTTCCACTCCCAAAGGTTTCTGTCCTGATCTCTTGATTGTCCATTTTGGAAGAAAATCATGTAAACTCTGCCACCCAAACATGTTCACTTGTCAAGTGCAATGCTCAGCTTATATAAACCAAATTTAGTCTACTTATTAAAGAGTTCTCACAAGGGACAGCAAATAGATACCCCACAAACTTGCCTTTCATATTCTGCCTATCATGTCTGGCATATCATCATTTCTCGACTCTTTTCCATAAGGTCAGGTCCATTCAATACCTCCCTTAGTTTTGTATGAACCTTAGATACCTGGCACAGCTCTGCGATGAGAAGACTAGCTTTGGTTTTCATTGTTGGGGGAAAGTATTATAACATCACTTGGAGGCCTTGTCTTTCTTTTGTCTTCTTATTTATAATGCATGCTTTGTGAAACTTCCATGAATTTTTGGTGTTACTTTGTGAAAGTTGTCAAAGTTCCATATATTATTGACCTTAATTTTTTGGCGATTCAGGTTTTTGCAGTAGTGCTGCTAGATCTTCCGGGAATATTATTCTTTTCAACATATACACTACTCGTTCTATTTTGGGCAGAGATATACCATCAGGTGAGTTGATCCTTCTATAAACTGCCGTGCTAGTTGTGCATCTTGAAAATTTTGTAGATTTTCAGCTTTCCATTGTTCAAAAAGGACAATAAATTATAATTGGTGTTTGTCATGTTTGTTCCTAGGCAAGAAGTCTTCCCACTGACAAACTCCGGCCAGCATATGGTATTATAAATGGTATAATTTATTCTATACAGGTAATCGATTTAATATGGTAGCTGAGTAGTTTTCTGATATTGGAGTTGTTACTAAATTTATGCATTTGATTATTTAAATTCTTGAATATTTTGTTTCACATCTTGCATTTATTATCTGTATCATATTAAAGTAAGCCGTCAATGTGTCTCTTCTTATCAGGCGTGCATTTGGATATACCTGTGGATAGATGACAGTAATGTTGTGGAGGCAATTGCTAAATTATTTGTTGCAGGTTTTACTTGCTTCCTTTCTATCCAAGTATTTGGATTTTTCATTACTATTGAAAAATCATCATATTTCAACTGTTTGCTAACTAATCACAATGTATTTTAACTATCAAAATTTTATAGAACTTAGTGTGATTATATGAGCTAAGCTGAGAATAATTTAACTGAAGATCCCCAATATCTGTAATCAATGATTTTGCAGCAATATCATTTTCTGCAGCACTTGGTTTCTTACTGTATGGAGGAAGGTAATTCAATTTTCGTGCATCTGCAGTGTCTTTGCATACAGTACCTGTGGATGAAGATATTTTACTTTTAGTGAACCTTAATTTTACAGGCTTTTTCTGATGCTGAGGCGGTTTCCAATTGAGTCGAAAGGTCGCAGGAAAAAGCTTCGTGAGGTTTATTTTGATATTTAATGATATGGTTATGATATTCTTTAAGGAAATTAATGTTTCTAGAAAGAAATTTATTTTCCTTTTTCTTAATAATCTTGGTGTTCTCGCTAGGTAAGGGAAGAACAAAATATGTTCAGTATTAAAAACTTAGGAAACATGGGCAGCATATACATAAAATCAGATGATGCCAATATAATTTCAATTGGAAGAAAGAAGAAACAATTTTTCGATCAAAGACTCTGATTGGGTACAAAAAATTGATTTGCTAATAAGGTACTAACATGTTAACAAACCTGACGTGTAATCAATTTCTGATTCTTTTATCTTCTCAAGAGATAAAGATGCTCTAAGTGTCTATTCAGTTACTTATGTTCTCACAAAACTGATATTTGTTTCCAATTTATTAGCAATTGATGTAATATATGGACAAACAACATTTTCCTTTTAGCAATACACTACATTTGCATCGCATTACAATCTAATATCACTCTTTCTCTAGAAGTAGAGTAATGTTTAAACATTTTTACACCTTCCTTAAAAATGACAGTGACCCAATGAATTGGATTTACTTGGAAATCCAGTGGATAACATGCTAAATTGTGGAAGCTCAACGTGCTATAAAAATTTATAAGGCACAACACTTGCTGAAGGTTTTGCAAATGGAGTAGCAAGCGAAATGGGCTTGATTTTGAGGTTAACTCCATTGTTAAATGCACTTGAAGCGGAGTAATGCTAGGAGGGGTGACCACCAAGGAAGTCTCAGTGCTTTACCCTAATGAACATCACCTGGATGTAAAGAGTGTTAAGTGGACCATTTATGCTCATGCGAAATCTTGTGAACCATCACTCGAAACTAGATTCACTTGAAACTACGCAGCTGAATCCCGAAAATCATACCAAATTATTTGATGTACTAAAGAAACACCACTTATATAAATCAAGGAATTGGAGAATAACACAATATTGCACTGTATATGAAACTTTATTGAAACCAAGAACAATTTACATGAGGGTAATAATCTCTGAGAAGCTATGTGAAGCTACAAGATTCTTTCCGATTTTTACATCTGGATGACAATTCCTTTATACCTACTTTCAACAGGAAATGAACGAGTCTAAAAATAGAATATGAATCGATTCTACTTGGAATCTGAAGAGTCATGCGACAAGTATTCTCCCTAGAAGTTAAGAGGTTTTTCCATGGCCTTTTCCATGGCCCAAAACTCATCAGAAAAAGAAAATTTTAGTTTTTCTATTTTGTAGGTATTTTTCTACATCTTTGTATTCTGCATTCTAAAGGTCCTTAGGAGTGGAATTTGGCCTTGTAATTTAGCCGAAGGCCCTTAAAGTGTTGCAAAGTATTCTTTTGGGGCATCTAAACTAGTTCATTTCTTGAGCTTTCCAACGTATTTCATGATTGCAAAATTTGAGCTACGATCAAAGAGTTGACCCCGATAAGGTGACATACTAGTGTTTTGGTATTCTATTAGAAGATTGTCCCTAAATGCTGCCTGGATATTCACCCTTCTCTGAAAATCAATTGTCCCCATCGCTTGCAGTTCAGATTTCCAATGACCACAAGCACTTCTTAGTGCAAAAGTGATTATTGTTCACTTGAATGGGATGGCCCATCCAAAATTCATCTTTATTGATTGCGAAGATTTTGAAGCACGGGTGCTGTTAACCCAACATGTGCTTGTGATGGGTCCAGAAGATTTTTCAGTGCAAATGAGACCAATTTTTTTGAGACTCATATCTGCCTCAACAGGTTTGTGTATTCCTTGGCTATCTTTCCCAAGATCTTGACCAACATATCCCATCTTTTTCAACAACTTTGATTATATCCATTTGATATGTTGTTTAAATCTGCCAAATCAATTTGATAAGCAATCAAAGCGCCGTAGATCAGAGGGGCTTACCATGTACTCATCTATTTCTCTTTGGGCTTTTTTTGTTTGAATTTTCTCTGTTTGTAGCTCTTCGTATTCTATTTGCAAACCGATCAACGTTTCTTAATTAGCAGCGAATTCTTCATAGAGTCTTTGCATATTTCGCTTGCATTTTTCCTCTACTTGAAGCAAGCCCTCGACAATAGGGCTTTTCCGAAACGAGAAAGATTCTTCTGCAGTTCTATAATTTGCTGCCTGACAAGACTAAGGCTGTTCTGGAACTGTGGTTCTCACCCCTTAGTTTATGATTCTTTTCTAGGCACAACTTGTATTCATTTTGGGATGTAGAAGGCACCTTTGCATCTTGGTGCTGGTCAAAGAGTATAAAGTACTTTGGAGTGTTCAAAGACATTTCGTAGGAATTACACATGGAATTCTATAAGATTTATCGCCTAGGGGAATGATGATAGCACAATCTTTACATTGATAGTGTATCATAACCATATAAAATCTTGTCTGAACAAAACATCACACACACCTAGAGGTAGAGAATATCATCCTGGGATGACTTAATTGTGTAAGGAAGTCAACATCGTGTTTGACATGTCTTTGCTCTAGTTCATCCAACCGATTTTTTATGGTTGAGGATAAGGTGTTGTTGGCATATGCAACCTTTTGGCAACACCTTTTGAAATCATGTTCTTTTTATTGTTATTTTGTATAATGAACTGAAGAGATGTTCCCATCACTCATGGTTGGGAGTGGAATAGACACTTTTATCTCCTTTTTCTTAGAAGGTGAAACTTGTGTGGTGGCAACAATGGATCTCCTTTCCCTTGTGCTATACGCAGTGGCATTGATGTCGATGTTGATGGTCCTATATTTGAATTCACTCGGGAATCCTTTGGTGGGGTTGGTAATGCAGCCAATAGCTCTTTTCTAAGATGATACTCTTCATTTGAGTGTCGCCTGCTCTTGTGAGTATCACACCACTTCCTTGTCTCCGTTCTATGGGATTTTGTTCGGAAAATCTTCCTTTGGTAGAGGCTTCAATTGAGGGTGTTGGCCTTGCTACTTACTCTCAGATTTACTGTGAAGACTAGTTTCTTTTCTTCCAAATCATTTTAAATTTTTCATAGATTGAATGCTTGGCGGTAAGCCTCTCCCAAAGTTTTGATGTCTACAAACTCCATGTTTTCTTAGACGTTAAACCACAAATTGCTGTGATATTTTAGAATTTGGTGTCGCTTATAGTCACATAAACTAACTGATGCAGGAGCATCTGGGTTCACTTGTAATCCTACATCAACCAAAAACATATTAGATTAGAAAATAAGCTAAGTCTAGCAATGTGCAAAGTTTTGATTGCATATAAGTTGTTTGATGTAAGTTTTGCACAAGTCTTGTTTTGCGCCAATGTCTCGTCAAGTTTTGCGCAACTTATGAGTGCACAAATGTTGTAGTTCTTTTGCGTTGCCTGCGTGCGTACCCATTTTCTGTATTCTTTTTCCTATTTGTTAAGTGTGTCTATGTTTGTAATGTTCTGTGCAACCTTGTGTTTGCATGCATTTGTTGATCAGTTGTATTTTTAAAGCTTCATGCAAGAGTGGTTTTGCGGGTCTTTGGTCAGCGCAAACGTAGAAGGAATGAATGATTGTGCAAAGATTTTTTTGCGCCTACTGCAATTGTAAGGTTGATTTCGCATCTTGACTTGTGCTCACCCATCCAACCATTGCATTTAATGCCAAGAATCATGGAAAATGTTTGGAGTCTTATGAGCAAGAACATAGCGTAATATTTTGAAAACATGAGTTTCAAACACAACATTGTTGTTCAAATGCATAGTAGTCAATAGAGATTGAACTAGCTCATAATTGAAGTTTTTAAGCCAATCAAATGTATCGAGTTGTGTATGATTTGGCCTTATCTTATATAGGATTGGGACACATTAATGTCATATGGGTAGCATGTAGCTTTGAGGCAATATTGTAAGTAGGTGGTCCTGCGTTTATGTGAAGATGCCCCTACATTTGTGTTCAAGAGGTTAGAACAGGAGCAAGATGGTTGGATGATCCCGACAAGAGTGAGATAGAGTGCATTCTAGACTAGTTAGTTAAGAGAGTTGGAATTATGAGATATCTATACTCGCAAAGACTGTGAGCTAGCAAGAATAGCTACGAGTATTTAGTGTTGTAACACATCTTGGTTTGTGATATTGTTGTGTTGTGTTTGTTGTATTTCCTTTTGTCAAATCAATTAATGTCCCTTTTTAGGGGGACTCGTGAAATGACCAAAATCTGAGATGGAGCTCACAAATTATGGAACTATTGTCATAACCATACAAATCTATAATTTAAACCCTTCCTAGGGCAGCGACTTCCCTAGAGGAGTTAAACCCCTTAAAGGTGGGTTAAACCTTGCTAAAGACATTCAAATATTATGCCAAAATTAGTAGAAATACCTTAGCAAACACAATCAACTATTAAAATCAGAATTGATTCTGAAAATAATTAATTACAGAACCATTGACCAACGAACATCCTCAAGCTTATAAAAAATAGTAGAACACCTCCAAAATTCACCAAATTTAAGATCTTGGACTTAGAAAATATGGAGAATAAGATAGTAATTTCATATTTGCCAAATGAACATCACACATACCAATTGATTACTCCCAAGTAGGTCATTCCACTCCAAATAAATAGATCATTGAACTAAAGAGACCAAGCATGCAAGAAAATGATACTTTATTTGCCTTTCAAATCAGCTTGCATACATAAAACCTCATCAAGGGTTTTCGTTCTTCGCAAGTCCTCAACCAAGGGTTTTCGTCCTTCGCAAGTCCTTAACCAACGGTTTTCGTCCTTAGAAAAGGTCCTCAATTCAAGGGGTTTCATCCTTGAAAGAGATATTAAAAAGGCTACACTAGCCAACCTTCAGAAAAATATGAATAATCACCAAAAGCATGAATCAAAAATGCACAAACGACCTCCTCAAATAGCCACAAGGAATTCTTAACAACATAAAAATGATGGCCAACCCATTAAGGTAAGTGTTTTTAAATATTCAAATGGTATTTGGAGCCTAAATGCTCATAATACCTTTATTACCTAACTACTTAAGTTCCTCTATTGGAGTATTAGGCTTCTCAATACGATACATGATAAATAAATAAAACAACTACCTACACAATAATAAAATTATAATTCATATCTTCCCCTTACTTTTCTCCTGAGACCCATGGGGAGAGGATGGGTTAAGGTCTTTGAAAATCAACCTCCAAAAAGGGACATGACAGTCCCCCCTTCCCAAGATTATTTGTTCTCATGCAATGATGAACTCGGTTTCTCCAAATCCTTAGCTCCTTCATGTATGTTTCCCTCTTGTGCTCCCTCTTGATTCACATGAAAATATGGTTTTCGTGACAAGGCATCCTCTACTGCATTGTTTTTCCCTTTGACATATTCGATGTCAAAATCAAAATCTTGTATCTTGTTGACCCACTTTTGTTGCCTTTCATTTAGGTTATTTTGTTGAAGCAAAAACCTCAAACTATTATGATTGGTCTTCACTATAAACTTCCCTCAAACAAGATATTGCCTAAATTTGACCAAGGCATGCATAATGGCTAGCATCTCCTTATTGTAAATGTGAATATTTAACTCATGTTTCTTGAGTTTCCTTCTTTCAAATGCAATAGGACATTGATTTTTCATTGGGACAACCCCTATTCCTTCATTGGATGCATCACATTCCACCACAAATGGGAGAGAAAAATTAGGTACAATAAGTACTTGGCATGAGCACATGACCTCCTTGAGTTTATCAAATGATATTTGAGCTAAAGGTGACCAATTGAATGCACCCTTAATTAAATCAATTAAAGGGGCTACAAGATGAAAAAAACCCTTCACAAACCTTCTATAGTACTTACATAATCAAGGAACCCTATGAGTTGTGAAATGGAGATGGGGGAGGCCAATAAAGTATGTATTGTATCTTTCATTGATCCACATGTACCCCTTGTGAGTTTATGATATATCCTAGGTAAAAAATATCACTCAAACCAAACTCACATTTGGATCTCTTTATAAATAAGGATTGTTGTTCTAAAACTCCCATTGCCATGTCAAGATGTTGTAGAAGTTCCTCGCATGTTTTTTATATACCAAGATATCATTAAAGAAAACAAGCACACATTTCCTTAAGTACTCACTAAATATATGATTCATGCATAGCTAGAAAGTGGTTGGGCATTGGTCAAGCCAAATAGCATGAAAAAGAACTCAAAGTTTTTGTAGTGGCATCTGAAAGTTGTCTTGCACACATATTCCTCTATTATCCAGATTTGGTGTTAACTATACCTCAAATCAATCTTTGAAAAGAAGAGCGATCCATGTAGTTCATCAATCAATTCATCTATCCTTGGAATGGGGAGCCTGTTCTCAATGGTCTTCTTATTTAGCATCTTGTAATCAATGCACATTCTTCGAGTCCCATTCTTCTCCTAAACAAGAACCATAAAAGAAGCAAAGGGGTTGGAACTTGGTCAAATAAATCCCATATCTAACAACTCTCTTATGGTTTTCTCAAATTCCTCCTTATACACTCTTGGGTGTCGGTCAGGAGTAGAAATTACCATTTTGGCACCCTCTTCCAATTCTATCACATTTTGGAACCCTCTATGTGGTGGTATCCCATGTGGAAAATCATCAAATATCCTATCATGCTCATCAAATATGATCTAAAGATCATCATAAATAATTTCCTTACCTTCTAGGGATGAAGTGTACCTTATTAGACAATGCAAAACCCAAGAGATCTGTCCTTTTTTGATAGATCGTTGTGTATTCTTTGTTGTTACAACTTGAGGAGATCCCCCTTTCAGCCCTTATATAAAAACCTCTATATCATTGGGCTTGAATTTAAGCTCTATACTTTGGTAAGTTTGAGATAATTATCCCAATGAGTGGAGTCATTGTACCCTAAGTACCAAATCGGTTTCTCCAATCCTGATCACATAAAAATCATCTTGGATCTTATGCCCTCCTAGTGTGCTATTGAACTAAGATGCTTTCTTAGTGCAAGGAATAGAAAACCCATCAACAACTGTGAAATTAAAACCCTTGAATTCCTCCACCTTTAACTTCATCTTAAACACAAATATTTCATCAATGAAATTATGGGTAGCCCCACTATCAATTAAAGCCATTACCTTTTTCCCATGGAGAAGACATTTTACCTTGAATGGGTGGTACCTAGGAGCACCAGAAAGTGTAGCAAGGGTGTTGTTTTCTTCTAGATCAAATTTTAGTCCATCTTCTTTAATTGGTTCAGAATTGGCCACTAGTTCTTCCCCTTCATTTCCCTCTCCTTCATCATCGAACACCACTTCTATGTAGTGTATTTTCCCCTTTCCAAGGCACCTATGTCTAGGTGACCATGGATCTCTACATGTGAAGCAAAGATCCTTCCTTATCAGCTCATTCTTGGACTCTTGGTTTTTTTATTCTTGCTTCCTTCCTTAGCCCCTTGAGAAGGCTTCATAGGCTGCCCCAAAATAGGTACTTTAGGCTGAGATAGAAGACCCTTTGGCTGCCCTCCCATTGCTGGTCTGATCTGCCCCTTTTCGCCCATAATTTTTGATGAAAAACCAGTCCTAGGGATTGCACCTTCGAGGTCCAAGGACTTCCTTATGGTTTTTGCAAGGAAGATGGGTCAAAAGCCCTTACTAAACTCTTTAGGGGTTCGGTCAGCCCTTCTATAAACAACACCATGAGTCTCCCTTCGGAAATATCACTACCATGACTGAAATCTTTTGAAAATCAGCAACATAATCTTCTACCGTACGTTTTTGTTTGAGTTGGGCAAGATCATGGAAGTATGCTTCCGGATCCATCCGTTCAAACCTCTCCACGAGCCTTGTGCAAAACTCTTCATAAGAAAGAATGCAGTGATGCCCATGTGTCAACATGTGATGATGCCACCAATCATGGGCAACTCCTTCAAACTGAGGGGTTGCAAATTTTATTGCCTCTTCTTCCGCCATAGGTCTCAAGGACAAAGTACGTGTCAAGTTTTGGTATCCATGCCCTAGTTGCTGATCCCTTTGTGGAGTCATTAAAAGTGGGAAGATTCATTTTACCCAAAGCATGTTGCACCTCTCCCTTTGGCGCTAGGGTTCTTTGCCGATAATGATGAAATCTGTGAGAGACAATGCCTCTCGAAACTCATCTGTCATTGCATGGTGTTCTTAAAGCCATATGGTGTAGTCATGAGCTTGTCTACGGCTCCCATGTGGAGCGACTGCCTCCTTGACCACTAATTGGGGTTTGTAAGGCCTTGCAAGAGAAATTTTCTCCTTTGATTCATAGGGATTGTAGGAATCTTCTTCCACCTTGGTTGAACCACCACCTTGCATGTTTTGGATGGTTGGGGAAAGTCTATCCAATACATCCACGATTCCCTCTTGTGTCTTCATAATCATCTTCAATTTCTCTTCCCTAGTCTTTGTTGGCTTCTCCTTTTCCTTTCTCTGGTAGTATTGCATACTGTTGTCATCTGCCATACTTCAAAGGCTGGGAGGATGATGCTCTTATACTACCGTAATGTCTCTTTTGAGGGGGACTCAGGAAATGACCAAAAGCTAATATGTAACTCACAAATCAGATTATGGAACTGCTGATATAACCCTGAAAATCTGCGAACTAAACCCTTCCTAGGGCAGCAACTTTTCTAGAGGAGTTAAACCCCTTAAAGGTAGGTCAAATCTTGTTAATGCCCTTCAAATCTTATGCCACTCATCAAACACAATCAGTTGTTAGAGATTAGAATTGAGCGTGGAAATAATTAATTATGGAACCCTTAACTAAAGAACATCATCAAGCTTGGAAAAATAGTAGAACACCTCCAAAATTCACAAAACTCTAGATCTTGGCCTTAGAAAATATGGAGAACAAGATAGTAAATTCGAATTCGCCAAATTAGCATCACACATACAAAATAATCACTCCCAAGTGGGTCGGTCCACTCCAAACAAATAAATCATTGAACTAAAGAGACCAATCGTGCAAGAAAATGATAAGCCTTTCAAATCAGCTTGCATACATAAAACTTCATGAAGGGTTTTCGTCTTCCACAAGTCCTCAACCAAGGGTTTCCGTCCTTGGAAAAGCTCCTCAATCATGGGGTTTCGTCCTTGAGAAAGGTAGATAAGGTGCTTCACAAGCAAACCTTAGCCAAGATATGAATATTCACCAAAACATGATTCAATAATGCCCAAATGACCTCCTTAAATAGCCGCAAGGAGTGCTTTACAGCATAAAAATGATGGCTGACCCCTTAAGGTAAGTGCTTTTAAATATTCAAATGGTATTTGGAGCCTACATGCTCATAATACCTTTATTACCTAACTACTTAAGTTCCTCTATTGGAGCGCTAGGCTTCCTAATAGGATACATGATAATAAATAAAACAACTACCTAAACAACAATAAAAATAGAATTGAGATCTTCCCCTTGTTTTCCTCCTTAGACCCACGGCGAGAAGAATGGGTTAAGGTCTTCGAAAATAAGCCTTCAAAAAGGGACATGATAGTGTAGAAGAGTACCATCATCATTTGGTATCAGTTGATCATGGAGGAATGGAAAACAAAGGAGATTTAAATGTAAGAAGGCGACGAGTGGCTGAAGTGCCCAGATTTGTAGATATGGAAAAATTGATGAGAGATATGCAATCCTGTTTGGAGGCTATGGAGATAGTGCAACACCAAGGTGTTGTGGTAGTGGATGATGTTTAGAAATATTGAAGCTGCAAAAGAAACCCTTGAGAACTAGGTTGTAGAAGCGAAAGAAGTTGAAGAGCATGAAGATGTATTCTTGAAAGCTTTTAGAATGATTCGTAAACCAAAATTGGAACCCCCAAGTTATTATGGAAACTTGAGTCTAGAAGAACTCATCGAGTGGATTATTGAATTGGAGAAATATCTCCCATATACAAGAATATGGAAGGCCCCAAAGGAGTTAAGTTTGCTGGCTCAAAGTTGAAAGGGCACACATCCTTATGGTGGGAGTGTGTGCAAACCGAGAGATTGCGTGAAGGCAAAGAGAAAATCAAGACTCGGAATAGATTCGTTGTGAAATTGAAGGCTAATTTCATTTCCGTGAATTATCACATGAATTTGTTCAAGAAGCTTCAAAACTCGTGGCATAGGGATATGCGTGTAAATGATTACACCGAAGAATTCTATAGGCTAACCATTAGAGTGGGTCATGGTCAAGATGACAAGATCTCGAGGTTTGTAAATGGATTGCATATCACAATGCAAGATCAATTTGGTATGATAAGATTGTGATCTGTTGAGGAAGCCTATTAGTGTGAGCCAAATGATGAAGAAAAGCTATCACACTAGTAACAATGAACTTGAGGAAGAGGAAAGTTCACGAGTGGATGTGGATCGGGTGGTGGAAGTAATATAATAAATTCTGCACAATAAGGTAAAGCAAGTACATCTCAGTTCAACAATGGTGTGCAAAGAGGTAGAGGATCCTATGGTCGAGGCCATGTATATGGATTTACAAGCACATGTTTTAGATGTGGAGAGTATGGACATATAGCATTTGAGTGTCCACATGTGCATAATGAAGTAAGAGAATTGATGCTAGTGAACATAGCATGCAAGGAAATGAGAAAAGCATTGTGTCGGTGCATCACATAAGTGACCTTGAAAATGGAGAAACTCTCATGATGAAGAGGGTGTTGTTGAAACTTGTGGAGGAGGAGAATGGTTTTGTATAGAGAATTTGTTCAGAACCTTATGTAAGTCAAGTGGAAAAGTTTGCAAGGTAATTATGAATAGTGGCAGCACAAACAATATTATTACGCAAGAAATGGTAAATAAGCTTGATCTAAAGAGAATTACGCATCCAAATCCCTACAAGGTTTCTTGGTTGCTGAAGGGACATAAGATTTTGGTGAGTTTTTAGAGTTACACATATAGGGATGAAGTAATGTGTGACATTATGCCCATGTATGTTTGTCATATTTTGCTTGGAAGGTCTTGGTAGTTTGGTTGCAAGGTGCAACATGATGGTCATGCAAATACATACACTTTGATGAGAGATGGAGTGAAACACACTTTGAGTGTCTTGAAGGATAAAAGTTAAGAACTAGAAAATAGCTCAAAGACTTTGATGATTTTGGAAATACAATCCCTGAGCGAAGTGAAGGAGCATGCAAGTTTTGTGCTCATAAAAAACCTGCACAAGAGTTGGCCACAAAAGATAAGGAAGAGACACTTTCGCGCGACATGAAGGACTTTGTCAACAAACTCGCAGAGATTGATTCTAGTGATCTACCAAATGGATTACCACCTATGACGAGCATAACTCATCAAATAGATTTGATTCTAAGTTTGAATTTACCAAACAATGTGGCATATAGGTTGACACCACAAGAGAATGTAGAAGTTTAGAAATAACTTGGGGAATTGTTAGACAAAGGTATGATCAGAGAATATTTAAGACCGTGTAGTACCAACAATATTAGTGCTTGAGAAGAATGGATGATAAAGAATGTGCACTAACAAGAGAGCGATAAACAAGATTACGATCAAGCACATATTTCTATTACCTTGTATGGAGGATCTAATGGATTGCCTGGGTGGAGCAAGGTACTTCACGAAGATAGATTCAAATAGCAGATATGAACTGTAAACTCTTCGTTTGCTTACTTTAAAACTTACAAAATCACAACAATTCTGTCCTACTTCAGCTATGCTTGAAATGACAATTGATTGTTCTTAGTGAATGAGATTCTCAATGTTAGAATTGCTTGTAAACAATGTTAAAGAAAGAATTTTTCCCACACAAAACAACACGAAATTATTTAGACTATGACACAAGAGTTTGATTCTTGGAAAACCCACAATGTGATGAAAAAACCTATAGGGAAGGGCAATAGCTCTCTTTTCCTTGATTCTTTGTGGACAAAGAATGAAATATAGATACAAATAAGACTTGGAACAATATACAATAGTTCTATTCCACTCCTAAAACTCTCCTTTTCTTCTTCTGCTCTACACTATGCTTCTACAAATAACTACACACCAGATCACTCCTCTACTCATTGATGCCTCTTACAACCTCTTCTTCCTACTTATAACATGCTTTATAAGCCCTCATGTGCATTGGAGAATCCAAAAAGTCACAAGTAAGGGAAGAGAATGTTTTTCCGTCGTTCTTGTGTTTTTATATTTGTTTGTTCCTTGAAGTAACCATTGCTTTCTGTAGACCAGCAGTTTCGCAACTGTCACTTTGCATAAATCAGTGGTATGAGAACCGTCCTATGTATACTTGATTCTGAGATGTTTTCCATTTCTTTCTTTGTTTTGGTGTGCTTGTGTAATGAAGTATTTTTTTTTTGAAGATACCTATGGATCGCACCTCCCCTTCTCAAGAAGAGTTTGATCCCACAAAAGCTTAGTGGGGGAGTAGATAAGGGAACATCTCACTCACTTTCTCCTTTGGGTACCACTTCTCATGCCTTGGTGTCTTCTTCTTGAGCCCAACCCACTAAGACTCCCGTGGTCCTCTTCTGGTCTCTATGATCTTCTACTGCAACACTACATCCTCCTCCAATTTGCCTTGAGAGTCCAAGACACAATCTTCTATGGAAAGTAAGAACTGACATTCTTCTTCTTCTTCAAGCATGTATGGCTCATACATGTGCAAGTTTTCACAATTCAGTACTGAGTACATTCACATGAAGTGTGGTAAGTCAACCTTGAAGGCATTATCGCCAACTTGCTCCAAGACGGTGAATGGTCCATACCGTAGAGGTTTGTCATGTCCCTTTTTTTAAATAAAGAAAAAAATAATAAAGGTAATATTGTAAGTTCTCTAAGTGACTTAACTTTTTATTTTATTAAAAAAAAGTGACAACTTGATATTACTTTATTATTATTAGAAATAAAAGAAAAGGGTGAGAAACAGGAAAAGTAAAAATAAAAGAAAAGATGTTTTTGGTTGCTTTTCCTTGAAAAGCTTGAAAGTAAATTATAAAAGTGGGGTGCTTGGGTTCTTTTGGCATCACTTTTCAGTCAACTATTCTTATTTTGTGAGTTTGAGCATTCTGCTTTGGAGGACGAAAACCCTCCTGTGAAGCATCAGAGGACAAAAACCCTCCGGTGGAAAAGACTTGGTGACAAAAACCCTCAAGTTTTGTGTGGTGGTTCCATCCAGGGACTACCTATGTGCTTCAAATCTGTCTATATCAGAAGTCAGCCTCATCAAATAATCAGCTTCAAAAGTCATTGTCAGCATGCTACAGTGTCGCTACAATACATTAGGGACGATTGAAGTCATTTTCATCTTGCTACAATGTCGCTATAGTAAATTATAGAAGATTTTAACTTGTAAAGGATTAAAATGCAGGTTCAGTGTGGCTGAAGATTGCTATCAGATCCGGAAAAAATCTCATCTATATGGTCAGCTGTATTTTTTGATTTTCAGTGTTGAAAAATAAAAAAATCTGTATTTTTTGATTTTCAGTGTTGAAAAATAAAAAAATCTGATTTCAATGTTTATGTTACGACTGTCATTATATGCAACAAATTTGGATTTTCCTAGGGTTTAGAAATAATTTCCATCATTTGTAAATTTTGTCGTAAGGGTTTTGCAATAAAAATCAGCTTTTAATTTCCATCATTTGTAAATTTTGGTGACGAAAACCCTCAAGTTTTGTGTGGTGGTTCCATCCAGGGACTACATATGTGCTTCAAATCTGTCTATATCAGAAGTCAGCCTCATCAAATAATCAGCTTCATCAAATAATCAGCTTCAAAAGTCATTGTCAGCATGCTACAGTGTCGCTACAATACATTAGGGACGATTGAAGTCATTTTCATCTTGCTATAATGTCGCTATAGTAAATTATAGAAGATTTTAACTTGTAAAGGATTAAATTGCAGGTTCAGTGTGGCTGAAGATTGCTATCAGATCCGGAAAAAATCTCATCTATATGGTCAGTTGTATTTTTTAATTTTCAATGTTGAAAAATAAAAAAAATCGATTTCAATTTTTATGTTACGACTGTCATTATATGCAACAAATTTGGATTTTCCTAGGGTTTAGAAATAATTTCCATCATTTGTAAATTTTGTCGTAAGGGTTTTGCAATAAAAATCAGCTTTTATTAATCCTTCCCTAGGGTTTCCGGTGAATCCAAAATATTTAAAAATGTCCATTTAGGGACAATACAATGGTATCGGTGTTGTGTCCTTGCCAGCCTGTGAGTCATGAGGAAAGTGCAAGAATCTATGTTAGAAATGTTGCAAGCTTTGCAAGAATAGCGGAAGGATCTACAGGTATGGATGAAGATAGAAATACAGAAGAAGGGTCAAAATCTAAGCCTTAAGAATCTACCAAAGAGTCAAAAATAAAAGAGTTTCTCTTAAAGGAAGAAAAGGAACCAGAAATTGTGGTTGGAAAAAAACTAACCACATTGTAGACAAGTGCAGAGAATGTAATGATGACCCAGAAAAGGTGTGATGAATGGCTAACAAGAGCTAAGGAAGCTAAGTTGATAGCCGTTCAAGCAAAGCAACACCTACAAAAAATTAAGGAAAAGAATTCCCCCATTGTAATCAGGAAGCAAGAAGAACGGCCTAATTTAGATCCAAAAGAAGTTAGTGGGCAGCCCATAGAGGAATCCACAATGCAAGTTGAAGGTGAAGGGTCTTCAATAGAAAAAGGTACGACTCTTGATAAACAAAATGTTTGTATTGATAATGCATAGGAAGAGCATGCAATACATGTTGAATGCCAAGCACCCAAAATTGAAGTTGATTCAGCCCAAGAAGTACCTATCAATCTTCCAAGTATTGAAAAGTTGCAGTCATTACCGTATGAGGTATATTTTTAGAGAAGCCATGCGGCTCGACTCACTCAATGCAAGAGACAACCGATGGTCTATCTTAGGTAAGATGCTTCATTATGATAATGTTTGGTTTGTCTTGGACATATTCAATATTACTCCCCTAAGGTGGTCACCAAATGAGATATTTACAAAATGAGGTTTTCTTGTTGGAAGTCACCAACTATACATGGTAGGGATAAGTGTTGGCTGCAAGAAACATAAACCTAAGGCCAATATGAATGCGGTTTCCAACCTTGGAGCTTCTGTTCTCAATATTTCCAGCCTTTTCCATACTTTCTTTGCAGTCACAAAAGGGTTTTCGGTCACATGGTGGAGGAGTTTTCAGCCCATTACCATTGTCAAAGTGTTCTCGGCTAGGACAGGGCGGTTTCCAGCTTACATTTTTGATTTGGAATAAAGGGACTCAGTTTTGCAGCGAGGGTACTATGTTCCTACTGATCATTTTGATAAATTTGTGTTTTGGATTGATGATATCTTTCATGAGCAGCTATAGATCTGCAGGTATGTGGAAAATTTCTTTGCTGGATGTTGTGCGTAGGAGGTCTCACCTATTGGGATCAATAAGTGCAAGTATTCCAGACTACACATTTCTGTTCAGAGAGAAATTTTGAGCAACATATGACTGTTAAGCCATTTTACAGCCCACATACTATCTGATACATGCTATTTGCCAAAAGGTACAACTTGGGGTGTCAGGGTAAGAATCTTTGGAACACAAGTATTATGGCAGCAATCTAGAAGCGATGAACATAATTTTGAGCATGCCATGGTCACAGTCCAAGGAAAAGGAGGTAGTGTTTCAAGGCATCTTCCATATAGAGGAAGCTATTGACACAATACAAAGGCACTTCCAATTTCCTCTGTAACTCAAGTACCTGTGACGGATGATCTCTCTTGGGTTTGCTACCAATCTTCATTCTGCAGTACTTTGTGAAGGGCATGTTATCTTTGAAACCCTCGCTCAAAGATTGGTACGTTTCCCAACAAGATTCCTCATCCAAAACATCTGCTGGCTGCCTTACCTGTGAAACTTTTGGATCCTTCAAGAAAGAGGGTTCGTGAAGCCCCAAATGCCCGGTAGAAGAATGGGGAGATCGCTGCCCTGTGTTTCCACTTTCACCTCTCTGAGTCGTGTGTCCCCTATTATTGATTTCCCCTCTCTTTGTATGAGTCTCAACTGCCCTGTTTTGATCTCTCAGTGAGTTGGCTCAAATAGAGATTAGTAGTTTCTTGTTGTTTCACCATGTTGGTGAATAATTGTTTCATCAAATCAACACCCAAATCTTCACTGTCACTGATCTTTTCAACCCAACAGGCTAGAGAAACAACTGCTCTGATATCATTGAAATATCCTTTGTGGGATACCACTCAAAAATGCACAAAATATATAGAGATTGCAGCAAAGAAAAATATCTGATTTTTGCAGAAAATAACCAATTAGAGCAATGAACTAAATTTAATTGATATCTCACAAAATACTTGCCCAAAATGCATGAAATTTTAAAGAGAGCTTGCAACAATGATAATAAGCACTAGAAAAATATTTTTGGAATTTTTTGATTAATATTAAATTGCCAGAAAATTTCAAAAAGCCATAGATAGCTGGAAATTTGAAAATAACATCTACTAATAAAAGACAAGTGATAAAATTTTGAAAATCTGTAAATAACATCTACTAATAATGTAAATGAAAGCCCAACCTCCAGATTTGGAAATAGCACTTGGAAAACCCTCCAAAAATTACTACCAAATCCCAAAGTGGGACGTCCCCTTGGAAAGAGGCCAAAAACCCTCAAAGATGTCTCCAGAAATGGTGCCAAAATCTGCTCTTATCGCTGCAATAAATCTGATCTGGAAACCCTCAATTTTTCTCCCCAAAAATCCTCAAAAACCTTCTCTAAAAACTCTGAAAAGTAGCCTTGAATCAGCTCCAAAATGAAAAACTAGGGTGGATCTTTCACCATCGAAGAGTGTCCTACTTGTTAGGAATGGATCTCTCACCACCGAAGCTAGGGATCTTGTGGTATCTTCCTCCACAAGTTAGAAGATAACAAGCAGTGGTTGCTCAAAGAAAACAATATGTGAGTGTGCAAGACAGACCCTTCTCCCCCAAATTCCTCTTATAATTTTTCCCAAGCAAAAAGAGGCCCAAAAGACCCCAATCGACCCCCTCTAGGGAGAACCACAAAATCATAAAGTAACTTAAGTTACTTTTCCCTTCCTAGTCGCCATAGGGACATAAGTGACCTCCAACGAAAGATTATAACATTAAAGTGTCACGAGCCCCCCCCTTAACAATAAAACATAACATTTGTTCCCACCAAGCCACTTAATACTCATGTCAACGCAAAAATATAACAAATAAGCAAGGTGGTAATAGTCATCCATACCCAATAGCCTCCAGAGTTCTTAGCCCCTTGGATATGACCAAGGCTAAGACAAATGAAAAACCTCCAAGGCTATCTACTCGGAATTGGGACATTACAGAGAGGGGGCCTACACATTGGTGGTTGTGCATCCTAGCTTTTCATTTACATCGTAATTGCCCTCTATTTCAACCTTAGCCTCGGTTTTCAAATTTGCCTTGGACTTCTTGGAGTCCTTGGAACGATTCTTTGGGTGCAACTCCGGATGCAATTTCCAACATGTAGCATCAATATGTCCATTGATATCACAATGTTTACAGAAATTCTTGGGATCCTTACAAGTGTGGAAAGTGGTGGCAACTTTCTTATCCTTCCACTTACCCTTCTTGTCCTCTTGGCTTCGCTGATTTTTGGGCTGTTTGGACTTTAACTCTCCATCTCCTTGCTTCTTCTCATCTTCTATATAATATGCTTGCACACAAGTTTCATTGAGGTCATTTGATTTCATGGAGATGACTCTCTTCCTTATATGAGTATGTGGTCCCCCCAAGTATTTGGCGAGAATGTCTTCATCCTCCAAGTCCATATTCAACAACATGGCTTGCCTTCAAAATTTTGTAGTATAATCTTGCACACTTTGACCATTGGATTGCCAAAAATATTGCCATTTAATTCTTTGATCAGTTTTATGCCTAATAGGATAAAAGATATCTATTAGCAACTCCTTAAATCCATCCCAACTCTACAACATACTTTTTCTTCGTTTAACAAGTGGTTAGGTAGGTTTCCCACCAAACAAGAGCATGATCATCTATCTTTAGACGTGCAAAGGTGATCTTTTGTGCCTTTGTAACGTTATGCACACTAAAATAAACTTCCATTTATTTCAACCATTTATCTAGTAATTCTGCATCTACTTGTCCCTCAAAGTTCTTAATCTCAACCTTAGTTTCAGTTTTGAAAGCAGCATGCTCAGATTTTACCTTATTCTTGCCTCTAACTTTTGGAGGTTGTTGCTCTTCTTCCCCATGCTCTTCCACAAATTCTTCATCATGGCTCTCGCTTGCTCCTATGTCAAGCTTCTTGGTTAGAGATTAAACCACTTGATCCATGGCTTCTTGCCTATTAGCAGCGAGCTTCTGCTAGTTTGAGATCTCTTTTTGATGCCTCAACATCCTTTCCATGGTGGTCTCTAGTATTGAAACTGTATGGGCCAAATCTTCTTCTCCTTCTCTTGCCATCTCTCGTCTTTCAAATCCACTCTCTTGTAGCTATCTCTGGATCGCAAGGCAATGTGTATCCACCTTGCGACCTTATCATCATCGTACAAACCAAACAAGAACAAGTTTCATTAAGTGGAGTTTGTTTTGTGTACTAATCATCAAGCACTACACTTCCTTAATAATCAGAGTAAGTTGCATTAACAACATATGGAGTGGGTCTAATTCCTACATAACTATTCTTTTGTGTTGTGATATAAGAGTGGAAATTGAACATAGTTTCAGATGCATTGAGTAGGTGAATTCAATTGCTAAATGAGTTGAGAGTTGAAGTCATATGATTTGATTTTGTGAAGGAGCAATATGTGATAGATGAAGATTTACGTTAAGCATGTGCAAAACTTGTGAGTGGCAACAAAACACCGTGGTTAGAATATTTTGTACAAGAAGTATTGTTATTTTGAGAGTGCAATTGTGTATATTGTAATGTTCCCTTTTTCAAAATAGCACTAATTGAAGACTGTTGGATTTGAATACTTTGATAATAAGCAAATACACAAAACAACTCAGAAGCTTTTACATAGAAACAAGACGGTGCTTGTATATTTTATTAATCTTTAAAAATCAAGCATTACAATAAGAAGAGAGAGCTGCAATATTTATAGATATTGGACAGCTTCTATCTCATCCACAATACATGGAAATAAATAAACTAATTTGAGAATAAAATGCAGGATAATATTCACTGCCCCTAATTGCCCCTATTTCCCCTCATGAAATCATCCGGGAATAAACAAAATGAGATTGAACAATATCTCACAAAACATGTGATAAGACAACTAAAGACAACTATGAGTTGACTTAATATAATCTAACTAAAGTAATTAAAAATTTACTTTATTATAATATAACATTTAACTCATATGTTGAATTAAGTGTTAGTTTATTTCTCACATTCCCCCCCTTAATTCAGCATATTCTGAAGAGAGCTGGTGAGGAATAATCTAAATGCCTCAAATTTAAGACGTGCAAGAGATTTGGTGAAGATATCTGCACGCTGATAATCTGTTGGGCAATGTTGAAGCTGTATGTTGTTATTCTGAACATGTTCGTGGATAAAATGGACTTGCACCTCAATGTGTTTGGTGCGTTCATGAAAGACTGGATTCCGAACAAGTTTTACTGCTCCTTCATTGTCTACATGAAGAATGGTTGGATGATCCTGTGGAAGTCCCAACCCTTCAAGTATACGTTTGAGCCAAATCGCTTCATAGACAACTCCTGCTGCTGCACGATATTCTGATTCTTTGGAAAACCTTGAAACACAACTTTGTTTCTTGCTTCCCCATGAAATAGGTCCAAATCCCAAAAAGAACACAAACCCAAAAGTGGATTTTCTGTCATCGATATTTCCTGCATGATCTGAATTTGTATAACCAGTCAAGAAGAAGTTATCATTCTTCTTGTACTCTAAACCAAAATCCACAGTTCCTTTAATATACCTTAGTATTCTTTTTGCTGCTTTCCAGTGGCAAACTCTTGGTTATTGCATAAACCGGGAAAGGTAACTAACTGCATAACTGATTTCTGGCCTAGTATAGGTTAAGTAAATGAGACTCCCTATCAACTGTTGATAAAGAGTTACATTTACTTCTGCTGATGGATCTTTCTGAGACAATTGAAGCCTTGTCTCCATAGGTGTTGCCATTGGGATGCTATCCATCATTTTGAATCTTTCAAGTGTTGTCTTGGAATATTTTACTTGAGATACAAATATGTGATTATTTCTTTGCCATACTTCAAGTCCAAGACAATAATGTAGAAGTCCTAGATCTGTCATTTCAAATGACTTACTTAGATCTTTCTTAGTTGTTTCTATCATATTCACTGATCCTCCAGTGATGATTAAGTCATCAACATAAACAACTACAATCACTAACTCCCCCCCTTGCTTTTTGAGATATAAGTTAAGATCATATGGACTTCTTTTAAATCCTTTACTTAAAAGATGCTCATCAATTTTTATATACCAAGCCCTGGGTGCTTGTTTTAGACCATACAATGATTTTATGAGTCTACATACTTTGTCTTCATTTCCTGGGATGAACTTTCCAACCAAATTGTGCAGCTAAGGCAAATATCATTCTGATTGTTTTAATCTTAGCTGTGGGTGCAAATGTTTCTTCATAATCAATGCCTTCTTTTTGAGCATACCCTTTTGCTACTAATCGTGCCTTGTGTTTATCGATGCTTCCATTTGACTTGTACTTTGTTTTAAATATCCATTTGCAACCTATTGCTTTCTTCCCTGGTGGAAGATCTGTAAGTTGCCATGTATTAATCTTAATCAAAGACTTATATTCAGAATTCATTGCATCTGACCAAGGTTTTGATTGTAGGGCTTCTTGAACTGTAGTTGGCTCAGTTGATTCAATAATTGTGCTCATTAAGGCTAAGTTAACTTCATTTTGAGCCATGCTACGAGTTCTTGGTCCAAAAGTGGATGTGTTTGGTTCACTATCCAACTTAGCATCTTTTATTACATTTGTATACCACTTAGGCATACGTTTAGCTGTAGGTGATGAAGTTGTATTATCTGTATGATCATCATCATTATTAACTTCATCATCATTATTTTCATCAAAGGCATAGCCATCTTCAATTTTCACAGTAGGACTATCTTGAGAATTGCTTAAGTTTTTGAAAGGAGCATCTTCTTCCTTATTCTCAAAGAACTCAACATCTCTACTTGTGAAAATTTTCCTTGTTTTTTGATCCATTAATCTGTATCCCAAAGCTTCTTCACTATATCCCAAGAATATGTTTCTGATTTCATATCAAGTTTCTTTCTTTTCTTCTTAGGAATTAGCATACTTGCTTTGCATCCAAAAACTCATAAGTGTTTTATTGATGGCTTATGCCTTGACCAAGCTTCCTGTGGAGTTATTCCGTCAAGTGCGGAAGTAGGAGCTCTATTCAACAAATATACCGCTGTTTTAACTGCTTCTGCCCAATATGTTTTGCTTAACCCTGAATCATCAATCATGCACCTTACCATATCCATTATTGTTCTGTTTCTTCTCTCAACTACACCATTTTGTTGTGGTGTATATGGAGGTGCCATCTGTCGACGAATTCCATTTGTTTCTAAGAAAGCCTTGAATTCATTATTGGTGTATTCACCCCCTCGATCTGTGCGTAGAGTCCTTATTTTTTTACCAGTTTCTGTTTCAATGGCTACCTTAAACTTTTTGAAGGTTGCAAAAGCTTGATCTTTGGTTCTTAAGCAGTAAACCCACATTTTTCGTGAGTAATCATCTACAAAGAGCATGAAGTACTGAAACCTTGTATGACTAGGTCTCATTGGTCTGCATAGATCGGTATGCACCAAATCTAATATACCATGGGCCCTGTATGTACTTTTGTGAAACGGTGCTCTATGTTGTTTTCCTGCCAAACAATTTGTACACTTATCTGTTTTTTTTTCTGAAATGTGGCAGTCCTCTAACCATGTCATATTTATGAAGTGTGTCAAGATAGCTAAAACTTATATGGCCAAATCTTTTGTGCCATAATTGTGTCGATGAATCTTCCTTTCTGATAAGAGCCTGATTGTTGGTTTGAATAAAGTCCAACTGAAACATCCGACCCATTCCTGAAGCTTTAGCAACAATTTTGGAGTTTTTAGACTTATCTTTGATCAGGCACGTCTTCTTTCCATTTGTACAATCAAAGTCTACTTTCAAGTTGTGCTCCAAGAGTTGACTAACTGAAAGGAAGTTCTTTGTTAATCTTGGAACATAAAGGACATCTCGTATAGTACATTTTCTTGATCCGAGAGGTAACGAGATGTTCCTAATGCCTTGTATTTTGTATGAAGAATCATCACCCAATGAAACATGGTCTTTGTTAGGTGTGTTCCTTAACTCAGTAAACCATTCATTTGTCCCTGTCATATGCTTTGTAGCCCCTGAGTCTACATACCAGATTGATTGAGGTGAATTGTTGACTTGAGTTGATTGTGCAGCAAATAGGAAGTCCTCATCTTGTGGGTTATCTTCCTCTTCGGCTATGTTACCGTGTTGCTGTTTCTTTTTCCAGTTTCCTTTTTTTTGACTGTGTTGATTGTTCTTGTAACCTTGATTTGATTGTTGAGAAGTTGGTTTCTTACAACTAGATGAACCTTTCTGAAAAGTGTTATACCAACATTCTTTCAAATCATGTCCTTGTCTACCGCATATCTGACACTGTTTTAATTCATTGTGTCTCTGATGACTATGTTGATTCTGTTGCTGATTAGTCTGCTTATTTCTATGTGATGACTTCATCTGATTCTTCCCTTTGTGATATGAAGAGAGGGCTTGTTCCTCTTCTTCTACAGGTTTGTGTAATGACTCTTCTTGTTGAAGCATGTTCACTAACTCTTCAAAAGTTATTGTTTGACCCATTATATTAAGAGTTGTTACAAATATCCTGTATGAGCTTGGCAAAGCTCTTAGCACAATAGGAATTAATGAATCATCTTCAATTTCTTCTTCCATAGCTTCAAGAGAAGATTTTAATACAGCAACACGTCTTAAAAATGATTCTATTTTTTCGTTAGATTTCATTTTAAGAATGTGTAATTGAGTTTGAAGTTGTAAAATAGTGTTTTTGTTCTTAGCTTCATACACTGTTGCTAATTTTTCCCATGCTTCTTTATCAGTTTTACATTATCTAATGTGAGGTTGTACTTCATCAGTTACACCAAACATTATTATTAACTTAGCTTTTTGATTTGCTCTATCAAATGCACGTATTTGGATTGCGTCAGTTTCTGGTCTCGTTAGCGAGCCATCAAGTACACCTATTAAATCTTCAAATTCAAGTTGTGTGCGTATTTTCGTTTTCCACGCAGCATAGTTATCTCCTATGAGGAGTTGTGATTCCGGCAGAAAAAATTTAGGTGCATTTGCCATGTTGGGTGAGAGAGAGAGAGAGAGAGAGAGAGAGAGAGAGAGAGAGAGAGAAATTAACAGTACGACACCCTCCTTCAGATCACACTCAAACACCCACCCCAAATTTCTAGGTTCTACTAATTTTTGGGCTCCTTTTCGGCCGTTTTTATGACTTTTTTGGTACTATTGGCCCTGTTACAATTTTGGCTCTGTGGCTGATTTGCAAAAATAAAATGGCTCTCTTGGCCGATTTGAAAAAAAAAAATTGGACTCTTTGGTCTCTTTTTCAAATACAAAAAAATTATTTTTTGCAATTTTTACAACACAGCTTATTAAAAACTGAACCAATACGTAGAGCTCGTAAAAACACACTTTAAAAAAAAATGGCACCTCAATCCGAGGTACCAGTTGAAAGTTATGACCGTTTAAAAATATTTTTTTCCGGGCCCCTTTCCAAAAATGGAATTTTTTTTTTCGCATCATCCAAAAATGGAAATTTTTTAAAAAACAATTTTTTTACGCAGAAAACGCGGGTCTGACTTACGTGCATGCGTGTAGCTTTGTTTCCTCCGTCATCAACCTTGTTTCCTTCGCCGCCCTTTCGCCTTAAAGGCTCTCTTGCGCTCTGTTCTGCAAGGTCGCACAGGAATTGCTTGCAGATTGAAGACGCACAGCCAGATCAATATCCAACTCGTTTTTTTTTTCTTTTGCAGGTGTGAAGCTGTTAGGTAAATCCGCAGGTCTGCAAGGTGAATTCACAGATGTATGCAAATACCGCAGCTGCATACAGGTTGCAGATCGGTGGTGGATGTTTCTTTTTTTATTAAAAATGAAACCTACACACCAAACCCGAATAGTGGTGCCTCTAAAATTGGGGGTCCACTATATTAAATCACACTAAACGGGATCTCTGAATTAGAGAAAAAGGAAAAAAAACAATTCCCTGAAACAATTGTAAATAGTTTATATGCAATGAACAATATTAAAAAAAATTGATACAATCACTTTGTTACCAATCTTGGAGGTGTTTTTGTACTATTGCTTTTGCTACTTTTGGTGTGTGGAGTGGGGCAGGGGCTCTGTGAAGAGGCTGGGGGCAACTCTGGGTCCTCCTAGCTCAAGCTTCTTATTCCTCCTCCCTCAAAACTTCCTACACTTTTCCTTAGATTAGAATGCTGCTCTGATACCAAATGTTGGAGTTGAATACTTTGATAATAAGCAAATACACAAAACAACTCAGAAGCTTTTACACAGAAACAAGACGGTGCTTGTATATTTTATTAATCTTTAAAAATCAAGCATTACAATAAGAAGAGAGAGCTGCAATATTTATACATATTGGACAGCTTCTATCTCATCCACAATACATGGAAATAGATAAACTAATCTGAGAATAAAATGCAGGATAATATTCACTGCCCCTAATTGCCCCTATTTCCCCTCATGAAATCATCCGGGAATAAACAAAATGAGATTGAACAATATCTCACAAAACATGTGATAAGACAACGAAAGACAACTATGAGTTGACTTAATATAATCTAACTAAAGTAATTAAAAAATTACTTTATTATAATATAACATTTAACTCATATGTTGAATTAAGTGTTAGTTTATTTCTAACAAAGACTTCTTGCCATTTCTCTTCCCGTGGTTGAGAAGGAATTGCACAAGGGAACTCCTTAGGTTTTGTTTTTATTTTCTTTTGTTATTAATGTTTTTCTCTGGTGTTTTACTCCCTAAGCAGGTTGGCTGGGATTATAATGCTCCCAACATGAAATTAAAAGATAAAATGAAGCTCATTAAGAGGTCGGCAAGGTTGGGAAGATTCCCAACATGAAATTAGAAGATAAAGCAAGCTTAAGAGGTCGGTCTACACCTTATGGCTCTTGGCGCCAACCATAGGGTATAAGAGGAGTCTTAGGGGCTCATTTGCGCACCACTTTTTGGCGTATACACTTTATACTTGGTCTCTAGGGCTGATTTCTCTAAGTCCATTCCACTATTGGGCGACAATCCATTAGTGTGACATCCAAGGAGGATGAAACTCTTCTTTGTGAGAGATTGGAGGATGGAAACCCTTCAATTTGGTGTTGTTGTAAACCTTCATTGAAGACCATTTTGTTGGTTTGCATCTAGGGCGTCACAGAGTGATTTCAAGGGTTTTAATATTATTTGGAGCCCCTCTCCTAGGGAGAGACTTGCATAGAAGATCATTTGGGAACCTTCTAAGGCACAAAACTTCATCATTCTTTGATATTTAGATTTGGCATAATTTATAAGGCTGGTTTCTATCATATTTTGCCATTGTTGAGGTTTGGAGACTCCATTTTCGGTCATTTCTCTTGGCTGTACTTATGTTGTTTATAATTCAATTTCCAGCTGAGTAGTTCATTGGATTTTATGGTGGAAAGTGTCCCAAATTATTCTTAAAGTGTTTATCTATGTTGTGGATGATTTCTATGGTGATATTTGGTTGAATTTTCACTCTTTGCAAGCTGTTGTTCACTGTTGTTCCAAATTTCAGTTTGCTGTTATAAAAATCAAAATTTACTTCACTTGGGGTTTGTGACATTTCCTTGGTTTTCAGTTTAAGCCACAGAAAGGGACATTACATATAGGTAGAGGTTCAATGCACAAGAATTTCATCAAGGAGAAACATAGTGGAGGATTGGCAAGTAGCGGAGAACTAATTTTGGCTGCGCATGAGCATAGATGTGCACAAATATGTTTAGGATTGTAGAATTTGTCAGCTAACAAAAGGGAGAAGTTAGAATGTAGGGTTGTATCAACTATTTCCTATTTCAGAGAGGTTGTGGGAAGACACAATTATGGATTTTGTTTTAGGATTTTCTAGAATGAAAAAATGAAATGATTCAATATTCGTTGTACATGATAAATTATCCAAGATGGCACATTTTGTTGTTTGTAAGAAGACTAGTGATGCCAAGAATTTCATGAGATTGTGAGGTTGCATGGTTTGCGACACGACCTTTTATCAGAGAGATGTGAAATTTGTTGAACATGTCTGAAGACATTGTGGAAGAAATCAAATACCCAGTTGTAGTAGATCAGCTTATCATGCTTAGACATACGGGCAAACAAAAGTAGTCAATTTTTTTTTGGTTAATTACAATGTTTGATAGAAGGTAAGCCAGGAACATGGGATGATATTTTGGAACAAATTGAGTTGGCTCATAACAATTCAGTTAACAAGAGTATTGTTGGCAAAATATTTTGTCAAGGACAAAATATGGGGTTTGTCGCCAACGCTCTGGGACTATAAGTCCGTCCTCTTGGGAATGGGGAGGCTCCCATTTATTGAAAGCTAGAAATATTATACACTAATTCTAATCTCGGGGTGGTCGAAGACTGGGGATCACACAGGAAAAGAAAAACACACACGACACACGATAGGAAAGGGAAACACACAACAAAAACAAACCATAAATCACCTATGGTATGTGCGGGGGACAACTCACTTTCACTGCTTGTACAACTTCAACTATTGCCTGCTGCGAGGAAACTCCAAGGGCGTGCCATCTAGGTACGATAGATATAAGGATTTGTCTCCACAAATATCTCTGATTTGGAATGGTCCTAGCCACAATGAGTCAAACTTCTCGTGGCTCCCTTTTTGTTCTCTTTGTTTGCCCCACAATATGACTAGATCTCCTATCTAGTATTCTCTCAGTCGAGCCTTCTTGTCGAAGATCATTTTCACCTTCAACTGATGTTCTTTGATCTGATCTGCCACTATAACTCTGTCTTCACAAAGTTTCTCAAGATACAAAATTTTCTTATCCAAGGGGCCTTGAAATTGGCTGTCTTCAACTTCTCTTACCAATTACAAAGTAGGCAGTTAAACCGATATGGGAAACTCTGCATTGATATCACATAATAATTGAAATGGAAACATACCTATCGCTTTCTTCTGAATGATTCGATCAGACCATAATGCATCATAAAGCTTCTTGTGCCAGTTTTTATGACTTTGGTCAACTAGCTTACTAATGATGATTACAATATTTTTGTTGCTAGATTTTGCTTACCCTTTTCCTTGGGGGTAGTAATCGGATGCATGAGATAAATAAATTCTATATCCGTAGCAAATTCAGTTAGCTCTGCAAAAGATAAGTAGGTGGCATTATCAACAACAATCTTTTTTGTTACACCAAAATAGACTATGATATGCTCCTTGAGAAAGTTACAAACTGTTTCTGTGTTGGCATGCTTGACTAGGATAGCCACCGCCCAATTGGTGAAATAATCCATTGCCGTGAGAACATAGGAGTGACTTGCTCTTGAATGAGGGTTGAGAACTCCTACAAAGTCTAGACCCCACTGTTGGAATGGTTCTTCAATCACCACAGGCTGAAGCAGAGGTGCAACAAGCTGAGACATCCCTATAAATTGTTGGCATGGTTCGTTTGGCTACCTGTTTCTTGAGCATCTTGGAATAAGGTGGGCCAATAGTATCTTCCTCTCAGGATCTTATGAGCCGTTACCATAGACAAAAAGTGACCACCACAAGCTTGATCATGGTAAGTTTTCAGTAGTTTCTCTTGTTCTTTATCTATGCACCACAAGAAACAACCGTCCAATCCTCTATTATAAAGCATGTTATTCCAAATTACATACCTTGTTGCTCGAAGTTTGAGAGTTCTTCGTTGCTTTTCATTGAGATGGGGTGGGAAATCACCATATGTTAGGAAATGAATGATAGTTGAATACCACTCTGAAGTAGTGCTAACCAGGACTACTGTAGGCAATTAATGATCTGTCACACCATATTGAGGGTCTGATCCAATATCCATGTTGGAGTTGATGTTCTTGGCTATCATTTGGCATAAGTCTCTCTCTCGTACCAACTTTGTGGGTAGTTATACCTCAAGGTCATATTCTTGAACTTTCGGAATCCAATTCCCTCTCTTGGGGCCAAATTCTTGTTGGGTGAGAATACTCTTCACTGGAAGTCTGGAATGAACTCAATTACATGGGAATTCAAGATGTAGAACATGAAATTCTTCATTGCCTTGACCACCAAGAAAGCATATTTCTCCATGGTTGATTATCTCAGCTCATGCTTCTTTAGTGGGCAACTCATGAAGGCAATGGGAGATTCAACTTCTGTTTATATTTTTCTGTACCAGAATAGCTGAGAGAGTGTGTTCGGAGGCATAGCAGTATATGATGAAATCTTTGTTAAAATCAGGGCATACCAATGTAGGGGCTTTAGCAATGGCTTTCTTGATATCCTCAAAGGCACTCTCACCGTATTTACTCCACTTGAAGATTTCTTGACATTTCATCATATCTGTGATGTTCTTAGTCAGTTCCACAAAATTAGGGACGAGCGACGAAAGAAATTGACCTTACCAATGAAAGAATGAACTTCAGGGTTGCTCATGGGCAAAGAGAATTTATGAATTGCTTCTACTCGTTCGGGATCAATCTTGGTTCCTTCTTTGTTTACAATATGTCCAAGAAGTTTTCCTTCTGTTACTCCAAAAATTGACTTCTTGGGGTGGAGTGATATACCATGTGCTCTACACTAGATTAAGACTTGCTCAAGGTGTTGCAAGTGATCACCTCACTTATTAGAGTATATCGTAAGGTCATCGAGGTATATCAAAATGCATTTGTTCTTCAAATCTTTGAATGTTAACTCCATAGCTCTTTGGAAAGTGGCCTCTGCATTGATGAGACCAAATGGTATACATTTGTATGAAAAGGTTTCCCATGGAGTTGTGAAGGCGGTCTTGTGCTGATCCTTTTGTGCAACTTCAATCTGATTGTATCCGGAGAAGCCATCTAGCATAGAAAACATCTCTGAACCAGTGACCACTTGGAGAATCTAATCCGTAATGGGAAGTGGGTAGTTGTCCTTTAATGAAAACTGACTCAAATTTATGAAGTCAACACAAATCCTTATTTTGCCATTCTTCTTACGAACCGGAACTATATTTACCACCCAGGTGGAATGGTGGATGGGAAAGATGATCTTAGCATTCAACATCTTTAGCACTTCTTGCCGAATTGTTCCAGATATTTTTGGATTGTATTGCCTCTGCTTTTGTCTGAAAGGCTTCACCTCTGGTTTAAGAGGTATATAATGTTGCATCTCCTTGGGTTTAAACGACTTCAGTTCCTCATATGAATATGCCAAGACATCGGAATATTTCTTCAAAAGTGAGCATTTACCTATGTTTACCAGCCTTGGCTGTTCTTTTGTTCCTATATTGACCTTCTCAAAATTAGGAGAGCTTCATGGAGAGTCTTTGGCTTTATATTTTATAAACTTATTGTGCTAATCAAAGAGTTCTTCAAGAGAAACAAGCCCTTTCGGAATCTTATTACCTTTTAGCTTGATCACACCTTCTAAATCAACTTCTTCAATTTCACCTTTGTCTTCATCCGCACCTGATTCCCGGTGTGGAGAATTGCTTCCTTCATAAAAAGGCCTCTTTGCTCTAAGAATGATAGAATATGGTCATCATCATTGAACACCTGCCAATTATCAGCATTATCAGGCACACTAGGTCTGAAAATTGTCTCAATGGAGAATTTTTGCATATCAAGTGAAGGATGAGAAGTCATCATAGAAGCCGAGACAGCGAGGGATTCTTCCTTTTTGTTCTGTTCTCAAGGAACAACTGTTGGAAATATTGTCATTGATGTCAAAAGAGGTGCTGAACTGGTAAACGGAAATCTGTCAGAAAGTAACGGAATTATTGACGGAAATGGTAGAAAGTAACGGAAATAACCAGCAGTATAGAAGGATAGAAAACGAAAGTTAAATACATGAAAAGAAGCGTTTTTGCATGAGGATTATCATGGTATAAGCGAGATATACACAACTATACATAAGAGAGAGATATCCGCATTTGAAGGTGTTCATATGCAATGTTTTATGGTGAAAAAGAAGATTTAATGATGGCTGGCAGCGATTTAATGATAACAGTGATTTGTCTAAGGAGGGGCAGCGCTCCTATCAAGTGGTTAATTGCATTGATTAATGTGCATTTAATAATTATGGGCTGCATTAATTATTTTTTGGTTTTAGCCGACTAATGCACTTAAGTTGTGTTAATGGAAAGGTTGTGTCGGTTGGAACGATGTGTCTTTTCGAAAAGGTATGAAAGGCTATATAAGAAGATTCATATGAGACTTATTAAGTATGGATTCAAGTTGAATATCTTAAGGAAAAAGAAGAAGAAGAGGAAGCGTAAGGGCAGAATTTTAGAACAACAAATCTGAAAGTAAGAAGAAGAATTTTCCATTATTCGTTGAGGAAGCAACAAGTTCAAAAGTGGAAAGCAAATTTTGTAAGGAAGGTTGGTGCCTTCATATTCGAAGAGATCGGTGTCTCTTGTTGAGGTGGTGCTTAGCAAAAGGGGTGGGTGCTCCTGTAGGCGGCCTACAAAACTGTAATTTGGGGATTGGTGTCTCCAGTAGGTTGGTGCCTACAAATTTTTGAGAAATATATATAAAGAAAGAAGTTTCTCCGTGTTTTTCTCCCGAAAGGGTTCCACGTATATCTGTGTCTACTTGCATTAAGTTTTGTGTTCTTTGATTGATTTGATATATTCACATTGCTCGTGATTATAGATCTAAGTTCAAGTATTAAAGTTTGAAATAATTTCATAATACTGATTCACCCCCCCTCTCAGTATTATCTTGTGCTCAACAATTGGTATCAGAGCAGGTTCCTTCAGGAACAATCTAACAGTTGGAAGGTAGATCTTGGGAGCACATATGGCTAGTCAAGTACAAGAAGGATTTTCCTCGAACAAGGCTCCGTTGTTTAACGGAACAAACTATGCATTTTGGAGCATAAGGATGAGAACCTATTTGATGGCACTAGGGTTTGATATTTGGCATTCAGTAGCGGTCAAATATACTATTCCATCAACTCTGCCAATAGACCAAGCTGGTAAGAAGGCTTTTGAAAATAATGCCAAGGCGATGAATGCAATCTTGTGTGGTCTGTCAGAGTCCGAATTTGTCAAGGTAATGCAATGTGACACAGCAAAGGAAATATGGGATAAACTTCGAACAATATATGAAGGTGATAATAAGGTCAGAAAAGCTAAGCTTTAAAACCATAGGAGAAAATTTGAGATCCTAAAAATGAAGGATGAGGAAGATGTTGTAGCTTATCTTCTGCGGGTGGATGAAGTTGTCAACGCCATAAGAGGGCTTGGAGAATTGAGGAACCTGTGATCGTCCATAAGGTCTTAAGATCTTTACCATTAAGATTTGATGCTAAGGTGTCTGCCATCGAAGAAATGAAGGATCTTGACAAGCTAAGCATGGACGAACTACATGGAATACTGACGGCTTATGAAATGAGGACCGAGTCTAATAAACCAGCAAAGAAGGAAGCCGCATTCAAAGTCTCAAAGAAAAAGGCAATCAAGGAATCTGAAGCGAATGATGAATCAAACAGTGAAGAAGATGAAAAGGAAGCTTTATTCATTCGAAAGCTAAAGAAAGGATCTGGGATATACAAAGATAAGTTACCATTTAAATGCTTTAATTGTGGTAAAATTGGTCATTTTGCAGCTAAATGACCAGAGAAGGAAGATAGCGAAGATGAAGAAAGCAAGCCCAAGTTCAAAAGAGAATTCAGGCAAAGCAGAGGCAAGAAAAGATTTGAAAAGCAAAAGAAGAGTCTATATTCAAAAAGAGGTAGCAGCTCATCCGAAGAAAGTGGAATAAGTGATTCAGATAGTGATGATGAAGAAACATTGTTTATGGCTATAGAAGAAGGTTCATCAACCAACAAAGTTGATTTGAAAGGAATCGAGGACATAGAAGAAGAAGGTGAGGTAAACCTCGAAGAAGAACTCATTTGTGCGTTGGGTGAAATAAAAGCACTCAAAAAGAGGAATCAGAAGCAAAGACTTCAGCTCCAGAAATATGAAGAACGAAATCAATCTTTTGAAGTTAAGTTAGCCCAGAGTCTTGAAGAATCAAAGAATCTAATCATTGACCTGAAGACCCAGATTGAAGAAGCAAAGAGAATTGAGGAAGGGTTGAGAAGTCAGCTCAAGGAGAAACAAGAAGAATGTGAAAATCGTGAGTCAGAGATTGTTGCGATGAGAACAGACTTAGAAAAGGTAAATACCAAACTAATGAACAACTTGAAATTTGAAAAGAGTACTAAGGTTCTAGATGAGATTCTAGAAAGTCAAAGATCACCATCCAACAAATCAGGACTCGGATATGAAGAAAAACTAGAGAAAGCTTCAAAATCCATTGAGCTTCCGGAGAAGAAAGGTTTAGAAAAGGCAAAAAGTTATGCAGAAATTCTAAATACGCCTACGAAGAATAAAAGCAGAAAAGAACAGGAAACTACGAAGACTAGTTCCATCCACAGGGAAGGTGTTAAAGAGAACGACACCAAAAGACCATTTATTCCACGACATAGGAATATGAACAGGTTCGAAAGTTGCTTTCATGGTTATTGTTTTTATTGCAATATATATGGGCATAAAAAGATAGAGTGTAGAAAGCGAATGAGAGATAATGAAGCCTGGAACAAACCAAAATCTGCTCATAGAGTGTTGAATATGAACTATAATTCGTTTGCTCCACTATCCTATTATAACGAGGAAGCCATTATCTGCTACAAGTGCAATAATTATGGACATATAGCATGCTTTTGTAGAAGTGTGTTTGACTCGAGACAAGATCAAAAGACAAAGCCTTTAGATACAAAGAAAAGGGAGGCTAGAAATCCTAGACAAGGAAGCAGGAGGAAGATGGGCTAGACAAAGAAAAATCCATGGTCGTTCAAACAACTTTTCATGCTTGAGATGAAGGACAGCAGTGGTACATTGATAGCGGATGTTCAAGACATATGACTGGTGATAAAAGTAAGTCTCTCCTTAAAGAAAGTAAATGAAGGTACAGTAAAATTTGGTGATAATGCTACAGCGAAGATCGTTGGCAAAGGTACGCTGAGTTTGGATAATGGAAAAACAAAAACAGAGAATGTTTTGTATGTTGAAGGATTAAAACATAACCTCTTGAGTGTGAGTCAAATGTGTGATCAGGGACACACTCTTAAGTTCTATGCCGAAGGATGTGAAATAAGAAAAGCAGATACAGGAGAACTAATTGCAGATTGCCACCGAACTGCAAATAATCTATATATGCTTGGAGAAATAAAAGAAGAAAAATGTTGCCTAAGTCAAGTTGAGGAAAGTTGGCTATGGCATAGAAGGATGGGACATATAAATTTTGATAATCTTGTGACGATAAGCAATAAGCATGCCGTACGGGACATGCCTAAAATAACAAAGCCTTCGAGTACTCTATGCAAGCAGTGCCAGCTTGGGAAGTAGACCAGAACAAGATTCAAAACAAAGGAGTATTCATCCACCAAACCATTGGAGCTAATTCACACGGATTTGTGTGGACCTACCAGAACGAAAAGTATTCAAGGTGAGAGTTATTTTATGTTACTCATTGATGACTACACTAGAATGACATGGGTAGCATTTTTGAAAGAAAAATCTGAAGCATTTGGAAAGTTCAAAGCTTTCAAGGCATTAGTAGAAAATGAAACAGGGCTGAAGATAAAATGTCTAAGGTCAGATCGTGGAGGTGAATTCATGTCAAATGAATTTATTGAATATTGTGAAGACCATGGAATTAAAAGACAATACTCAGCTGCAAGAACTCCACAACAAAATGGAGTGGTAGAAAGGAAGAACAAAACTGTTCAAGAGATGGCCCGAACAATGCTGAATGAATCTAAGCTATCAGATAGATTCTGGAAAGACGCGGTAAGTACTGCCGTTTATATTTTGAATAGAGTGCAAATTAGAGTTAACCATGACAAAACTCCATATGAATTATGGAAAGGAAGACCAGCCTCGGTCAAATATTTTAAGGTATTTGGGAGCAGATGTTTCATTAAAAGAACTGAAGAGGACTTAGGCAAATTTGATTCAAGATCCGATGAAGGGATTTTTCTTGGGTACTCCACTAAAAGTAAAGCCTTCAGATGTTATAACAAGAGGTTGCAGACTATCATAGAAAGTGCAAGTGTCAGAGTGGATGAGAGTCTGGATCTAAAGACAAAAGAAAATTCAGAAGAGTCTTTAGAGATACCAAGTCTTGTGAAAGAAGAACAAGAGGAAGAAGAAGATATTGAAGAGTGGAGTAAATCAGGAAGGCAGGATACCAAGATGCCATCTTGCTTCGTTCAGAAAAATCATGATGAAAGTCAGATTATTGGAGAACTTGATACCGGGGTTCAAACCAGAAGAAGAATTACAAATGCTTTTGAGCAAGGGTATTTTTCTCTGCTATCTAAGGTAGAACCTAAGAACTTTTTAGAAGCAAGACATGATAAACATTGGTTGAAGGCGATGGAAGAAGAATTAGATCAAATTGAGAAAAATGAAACTTGGGAACTGGTTCCCAGACCAAAGAGTTAGAATGTGATTGGCACTAAGTGGGTATTTCGGAACAAACTAAATGAAGATGGTCAAGTCACTCGAAATAAGGCAAGATTGGTATGCAAAGGGTATGCTCAAGTGGAAGGTGTTGATTTTGAAGAGACTTTTGCTCCGATTGCCAGACTAGAAGCAATCAGAATGTTCCTTGCTTTCACAGTGTTTAAAAATTTCAAAGTCTACCAAATGGATGTCAAATCAGCCTTTTTAAATGGGAATTTAGAAGAGGAGGTTTACATAGAACAACCTGAGGGGTTCCTATTATCAGAAAATGAAGATTATGTGTGTAGGTTGAAAAAGACATTTTATGGATTAAAACAAGCCCTCAGAGCATGGTACTCAAGGCTTGATCAACATCTACAGGACCAAGGATTCAAGAGAGGACATGTTGATAGTAATCTTTACATCAAAACTGAAGATGAACACCAGTTAATTGTGGTTGTATATGTGGATGACATAATCTTTGGAGGAGACAATGAAGAACTGTCTAGAAAAATTGCAGAAGACATGCAAAAGGAATTTGAAATGTCTATGTTGGGTGAGTTATCCTTTTTCCTTGGATTGCAAATTTCTCAATCTAATAAAGGAATATTTATATCCCAAACCAAGTATGTGAAGGAAATGTTGAAAAAGTTTAGTATGGAGGAGTGTGCACCTGTTAGCACACCGATGATCACCGGAACCAAGTTAAGCAAAGATGACGAATCTCTAGATGCTGATCAATCTCTCTATAGATCAATGATTGGGAGTTTATTATATGTGACAACATCCAGACTAGATATCATGCAAGTAGTGGGTATGGTGGCACGTTTTCAAGCAGGGCCAAAAGAAACACATGTGTAAGTTGTAAAACGCATATTCAAATATCTAAAGGGAACTATGGAATACGGGTTGTGGTATCCAAAAGGAAAAGATTTCACATTGACAGCTTATACAGATTCAGATTGGGCAGGATGTGTAGATGACAAAAAAAGTACAAGCGGAGGAGCATTTTTTCTTGGAAACAACCTGGTATCTTGGCTAAGTAAGAAGCAAAATTCTGTATCCCTATCCATAGCAGAAGCAGAGTATATAGCAGCGGTATTATGTTACACGCAAATTTTATGGATGAAGCAGACCTTGAAGGATATCAAAGTAGAGTATGATCATCCCATCTCCATATTATATGATAATACCAGTGTAATAAGTATTTCAAAGAATCCGGTTATGCATTCCAGAACAAAACACATTCCAATAAGATATCACTTCTTAAGAGAGCAGGTGGCAGAGAAACAGGTAAAGTTGGAGTATGTCGCTACATCCGAACAGATAGCAGATATTTTCACTAAGCCACTTCCAAAGGAGACATTTGAATATCTATGGCATAAGCTGGGAGTAATTTCTTTTACATCTTTACATTGAAGAGTCAAGGGTAGCACTGGTTAAGGGGGAGCTAAAACTTTGCAAATTTTTTAGCTCCTAGGATAACCCTTTGCCATTGATGTCAAAGGGGGAGAATGGTAGTAAGGGGGAGCTACGGCAAGAGGAAGCTGCAGAAGAGGAGATTATCTTTTTGGGGTTGCCATCAATGACAAAGGGGGAGATTGTTGGAAATATTGTCATTGATGTCAAAAGAGGTGTTGAACTAGTAAACGGAAATCTGTCAGAAAGTAACGGAATTATTGACGGAAATGGTAGAAAGTAACGGAAATAACCAGCAGTATAGAAGGGTAGAAAACGAAAGTTTAAATACATTTTTTGAAGCGTTTTTGCATGGTATAAGCGAGATATACACAGCTATACATAAGAGAGAGATATCCGCATTTTAAGGTGTTCATATGCAATGTTTTATGGTGAAAAAGAAGATTTAATGATGGTTGGCAGCGATTTAATGATAACAGCGATTTGTCTAAGGAGGGACAACGCTCCTATCAAGTGGTTAATTGCATTGATTAATGTGCATTTAATAATTATGGGTTGCATTAATTATTTTTTGGTTTTAGTCGACGAATGCACTTAATTAAGTTGTGTTAATGGAAAGGTTGTGTCGGTTGGAACGATGTGCCTTTTCGAAAAGGTACGAAAGGCTATATAAGAAGATTCATATGAGACTTATTAAGTATGGATTCAAGTTGAATATCTTAAGAAAAAAGAAGAAGAAGAGGAAGCGTAAGGGCAAAATTTTAGAACAGCAAATCTGAAAGTAAGAAGAAGAATTTTCCATTATTCATTGAGGAAGCAACAAGTTCAAAAGTGGAATGCAAATTTTGTAAGGTTGGTGCCTTCATATTCGAAGAGATCGGTGTCTCTTGCTGAGTTGGTGCTTAGCAAAAGGGGTGGGTGCTCCTGTAAGTTGGTGCCTACAAAACTATAATTTGGGGATTGGTGTCTCCAGTAGGTTGGTGCCTACAAATTTTTGAGAAATATATATAAAGAAAGAAGTTTCTCCGTGTTTTTCTCCCGAAAGGGTTTCCACGTATATCTGTGTCTACTTGCATTAAGTTTTGTGTTCTTTGATTGATTTGATATATTCACATTGCTCGTGATTATAGATCTAAGTTCAATTATTAAAGTTTGAAGTAATTTCATAATACTGATTCACCCCCCCTCTCAGTATTATCTTGTGCTCAACAACAACTTGAATGGATAAAGCTTCAAAGGTTTCCATGCAGTCCCAAACTCTGTTCCTATAGTGCTCGAGCCTCAAATTCTTAGCTTGATACTAATTTCTTACTTGTTTTACAATTACATTAGTATCTCCACGACATTTCAACTGTTTGATTCCCATGGCTTCGCTAGTGCTCATACTAAGTAGAAGAGCTTCATATTTTGTGGTGTTGTTTGTGTTTTCAAACTTTAATTTGTATGAAAAAGGAAGAGGTCTACTTGAAGGGGAAATGAACACAACACTTGCGCCAGAACCTGAATGAGAGTGACTTCCATCAAACTCTAAATTCCACAATTCATCGTCATTGTCATCTTCCTCCGTTACAATAGGGAGTTCTTCATCTTTGTCATATGTCATGAAGTAGTTGTCGTGTCCATTCTCTTGGTATAGAATATCCACTCTTGGGTTATCCGACTTCTAAACGGTGTACTTCATTTTTCTTACAGGTAGTAGTTTCTTCATTTGACCTTTGACTGGAATAGTTGTATATAACCAATCCATCTGAATTTCACCTCATACGTCACGACAAAAACTTCTACTCAACAAAATTCCATAAGAGGTTGGAATGTCAGCTACCAATATGGTTATCAACACTTTCTTGTCTGTGAAATCAGTGAAGGCTACTTGAGCATCTTTGATCTGCCCAACAAGAGAAACTTCTTTCATCTCCATAGAGTAACAAAGTTCGTGAGCTCGTGTCAAAGTGAGACCAAGAACATTTGCAACTTTAATAGGCATCACATTGTCGAAGGCCCCAAAATCAATTATGCAGTTATTCAATTGATAACCTCCGATTAACAGAGATAGATAGAATGGCTCAACCTTACATGTGGAGGACGAACTTGAAGCAAGAAGGTTTTGTGGTGGCGATGAGGTAGGAGTTGGTAGTAATCCTTTCGAAGTTGGCAAAACAATATTAGGCTTGGGATTACTATTTTTGATGAACTCACCTAGCTTTTTGAATTGTTTGTGATGGATTTGTAAGTACTTTGATTTTAAAATTTGTACTTTGGATCTTTTCACATGGTCGATGATATCAAACGAGATAGACAAAGACAGTTCAGGGGTCGTGGATGACTTGGTGGGAGGAACAAACACTACTTTTAGCGTAGAGGCTATTTTAGGAGTTTGTAACTACAAATTTGGAAGTAGTAGATGTTTTGCTAGGAGTGGGAGAAGATGACTTACTTGGTGAAGAAGGTGTCTTCTTGGTTGTGGTGACATCTGGTTTCATCTTGGCAGAATACATAGAAGGGGGCAATGGAGATCCCCTATTGATTATCTTGTTTTGTAGAGTCGTTGTGGGAGGATCTACCGACTTCTTTTTGGGGGTAGCAGAAGACTTCTCTTTGGGGGCAGCACATGAGTAGCTTGTCATGTCAGTTGCATCTTCTTCTTCATTCGATGAGTATTCAAAATAACGAATCTTTGTATCATCTATCTCCTCAATCTCCAAAACATTCTACTCTTCTTCTCCCTGTTCTAGTTCAACAATTTCTTCTTCTTCATCCTCCTGTGTTTCACAAGATGTGTTGATAGGACGATCTTCTTAGGCTAGTCTTTGAGGTGCACCAACAATACTTTTCTTATTCTGGAAGTTCTTGTTGGTCAAAGAATACTTGTCAAAGATCACACAAGGAGTCCGCGCGGGATAGAAGGCTCGGAACCAAGGGCGCGGAAGGACAGGAAGAACCTGCGCGTGGAAGGCAAGTTCAGGTTTCAGGACTTAGCCAATTTTGAGCATGAAGACCTATTTTTAGAAGATGGCGTGTGGAACACATCAACAATGCAGAGACGTGCGCGCCATGCATCGTCTATCTTTGGAAAAGCGGTTCGAAGCGTTTATGCATGAAGACAAACTAAGAATAGAATTGACACTTCAGTTAACTGCAAGAGGACTATAGATAACGCACTTGCATGTGTGGCTATGATTGTAAACGGCGTGTGGCTATCAATAGCATGCGGCCTATTTTTGGAATAGATAAGCGGTGAAGGGCAAGTCCCCACCCTATATATATGATGTTAGGTGCATAGGAGATATATACACAGATATAGATATATACAGAGAGAGAGCTTGATGTATGGAAGGAGATGTATGAATGTGTAACAAAGAATATACACACATGATTGAACTACTGTATTAGTTCCATATGTGCATTGGTATAGATTGACAATACTGTAAGGAGCTTCTGTATTTATTAATAGATGGAAGACATTGGCTGAATCTAAGTGTCATTCTGTGTATAGTTGAGTAGTGCTTATTATTAATTCAATCATGATTACTGTTTAATCTTGTTCTTTCATAGATCTGAGTGTAGCATGCATTGTGGAATGATGGATTAGTTATGAATCTATATGTTACTTCCTTCATCCTATTACAACAACCCTAAAGAGGGACCTGGTACCTTTGCGCGCTTCGGGTGAGCGCTCAGTCTAGGTTGAGTGATGTGCCAGCGCGACTAGGGTGTTATCTGGTAAATTCTAGGCTGCATCATTGGTTCCGTTGCCGGGACATGATTGAATCGAGCTAGGGTTTGATTTGCAAAGTTGCAGAGTTGAAGAGGAAACATTTGCTCACAAGAAGGAGCTCGATTCCTTGCTCACTGCTAGAACGAACAAGCGCACGACGGAGGACATGTCAGTGTATGACGATGCGGGTGAAAAGCTTTTGAAGAGAATTGGGGTCTACCAGTTGTATGAGCTTCCATATTTTAGGAAGTATGAGCGTGACTAGGGTGTTATCTGGTAAATTCTAGGTTGCATCAGTTCTTCCTTGATACATCTTTATACGGGGTGATATGGGCGAGCTACCTTGTAAGAGCAACCACGTCATTTGCCAATTTTTACAATAAAGGGTATGTGGTTGTTGAAGTGAAACTTTGAGCTTTATCTTTATTTGATCCTTTCCTAATTTTTCCTGACATGATGAGGTTGTCTTCTACATCTACTGCAAGTTCTTGAGCCTCATCTAAGGTATTGGGTTGAGATCTACTCAGAATGAATCCAACTTCTGTCATCTGAGCGTTTGTAAAGAACCTCAATTGGTTATCTTCAGTAGGCCTTGCAGCTTCAGGAATTTTATAAAGCAACCTGTTGAATTCGGCAACAAAATCTTTCATAGCCTTTTTTGGTTCTTTTTTCAACTGAGACCATTTTGCAAGCAGAGCGTGAGCATCCTCAACTGGTTTGAATCTAGCCTTGAATTTAGTCTTCATCAGTTTCCAGTTAGTGATTGATCTTCTAGGTAGATTGTAGATACAATTTGCAACATCATCTTGTAGTGATTCCATGAACAAGCGAACCGACACATCCTCATGTTCTACTCCCAACACACCACAGGCTGCGATAAATGCAGCTATGTGTTCATCTGGGTGTTGTTTTCCATCCTCTCTAAACTTGGTGAAGTTATTTCTTGATCATCTGGGCAACTCATGGAGTGTAGAAGGTAGAGCCAACAGGCCTATGTTCTGTCCTCATGGTACAGGTGCAACCATTTCTTCTTCTTTTCTTTCTTCTTCTTTTGGAGGAACAAGATCTAGTATTGATGCATTTGGGCCTTTAGGAGGATCTTCAAGAGGAAAGTTAGGATGAAATTAGGGGAAGAATTCTTGCCCAACTTGTCTTGTTGTCTAAACAAAAGGAACTCTAAAATCCGCTTGTTGTTCTTCAAAAGCAGGATCGATAAGGCCACTTGCGCAATCAGCGCTGGTGTATCTTCCTTCTGCCAATTTGTAAAGTATTTTTCAACGAGGAACATGAAAATTTACAGCCAGTAATATGAAAAGACATTGTGGAATATGAAGGGTTTCTCACACAAATCAGTTGTGGGTTTTCAAGCAACGAACTAAATATTTTTTTGGGTTTTGTATTTTATAAATTTTTATGGATTTTGTGGTTCGTATAGGGTGCAGAACAGCAAAATTTGTCCCATGGTGGGTGCCAAAAATTGTTGGCGAAATATTTTGTCAAGAACAACATATGGGATTTTCCGCCAACGCTCTGGGACTAAGTCCCTCCTCTTGGGAATGGGAGGCTCCCATTATTGAAAGGTAGAAATACTATACACTAATTCTAATCTCGGAATTGTCAAAGACCGGGGATCACACAAGAAGACTTCACCAAACCTATGGCAGCAGGGTATGGAGGAAAAGGAGTGTGAGGTACGAGTAGGAGAGGAGAAATGGAGAAAGGTGTTTTGGATAATAAAGAGAAATGTTGAGTTCATCAACCATGAAACTAGAAGTATTTCCTAATTCAACGAGAAGACAACAATATGTAAAGTAAGATGAAAATTACAATTAACACAAAGTTTAACTGCATCATATTCATCAAATGATTCTTTCTTTCACTAGTATAGGATTACAAATCTCTATTGGAGTAGGAGTTGAGAAAGAGAGGAATACATTAATCAAGAAATATAGTTTGCTATAGGAGGAGCAAAAAACTAATGCCTACAATAGAGAGAAGGCCTAAATATATAGACCAAAAAATTGTGACTCTTCACATTCCTGCATGCCTATTCACCTTCCTTTTCAGAATAAGAGACTTTTCCTTATTTTAAGAAAAGTACTTTTACAAAAGTGGAAAGGAAGTGATTTAAGCTACTTTTTGAAAAAGTGCTTTTCCCAACGAAGAATTAGAAATCTTTTAAGTTGCTTTTGGGAAAAGTTGTCTACTACATGCGAGAATGATAGAGAAAGAGAGAGGAAGGAGAAGACATCAGGCAATAGGAGCATGCGAAGAAGAGGATCCTTTGATACGCCTTGTTGGAGAAATCCTTTGACTTTCCACTGCTGCATTGTACCTGAACACGGCTTCTGAAACTTTCTTTCCATGGGGAATGGTAGTATTAGTGAAGATGTCTAACCAGTGATCAGCTGCACCTTGGATTACTTTACAATGCTTCAACCACTTTGGAATCTTTCAAGCTGCATCTGAGATTATTGATCTTATCTAAGCTAGCATGTCCATGAGCTCATCTCCGTAGAGTAGCAGATCAAACAATTCACCTGTTATATTGCTCATGGATTTCTCTCGAAGTTCATCAAGTGGCTTGGACTTGGAGTGCAATGGTGGACACCTCATCCTACTCAAATGATCATTGATTTCTTCTTTAATCTGTCACCCTCGGTTTTGGTGACGTGGACAATCTTCAATAGCCTCAATGAGGGCTCTCATCTTCCATTGAATTGGCCTTATCCACGTGCGCAAACAGTTGTCCTTTGAAATCAAGAACACCTTTTCTAATAATGACCTTTGATTTGCAATGCTCATCTTACGAATGATAGGTAGGAACTCATTCCAATGATCAACCTCTTTTCTAAGCGTGGAGAGAACATCATTCACTTTCTCAATCGACAAAACTGTGCTCTTAAATATCTTGATCATTTCTGGGAGAAGTTTACAGGTTGTGTATGATAAAATCAATCAATGATTTAGTTATCTTCCCTACTTTTGTCGATCCGTTTGAATTCTTGAACTGCATGAGGGTCAATCTTACTCAGAGGAATAATTAACTGAGAAGGGGCAAGAGGAGGAGCATCAGGGTCCATAAAGGGTTGGAAATATGAAGTCAAAGTATGCACTTGGATTTCCTATTGCTCCTTGGTTTCTTCACTTTCCCTTGTTTATGCAATGAGCTTGGCGACAATTTGCTCAAAATTATGAAGGCATCCCTGGGGACCTAATTCTCGAAGAGGATATCGAGTCATTTCATAGTCGGCTATCCCCATCTCAACTTCATCCTTATCCACTCTTGGGTGAGTGAACTCAATGAATTGAGACCCCGAAGCATCAGTCGTGAGCCGAGAAGTCATCTTGTCTTTCCATTAGGAGTGAGCTTCCAAAGATGGTACGTTGATGATCATTGATGATGTCTTGGACCCACGAGAACACGTGACTAGGAGAAGAGGACGAAGCGTGTATTATTGGGCTACCTGCAGGAGAAATTGTTATCACTGCTTGATTTTGCACTGGAGAGGACCTATGATCACTTCCCACATGAAGTTGTGTTGGAAGCATGATGGACATTTGAGATGACTGCGTAGACATCTCAAGAGACTTGGACTTGTTTCTTGCAGGAGAAACAATGAACTCCCCTAGCTCGAGAGTACATGAGTCAGTTCTTTTCAACGACAACTTCTTACGGGGGGACTCAGGTGAAGAAAGTTTTAGAAGCCATGTTCATGTACAACGGAGCAATGGAAAGTCAAAGGATTTCTCCGGCAAGGCATATCAAAGGATCCTCTTCTTCGCGTGCTCCTTCTATTGAATGATGTATTCTCCTTCCTATCTCTTTCTCTCTAATTCTCTCATGTAGCAGTCAACATTTCCCAAAAGAAACATAAAACTTTTCTAATTCTTCGTTGGGAAAAGCACTTTTTCAAAAAGTAACTTAAGTCACATCCTTTGTAAAAGTACTTTTCTTAAAATAAGGAAAAGTATCTTATTTTGGAAAGGAAGATGAATAGTCATGCAGGAATGTGAAGAGTCATAGGTTTTTGGGCTATATATTTAGGTCTTCTCTCTGTTGTAGGCATTAGTTTTTTGCTCCTCCTATAGCAAATTGTATTTCTCTTATTTCTTGCTTAATGTATTCCTCTCTTTCTCAACTCCTACTCCAATAGAGCTTTGTAATCCTACACAACTAGGGAAAGAAGAATCTTTTGATTAATATGATGCAATTAGACTTTGTGTTAATTATGTTTTTCTTCTTACTTTGCATATTGGTGTCTTCTCATTGAATTTGGAAATACTTCTGGTTTTTTGGTTAATGAACTCAACATTTCTATTTATTACCCAAAACCCCTTTCTCCATTTATCCTCTCCTACTCGTACCTCACACTCCTTTTTCTCCACAAGTGCAGTGGGGTGTTCTTGTGTGATCCCTGGTCTTCAACCACCCTGAGATTATAATTAGTGTACAGTATTTCTAGCTTTCAACAAATGAGAGCATCCCCATTCCCAAGAGGAGAAACTTAGTCCCAGAGCATTGGCAAAAAACCCCATATTTTGTCCCTAACAAAATATTTCGCCAACAAGTACCATTTTAGATTGTGTATGGGTCAAGTCCAAGAGGAGTCATATAATTAGAATTGTGCGACATCTAAAGCGAGCAAAGGAGAAGTGTAGATGGAAAATAATTTTTAGAGCATATGAGAGATGTGCATGAACAAGTGCAGAAACAGCTGGAGATAAGATAAGATAAGATAAGATAATTATATTAAATGTCCAACAAGTGACCACAAAGATAGGTCAATGAGACTACACCATACAAAGCAAAACAAAGACAGCAAGGAAAACCCAAGAGGGTCTCCGAAAAGAACAAAAGAAGAAGAAGAAGAAGAAAGAGAGCACAAGGAAAGAGAGGGAGGTGGAGGGAAAGGCCTCGACACCAACCCTCACGAATATCGCCCAAGGTAAGCTGAAAAGAAGAGAACAACGCAATATAAGCAACAAAGATATGAAGAAACGGAAATTAGAGTATCAAATTTGAGACATGGTCTTGGCATATTTGAGGAAGGAGAGATATTCAAAGGGAACATACAATAAATTGAAACGGAAAAGTTTGGATTGTGTACAATGTTGCTGAAGTTTGAAAAGAATGTATGATCAATGTGGCAGATTTGAATCCACACCATGAGGCACAAAATAGAGAAGGAAGTACAACTGCAGATTTAGATTTGGATTTTGAAGCTGGTTAGAGAGCACATATACAGAAAAATGAATGTGAAAAGTGGACAAAGTAATTGATACAAGAGTCAGCAAGAGGACGTGTGACAAGGAGAATAAAGTATATTTGGTCAAGTGGAAGGGCTGAAAATTGAATATGTGACATGGATAAGCACATTTGAAGCTGAAAAATACGGAATACCATCAACAACATTTAAGGAAAGCTCAAAAGTATGAGCTTAAGTTTTCTTTGTTAGTTGAGGTGTATGATGCGGGAGTGTCTGTGTTCACTTGTAATCCTACATCAACCAAAAACATATTAGGTTGCACAATAAGCCAAGTCTAGCCATACGTAAAGTTTTGTTTGCACATAAGTTATTTGCTTATAAGTTTTGCACAAGTCTTGTTTTGAGCCAATGTCTTGTATAGTTTTCTGCAGTTTGAGTGTGCGAAAAATGTAATTGTTCTTTTGCATTACATGTGAGCGCACCTGTGTTGTGTATTATTTTGCGCCTATCTATTTAGTGCACCTATGTTGATCAGTTAGTTGTAGTTGGGAAGCTTCGTGCAAGAGTGATTTTCTTGGTCTTTAGTTAGCACCAATGTAGAAGAAATGAATGATTGCACAAGGAATTTGTTTGTGCCTACTACAATTGCGAGGTTGATTTTCATGCCTTGACTTGTGCACATGTAATGTCCCCTTTTCTAAAATAAAAAATTAATAATATTGTAAGTTGGGCCCGGGTTAATTCTTCATTTTAGGGGCAACTTAATATTATTATTATTAATATAATGGTATTTTTAATACTCATTTCTTTTATGGGCAAAAGGGATAAAAAACGAAGATGGAATGGGAAAAAGAAAAGAAAAAGAAACTTATATCTTCGTAAAGAGGTTGGTCTTTCGAGTGCATGCTTGAAGATAAAGGAGAAACATATTTCCCAAGGAGGTCAGTCCTCATGGGGATCATGGTTTAGAGATTTGACACCACATATGAGCTATATAAGGGGTTTGCTTGGCTCATTTGTGCATTATCTCTTATCTAAAAATAACTTTGCATGGTTTTTGGGTTGATTGCTCAATTACTTACACGCAAGGGAGAAAATACTTAAGTGTGGTTAACAAGGAGGATGAAACCCATCCTTGCTTGATTGAAGAACAAAAACTCTTCAATTTGTTGGGGATTTTTCATTCTGGGGTTTCCAAAGTGCTTTAAGAAGATTGATGTTACAGATTTTCAACGAGGGTTTGATTGAAGAAGAGTTGTTAGGATTTGATTGCCATTTTTGGGCCCTTTCCTAGGGAGGTGACTTGCTTGTAGGTGGAGTTGGGTGCCATTTAAGGCACATTTCTTCATATGGAGTTGATATTCATAGTCATAATTTTAGAGGCTGATTGCATACTTTCATGAGATTTTTGGGGCTTGGAATCTCCATTTCTGGCCATTGTTGTGAGCTGTAATTCTGCTGTCATGAATTTAATTACAGAGGTATAGAATTTCCAAATTTGCATATACTTTGGAGTGCTTTTGCTTGGTGTTTGTTCCATTTGTTGAGTACAATATTTTGGAGAACTTATACATCAATTTTCAGCTTGTTTGGATGGTGTTTGATGCCCTAAAAGTGCAAATTCAGTTTGCTGCTAGGGTTTATAATAATTTCAGTTGGATGTCATAAAATTCAGTTTACTTCCAATTGAGGTTTGTGTTATTTCCTTTGTTTTTCAGTTTTAGCCCGAAAATGGACATTATAGTGGTATGATAGCATTGATCTTCCCAACCCGAGGTTATTCATGCAAGACAGCGACAAGGAATACATCTCATGCAAGACGGTGACAAAGAATACATCTACTAACTCAAGAGAGAATACATGGATTGGCGACCTAGGTTCTTCCCAAAGGAAGAAGTCATTTCAGTGGTGGAAACACGACATTCAGTGGGTGACAACATTGTGGCTAGCTATGAGGAGTATAGGGCTCTTCCAAAGGAGATTCGTGATGCCATTTCACTTGCAAAGTTCGTAGGAGTCACCAAGGGTAGGTCAAGGACCGAGCCTAGATCTCAAGCGCCATAGGTGGATCCTCATCGTGCCTCGGGGAAAGTGACACTTTTCATAATTGAGGGTTCCATCAAAGGAACAACCGGTGTATGGATGAAGATGCCAGGGTTAAAATCTAGACCACAAGAAGACAAAGAACTTGCTAAGGTAGCGGTTACATCAACACCTTAAGAGGTCAAGGAAGAAATCATGGGGCATGAATCAGAAGAAGAAAACCAGAGGGTTTTGAGGTGGAGTTTTAAGAAGACCATGTTGAGAGGCATACACATGAGAAAAGGGCTTTATCAGTTGCCAATGTTGATTTTCAGCTGGCTGGAATTTCTAGAACAACAACCTATAAGAAGCAAGTTAATGGTGTTCATGACTCTAGCAAGAGCTATGAAGGTGCTCCATACATGTGTCCACAAAGTATGGATGAAGGAAAAGCGGAAAGGGCTTCACTTGTTGAAGATGAAGAGCCTAAGAGGAAGGAGAATGCTCATCCTAACTCAGTAATTTTAAATCACAAGAATGGAGGTGTAGAAGATACCCCCATCATTTTTCATTCGGGAAAAGAAGGTGAACATGTTGAAGACAACCTAAGGTATGATAGTAATGATCATATTTCAGATTTGTTAATTCTTCCTATGTCATTGCAATATATATTTTTTATCTTGAGCAACATGTTCAAATTGATGGGAAGGTGAATGGTAAGCATTTTGACTATATCCGTGATTATAATCCAAATCATTGAAGTATTGGTTCTAATAGAGGCTTGATATCCTTACAAAGTCCTTATTGTTGTGAAAAGCATGCTAAGAAGGGTGATAGGGTCAAGGGTACCACTTGCAACATAGGGCATATAGATCCTTTGATTCAAACTCAAGTTTGTTTTTGCATATGAGATCCAAGTAATCTTTTGTGGGTCAAAGTGTATAGAGGCATTAATGTCACTATTGAGTTAATGAATTTTGTGCTTGGAAGTGAGCGAGATGGATGTTATCTTGCTGTCCCAAGCATTGTGAATCACCGGGAATCGGAGGAATGATTGGAAGTAATAAGAGTCTTGATTGGTGGGTTTTAAAACATGCCGCCATAAATGTTTGTACTACTGTTATAGACATTCCAAGCTTGCCCAACATTCTTTTTGGTGCCACACAAAAGACGACAGTCATGAAAAGAGATAGTTTTCAATCTTTTGGAGCATTTTCAGTCAATAATGACTTGTTCCCAGCCTCCACTACATTTTTTTAGGAGATTCTTGAAGGGTTTTTAGTATGACAGATGTTGTACCTTCCTTTTACTTGTTGTCCACAACATTTCTAGTCCCCTTTCCATTTTGTTGTCAACTGCAGAAGAATTTCCAGCCACTTGGTTGAAAGGGGCTAACAAAAGCATCATGCTTACAACTGTCATAAGTGGGATTCCAGCCACCATCATTTAATTTTGAATGAAATACGTGGTTACAACTGTAATTCGGACGACATGATTGTATTATTGGATAACCACCACTTGTGCGTAGATTATGAGTTGTTTGCGGGCAAGGAGAAAGAGCTAGCCATCATGTCTGTAAGGCATGAAGTGGTGAATGAAAACTCTCGTTTCCTTTGATAAGTTTGTCCAGTGTGCAGGACCCAGGTACAGGGACGAAGAAGCAATAGCAGCTGAGTTTGCTCTTCTCCCAAGCAAATGATAGGGTTGTAGCTTAAGATGAAGATGATATCGTAAAGAATGATGAGTTGGTGTTCACATGTGATCTCACCTTGCAAGAAAATAGAGACTTTTCAACCCTTGAGTGGAAGATGAAGTAGGGAAGATTGAAGACATGGGTGAAACTAAGGACTACATCAAGTATGCAGCCCGAGACACTTTCTTGGTAGCCTCAAACCCTAGTTACACGGGGATGTGTCCCCCCCATTTTTGACATGTCCGGGACGTCCCAGACGTCCTGGGGACGTGGGGGAAACGTTTCCCCCACGTTTCCCATAGTGCATGCATGATGGGAAACGTCCTGGGGATGTCTAAGGAAGCTGGGAAACGTCCCGGGGACGGGGAAACGTGGGGGACGTGGGGGACGTGGGGGGATGTGGGAAATGTGGGGGGTACGTCCAGAAGTCCCCCACGTGGTCTGCCGCATTTTTCAATAAAAAACATAAAAACAACACTCTAAACTATTTTTTTTTTAATTGTAAATCACTTATGATTCAAGATCTTGTGAAGAAGCAAGTCACAGGCCTGTGCAAGTAATGATCAAGCTAATATATCTTGAAACCCTACTATTATTGTTTGACAGTCTTAGCTTGATTGTAGAATTTGAATGAGAACATTTTTTCTGTCATTCTCTGTTTTGTCAGTAGAAGGTTGACAAGGGCAATTGAGGGTCAATAGATCACAACTGTCAACAGTGAACCATAACACTTGGTCATAGTTTGGGAAGATTGCTATCAGAGAATTGAATGAGAACATAATAGAAGTTTATAATATGTTTGGAAAAGCTGAGTGTTTTGAAATCACAGTATCCTATCTCTAACAATTCTAGGAATGTATTTGATGTTTATGAGTTCAAGTTTCATCAGCTTATTTATATAATTTAGTCACTATATCTTTTTATTTTAAATATTTATATTTTTTTTAACTAGCCGTCACCCCGCCGTCCCCAAAATTTAGAATTTTTTTTCCATCCCGGAAACCCCATCCCCTTGTCCCCCCGTCTCAGGTAACTATGCCTCAAATAGTCAATTTTGGACAACTAAGTAGTTTGCTACAACAAGGTAACTTTCCTAAATGGTCTACTTTGGGTCAGCCCTGCATAATGCTTCCTAGTTTGCTATTGAGAGTGGAATACCATTCGAAATTGGTGAATGATGTGAAGTACGAAGGAACCAAAGATGAGCCTTATGGGGCAGCTCACTTGAAAATCAGAGCAATGCAGCAAAAGTGTGGTACGTTAGCACCTAATTTGGTGACTCATGCCAAAGAGCTCCAACAATTCATGAAGGGGATGTGGGAGATTGTGTTACTACCCCCAAAGGTTAGAAAAAGTATTTTTGTGGCAACCATGAGTCCACTTACCACCAATAAGGCTGTTGTCCTCATTTTTGACAGCCATCTCACTATTTCAGTTGCACTCATGATGGTGGTTAGATGATGTTCTTCCACCATAGTTGACAACGTTGGGATGAAAGGTGGAGAGGCCATATTGGGGATTGTTTTAGCTTGTCAAGCTGCTGATTGTTCCTCTATTTTTTGCTCCATGAATGAGATTGCAGCAGGCTGGAAGGTTTTTTGTACAGCTGAGTATGCAAAGGAAGAGGTTGTTACTGCTGTTTGGGAAGTTGAGGATGAAGAGGATTGAATTGAAGCAGCATCTGATTTCTTCTGTAGGGCATCTTTAAAACCTCACGGGATACCAAAGATCATCATTAATGAGAGGGACAACAGGTGTATGAACTTGATTTTACAAGAGCTCTTTCATTTGACCGGCACAAGATCCAGGCTTTTTGAGCACTACAACATGCCTCATCTATTGGCCATGGTACTTGGGCATGCGAGCTTGCATTTTCTTGAGGGCAAACAAATTTGGGAGGGGAGGACTGTAATGTTCCCTTTTCTAAAATAAGATAATTAATAATATTATAAGTTGGTCCCAATCAATTCTCCATTTTAGGGGCAACTTAATTTTATTATTAGTATAAAGGTATTTTTAATACTCATTTCTTTTATCGGCAAAAAAGGATAAAAAATAAAAAAGATGGAATGGGAAAAAGAAAAAAAAAAGAAACTTATATTTTCGTAAAGAGGTCATTCTTTGGAGTGCATGCTTGAAGATAAAGGAGAAACATATCTCCCAAAGAGGTCGGTTCTCATGGGGATTATGTTTTAGAGATTTGGCACACATATGAGCTATATAAGAGGTTCACTTGGCTCATTTGTGCAATTATCTCTTCTCTAAAAATAACTTTGCATGGTTTTTGGACTGATTGCTCAATTACTTCCACTTACGGGAGAAAATCCTTTGGTGTGGCTAACAAGGAGGACAAAACCCTTCCGTGCTTGATTGAAGAATGAAAACTCTTCAATTTGTTGGGGATTCTCCATTCCGGGGGTTCCAAAGCGCTTCAAGAAGATTGATGTTGCATATTTTCAGCGAGGGTTTGATTGCCATTTTTTGGTTCTCTCCTAGGCGGCGACTTTCCTGGAGGTGGAGTTGGGTGCCATCTAGGGCACATTTCTTCATTTGGAGTTGATATTCATAGTCATAATTTTAGATGCTGATTGCATACTTTCATGAGATTTTTGGGGCATGGAATCTCCATTTCCGGCCATTGTTGTGAGCTGTAAATTCGCTATCATGAATTTAATTAAAGCTGTATAAAATTTCCAAATTTGCATACACTTTGGAGTGCTTTTGCTTGGTCTTTGTTCCATTTGTCGAGGATAATATTTTTGAGAATTTATACATCAATTTTCAGCTTGTTTGGATGGTGTTTGATGCCCTAAAAGTGCAAATTCAGTTTGCTGCTAGGGTTTAAAATAATTTCAGTTGGCCGTCATAAAATTCAGTTTACTTCCAATTGGGATTTGTGCTATTTCCTTTGTATTTCAGTTTCAGCCCGGAAAGGGACATTACAACAGACCCATCTAACCATTGCATTTAATGCCATGAATCACGAAAGATAGACGGAGTCTTATGCGCAATGTGTGTGTAATCTTTGGAAGACAAAAGAGTTTCAAATACAACATTGTTGTTCAAATACATAGAAGGAGCCAGCAAAAATTCACCTAACCTGTATTTGATGTTGTTAAGCCAAGTCAGGTGCATTGAGTTGTGTTATGATTTGGGCCTTATCTTGCATAGAGGATTGGGACACATTGAATGTCATATGGGTAGCTTGTAGCTTTGAGGGTATATTGATAGTAGGTGGGTCTTGCTTCTATATAAGTACGCCCCTATGCTTGTGTTAGAGAGGTTAGAAGAGGTCAAAATGGGAGTAAGATGATTAGATGATCGTGATAGGAGTGGGATAGGGTGCATTCTGGACTAGGCAATTCTGAGAGAGAGTTATATGTGCAAAGACCATGAGTTAGGAAGCGTAGATATGAGGATATAATGTTGTAACAGATCTTGGATTGTGAGATTGTTGTGTGTGTGTGTGTGTGTTGTATTTCCTTTTGTTGAATCAATAAAAATCAGTGTTGTGTTGTATTTCATTACATATTCTGCTGTGTATTCTGACGGCTGCATGGTCCAAGGCATCTCCTAATTGAGCCCCCTGACTGCAATTGCATCACCAACTTTTTCTTACGGCATCAAGTGTGTTGGTTTAATCCTACACTATTTGGTCCCAACTTTGGCTTACTTGATGCAATTTTTAGAAATGGTCATCATAATTTTCCACAACCATAGGGTAGTAGTATTCTTTGATGGCATCCAGAAATTTTGCCTTAGTTTTAATTAGAGCATCCTTTTGGTCTAGTCATAACTCATCATCACCTTCATCTTGAAGACAATATGATTCCCACCATTTTTAGACATGTAATGTAGGTATTGCACGGAGACTCATCTCCTACCACAAAATTGTTCTAGGGACTAATACTCATCTCGAAGACTAGTTCTTGTTTCGGAAATTTGCATTTCAACATTTAAAAAAAAAAAATCGTACTCTTGACCCTAGTTATGAAAGATAAATATCAATCTACTTACTTTTATCTTTTGTCAACATCAAATATCTTTATTTTAACAAGATATTAATGTTTTTCTTAGTCTATATTAGGTTGTATAATATTGTGTTCTCTAAAATATACACACACACACCTATCTATCTGTATGCCTGCCTGCCTGTGTGCCCGATTTTTTTTTCCATTCCCGAGTACCTATATCCTATTTTTTTGAAAAATAACATACCCTTCACCATGTCCTTGTACATGGTATTGGTACCCATATCCTATAACTAAGTAATGTCGCTTTTAAGAGTTGAAATGTTATCTTTTTGATGTTAGAAAAAACACGTATAGAGATATGATTCCAATCGGTCAAACATTTGCATCAATTTTTTTCTTCAAAAAGAGGAATATCAAAATTCACATGTACCCTAAATGGCATTGAACCTCAGAAGGGTCTGCTTGATGACAAGTTGGGCATTGTGGACATTATATGTGAAATAATATTGGAGAATTGTGCCATCATCTCCTGCCTTTCTTTTCACAGGCTTCGGCGAGAAACAATTTGAAAGGATCTCATAATCCCTTTTTTGCCATCTAACATTGATTGGAGTGACAAGAAAGATAATTCTAATGGTTGTGTCTCGAGACTGCCTATACTCCGATCTTGTTTAATTAGACTTACAAAAGTGGAATGAACTGCCTCGACACCTCTGATCTGATTTTTTTTTTTGCTTCGACACCACCGACGCTGATTTAATTGAAAATCCAGCGGACAACACACTAAATTGCAGAAATTTTAATGCTGTATAAAAATAATGAACCAAATCAAGGAATCGGATTCAATAGTAACACAACATTGCACTGTAAAAGAAGCTTTACTGAAACCAAAAATAGTCTACAAGAGGGTAGCAATCTTTGAGAAGAAATGTGGAGCTATAAGATTCCTCTAATTTTTACATTTCGACGGAAATTCCTTTATATTTATTTTTAGTAGGAAATGAACAGTCTAAAAATATAATATGAAGTGATCCACCTTTGACTATGAAGTCACGTGACAAGTGTCCCCCCGCCATCCCCCGCTCCCCCCAATAAGGTAAGAGTTTTTTCTGTGGCCTGAAACTCATAAAAAATATAAAATTTCAGTTTTTCTATTTTTAGGTATTTTTTATTTATTTTGCATGTTCAGGGCCCGTTGGACTAGAATTTGGCCTTGGAAATTTATCATCTCTTTAGGGGCATCTAAATTAGTTTGTTTCTTGAGCCAATGAGATTTCTAATGCATATCACGGTGTTCTTTGGACATATTCAAGATGAATGATACCTTGTCACTTCACCCGTGCTGTATAATATGAAATGACTTTGAGAAAATTCATTTGTCAAAGCTTCTACACTTATTGACTTCTTACAAACTGGCACCTAGCCATCACAAGTAAGGGAAGACAATAGCCTAATCTGATTTGGCTCAAAAAGAATTCCATTCCCAATAACCCTTGCAGAAGCATTTGTGAGAGAGTCCAACTCTATGAAAAAAAGAGGCCCCGTGTTACCAAATACTTTAGGGTACCCTTGTATCTATATCCCTGTACCCGATGCAGTTAAAAGAAGGATACATATCTGCTCACCAGAATTTCTGTGCTACATACTTGGATACAACATTGCCATATTTTGAGAACTTCTCATTCTTCTATATATTCATGGCTGCCTTCAGTTAAGTCAACACCATAGAAGGATATTTCATTAATTTCCACCTTCTGGGGAACAACTTATTTGAAGAGATCAATGGATGTGCTTCTTAGAGGATTGTTGGATAAAAAAATAAATATATACTAATATGGAGCTTAAAATTTTGTTGGATTTGGACTCATATTTTGTCACATTCCCACGAGAGTTTTGGAGGTGTAAGATTCTTTCGATATCCTCTCAAAACGTTTTGAAGGAAAATTGCCATGTGCAAGGCTCCAATTTTAGATACTCTACCTTATAAACTCCATGATTTTTGAGATTGATTTCCAACTCATTGATTGTTGTCTACTCTTCAGTAAAGACATCTATTAGTCACTCTTGTTGACAAGATATAGTTAAATTGACAATTGTATATTCTTATGTATTGATCACATCTCTATGTCTCTATGTACGTCCTCTTAAAAGATTCCTTCCTTTAGACGCTTCCCCTTGAAGTTTCTTTGTAAATTTTTATGCCGATAGGCACTCTACAATGACAACAAGGGGTGGGATCTAATGGTGCGACCATGTCGACTTTTTTTTTCTATATTAAATTCGACATCCATTTGACCATCATTTTATTTATTTTTAAGCTTTGAGAAGTCAATAAAAAAGTAGTAATATCTTGACCATATGGTAGAGTTTGAGGCTCTTTTTTCCATTTTTTTTTCTCACCAGCAAGTGAGAAATATGAAGAGAATGTAATAAAATTATTAATCAATGTAATATGCATAAAATTCATGATAAGAACCTTGAAATTGATATCTATCGGCATTTTTCAAATAGATGTATTTAAGATATTTGTACTACTTTTGGGGTATAACCCGCTTCATTTGGAAGAGCATAATCTCAAAATTGGTGTTCAAATCAACATTTTATTACACCAAACTGAAACACATTACATATTTATAAGCTTCGTATATCCTATATTTAAGGAGATTGTCTATGTAATGTCCCCTTTTCCAAGTTAGTTTCTTTTGGAGACTTCGAGCCCATTCCTCTTCCCATGGGAAGAAGAAAACGAACAGAGGAAGTGATTGTCATATTTTTCAGCTATTTTCGTGAGCATTTGCATTCTTATTTAATAGTTCTCTACATAAGTGAGGTCGGCTGGGTTAGAAGGGTGAAAAGCCAAGAGGAAAATAAAAGAAAGTATCCTTATGAGGTTGGTCTTAGTTTGGAGACACTCTAATCTGTTTTGTGGCCATAATAAGGTATAAAGAGGGTTTGCTTGGCTCATTTGGGATCATCTTTTATCAAAAATTATAATTTGCATGGTTTTTGGGCTGATTGCTCAATCACTTTCACTGAAGGGAAAAAATCCTTTTGTGTGGCTAACAAGGAGGACAAAATCCTTCCTTGTTTGATTGAAAGAACGAAAAACTTTTCAATTGTTGTTTCAAAGGGTTTTAAGAAAATTGATGTTGCAGATTTTCAGCTAGGTTTTGATTGGAGAAGAGCTGCTAGAGTAGCGACTTGCTTGGAGGAGTTGGGTGCCATCTAGGAAACATTTCTTCATTTGGAGTTGATATCCATATTCCTCATAACTTTAGAGGCCGATTTCACACTTTCATGAGATTTTGGGGGGCTTGTAACCTCCATTTCCAGCCATTATTGTGAGTTGTAATTCTGCTGTCATTAATTTAATTACAGCTGTATAAAACTTTATAATTTGCATATATTTTGGAGTACTTTTGCTTGGTGTTTATTCCATTGGTTGAATATAGTATTTTGGAGAATTTATACATCCATTTTCAGCTTTTTTGGAGGGTGTTTGATGCCTTTAAAGTGCAAATACAGTTCGCAGCTAAGGTTTATAATATTCTTTGGTTGGCTGTTTGTAAAAATCAGATTACTCTCAATTGGGATTGGTGCTATTTCTCTGTTTTTCAATTTCAGCCTTAAGAGGGATATTACAGTCTTAACTCCCCCAAATCTTTCATACTCTTATTATCGTGAGTTGTTTCAACTTTCAACCTCCAACAACTCACTTACATATTAGACATAACAAATATATGTTTGTACTAATATCTCTAATATTCCTTATAATCATTCGGTCCTAAAATATCTCACCTAAAGCTTAATATTACTCATAGATATCAAATTTATATTGAGTTGTTATCACAACACAACGTGCACACTCTCACATTATATTATTCGCTAATCTACACAACTATTAACACTCACTACAAATGTGAGAACTAACTAATATTCCTAACATTCCCCCCCTTAGTGCAAACATGGGGAGAGGAACTTTTATTCGGGATCTGTAGAATGCAGGTTGACTTTATCCTTTTGTGACCTCCAGGTTACTATTGACGTGAGGAGTTCCTTGTTTTGTATTTCCCCCCCCACAAAGTAAAAACTCTTGGATGTCGGTTTCAACTGATAATGCATCCAATTACAAAAGATAGTGACTCCTTTAAAATTTTCGGAAAAAAACTCATATCTCCTTTACAATAATATTTTGAAAATATCTTTCTCCCCATTTAAAAAAAAAAAATTAGCCCTTCAAAAAAATATTTACTGTCTTTAAAATATTCACCCCTCTAAAAAGTATACTTCACCTTAAAATTCACCCCTCTAAAAAATGTACTTCACCTTAAAATTCACCTCTATAAACTATTAACTTCCTTCGGAGATATTACCTAAAAAAAATCTTAAAAGGAATTTTAACCAAAACATTACACTTGTCGGTGCTTGGTAGGGATCGACCTTGTAACCTCCCCTCAAGCCCAACTCTTCAGAAAATAGCCTTGCCGGTCAGGCTATCGACTGTTTCAAATATCATTATATAGAAATTGATATTTAAATTTTGGATATCGTGGCTTTAGTTTCTAAAAAAATTAACAAACACCTTTTATGAAATTTGCCGTGGGCTGGGGTTTGTTGAGTCTACTTGTGAAGGTTGCCCTTGTGAATTAGGGTTTTTCACTTTTTGTGATGCCAATAGAAGTATGCCGCCAAGCTGGGGTGAGCTCGTAAAGTGAGCTGAGCAAGAGATATGCTGCAGAAGCCAAGTTCAGATCGTGAGGCAAATGAGTTGCAATTCAGTTTAAGGAGTTCAAGGTGAGAAAACATGGGAAATCTTGCAAGTGGAGAATTCTGGTCTGGATCTGAAGAATATTGCAGTCTCGTGTTCGGGCTGGATCACAAATCACCAAGGAGTTAGTGATGTAGGTTTCACCACCTAATAAAAGGTAATCGAGCTACTTGCTGAGTGAGGCAAGTTGATCTGTCAAGTCATGGATATCAATGAGCCAAACATGGTTGATCACTGTATCTACAGGGTCATGGAGCTCGTTGCTGTCGGATTGATTCACTGAGATCAAGCTGGGAGTTGCAAGTCTTCACCGTTGAAAAGTTGGGTGTGGAGGATCCGCTGCAGAAGGTGCTTGGATGAGGTGATATCACCGTGAGCAAGGGAAGCTGAGTCGATGAAGGGCCAAGTCTGAGTTCAGAGCGAGCAGGGTTACGAGACTAGCTCACCATTCACCAAGGTAACTCGCAGGAGGGAGCTTAAAACAGGGTCTGATGTACCTCACAGTTGAGAGTTTCTGTAATGCATAAGCACAGGGAGCTTGTGGGTTTTAGCTCGCCCATCAATCAAAGCAATTCACCAAATGGGGGTAGAGGAGCTCACTGAGTTGATGTAGCTCACCCCAATGCAAAGACCTCCAGGCTCCAATACTTCCAATGTAACTGAGCCACAAAACGGATCCTTCACACACAAATGCACATAGCTGCAACTTTTTATTTTAGAGATTTTTTATGTAATGTTAATTTTCTGTTTCAAGTCCTGTAATCCCTCAAACCCTCATGAAGATCTAAAAACCTTCTGCAATGCAAAACAAATCATCAAGCATGAAGAACATTGCTGATAAAAAGCAAATAAATCTGCTGTAGGGATCTAGAAAAACAGAAAACTTGCAAGCTGTAAAAACCCAGAAAAAGACCAGATTTGACTGTACATAAGGATTGAATGTTTACAGTCCTAGTGTTTTTGGCCGTTTTGGACTCAATGGTGATCAGATTTGCTCCAAAAAGCTACAGGAGAGAACAGGTGCTCACACAAACAAACCTAAACCATACTGATCTGATTACACCAGTAAGATAAACAAACTTTTTTTTAACGAAAACTGTGAACGAAATGTAATGAAAACTGCGAATAGAATGAATATGATGGAAAGAGGAAGGTGATGTAAGTGAATGGTGAATGCCAGTGGGTTCACATGAGGTCCGTGGTATCCACTAGTACTGTTGACAAAATGCAAGAAGGGTGAATGGACGAACAAAGAAAGGTCCATGGTATCTTCATATCCTTTGTTTGCATATTTGGACATCAATAACAAATGGATGGAGCATGGACAAGGTAATGGGGTTGCACGTGGTTTGCAGTGCTCAACGGTTGCCTTACTCGATGAAATGAGAAATGAGTGAAGTGAAGGTTAGAGAGGCCTCATATGAAACCTACTCTAATACCAAATTTTGGGGTTACCCCCTTCATTTGGAAGAGCATAAGCTCGAAATTGGGGTTCAAATCAACATTTTATTAAACCAAACACATTACATATTTATAGGCTTTGTATCTCCTATATTTAAGAAGATTGATTAACTCCCACGAATCTCTCATACTCCTATTTTTGTGAGTTGTTTCAACCTCCAACAACTTGCTTACATATTAGACATAACAAATATATGGCTGTACTAATCTTTCTAATATTCCCTATAATCACTCACTCCTAAAATATGTCGCCTAAAGCCTAATATTACTCGTAGATATCAAATTTACATTGAGTTGTTATCACAACTCAACGTGCACACTCACATTATATTATTCATTGACCTACACACTATTAATGCCCACCACTTCCTTCTAGAAGCTTTATTGTCCATCCTCAATACTCAATATATACATAATACAAATGAGTGTACAACGTGTACAGTTGCAGCACTCTGTGTGTGCAGTTCATTGTTGCATTTGTGCTCATAGCATTTAGAATTAGACCCTGGCAATTATGGCCTCTTAGATCAAATCACCTCAAGGGTTTCCATTTTTTACCCTTACCATGGATGACACCATTAGGATTTGCAATCAAGCCCCTAGATCGTCTCCTCAAGTGTTTTTTCCCTTTACCCTCCACCATATTTACTCTTTTCGATAAGACTCAGATTTTAGGGATAACTTCAGTGCTGGCATTCTTTATCCAATCAACAGCACTTCCACTTACAGAATAGTGTCATAAGCTTCTCGGTGCATTATAGGCTTTTTTCTTTACATTACTCGTTGCTGTAGCATCCCTTGTAAAGTCCCGACAATGCTAAAATGTACCACTCTTGATCACCTTTGGCAGTCACCGTGAGGTTAAAACCCTAGTGAACTCTCTTTACTGATCCTAGATCTGCTCAAGAATAGCTTGGAAAGTTTCATTGGAAGTTGAATCATTACAGGAATTGGCCAATACATGTTCTCTTGAACAAACATAGGCTGGAAACCAGACAAGGGTCTTACAAGAAATGATGAGAGCAATCCAAACAAAGATCTTGAAAAATCGACCATAGGTAAACCCAGTACCTTACATTGCTTTTCAGCTGGAATGGAAACTCAAGATCCTTAAGTTTGATAGCATTATCAATGATGGGGAGCTCCACTTTTGGTTACGCAGTCTCGAGGTATGCAAGATTTGCTATGTGTTAATGGTTGCATGCAAGATCCTAGCTACTGAGGTTCATATGGAAGAAACTGCTCTAGATTTGTTACTTAATCATCAGAATATGCTTACCATCGAAGAAAATCAGATCACCCAATGCATTATATTAAAATCTTCCATGAGGAAGTTCTACCCTATTGGATATTAGTAGAATCTGTTGGCACATTGTGTTCAATTCAGGCAATGTTCAGGTCAATCGGTCCAACATTGAACTGTTCAACAAGTTGCAGGTCAAGCTGGAAATTCCAGATCTGGAAGAGGTACTTAAGATATGTTTCTTTCTGGTCTACTTCCTAGTCTTAGATAAGAAATAGCTATATTTGAAGTGAATTCATTGAATGATGAATCTGATTCTTGTAAAGAGACACTCAGTTTGAAGAAAGAGTACCAACCTGAACATTATCACCAATAATCATGAGTAGAGATAAGAAAGTGATTTGATCCTGGTCATAGCATTATTCATATGCTTGGACCTCATGTCATTAGATGAGAAAATCGAAGTGTACCACCTTGTCAAATATAGTGTTACACCAGAGTCTTTTCTGTTACATACATTACCATATAATTGATAATTACTTGTTTTCAGTTTCATTAGGCAACATTCAGGTCAATCGGCCACCATTGAACTGTTCAACAAGTTGCAGGTCAAGCTAGAAATTCCAGATCTGGAAGATGTACTTAAGATACGTTTCTTTCTGGTCTACTTCCTAGTCATAGATAAATAGCTTCATATGAAGTGAATCCATTGAATCATGAATCTGACACTAGCAAAGAGACATTTAGTTTGAATAAAGAGTAACAACCTGAATTTTATCACCAATACTCATGAATGAAATGAATCCATTGGATCACGAATCTGACACTAGCAAAGAGACATTCAGTTTGAAGAAAGAGTAATAACCTGAACAATATCACCAATAATCATGAATGGAGATAAGAACGGATGCCCTTTTATCAACTTTATGTTTGTTACATCAGAGTATATTCTATTTGATACATTACTGTCTAACTTATGTTTACTTGTTTTCAGTTTATATCATTAGGCAATGTTCAGGGCAATCCGTTAAACATTGAACTGTTCAACAAGTTGCAGCTCAATCTAGAAATCTCAGATCTGGAAGAGGTACTTAAGATATTTTTCTTACTGGTCTGCTTCCCAGTCTTAGATAAAAAAACAGCTGTATTTGAAGCTAGACTGTTTCGGTACGGGTACAGGTACGATACGCTGAAGCAACAAATTTTTAAAAAACCTCGGGTACGGTACGTTGTGGGTACGTTCGTACAATGTATTTTTAAAAAGTAAAAAATATAAATATACTATGTTGCCAGGATACAGGTACGAGTACCAGTTTGGGTACGGGTTCGATACACGGATACGTCAATTTTAAAAAAACACTTGGGTACGATACGTCTTGGATACGTCCGTACATATATATTAAAAAATTAAAATATAGATATATATATAAACTACTATTTCAGTTTTTATGGACTTAAAAATGAGTAAAATGAGTGTGTGTGTATATATATATATATATACACACACACACACTCATTTTACTCATTTTTAAGTCCATAAAAAACTGAAATAGTAATACAAAACTTGAATCAATGTTCAAAACATTCAATATACTTGAGACTTCACATTTTCATCGATCATGTGGCTGCCATATATATGACATACGAATATCATGTCGACATGAATACAAACAAAACTTGAAAAATATACTAGGATCAATGTTCAAATTTTCAAAACATACAATATACTTAAGAGTTTACATTTCATTGATCATGTTTAGGGTTTAATATTTTATTCATTTAAATGTTAGGGTTCATTTTTTTGCATGGACTAAGTCAAAAAAAGAAAAAAAAGTGTTTTAATGCCTTAAAAGGTGTATTTAATCTTGGGTTCTCCGCGGGTACCTCCGGGTTCTTCCTGGGTACGTCTGGACGTACCCGTCACGTACCCGGGAAGAACCCGGACGTATCCATCACGTATCCGTACCCGTACCCTGACGTATCCGTACCGGATACGTATCAGGCAGGGTTCGGGGGGCTGGGGGACGTATCTTGGCAACGTAGTAAATATATATAAAAATTTAAAGAAAACAACAAGCTTATAGTCTCAACAACCTATAAAATATTAGAAGCCAGCAACCAGCTTATTATGAATCGGAAGCTGTCTAAAGCAAGATTTCTTTGACTGAATACAAGAATACCACAAAACATTAAATCTAAGAGTCCATCTACTAATGGGCTCACAAACATTCCACTTATTGTTAAGGCCCAGGGAAAGGTTTGGGGAGAAGGCAATCTTTTCATAGAGTTGTTTGGAGGTAGCCGGTTGGAGAAGGGGCCCTTTGAGCCACCTCATAGTATCCCAAAAGTCTTTCTCATCCTCCATAATTAGTCCAGTAGAGGGAGCTGTGAAAGCATTTCTGAGCACTGTATACATTATGAACTGAGATTGAGGAAGCTTATAGAAAGCTTTAAGGTCTGTCCATTCCATCCACTTCCCAAATGTGTACAAGTCATGAGATATTTTAATTCCTTTCTCAAACTAAAGGAGGGCAGAGCAGCCTCTTGTCAAGGCAAGGATCTTGTCATTATATTTCAGATTCGACAAAATCGATTTGTAGGCTTGGCACCTAGTGGCAAAGGAAGAGAAGATAGGCTGCCCAACCACCAAGTGCTTCACTTGTTCCCATGCCTTCCAAATTGTCTGAAGAATAAAGGACCCATGAGAAGCAACAAGGAAGTACCCAAATAGTAAGTCACCAAATGAAGTCATTTTCATCTCTCTTGACCCTTCGGAGCCTATTGGCAATATTGAATCTTACACGAACTTTCCAAGGTTTCCAAGGTTCAATTCCAGTCAAAGCCCTCAAGTTTTATTTATTTTTTTGCACTTAAAAAATTTTAAAAAACCATGTGGGTACGTACCCACAGCGTACCAGTACCAGTACCGGTACCCGGTACGTATCAGGCCTGGTACAGGGGGGTACTTGGCGTTTCCGCGCAGTCTAGATTTGAAGTGAATTCATCGGATCATGAATCTGACCCTAGTAAAGAGATTTGTTTCGAAGAAAGAGTAACTACCTGATAAAATCACCAATAATCATGAGTGGAGATAAGTGAGTTGACTTCGGTTATAGCATTATTCATGTGCTTGGACCTCTTGTTAGGAGAAAATCGAAGTCTACCACCCTGGCAAATATAGATATCCTTTTATCAACTTTCAATTTGTTACACCAGAATGTATTCGTTACATACATTACTGTCTAACTGATAATTACTTATTTTCATTTTATATCATTAGATATAGAGTACTGATAAATTTCTACATGTCGCTTGATAAGTTTATTTTCTACATCTTCTTCATACTTGAAAAATGATTTCATTGAATTAATAATGCATAAATTTGTGTTATATTCTGAGTTATGAATTTGATTTTTTTAATGCACGACACCAAATTTTAATCTAAATCATGTTATTTTCAGGTTGGCTGTGTTACAGCTATATGCTTTACTTGTTTTCTGATAAGGTGCTTGGTGGTGAGTATACTGACAGTTTTATATATTATAAATTTGCTTTGTAATTCTCCTATCCAAAGTCACGCTTGCTCCCTTACATTTTATTTCCCTCTTTCGTATTTCTATATGCAGGTTGCATTTTCTGCTTTTGATGCAGACACCAATCTCGATGTAATGAACCACCCTATTTTAAATTTCATATACTATATGGTAAGAATTTCTGTTTTGAGTTTTGGTAATCCATGCACCACGTTTATTTGCAATAGATCTCATGAACAACCGCTTTCCTGTAGTTTGCACATTTTTCATACTTAAAACTAAGTGATGTATTCATAAATGATGTTGAATTCACTTGTGTTGGTGTTTCGTATTTTCTCTGGTGTTTGTCAGCTGGTAGAGATTCTTCCATCAGCGTTGGTCCTTTTCATCCTCCGTAAATTGCCGCCCAAAAGAATGTCAGGTCAGTACCATCCAATCCGATGAATAGGATGGATGCTTGGAGCAAGACATGTATTAATTGTATACTCTTACCAATGGTGGAGCTATTTACCTGTTGGTAGAAATCGGAACTATCAACCAATTTTATTTATTGTTCGATTTGTCAAGTTCTATGACAATGGTTAACATGATGCTGAATGGGAGAATGCAGTACGAGATTGATGGTGCAGGATCTGGTTTTTACGTTTGAGGTTTTTTGTGGCTGTCTACAAATTTCATCATCACGGTAGCTTTCTTGTCAATTTTTGTGGTATTCCTAGGAAATGATTTTTTGGAGGATGTGTAATCCAGGATTACGCTCTTGAATTGTTTAGTGTATTCTACATAAGTGCAAGGCTCAGGTCAAATGATAACTAACGTGTTGAATATATTCAAAAACATGTTTAGCATACTGTGACATAGCTGAAAGAATGAGGAGAGACTAAAGTTTATAACAAAGAACCGACAGTCACATATTCTTTGAGAAGAATCAAGATAATAACAATGTAATGTATTTTCTTCCACCTAAGTGGCATTCGTCTTTTCCTTCTGAGAGTGAGCAGTAGATATTGCCATTAGAAGCAGATTTTCTGGCTGGATTTCTTGTATTTCACTGGCCTGAAAAACTTGTAATGCTGGTTTGCATGGCTGGATTCCTACTCAGAAGCTTCACTGGTATGAATTTATAAAACCACTTACACAAGGTTTATGGTTTAGGTAGTTTTCTATGGCGGTCTTTCGATCTTCGTTGTAACAGCCAAATAGTCCCAAGAGACTTGTTTTGACTCTACTGCGTTGCATCATAACTGGACATTGGAATGGCAACAATATGATTTGGGAATCAATTGACTTTGCATCAATAAAATGGGATGAAATCAAATAGTGATTTTGTGGCTTGATTAGTTTGAGAGTTAGGATGAATGCATCCTTGCTTTGTAGCTTCTGATGATTTTAATCATTTCTTATTTATTTATTTCACTGTTATTATTTAGTTCAATCCAACCTTTCCTGTATTCTAAATTTTGAAAGTTTGATTTGCTCTTAGAAACATATATTTACCATAATCTATGAATGCAGATCGAAATCAAAGACTTCCAGTCAGAATACTTCAGAGATATTGACCTCAAGGACATTAATGAAATATTTGTCCTCATTTACAACAATGAAGCCCTTGCCATCATTCATTATCTGATAAATAAAAATGTTTCATTAAATTTTTTGGTTTAAATCCTCTAATCACATACATATATAAGCTTGACATACGAGTCCCCTGAGATCAACAAGGATGGATCATTGGATGAAGTCATGATCTTCCAGTTGATTTGTTATTGTACAGACTCACTAGTGAAACTCCCAGATATCAGTAATAGTTTATTTGGATCTCATGGACCTTTTGTAATAAATGTCCAACAGTTCTGTAGCATCAAATGCTGGCTCTTTTTGAGACTTTCCTTTCTCATGGAACTCTTGTAATGGATGTCCAACAGTTCTGAAGCAATGAATTCCGGATCTTTTTGAGCCACTCCTTTGATCACCGAGCTTTTTCAGAAAATATCCCTATTCATCATAGCTTCTCTTAAGACATCAATGTTTCCATGAGTTCTGGTGTACAGATCACACATAATGGCAAGCAAGTTTTCATTGATAGGAAGAGATAACTTGTTTCTCAAAAGATAGATCTCCTCAATGTGCCTTCCTTCTTGGAAGAGAGTTGTTGTACACCTTTACCCTGACTTCAGCAGGGTTCATACTGCCTATGAGAAGTCATATTGGCATGGATGAGCTCTCAGCCAATTTGGAGGAATCTCCAAGTTTGTAGTTGCTTTCTGTTTATGACTATGCTCCATTCTACTAGAGCTAGAAATGCTTTTAATATTTCGAACCACAACTACAGGAGGGACTTCTTGTTAATTGTAGTTCAAGACACATCCTCCGCAAAAGCTAAGCCTATTGAGCTAGAGAAGATCCTTCACAGAAATTTAAAGCTAAATCCCATGGATCTAGGCCAAGAGAGGACAAAGAAGAGTTGTAGAGGGTCGTAGCAAGAAAGAGGGACAAAACTTTAAATAGGGGAACGATGCAATGAGGGTAACAAGAAACAAAGCATTGACTTATAGAAACTGTTGGGTTGAAAGGAAAATTGCTTTACATGGTTAAAAGTTAGTTCCATAATCCATCGAAAGCAAGAAACAAAAAAATGTTGGGAAATAACATTAAGCCAACTAAACAAAGAATGCATCGGCCTTAAAGGAGACAACACAGGTAAATAAGTTCTTGTAAATCCTATCTGCAATGTGAATAAGTATGAAAAAATGCCCTTTTCTAATCTATCTCTAAAAGAGAAATGGAAAATCACTGCACAAGGAAAAGAACTTGAGTTTTAAAAATTGAAATCCTTTGAAGGAGAGATGCACAAAGAGGGGATTTGAACTCAATGTCTGTCTTTCACGAGCCAACATCCTTGCCAATCTAGCTAGCCACTTACTTTGGTGGTGCACAAAGAGGTGCCAATAGGTAAGAGCCTTTGCTTTGTCGTAAATACACCTCGTTGCTCACTTGGAACAAGACCTTTGCCCTATCTCTTTCAACATGTAAGAGTTTTATCAGGATTCGTCCTACCACTCAACCTAAACCTCACATATGTTTGCAAGGCTGATTGGTCAACTAAGTAATGATAAATCCACCCCAAAAAGTGGTAAACAACCCTTTGGTTGTTGACCAGTTAGCCTATGCAAACACATGTGATGGATAGGCTCTTCCTCGTCCTACATGGGTTGTCATTTGTGGGCCTGACCTCCATTGACTATGGTGGTTATTAACTTTGATGCATATCCTAACAGTCGCATGCTATATGTGGTTGTCCTTGCACTCTCTTTTCGCAACCCATTCTCATAATTATAGTAAGTGAAATGCCCATCAATTTTTTCTCTATTTTTTTGCCAACTCATTGTCTTATTTGTATGGAGACATTGTATACATTACCATTATGGTTGTTTTAGACATTATTACGATTTTGTTGTCATATTAGCGTTTAGATGCTAACTTGTCTTGGCAGGATGATGTATGTGGCCAACGATGTCAATTCATTGCTTTTATTATTATTATTTGATTTAGATGTGATGCTATGGATATTGTAGAATTGAGATTTATATGGTTTTTATTTTGGATATATCATGGATAATTGTCATAATTTTTATTTATCTCATTCATGGATGGATGTTGGCATAACTAATTGGATTAACTAGCATATAATTGATTTGGTCATTGTGACATGCGTACTATCGTTTTATTTAGTTTTGGAATCGAGCAAAAAGTGATGTGTGAATTGAGTGTGTAGGTTACAAGTTATGCCATAAGAGAACATGAAATTCAGGGGATGCACGTCCAAGTCGCACAATAGGCCATATAGGTTGAATCTACCCCCTTGTTTGTTTTGACCTTGTTTTATTATTTTGTGGACTGGTTGAAAATATAAAATTTACCCTCTTGACATGTGTTATTAAATTATTATTTTTGTCACTTTTAGCTCATTTGTCTCCATTTAAAATAAAATTGGTTTTATCTCTCTTTAATTATTTGTTTAAGTTATTTTTTTATGAACTAATTGTTTCCCACTTGTTTGGGATGACTTGATTTGGTTTATCCTTGTTTAAATGAGTTTTGGGTTACCTAGTCATGAATTAGGTAGACCAACCATCCCTCGTAAATGTTATATTCTCTCCAAAATTCGGATTTGAGGAAGATGTGACATGACAAGTAAAAAGTTATATTTGCCTTGAAAAAAGTCTGCAACCATACTTATGGGTGGGTGAGCTTTTTCAAGGCTCATACAATTTATTTGCCCCCTTTGACCCCTTTCTCAACCACTTTCATTTATAATTTTTGGATTTGGGGTTGGAAGGAGATCTTGATGCTTGATTCTCCATGTGGAGATGTGATTTATTGTTTTTGAATAATTATTTTCTTATATTGATTTATTGTTGCAAATTTAGGGTTGATGAATGCCTTGGATTTGTAAAGGGATATGTAGCACATCTCACCATCCCATTGGTTTGTTGTTTTGGAGACTTATTTTATTTAACCCTCCATTTTGGAATGTTGAGGGTCCTTTGGTCTTTTTTTAGATTAGAGCTTTTGAGAGATGAGCTTTTGGAGTTGAATAGCTAGAGCGTGGATTTGCAAGTTTGTATTTGGACTTTCTTATTTTGTGAGGTAGGCCTCACCACTTTAAAACTTGGTTATTGCTTTAGAAAGAAAATTGTTTGCTTCTTGTTTGCTCTTGGTGTTGAATTTGTATGTTGGTTATGTTGTTTTATTTTTTGATTTTTGATTTTTGGAGTGTTGGAGAAAATGGATGAATCCCTTTTTACATCCCACAAAACTTGATGAACAAGCCTTGTTGGGCTTCTTTACAAGCTCCCTTCATTTGGTTTGAAGTGAGATATGACTTTCCATATGGTTTGGAAACCATCTCCCATTCTTGCTAAGGAAACCTCCAAGGTTTGAAAACCCTTGACAAGGAGACAAAAAGAAATAAAACTTATTGGAGGGATATGGAACATTTGGTGGTTTTGCGGATACGTGGAAAACTTATAAACTCATTTGGATACTTATTGAAATTGGATAAAATGAGATTTTTTTACCTCTTCTCCACTCATTAGAAGCATGAAGCTTGTTGTATTTGGTGTTGATTTTCAACTCATTTTAGTTACTTGAATGTTGTGTTTTGGATTCATTATCTTATCCTACATTGTGCTTACTTGGAGGCATGCTTCTCTTTTTTCCCATGGGCTTGGAGGAAGGCTAGCATGTCCTCCTTTATTGGAAAATGCATGTGATGATGCCATTTTGTTTGGTGAACTAAGTTATCTCATGTGATTTTGGTGTCTACTATTTAGAGATGGACCTTGATTTTTGGAGCTTATTTCTTGCTTGAGAAAATGAAAGTTTCAATTAAAATTTGGTCACGTTGTTTCCACTTAGTGGGAGACTTATCCACTTGTATTTTAGTTTTGTTTAATTTCTTGATAATTTATAAGAGAATGAGAAGTGTAAAATAGGGATGTCTTGGAGTGATGTTTGTAATGTTGTTCTCTTGCAAACCTTGTGATGGGAAAAAATAAAATTGTTAGTTTTTGTAAAAAGGAAGATATTCATGTACCTTGGATTTACAATGAATTTGGTTTGGGATTAAGCTCTTTGAGCTTTCATGTTTATAACACATTCTTAGTAACCTCTTGATAAGGTGGTGTTAAATAAAAATATTGTTTCCAAACTTGAGTAATCTTTCAAATAGTCTTTTAGTCATTTGTTATTTCTAGTTGAAAAGGAAAATGGATTCTTTGCTTCTTGAAATGGTTGGATTGGAAATGGTTGTGTTACCTCATCCAACTTGTATTCTTATTTCCTCTTGACTTATAAAAAGTATGGTTCTTGTTACATTTGATTATCATGATAAAATCTTGCCTTGCTTATTGATCTCGTAAGTTTAATTTACATTTGAAACATGCAAAATGAAAACGGTTTTAGCCACATGAATAACTATATTTCTTACTTGAATTAAGAAAAAACGTAGTCAATAAAATAGCTCTTTATTTCCTCCCCTCTTAAGTTACGAAACCAGTTTTGGATCTTTTTGTTTATTATATGAAAAGTTGAAAATTGGTTGTCTTGTAGGTATATAGCTAAGCTAACGTGTGTGTGTGCGCGCGTGGGTTTGATATGTTGCTTATAAACCAAAAAAGAACGGGGCTTTAAAAAACTATGTGCGTGTGTGTAATCCCCTTTTATTTTTATTTATATGAAAATGATTATATATCTGTAAACTAGGGAATTCGGTTTTCTTTTTATTTAAAATCCTATTGAAGTATATTTATGTATGTATGTATATGTGTGTGTCTACACACACACACACACACACACACACACACACACACACACACACACACACACACACACACACATGCATATACTTATACATACAAATTTTCTTAAAACAAACTATAATTTGTTTTATGTATATGTATATAACAAATTACAGTTTTTTTAAGAATTTTTTTATTGAACTAGGAGAGGTTACGGCTTGGTTGTGACCACTCCCCAAACCCTAAGCCTTTGTTTAAGACCTTGCACACTCTCTTGGGTGTGACCCTTGCTATCAACTATGCTCTGGCCGACGACCATGGAAACCACCCTCTAATCAACCTCCATTATATATATATATATATATATATATATATAAACTGCCCTTGGGGCCCATGATCGCCCATATTGGGGCTTGTAACTCAGATCTTATTCGCACACATGCACACGCACACACGCGTGCGCGCGCACACACACAGATCTAGGAATATATATACATTGGGTATATGTATAAAAACATACAATAAAATGGATATGTAAAAGTATATGCAAAAAATATCCTTCCATTAATCCAATTTAGGGAGTTTATACATGCCCGCATGTGTGCGCGTACATACAAGGCGTTGTGAACTCTCTAATGGGTGCGACCCTTGCTATAAAGCATGAAGTGGCCGACGACCATGGAAATTGCCCTCTAATCGGCCTCCATTTTATATATATCTATATAGACAACCCTTGGGGGCTACGATCACCCATATTGGGGCTTGTAACTTAGATCTTATTCGCACATGCACACACCCAGATCTAAGAATATATACACTGGGTATATGTATAAAAAGATACAATAAAATGGTTATGTAAAAGTATATACAAAAAATATCCTTCCATTAACCCAATTCAAGGTTTGCAAACAAGTGAATGTTGGGAAATAATCTCATAATCTCCAATAACTTCCATGAGAGCTGCCTTGAAAACGTGCAAACAAAAACAACATAAAATAAGAAAGATGGGAGTGAAATGATAGACTATAAGGAGATTGAGGTTCTTAAGATTACTTTAAGATCTATGTTGGAGAGCCCTTTGATCCAAGGGTTCTCAACAAACCTAGGAGGAGCCACTTGTCAAGTGGTTTCCATAGTTGACTTTTAATTTGCAAGTGGGGTTTATTTCCCCTTCTCCATTTTGAATTGGATGAATTTATTTAATTATAATTGGATTAAAATGTATTTTTGGTGTTGGAGGGTATGTCTCTGTTTGGATGGGGCCAAATGGGACCCATGCCCCAATTTTAATTGTTTAGATCCTCATTAAGTAAATCTTACCTTAGTGGATTGTTGTCATGTTAAACGTCTAGCATGCAAAATTGAAAAATTTAGCCATGACAACTAAGCCCCCACTTGAAAATTCCTCTCCCGGTCACTGTGAACTCTTCCTCTAGCCAACTTGTCCCCAGTTTCAGTCTCATTCTGACCTAGAGGAATGTGCTAACAAGATTTTCAAGTTTCTTTAATGTGCAGGGATGAATGCCCAAAGTGATTGATGAAGTCACTTAAATTTAAGGAAGACCAATTGTCTCTAGAGGTCTAGAGAAAGTCATTTTGCAACAAGTAAACACCCTCCAGAAGCTTACAAGGAAGATTCAAATCATAAGGGAGTTGTATAGGAGAACAATGAAGTCATCCAAAGTAATTAAGGGGAAATTGGTGGAATAAATTAAAGTCAAGAACAACTTGAGCAAGATCGGGTCATTTTGAGCACAAGGAATGAAGGCTCCAACAGTGAAAGCTAAATTGCTCAGATGATTCTGGGAAGAGTTGGGAGGAAAACAAATAATCAACGGAAAACTCTTGGAACCCTCTACGTGATGGATACATCACTTTTGCTCCAAGATCTAGAAATATTTTGTGATAATCTAGGACATTGTAACTGCCCCTTTGAGTCAAGAATGGAATAGGCCATTAAAGCCAAATTGCTAGAAAAAGTGGCTTGTGATAATGGATAGAATTCAACATGTGATAATGGATAATGGATAGAAAAAGTGGCTTGTGATAATTTACCAGTGCACTCCTTCCAAAAATGCCTTTAGTTGGATGGTAAAAGCATTGTCATTGATGTTTTGTATAATTTGCAACATCCATTTGAAATATTTGCAACCCAGGAAGTTGCCTTTTCATATCTATGGAGGTCCAACTATTGAAAAACCTCAAAAACTGGAGTAGATGGTCTTGAAGCAAAACCCGAACTTTTGAAACCAATTTTGTTACAATCTGACATCTAAAAGACATTCGTCTAAAACAGTAAGTGTACAGGACTTGACATGTTTGAATATAGTAAGTTTCTAAAAATGGTGAATTCTCACCACCCGTGCACTCCAAACAAGCAAACACCATCAAAAAGTGAAAATTGAAAAAACTTACTAAAAATAGCTATTATAGTTAGGATCTGTTAAATTAGCAAGTATTGCAATTGAACTCAAACCACCTTTATCAACTCACATGCCGCATATCTCATTGCTTTATTCCACAATTGCAAGGCTAGGAAACTCTCATATGGTTCAAACAAGAAAGAAAGCTCTCGCAGACTCTCAAAAACTTAGTCTTAAGGTGAAGTCTAGGACTGTGTGTTTCAGTTCATCCTAGCAGTCATAGAAAGGAGTCATCATGTTCAAAGTGATGCAAGCCATGAAAGGAAAGTGATATCAAGTAGGGCCTGTAAAGGTGAGCCCCAATTCTAATTCATTTCCGCATAATCTGGTATGACAATGTGTTCAATGAGTATGATGGTGAATGCAAAGTTTCTCCTTTTCTCGTTTGTAGCAGAAGACATTTTTAATAAGGAACAAATGAAGAAAAAGTAGTTGGGTCTACTAAGGTTAATTTCATCCAAAAAGGAGACATCTTTGTCACTAAGATGAATTGTGAAGCCCTAGGAAGTCACGAGGAGTAAGGTGATGATTATCATGTTCCAACTCTAACCTCGTGCTCAAATCTCTTTCCAAAAGGAGGGACATCATGTGAATCACATCATGTCAAGGAACAATTCAAGATGAACTAGTGTGCGTAAAAAAATTCACTTGAATCATATGCTATTGAGGTACCCAGGACCATTATGTTTGTAGGATCAAAATGGCATCCCAGGTCCACGCAGTACAATGTCTCGTAACATCGATTTTGAACTCTCATTTAATGCCCTAGAGTGTGCCCACAGTTCATAGAAGAAGGATATTGCAACCACAATGTTTTTGTCCAATAGGAGGTCAGAGACACAAAGTTTCATTCAGAGAGCAATCCTCTTATCTGGAGGATAAGATCTATTTCATTGAGGAGAAGGTGAGAAAAAAGGTGTCCAAGTATCCTAAGTATGTTTCCATTAACAAAGAAGTCATCTTTGTCACGAAGATGAATTTTGGAGCCATGAAGGATAAGGGGATGATCTCCATGTCCTAACTCCTACTTTGTGTTTAAAGAGAGTCATCATGTTTTGCAAGAACGAGCAATCATCCCAATTTTGAATAGTGCAATTCTCCTAGTAGAGTTTTTGAACACTCGTTCGATGCCTTAGAGCGTGCCTGCATCTCATAGGAGGAAATATTTGCAATCACTAGGGTGGTTAAGAGGCCAAAAATTTCATTCAGGAAGTAATCCTTCCATTTGGAGGAGAAATCCTTTTATATTGAGTAACAGACAAGCAAGAACATGTTTGAACATGTTGAGGTTGATTGCATTCAATAAGACATCTTTGTCATGGAGGTGAATTTTTAGGCCGAGAGGAGTAAGGTAGTGATCTCCATGTCCTAAGTCCTACCTTGTGGTCAAAGAAGATCATCATGTTCATATCTCAGTGCATGTCTCATAGCAGTGTTTCTGAACACTTATTCAATACTTTGGAAGGTGTCTATGTCTCATAAAAGAAAGATTTTGTAGTCTCAGTATTCCAATTCAACAGGAGGTTAGAGGCAAGAATCTCATACACGAAGCATTTCCTCAAGATCCATTAGAAGCAATATTCTTCGTCAACAAGATGTTTTCTCGTATCTAGATCATCACTTCTCTATCTTCTTCTCTTTTGTTCATTCATTGAGACTATACTTTTTCATTCTTTTGTCTTACTCTCTTAAGTGACTTAATGTCGTATTGTAAAAGTCCTTTTTCAAAAATAAGAAAAGTACTTAGTTTCATTCCTAGGAAATTTGAAAAGTCACATGGTGGTGAGATGAAAAGTCATATGGTGGGAAGAGGAAGAGTCATTGTAATGTTATAAATTGGAATGGCTTCTCCATTCCAAAGGGCTGTCAATTGTTTATTGTTGTTACTTGTTGGGCTTTGTATCACTACTATTACAAGCAATAAAGTTACATTTCTTCTATCTTCTTCCCTATGTTATTCTATTCTCTCTTTCTCTACTTTCCAACTTTGCAAGCATTGTAATCTTATATAACCAATGAAGAATTTTGTGTCTTTGATTAATGAATTCATAGAACTTTGTGTCTCTAATTTGTTAATCTTATTGTTGATTGCAAGGCTGAATTTTTCTAATTAAATGTGGACCTACTTTGGTTAATGTATGTGAATTTTGTAAGTCTACTCACAACATTAACCCCCTCTTCCAATTTCTCCTACTTCTCTTTACCTCTCCTCAAAGAAAATTCTTCCCTTATGCATTGTACAAGCACTTTGCCATAGGTTTAGTGCAGTATTCCTATGTGATCCCTGGCCTAACGTCCATCCCACAATTTTAGTTAGTTTATATTCAATAATGGGAGCATCCCCATACCCAAGAAGGAGAGGTTTAGCCCCGTGACTGTTGGTGAAAACCAATGATTTGCATTGCAACAAATTATTTCACCAACATGGATATATTAAACCTTTATAAAATCAAAGTTAATTGTTATAATTTAAATTCCCCTGTTGACTAGAATAACCCCTCAGTGGGGAAATCTTTTACCCCCCGTAGTTGAATCAAATTTACGTCAATACTTGGGATTAAATTATTCCCCTTGTATGTAATAAGGCCCCAAGATTTAATTAACTTATCGTAATAGTATATTACTTATTAATTTATTTTGGTCGACTTGGTAAGGCCCTTGAATGATTACTAAGCGTTATTTGAGTAACATTTAATCAACATTCCATGGGGTATAAATTTTAATCCCTTGGTTTAATTTACGATGTGAGAAATGAGTATTAATTCATTATTAAATAATTAACCAGTTGGCATTAACCAATGCCTTTTAACCGTTAAAAAACTTGTCTAAAATTTTATGTGATTAACAAGATAATTAGATGGTTGTTTTGAGTCGTAGAATCATGGGCACAATAGTAGGTTTCCTCTATAACATCACCAAATGTTCATGCTCTTTTCATTTGGCTTACCACTATGAGAACTTTCCTTTTGGAGCCTCTTGTTGTTGTCTTTTATCTCTCTTAGTGCAATATTGACACACTGTGCCCTGCGTTGCTCTATTTTGTTGGCAAGGCTATGTTAGTTCTCTTACTTCATAATATTGTCATTAGGAATGGCTTCCAAATTCTCTACTCCTTCTGCCTAATGGAAAAATGCCACTCACCATTGAAGCCATGTTCAACAAACTTTGTTAGTGGTCAGTTGCTCAATTTTGAAATGAATTTTTGGTGTAAGAATTGAAATATTTAGAATTCAAATCTATTTGAATCTGCAATTTGAAGGGGAAAAACACAACTTTGTTTGACAATTCAAAGGTCAAAAATTGGAAAAAGTCGAAAACTACGACCGTATTTTTTGTAGAGATTCCATAAACACAAATGGTTTGGTAAGCTTCCTCATGTGAGCCCTGACATAGGGGTTTATTAAAAACCTCAATTCACAAAGTAGAGTTAATAGGCACAAATTTCAAGATATGGTTGTGTGTATCAGTGGTTGGAATGACTTTGATAGAGCTTTCACCAAAATGCATAATTAATTTCTCCAAAGCCAAGAAGTAGTTGTGCAATTCTCGAGTCCACGAATCACACCTTGGCCTTCCAAAACCTTGGAGAGTTACCCCTTATGATCTAAACCCATGTCGGAACATGTACATATACATGTGTTTCTTCATCATCCATTCGACTCAAGTAAGGTTTTGCATTAAGGTGCGATAGATAAATCATTATATTAGCATTCACTTGGTAAGGAACACTACATGCAATGAGAGAGAGATGACACACTTAATTTTCATGTTACCATTTGAGTTTATCCTCCTCTTAAAAAACTTTAGATCATTTTCTAAGGCATCTTGAAAACACAATCTTTCAAGCAATTAAAGTTGCTATAGGTGACAAAAACCTTTTGTGCCTTAGTTCTTTGACCGTATTTTAACATGGAAGTAGAATGAGTTCCCTTTTCCATATCTTTTTACTCGAGGCCAAAAAAGGTATTTTCCTATATTGAATAGTAATTCAACAGACATCTTGTCTATTTCTAGAAAATTAGGCTACTACTAGAGACAAGGCCAAATAGTCATAAAAATGCGCGTATACATTAAGAGGGCCATGAATAGTTAACTCATTCTTAATTGAAAACAAAGCTAGAAAAAAGGTAAGAAGTTACATATGAATCATTAAGATTTAAATAATCTTCAAAAACTAACATGACATAATAGTTACATTTTATAATCATGAATGAATTCACATACACATCAAAGATGCCAAAAAATAGCATAATCTACTATAATTCATTGTAAATGGAAATTACAGTAGATTGAATCTTCTATTGCCAAATACATAAGGAAATGTTGAGCCAAATTTACATAAGCAAAGAGAAATATATTATTAGAAGATCATCTGCATACATTAATTGACATACAACCTTTTGTTTTTCCTTCGAGATACAACCTCTGCTCACTTTACAATATGTTTGTCGTGAGATTCAATCTTATGATTGTTTAAAAGTAAACTCTTCTAATTCCAACATTAGCCTAAGGGCCTGCTTGGAGACTCTTTGAGGCATATATGTGTATTGTGTATTGTATGATGTGACAAATTTCATCACAATTTTAGTATTACCCACAATATGGAGAGTTTATAGGTTGTTTAGTTTTTGTTACATTAATAGTTATTACATTATACATCCAATCTCAATCTCATACGCAATACTTGATAGTTCCATACTTTACACATTGTAAATGAATTATATCAATGCATCTACCAACTAGTAGTTGATCATCAAAGTTCAATTTATTAAATTATATTTCCGTTGGAATTACATAAGGAATGAAGATATGGAAAGAAGAATTGTCACTTCTTTGCATGTATTTTGTTGAATTTTTAAAAAAGAGTTGGGAACAATAGATAGGCCACCACCATAAGAAGAAGCCAAATTTATTAGGGATTCCACAACAAATTTGGCTAATGTTATTATTGTGAATGGGATTGGCCAAGATGATCAAATCAAACCTTTTATGCTGAAATAGGGAATGAGTTATTGATAGGGTTTTAGAGCCGAAAGTCAAACTGTCATTGTCACAGAGAAGAGTAGTAGGGATTTCAAAATATTTATATCTCCAAACATGCTAAAAAACTTATATTGTATTCCATCTCAAAAAATTTATGGAGATCCCAATGAAGATGTTGATCCTTCCACTTGACAGTTGTTTGAATGTGATTCACAACCCTAAATCAGAGTTTCAGTGTGACAGAGCAGAGTAGTAGGGGTTTATGATGATATTAGGTTACCAAGCACATAAACAAGGTCTAAATCTTATTCAACCTCACTAACATGTACTAAATAAATACTTCATATCGTGGTCATGAATCTAGCACACGAAAACATGAAAAGAACCCACATAGTTTGTAGGTATGAGATAACCCGTGATAGGGAAAAGGTACTAAATCTTACTCTATAAGAATAAGATGATTTGTTATAGATCCTATCATTCCTTCAAGCATCATACAATCCTTTAACTATGCCATTAACATGTATTTGCATCAAGAAAATAAGAACTCAGGCAATATTTATAACTAAGGGTAAATACATAAGAAGCAAGAAATTCTGTTAGAACTACAACCAAATGATAAATGGTAACTTCAAATACCATAAAACTACTTCATGAATCCCTTGACCAACCTATATCAAACCTTAGGATTATGATCTTACAAGAAAGGAGACGAGAACTCCATTTTTCCGGTTTCCTCTCAGGCTGCACTACATATACAAGTACTTTCTCCATATAGACTTTCATATTTCTCCTCCTTACTTTCTAAGATTTTCCATGATATCATTTTCTTCTCCTACTCAAATGAATTATCTCCTCACTTTTGGAATTGAATTTCAGTTATAAAGCATAATTACGGTTTCATTAACCTAAGGTGGTGAAGGTGGAGCTTGGCTTCAGCTAGCACATGTGGATAGGAAACATACGATGATCACACATAAAAAACATTATACTCAGTAGCTTTATGTCTCATTTGAATGGACATGGTCAAAAATGAGATTTAGGCCCCAAGAAAACACCTAAACCTTTATCAAGAATTATAATTTTTAAATTCCTACTTTTGGTGGAAAAAGCTATTTAGAATAGTTTGAGGTGCCAGAACAAAGGGAAATGACATAAAAACATGTGTTAATGGTCCAACTAAAGTCCTAAACCTTTGAAAGTACTATTTTTGGAATATTTAAATAAGGATCCCCTTGAATCACTCTTCAAATTCATGTGATGCAAGGGGAGGTCTAGAGTCTCATCTTTGACTTCATAAACATCAAGATCTTCAGTGGAAGATTCATAGTCTTCAACCTTGCAGTAAGATTCACAATACTCATTTCCAAAAGGTGAGGAAGGGTGAATCATTGTAGAAAATCCCCTCTTTTGGTGTAAATGGGGAAGGTGCTCATAAGCATGTAGGTATTTTGGAATGGATATGATTATTGGTTAAATCAAGATTTATTAATTTTAGGTCATCAATTTTGAAAATACCTTTCTCAAGTTGGAATCCTTTCTTAACATGGGGTATTCCTCTCACATATACTATGAAGTCACCCTCAGGAATCCTACAAAAGGAACAATAACATGTGAATGCACTAGTAATGGTGTATGCCAATTAATTTTGTCATTTAAGAACATAATCAATGGAAATTAATTCAAATTCCTAAACTAACCTTTGGGAAACATTCTTGTATAGTTATGTGCTTAACCTTGGTTTGATAGACGTCAACTACTTTGTTGGTGATGTGTTGTGAGTCATCGAAGATTTAAATTTTACATATTCAGGGTCTTTGAGATAAGAGGAGGCTTGTTAATAAGGCTTCTTACTCGACTATGTTATTTGTACACTCAAAGTCTAAGAGGAAACCAAATGGTAAGATCCTTCTCCCAAGAGAGATTTATACCACACATGCCCCTACTCTAGTAGAATACTTTACCCTATTGTAGTAAAGGGTGCACAAGTCACATTAGGGAAGATGAACATATGATAGGATGGATGAAGGTACCCGATTTTCAAAAAAATTAACCATATTCACATCAGCCGACAAAGATAGGGAAGATTGGTCTTTTCCGCTCTCAAGGAGGTAGGAATAGTACATGGAAGGTCCTTTTGGGTTGAATGGAAGTATGAGTGGTGAATCATTTTCTAGGATTTCAAGGATATATTTAGTGGTCTTTAAGGAGGCTATATCAATATGAGGTTAAGGCCTATCATATGGTGGGATAGTTCCTTTTCTTGCCTCATGATCTTCCATTATGAGTGTTTCTTGTAGGGGAGGGTCGAGAGAAAGAAGAGTGGGATTGAGTTTGATATTGGCCTTAGTAATCATATTTCTTCCCTTTTCTAAGATTGTGGGTATTCATAGGTCATTGGTGGGAATTTAATGGTGGATGTGATTCTTTTGTAGTTTCATAATATTGGATTAGACAATATTGAAAGTGCTTAGATCCCTCTTAATAATAAACATTTTCCCCTAAGTGTAGGAAAATTATTTCTTGGAAGAATGTGGAAGGAAGGATTTTCATTTGATGAATCTAGGGTTGTCCTAAGATCATGTTGTAATTAGTTTTGTGATCGATGACATAAAACTCTGTAAGAATTATTTTGGGACCAAGGGTAATGGACAAAATGATGGCATTGATCAATGTGACTCTAAGGTTTTCATATATGTGTCAAGCTATTCTGGTTCGAAGAGAAATCGGTTTCACCATATCCAAGATTCTATAAGAAGGAGAAGGGGACAATATTAACCTCTTTCCCATCATCTAACATAGATCACTTTACCAAGTTTTCATATACTCAATTTTATAGGTGAATATTGAGATCTCCTCTTCTAAGGACTTTTGTGTCTATGGGAAGTTGGTACAAGTCAAAGAAATAACCTGCATCCCTCATGGTTGTGCCCAGTGGGAGCATGTCCATGTATATATGATTAACTTGTTCCTCTAGTGGAGGTGTGACATTAGTCAAGTGTACAACTCCCACGACATCTAGTAAAGTGAGTCAATGTGATGGGAATTTCTTTAAGAGGTATAAGAATGAGATATTTGAAAATGTCTTGGCAAGGTTGGTGATTATGTCATATTTTCCCAATTATATGTGGATTCCATTGTTTGGATTCTAAAGGGCCTTGTAAAGGAGCATTAGAATATTGGTATTCCTTTCTATGGGTAATTAAATTCGCCTCTTCATTAGTTTCTATTTCAATGACACCAATCATGTGTGTTTAGCCTTGTAATACTAGACATGGGGCTACATCAAGATTAGTTGCATTGGAAGTTGAAGCTTCAACATCGTGAATCCCAATTGGAGTGATTTTTTGTTGTTTTGGTTTCTACTATTGTTTCCTATTATTTGATTGTGTACCTTGGGTGGCATTTTATTTGTGGTTAGGGAATGGGTTCTGGTAGATACCCAAATGGGAATTTTGGGGTGCCACATGACCTAAATGAGACACTTGCTAGTCATTAAGGTTTTCTGTCCCTAGGAACTATTTGTTAAATGCCCAGATTTTTTTTAGGTAAGTGTTGGATAAGTTTATTGTATTTTCTACAAGTGCACGCATCATGGCTCCTTGCCTTGTGGAGAAGATAGAATAGGTTGGGATCAAAATCCTTTGGACATTGGTTATGTTGATTAGAGAACTATTGAAGTTATTGTAGCAATATGGGAACCACAATTGGGGCCAAAGTTGTTATTCTAATACGAGCCATCATTGTTCCTATTCTAGTTTTTTTATTGTTGGCTTTGGTTTGGAGTTTGGTTAAAGTTGAACACATTCACAATATGGGATAGTTATTGTTAACAAGGACATTCCCATTGTTGTATTTGGGCTAACTAACGATGTTTTTGGGAAATTTGGTCTTCTTTGGTTGATCAGTAATGCCATATATAATATCGTTGTGGTTTTGATTAAGTATTTTTAGACCTTTGGTATATTGGAGAGATTGTGAGTTATTATTTTTGGCACCCTCCAAAGTTATGGATAGGAAAAAAAGTTTTCCATTCATGTCATAGGTCCTACAACTATCTATTTATGTTTGGTTGATCCTTAATGCACTCTCTAAAGACTTATACATAAAGTATTACACGTCTTCCTTGGTTTCCTTGATAAGGTTGTGAAGAGAGAGGTCACATAGTTCTTGTTGGTCTATGTTTGGAGCACTGAAAGAGGAATATAGTACTTTCTTCCACCTTGTGATGAAATGAGTGGTATATTCATTGGGTTCTTTCTTGATGCGAATAAATTCTCTAATGTTAGTCTTCACAAGCTTGTTCATATCAAAAACCATAATTAATTTTGTTATGAGTTGATAAAATTAATGGATGGAGTCCTCAGGTATGAGGTAATACCAATAAAGTACTATGTCCTAAGGGGTCTTGGGAAATAACTTGGCGACTACCCCATGCCATGGGAGTAATTCATGAATCGCAATAGCATATGCCTTTATGTGTGGATTGGGGTCTCCTTTGCTCTTGTATTTTGGTAGTTCAAGGAAGGTACAAGGGATGAATGCCATAAAAATATTGAAATGTAGAGGTTATTTTAAGTTCTTCACCGATTAAGAAAATATAGAAATATAAATGCTGAAATATTAATTAAGTTATATCATTGATATAGATATGCAATAAAATATAGATTTGATCCAAGCAAGTAAGCTAGAAAATATGAAACCCTAGTTGTAAGAGATAGGTAAGATACTTAGTTGATTCGCAATAAATACGAAGTTGTGCTGAGCTGGAAAATTGGTGAAACATGAAAACAAGATATCGCAATCAGACCCAAAAAATGCAAATATTTTAGGAATGTCAGGACTATAGCACCTGGATAGGGTCTGGGGTGCCTAGGGTATCAGGGACCTTCTTTAGGCACTGGTGACTGCTCAGAACCTCAGAAAACCAATTTCATAAGGTTATGAGATGTTCGTTGGATGTCGCCTTTAGTCACTTATTTAGAAAGAGCACCTGCAAAACCCCAAAAGACATCAAATTCTAAAAATAAAAAGATGTAAATGGGGAGTTGAAATGACCTCAACGGTCACCTAACTAAGTAAATTTACAATCTGGATGTTGCACTACATTTCAAACTCCATGTAGTTTTGTGTGTGTGTAGAATTTTTCCCTAAGTGGCTCTTGTGTAAGTTACACCTGATAGTGAGAAATATCTAGATGTACAATATTTATATAGATGTGTGCATGATAAAATGAACTTCCCCTCCTATGAAACATATACAAAAGAATGTGGTCCATTGTCCTTTGAATGGTAGCTAGATGGATTCCTTGATACTCTTGTAATGCTCTTGGATGCAACCTTAGGTGAGGATAGTAGATGTTTAGTGTTTGGTCCCTTATTATGATCACATAGATTTGTATTTATATAATTCAATTGGTTGAATTTTGTAATTAACCCCTAAAAGGATGAGTAGTAAGAAGTAAGATGCCCAAATGACTAGAAAAGATGTGAGCAAAATAAAAAGAGGTTGGGGACGCACAGAGGGGAAGGGGGTGCCTGGGCACTGGTGTCCAGAGTTAGAAATTTAGAAGTATCAAAAGATAGACTGGGAAAGAAGGTGTGTAAGACTAAGAAGGAAAACAAAAAGTAATTAAAGAGGCCAAAGACAAAGATCAATTAGTACTTTTCTCGCTTAGGAATCTTATGAATAGTAGTATGTGGTCAAGAATAGAAATATACCCAAAGTGTGTTATTTAGTGTCTACATTTTCCCCCACTTTATGTTGTTGAGTGAATGCTCAACAACATAAATTAGATAAGAAATGCGTACATGATAACCATGTAAATTGATGGTGAAAAGCATGCTGAGGAGACAAGAAAAAACGTGGAGTGATAAAAATATGAAGCATGAATGTTAAAGAAGAGGAAGTGAAAATAAATGACCTTAGGGGTGAAAGCGTATGTGTAGATGTCATGTTGTACTTGTTGTCAATGTCGCTTGATGCTTGATGATGTGACTTTCTTCTTCCTATAAGGACAGACCTGCAAAAGAGGAGCAAAAGAGTAGTCAAAGTTTTGTATATGAAAAATTTGATCAAAATGCGTAAAAAGTGTGTAAGAAGTATGTAAAAATGAGAAAAGGAACATGTGCACTTGATCTATGATGAGTGAAAGAGATAGAAAGGATCCTGAAGATGTTGTAGAAGAACAAGTTTTTTGGGCAATCTCATGCCAGTTGCGCCAAGTGCAATTTTTTTGGTTGATTTCACTCAAGTTGCGCCAAGTGCGGAAGAAGTGTAGGGAGAAAGGTCTAGTGTTATTCTCCAACCTTTGACTACTTCCTGAAGTATAAACACCACTATAGATGGTGTGTGCAAATCTAATCCATTTCGATCCAGTTTGATCCAAAGTGAAAGTAGAAAAGAAGGTAAAATGCATACATGTCGAGTGTTGAAGGATTGTGTGTCCTATAAAAGTCATTGTGTAAACTATCGTGAACTATGCCAAACTGATAAAAATTGTGCAACTACCTCTATTCATAGGATCCCAAGAAGGGTCAGGGGCGCTGAGGCGCTACTGTCTATGTCTGGGCACTGGTGTTTGTGTTGTGCAGAGAACCCAAGTCAGATTTATGGGTCATTGTTGTGACTGAAGATTGTGTTGTACCAGTACTAAATTGTGTTGTACTGTGACTGTGAACTGTTGTATGGGGTAGCTTATTCACTCGATGATGCCCCCCTTATTTGCGGTGCATGATACATCGTAAGGATAATATGACCCAAAGGAGGATCAAACGCTGTGCTGAAATTGAAGCCCTACAGGGGGAGGGAGTGGGCTTGGTAGAAACCAAGGAACATGTAAATAAAGTGGTTGGAAAAGAAGTGTTAGTGCAAACAAGATAAACGCATGTATAGAAGATAATATGTAAGCTAACAAGCAAGAAGACAAAGTACATAGTAATAGTGTAGACAATGTAGACTGCACGAAAAGTGGGTTACAAACATGGGACATCACCCATGACGTCGCAAGACAATTGAGGCTGACAGTGGCCAAAAGCATACAAGTGTGCAATCAAGAAAAACAAGAGGGCGAAGCCCGCATAAACAATGACAAATAGTAGTAAACAAATGATAATAGACAACCATGGTAAAATAGTTCCTGTGAGAAAATGTTGCACATGAAACACTTGTTAGCATGTTAAAAAAATAGCAAGTATGTCAAAGTGTGTATAATTCGATATGATGTAGTGTGACTAATATAAATAGGAATTAGTATAAAATGAAACAATAGCACCTGTGATGTGTACGAAAGTGGATGCCCCCAAGAGCCATGTGTATGGGACTAGTAATAGGTACATGCCAAGCATCCATGTTGTGTGTAACAGATATGTGTAAATTCTACAATCACAACTAGAAGGAAAGTGAACGTGCATGTGTATATAGAAAATATAATGACATATTAGATATCCAGCTAACATAGTAAGCAAAGTGTATCATGAGTATAAGTAAGCAAGAACAATGTGCAACCAAGATATGTAATATGTTGTGGATGAGTGAGGTGGAATGGAATGTAAAATGAATGTGATAGGATCTGCGTGCCCCTCAAGTGAATGTGAATGAGTATGCATGAGATGAGGTTCATTTATAAATTCCCCCTCAACAGTCAAGAATGAACCATAAAACAAGAGTGCGTCATCAAGAAATGGTTTGAATTGTGCGCTAAAAAGATATGATTGACAAAGTGTAGAACATAGAGAGTGAGTGAGTGTGGTGAGGTTCATTTCAGAATTTAGACCCTCAACAGTCGAGTATGCACTGTGGAACTAGAGTGCATCATAGGGTAGTGTTTCATGATGAATGTGCATGAGAAAGATGTGTCGTGAATGCACCAAGTGTGTAGTGTGTTGTGTGATGATGTGAGGTTCATGAATGTAGTGAGCCCTCAACAGCTAAGTGTGAACCATAGCATAAGAGTGTGCCATTGGGTAATGACGATACAAAAGTGTATCAATAGGTTTTTAATAATGCTTAGAGGATATTATTCACTAAGCATGAAGTGTGATAAGACATGCTTTAAAACAAAATGCTAGAAGGGGGGAGAATAGGATTGATGCCCTCCAAGTGTTTCAATGATGGAAATATATGTGAGGATGCGAGAGGTACCATGTCATTGTGAGAGAGCATGATTTGTATCATGATAAGTGATAGGGCCAACACAATGGTAGGTAGAAGCAACAGTAGGACCATTGCATGGTGGTGGAGTTTGAAATGGGTCTTGAGGATCAAAGTAAGGCATAGTTTCTTTGACAAAAATGATTAGTTGTAGAAGTGGTGGATTATTGGGTAACATTGTAGCAAACTCAGTAGGAGGAGATATTGAACTTATTTTTAGAGGAGGTCACTTGTGTTGACTTGATAGAGTTGTAGATGACTTGAGAGGAGGTGGCATGAGACTAATTTTGAGAGGCGGTTACTTAGTTTGAGTGGATTACATAGGTAGTGCTTGAGTAAATGGAAGAAAAAACATTAGAAGTGATGACATGATGCTCATTAGACATAAATGAATCAGATTTAGGAACCCATTGAGATGTAACAAGTGGAGAGGACCATGTAATAGAATGTTGTGCAGTGAATGAGATAAAACCTTGATGCTCAAGATGTTTGATTCTTCATTGTAAAGCATATCAATAATTGTCATTATGTCCATTGATTCAATGATAATTGCAATATGGAAGACCTTGATATTTTAAAATTTGATAAGGAGGATAACAATGAGTAGATGGAAAGCTAAATAATTGATGAGTTATGAGCTGCGGGAGAATATCTTGTTGCTTAACATTGAGTGCAAACTTGAGAAGCGGGGAGCGATAAGATTTGAGGTTCACTAATATGAGCACATGTAGAAGAAAGAAAGAAGATGAGATGTAGAAGGAGAACAAACATGAGCCTGAGAAGCATCCTTAAGATGTTCAATTTCAGATTTAAGAGATATAATCATGGATTACATAGCTTTAAATTTATCTTGAAATAAAGAATGAAGATCTTGAATGGATGTGCAAATAGATTGATTGGAATTAGAACCAATAGAGTCATAAAAAAGATGATCGAAGATAGCACTAACTTGAGCGGGTAGCATATCTTTAGGAAGATACATGGTGTCTAGGGATTTTTGAAGAACCTCTTTGAAAGGTGAATGCATTTTAAGTAATTCAAAAAAAATATTTGATGAACCTTAGGAGCTATGATAGAAAATATGATGTAATAAAGAAGGATCTAAATGACCAATCATGAGTGGGGTTCAACAAATTATTAAGCAAATATAGAAATAGAAATACTAAAATCTTAATTAAGTTACAACGTTTATATAGATATACAATAAAATACATATTTGACCCAAGTAAGTAAGCTAGAAAAAAATGAAACCCTAGTTGCTAGAGAGGGGGTTATATACTTAGTTGATTCACAATAAATATGAAGATGTGCCGAGTTGGAAAACTAGTGAAACAAGAAAATAGGATGTCGCAATCAGACCCAAAAAATACAGATATGTCGGGAATGTCAGGACTAGGGCACCTGGACAGGGTCAGGGGTTCCTGGGACGTCAAGGACCTTCTCTAGGCACTGGTGATTGCTCAAAACCTCAAAAAACCAATTTCGCAGGGTCGTGAGATGTTTGTTGGATGTCACCTTTAGTCGTCTGTACTTCACTGCTTGATTGCCGAATTTTCATGAAACCTACAAATATAAAGAGCACCTATAAAACCCCAAAACACATCAAATCCTAAAAAGAAAAATATATAAATGGGGAGTCAGACTAACCCCAATGGTCACCCGACTGAGTGACCTTCCAATCTGGGTGATGGACTACATTTCAGACTCCATATAGTTCTGTGTGTGTGTGTGGAATCATGCCCTAGGTGGCTCTTGTGGAAGTTGCACTTGATAACGAGAAATAACTAGATGTATAAGACGTAGATAGATGAGTGCATGGAAAAATGAACTTCCCCTCCTATGAAGTGTATGCATAAGAATGTAGTCCCTTATCCCTTGAATGGTAGATAGATGGATGTTTTCATGCTCTTGTAATGCTCTTGGATGCAACCTTAGGTGATGATAGTAGATGCTTAGTGTTTGGTCCCTTATTATGATCACATAGATTTGTATTTATATGATTCCCTTGGTTGAATTTCTTAATTAACCACTAATAGGTTGACTAATAAGAAGTAATATGCCCACACGATTATAAAATACCCAAAATATGCAAGCAATATAAAAAAGTTCGGGGTGCACAAAGGGGATAGGGGCGGCTGGGAGATGGCGTCCTAGTTGGGCACTGGTGTCCAGAGTCAGAAATGTCAAAGTATCAAAAGACAGACTAAGAAATAAGTTGTGTAATACCAAGAAGGAAAACAAAAAGGAAGCGAATAGGCCAAAGACAATGATCAATTAGTAATTTTCTCACTTATGAATCATATGAATAGTAGTATGTGGTCAGGACTAGAATTATACCCAAAGTGTGTGATTTAGTGTCTACATCTACATACTTTCCCAATGCACCAAATTCATTAGTAGATATTCTTGTAGGCGTTGAAAAGGGTGGTGAGGATGAATAACCACTGGTCAAAGGGACACCTGAAGTGAAAGTATGATTAAGAATGTTTTGTGCATGATAGGGGAAGAAATCATTGAGATGTGTGGAATTTGAGTACATATACATGTAAGATGACACAAGTGTTATATAAAAGGATCAAGTGAACTATTGAGTGGGATGGACATATGATTGAGTAGGTTGAACATAAGATGGTGTAGGATGAACATAAGCCTATGAAGGTTCGGCATAAGAATTTATAGGATAGATACAATCCAATGAATGTTGGGTATAAGATAGTGTACACTAGGCATAAACTATATTAAGCTACGCATAAGATAGTGTAGGCTAGACATAAGTGTCTAAATGTCCCATTGGTTCAAACTTGAGTTATGAGAAATAATGTCTATGAGACTCCATGTTAAGTGGTACGAAGTAAGAGGAAATATTATCATCATTTATGTATTTCAGGAAGGTTCATATGAAATCCCTCCCATACCTAGAATTCCATCACATGTGAGGATGTCCCTTGGGTTTGGTTGTTTTGTGTAACTAGTGTGTGGGTTTTGTTATAGTGGAAATTGTATTTTTTTAATGTAATCTAGGTTATTGATCATGTTTTTTATGTCTTGGATGACCTTCTTTGTGTTTTGAGAGGGTATGGAATTCTCTTATTCCTAGATATGTACAAATAGGGCGGAGACGAGGCCACTTGACAAAACATGTTGGTCTTTTTTGGAATTTAGATTGACATTGGACTGCGTAAGGGAGGGGTGATATCCCTTTGATGAATTTCTCAGTGGTTACATCCCACCCCTTATCCTCCTGTTCCCCCCACTATATGTATATTTAGGTCCAAGTTTTGGGGATGCAATGTTACTCTCTAAGAGAGAAATGATACACACTTACAACATGTCTAGTGAATCATCTATGACATGTAGTTGGTCACTACCTTGATTAAACAATACAACAAGTTTTTAATTGAGAATATAGCTCAATGGTAGAGTATCAGACTCATGATGATATGAGGTTTAATCATGAATCTTGGGTAGAGAAAAATCCTCCAGTAAAGGTCACGTCATTAGAGTTGAAGGGGTCATTCAAATAGATTTGGTAGGTCAACGGTTGATCAATATCCTCTAGATGAATATTGTATGAGAGGGTTGGAATATAGACAAAAGAGTTGCATGGTGGTTGCGCACTCTCAAAATAGTTATCTTCCCATCCAAAAATATAAGGTGACTATTGGGACTGCATGTGTGCGTAATAATCCTCAAAACCTAAGATAAGATTTTTTAAATTCCTATCCTTATATATTTGGAGGTGCATAAACACCAAAAAAATGAGTGAGGGAGAATGTGAAATGGATACGATAAGAAAATATCCCTTCATGTTGGTATCACTAGGTTTTTACATGTCAAAAGCGTACATGCATACTTTACTCCTCGTGGGTTACGAAAAGACAATCAATGTAGGGATATGGGAATGATGGTATTGGAATGTCACATATGGTGTGAAGATAATATGAATCGAGAGGATATGGGAGGTTAAAGATCTAGGAGAGGAGGAAGGAAGGTTCTTTACCAATGTTCTCGAGAGAGTAAGACCTATTCATCAAGGGAATCAAAACTCCTATATACATGTTCACAATGGACGGTATGGTAAAGGATAATAGTGTTACGAAGCTCTTGGTTTAGGTCATGGTTAGTGAATGGGGGGATATAGGGTAGGACACATAGATGAAATGGTTTTTAGACCATGGTTGGCCTTGATTTGAAAAAATCATGCGAGGAATGATGATGGAAGAGATAAAATAAGAGAAGATACTCAAAGATCTAGAAGAATTAGTTGTCTCATGAGAAGGAAGATGGGATGGTTGTCTTGAAGAGCCTCACTGCCAATAATGATGAGTGTGGGAGAAGGTGTAGAGATAAATACTACTTGTCTTATCTTGTATCGAATATCGTATTAAAATGTTTTCTAGCTCAAGAGGATAAGGAACACAAGGGAAACATCCAACTATACATGGGAAGATCTGGCTACCCAAATTCATTCACGCTGGAGGAGTGACCACTATGTGGTGTTAGCTATGATTGGTAGTGTAACACAAAAATATTGAATTGGGGATGTGTAGATGGTATATCTATAATGATAAGTGGTGGCTATGACATAATATGTGTTGGTATTTTATAGCTTAAAAAGATCCATATGTGATATTTTGTTAAAATACTTCGTGAAATGACAACTTGGTATCCTACGGATCAACAAATGTTCTTTTGTGGTTTTAAAATGTTTTTAATATTGAAATGGTGTAATTACATTTTGGGGATGTTGTAGGTTTTTTTTGGGATGTATTCTATTTTTTTGGAATAAAAAGTAGTATGTTTTGTTGTGTGGAAGTTGAGTTTTGGGATTTTTGTTCGTATTTGATTTCATATTTAGTTTGGTGGTTCTTAAGTGAGTTGAAATCAAATTATTAATTAGAAATGACTTACTTTTTGGAAAAGAATTTCCTAAATGTTAGTTACTTAATTTCATGTAATGTGTATTAGAAAATCAAAATATTTTTTCACTACTTTATTTGATAACATGCAAATGGAACTATACTTTTGTTTCTTTGGAAGGTTTTAAAACAATGGAATGGCTAGTGAATACTTTAAATCTACAATTGCAAATGGGAATATTCGTAATTGTTTAAAAGATATGAATGACAAGAGATAAACACTATAATTATTTATGTATAATTAGATTTTTCATATCTAACCATATGCAACACAAAATGAAAATTTTCTACTCTAAATGCTCTTTTGACAACATAAATGATGAATGAGATAAGGACTACAGTATAAAATTATAATAAAGTTGTCCTAAGATTAAATAGTTGGTCAAACCTTGATGCAAGCTACGATCCAAGATGGAGTGGTTCTAATATACTAACAGTTATGAAATAATTCTAGAGCTAAGCTTGCTTTTGGTAATTTATGGTTTATAGATGAAATGCATATAATTAAAATTGATGTAAGCCTAAACAAGATAAATGACAAAGAAAAAAAATATAGAAACTAATCCCATATTTGGGAAGACCTTATAGAAAAGTGGGTCTCATTTGCCTAAGATACAATACATAAAATTCATAATGGGATCTAATTTAAGTTATTTTTCCTTTCCCTTTTCATTGATTTTGTAACTAGATCTAAACAAAGAAATATAAGCTAAAAACACTTATTTCACTAAATCAGGAGATATTCCAGTGAATTTGGACTCCAATATTACAAGTTTTGGAAAAAATCTATCTCCGTTTTTATGTGCATTGAATTCCATTTTTGTTTATACAAGATTTTATTATTACTATTATTGGATTCCATTAGTAGCAATATTAGATTCCAATATTGTCATTATTGGACTTATTCTAGTTCCAATTTCGTTGTTATTGGACTCCAATTTCACTATTATTGGATTCCAATATCGCTATTATTGGATTCCAATTTCGCTAATATTGGATTCCAATAGTGTTATTATTGGATTCCAATTTCGCCACTATTGGAATCCAATTTCTAAATTTCGCTTTTTGGATTTCAATTTCACTATTTTAGGATTACTATTTTGTTATTTTTTAGATTCCCCCACATAATCCTAGCGACCGCTAACTTACATAAGAATAGCTTCCGATAGGTGAAATAATCTTAGCGTATGTAAAGTTACACCAGCCTAGAGGTCGAAAGTTACATAAGCCTACCCACCGCTAAGATACATAAGCCTAGTGACCGCTAAGTTACATAAGCCTAGCTGCCACAAAGTTACATCAGCCTAACTGCCACAAGATATAAAAGCTTAGCGGACTCTAAGTTACATAATACTAGAGTCCACTAAGTTACATAAGACTAACAATCACTAAGTTACATAAGCCTAGTAGCCACTAAGTTACATAAACCTAGCGGTCACCAAGTTATATAAGCCTCACGGTTGCTAAGACACATAAGCCTAGCAGCCACTAGGATACATAATTTTAACATTTATTTGATCAATTTGTAAAATAGAAAACATTGTAACGGAATTTATTGGTCACTAGGCATTTCAAAATAGAAGAAAATCCAGATAATGTGAACTAATTTTATGATTTTCCATTCTATAAATGATAAAGAACAACAAAGAGTTAAGAATTATGTTAAACATGTTGTTTTGAAAAAAAATGATTTGCAAATTTATTTCCATTGGAAATCTATTTCTTTGGGATAATTATATTTAAATTTACATAATGATTGATCCCTCTTAAGGGTATCTAGTCCAGAAAATTTTAATTACAATGCATTAATTATTGTTCTTGAATTTTTGCAAGGTATTTTGGATAGCATCATGTCCCCAATTCGGTATTTTAATTTTATCTACTTTCCATGTTGTGCTTGGTCTGCATTCCCAGATGACGTTGTTTATATCAATATCTAATGTGTCCCTTGATTTTTGCCACCATTACTTTTTCTTTAAGAATTCATGGTACCTTTCTTTTTATGTATTTTCTTTTCATGTGGGTTCCCACTAGCGCACCCTTATCTTTTGAGCCTTTTTGTGAACATTCTATATTATAATTCCTTATACCTTGCCCATTCACATCATTTGGTATTAATAGTATCATCTATCATCATTCACATCCACTACTGGGTCGAATTCATCTCGAGGTTTATCACAAATAGGCCCAACATATATATTCTTATTTGAAAGGAAATTTTTACTTTAGTAATTATCCATATCAAGACATGGTGCACCCAGTATCTGATCATACATTTCACTATCCTGAATTATTTTTGGCCAAAAAAATCTCTCCTCATCATGATACAATTGAAAAAGGGATTATCTACGGAACATAGAACATTTTTCCACTATGTAATCTTTGGAACCCAGAATGCTTCTCCACAATCTATTGACCTCTTTTCTCAGTGTGTGATGTATGCATGACTACCTCTATTCAGGTCTTCCATCTCTTTTAGTTCTTTGAAGGGTGCCAATGGAGGTTCCACTTTAGGAAAGAAAGGTTTCCCATCCACTATTTTCCATATCTCAATTGTTTACAACCATAAGGCATCCATGATTGATGCTTTGTACTCCATGGTGGGAATGTTGTTGCTAACATGGAATTTAAACATATTTGGTTTGTTGATACCCACGATCTTATTGTTTCCATCTAATGAGCATGGTTCCAAAAAGGCCTTAAAGTCATATACTTCCTCGATAAGGTACAGAGCAAATATGTTGGATTGCTCTTGGAATGTTCTATAAGTGTCCATTATTTATGGCAAAGAGAATGTTTCCAATTTTCACAATGTTGTTGATTATCGCCCGAATGTCCCATCTATGTATTCATGTGTGTGACCCACTGGAAGGAAAATCAAGTACACTATGTTGAAAACCCTTCTGGATGTTGGCATGGATGCAAACGTAAACAATGCACAATTTTTTTTGTCACTTGCAGCATTATCTAGTTGCAAGTAAATAATTGGTGGTTGTTTTATAAATGAACTTGAACATCTGCTTACAATATTAGTTGCATGAGCCTTCTCATTTTTTTACTTATATTCCTTTCACTTGTCATATACATCATTTTGCAACAATGCATCATGTAATGTATGTTTTGACGTCCCACTACTATATAACAAATCACCATATTGATCTATAAGTGGTTCTTATAGCTTCCTAATACATAGTGTCAATGATGTTATTGTGAAGTTTGCTCCTTGTTTAACAAAAGGGAGACCATAGTGCCCGAAACCCCTAGTTTGGTGCCCATGTGTCAACATACCAGTCAAGGTGATGGGAAGGTTAATAGCATTGCTTATTGATCTTTCTTTTTTGCCCATCCTTGGTACATCGGTTTTCATCTTGTCCATCTTTTCATGCACAATGTTCAAGTATCTATTAGTATGCTACTTTGATTGTGATCTATGTGCATAGTAATTTGAATGACAACTTTGAATGTAATCATTGTTCCATTTCTAGCGCTAATCTATTTGTGCCATTGTTTGTGATATGAGGTGGTTGCATGGTTGTTCTTAAGCTCTATGCACTCATCACATTTGGCGAAGAAGTTTTTCTAGTTGATTGAAACATGGGAGAAATGTTCTTGCCATATTTTTCTAAGATTTTACTGTGACGTTGGACGAATTTTCAACAGTGAAAGGCCCTCGTTACACTTTTGTCGGATGTAAGCATAACTATAGCATGCAGGAAAAAATATCATTGTTACTTTAGTACCATCTTAACATACTAAATGAGACATGTGTGGTGATATATCAAAATTCCTCTCCACCATTTTAAATATCAATGCAATAGTTTCCACACTGCTTGGAATTTGTTTTTATTTTCCTATATTTCCATTTATTTCCCTCCTCTCACCATTAATCCAAGATTTTTTGTATCCATAATAGGTGTTTTTTGGGATTCCATGACTTATGTACCATGAATTCTAACATACATCCCTTCCACATAACTTCAATTTATCTATAGTATGCTCAGAAGACTAACCTACATCACAACTGCTAGCATTTGTGGTGAATGTATTAACTACAAATTTTTTTATGGTAGTTTCATTCATCCCTAGAGGTAAATTCCAACAGGGATTGAAATATATAAGAGATAGATTAGAGATACATCCTTCCTTGCAACAAGGTTTTTTCTCAACTTCAAATAAAAAAATTCTCATATTTTTCTCATTTTCCCTTGCCTTTGGTGTACTAGATGGAGTACTATTTACCTTTTGGCGTTTACAGGCATTGTAAGGTATTTTTATCAAGTTTTCATTACTACTACATATGGAGGATTCAAATTAATTTTGGTATATTAGTTGAGGAAATGGATCTTCAAATGCACTCCACATTTTTACCGGAAACTCTTCTGGAATTTCTTTTAGCCTTACTTCCATAACAGAACCATCGTGATGGGCCAACTGGTTAGCAAACCATTGGATGAGATATCCTTCTGATATGGAACAACCCTTGCAAATAGGCTTGATTAAATTATCAATATGCACCCCAAATGTATTGTCATTTAATTTTTTAAAGTGCATCATGTCTTCTTCACAGAGAGCTTGCAACATCAAGAACGGTTAAAATCATGACAAGCCACATTCAAAACTGGTGAAACATATATATTAAGAGAAGATAATAGCCTACTCACATGAGCTAAAATAATCTAACTCAGCAAGCTCATTTTTGGGTTGTGAATACCCTTTCTACATATCAATGAAAGTCTCATAATGAAATAACTACAAGTTATTAATGAATATCCAAATACTATTCACTCAAGGAAAGAGAGAGAGAGAGAGAGAGAGAGAGAGAATACAATGAGATTTATCTAGTCATACTTCAAAGATCTTTATTCACAGAGAAACGACGAGCTCATAATCATCTAAATCCATATCGATCGAGCTCTTTTTGGGATAAGGCGTAATAGTGTAATCAAACCAATACCATCAAAATGGCAACAGGTGCCTCCATATCAGCCATTTATATTTTTCCGCATGGCCACCTTAAATCCCACTGTGTGTCTGTCAAACCCTATGGCTAACCCATCTGGAGCCAAATTTCTATCCAACGTAGTTTATTCTGTGAGCTTGAGTCCACTGGGGCTCGTTACTCTCATAATTTGTTGAAATGCTGCCAAGTGGCCCCTCTCTTTCACAGAAATTTTTAAATGTTTAAATGGTTGAGGAGTTGGCGATGTTTTTAAATTGATTGGTGGTTAGACATTTGACACTCATTTAAGGCCTTTATAAAGGGCTAAGTCCATTTTAAATGGGTTATCTAAATTAACCCAAGGGGGTAAATTTGGGATAACATGTATTCTTTTTTGTTGTTAGCCCTAGTATCATAATTACAGATCCCTCTCCTTTCTACAAGATAATTCCATACTTCTATTACTCTTTCATAAGGAAATGTGTCCACTTCATATCGTAAAACATACAATATCAAAAATGTCTCAATATTTTTATCTAGTCTATTTCAATATTTTTATTTTACAAATGTTAATGGGCTGAAAACCATTTCATATTCAACTGATCCTAATATCATTATTTGACACAATTCATACGATTGAAAATATTCACTAATGCTTTCATTTAGGATGCTACTAGGATACAAATTTTTCCATAGATGTGTAATTGCACCATTATATGTTGGTTCACCTAATAAGTCATAGTGTTTGACCATTGTGATGTAGAAATGAGTTGACTGACATGAAATTAATTCCTTTTGAAGAAGAACATTAATTTGAACTCCTTTACATTCTAATAATTTTCCAAAATTCTTAATGAGAGTACCCATGTGTCTTTTATATGAATCACTTATAGATTTTTTATTTTCTGTAGGATTCCAAAATATAGGATTGACCACTACCATAGCCTCAAGAATCTCATCCCTTTTAAATCGTTCTCTGATATCACTAGATAAGCATTATGAAATTTCCTGTAATTTTATTCTTGTTTGAGATATAATACCTTCGTATAAATTACGTGTTATAGGTACTTCAATGTTTGATCTAACAATATACACTCTTTTTTGGAAAGTGTGCATTTGAATCTCATTCCCATTACAAGGATATAAAATATTACCACTTATATTGAATCTAAAATAGCTTTTACGATCCTTTAAATATGTTAAAGTTTGAAAACTACTGAATACATGTCCTTGGAAACATTCATCAGAGTTGTATAACAAATCTAGTGTTTAACATACCTATTTTCGCAATCTAATGAAGTCGACTATATACACAAATCTTTCTTGAGCATGTTTTGTTAAGGAGATGATTTCATTCAACATGGGTAGAATCCTTCAAAGTGTAAACAATGTTTCCAAATCTATTAAGCGGTAAATCAGATCTTTTTCCTTCTCAACATATATACGATACTTAAATATGAAACCAACTAATGATGAATATTCATCAAAAATTATGTGTGCAAGATCATACATGGAAATCCATCTTATATCAGCATCTTTAAAAAGTGTTTTACCATCTGTCACTCCAATTGCAAAATTTTTAAACTCTAGAAATCTTTTTGGACCGCTTAACATATACACGTGCACTTCATGGATAAGATCTTCAATTTTTTTGACATTTTCAAATGTGATAACTATCTTGTATTCAAGATTCATCCTATGATCCATGTAATGAATTGGAATCATGTAAGGAACAACTGATGTTTTTTAGGTGGACACATGGACCTGTTATATGACCCTGGATTACTAATACCCTAAATTAAGAGTTGATCATGTAGATTCTCCACATATTGCAAGAGATAAGAGATCAACTAAGAAAAAAACCATTAGTGTCATTAACTCGACAGGTCCTTAGTCACATGTAGTGCCACAAAGTAGGATGTCATCAGAATAAATCACACATACCATGCAATCCTTCGGATCACACCATACATCCTCAATTTATGTAGAAAGGACACCAACAAACCATGCACCTTCCTCATGAGTCACGAAACAGTCAGAAAACTGCATAAATATACCTAAGGAACCTCCTTCCCCATATGTAGATATATTACGGTCTTTCTAGGATAGATGTACCACAATGAGGTGAAAACATTGAGAAAACCAGGATCAACCACATGTATGTGTAGAGCCAGTAAGGGTTAGTGATGCAACATGTAGAATCTTAGCAAGAGGAGGACATCTACGTGGAAATTGTTTCTTATTCGGGTCATATGATCATTATATTTGAGGTTTCCCACATCGGAATCCTATACTACAATAGAAATTTGGATTGTAGAACCCTCTTGGAGGTTGAAGCATTGTGCTTATTTTTATCCCTTGTTATTTTGGCTGATAGATTACACTATTATATGTAACTTATTTTTGAAGGATTATAGTACCAAGGAGTGTCGTACAATTCATGTGTATGTGTTTTTTGTACAGTCTTGTAAATTGTTGCTTTAAGAATTCTCAGAAATATGAAATGATCCAATTTTATTCATGTCAATGTTATGTTCTAAGCCATAACTTGCGATATAGTATTGATAATCAAGAATTTACATGTGATTTCCTCTCTCTTTCATCTTTGTAAAGATGGTACGAAACCTACAGAAATGGTATTTGAACACAATTTGGGACTTATTTTGTGTATGTTTGAAAACCTAATTGGGCTCTTTTGTCTTATACATTTAAAAAATACTAAATATTGAGAAAAACTAAACGAGAATTAACAATAAATTGTAATCTTAGGAGTAAAATAAATTATTTGGGAAACATTGTGGGAATGATCAAGTAAAGTTGGAATCAAATGGGCTAAATTTTATCCTTTTAAACAAATCAAACAAGTTTGTTGGAGCATGGGAAAATGATAATAGGGTAAACGATTGTAATGAATTGACAAGACATATTAACAAGTATATAGAGTAGTGTTTTGTAAATGGTAAGCATATAAGGGACTAAGAATTAATTTGTGTTAAATAAAACTGAGTAGGAAGGAATTGAATATTTGAACAAGGATAATAAGAAATGAGAGTAATTTGGTTTAAACAAAATTGAAAATGAAGAGATTGAATGGTTGAACTAGGAGATTATAATAAGTATAGTAGGAAGTGAACTCTAGAAAATGTAAGTACATTATAAGGTGAGGATCAAAATTGTTGTAATATAATAAGAGGACTATAATGACATAAATTCTAACTTAACCAACTATTAAGGTAAGATGTAAGAGAAAAGGGGGAACAAATCAAACAAACCTAATAATAATAAGCCTTAACAAGTAGTTGTATAATTTTTCTAGGTCCTCAACAACATAGTTAAGTAAAGAGCTAAAAAAATAATGACTAGGAATGAGATTTAGAATATGAACTTTCAAGCTACGAGGAAATTACCTAAGTAACCCTTAATAATTTAACAAGAAAGAGAAGTAATGAAGCGAGTCTTGATAATACTAAAAAAATTAAGAAGGAAACTATAATTGAATCGTGAACAAGTGGCACATTTTTGTAACTTAAAAATGTAACATGATAAAAATTGGGTAGAGAAATAAGAAAACCACTGTCGAAAACGTAGAATAAAATGTAATGTATGATTTGAAACCACAAATGTTAGAAATCTAGTGAATAGTATCGAATTATAAGTCTACAGTGGGGAAAGAAATGGATCGTAACACTAATAATAATTGGGATGTATTTAAGCAAGCTAAAAATCCTATAGTAAATGAGCTAGGCATATGTATAAGAAGGATATCTAGTATAAAAATCAAAACTTAGTAAATCAAATAAGTTAAATTCCTAATTAGGACTAATGAAGGAGACATATTATAGGTAAGGACAACAAGGAAGTTGATCAATGAATAAAGTAACTCGATAATTTAAGTGTACCTAAACACACTAAGAATCTTAGCAAGAAATAAAATCAAATTCTGAGTGAGGAAGAAATTTTCAATCTTCACATAAATTATTAAATTGATCCTCTTATTTTTTGCAAGAAATCTTATCGTGGTGGCCTGAATAAAAATATCTTGTGTTAGGTCATTAAATTTTAACTTTTTTCTTTCCTCCAAGACATCGTGGTTAGTAATTGAGTCAAATTTTTAGCCCTGGATTGTACGAGATAGGGTTGTCATTTGTTTTGTTGTTGAATTCTTATGGATTTTGGAACCCTCTTAGTGACTTCCAGGATGTATTCGTGTTCTAAGCGGAGGGGGATGTAGTGTCCACTTCCCTCAAACACTGTTTAGATATATTTCGTTCCATATTATAGGATTCGTTGTATGGATCCTTGTATGATTTGAGTTGGCATAGGGTGTCAACCTTATGAACCTCTTGGCATGGATATGACACGACATATTAATATGGTGTTTTTTTTATAGATATACTTGGTTAATGTGACATGATGGTGAACTACATATATTCTAACTTTGATTACAAACATGAATTAGATTGGTAGCTGTTATGTTATGGAAACTTATTGACAAAATTTAATTGTTAGAATTGGTATGTGTGCATATTTTATTAGCTTGAATGATGAATAGCAAATAACAATGGATAATTGATGCAAGTAAGATTAGTTTTTGTGTTTAATTGAAAATGTAAAATCATGGACGTTCTCGTGACCTTATTTGATATTGAGAAATTGATAAAAATTACTCATATAAGTATTTATGGGTCACAATCTATATATATATATATGGATATATCAGTGTTTAAATTATTGATGTGTGTGCGTGTGTGTGTTTGTGCAATAGTTAGAATTGATTTATATATATCATTTTGGGCAAGTATGATGTGTTTTTTGAGTGTTTAGATGATGACTAGGTATTCAGGAGATTATAACCACAAAACAAAAAAACAAAAAAAACAAAAAAAGAGGGTGAAGGGGGGATAACTCAAACGGGGCTCATTGGCCAACAATGGGTCACTCGGGCTCGGAAAATTGGTTGGGGGATGTAATTATGCAAAGTGATCATAGTTTTGTAATGTTGTATTTTATTCCTGGATTTAAATTTAATTTCCTTTCATTCTAACCTTTAGATTGACTAGTTTTTTATCTTTAATAATTTGATTCAATTAGATTTTAAGTTGGGTTGTTAAATAAATCCCATTTCTATTTTTGAGATGTTTGGGCATGTTTTGTGGCTGGAAAGTTTTTCATTTATGAAAAACTTGAATTTAACCTTTCAGGGAAAATTTGGAAGGTGTGTGAGACAAGTAAACCTTGTCTCACAGTCCAAAAACTCCCCATACATCTACCCATAGGGTAGGTGTACCTTTTTATGACACTTTGGCCACTTCAGGAAACTTTTGTACACCATTTATTGTTTGTAATATTTCTCTCTTTTCAAAATGAGATTTTGTAAGTACTTTTTTTACCTTTTTGACTTTTGGGATTTGAGTTTATTTATGGTGATGTGAAAAATTGAAATTTTGGGTTGCTTGAAAAGTAATTTTTGTGGATGTGCACCATTTATTTTATTTTTCATTTTATGTATTTATTTTCGTGTGAAGACTTTGGGATATGGGTAGAGTGTGAGTCAAGTCATGTTAAAAGTGAAGTGATGGTTTTGTAAGGAGAGCCCATGTGATTATGTAAGGGACTTCTTTTCATACTTGGGGATCGGATTTATTTTGGGGATGGAGCATGCACAATGGCAAGTTCCTAAGAGCCCCTCCACTTCAATTTTTTTCTATAAATTGGATTCTTGTGCCTTGTTTTTGTAATGCCCTAAACTTTCTGACCCAAAATGAGGAAATTTTTTTGTCTTGCATTGTGTTGTTATGGTACGCCGCTACAAAGCTAAGCAAACCTTCCCACAAGTTATGATTTCCATTTTCACACATGGGCCATGTTAATCTTCTCTGTATCGTTCCAATTTTTATCAAATGTCTTTGAAGAGGCTATTTAATATAATATAACATGACAAAAATCAAATATATAACATGACTGGTTCCCATAAAAATGAATGGTTTTAGGATGATTTTTTCTTCTACCTAGAATCTTAAAACAAATCTCTTTGATGGTCTTGTTCAATTTTGGAATTTCCTTAAGAGCTTGCAATAGAGGGATTCCAATACTCTATTTATTTAGTTCCTGAATATACTCTGACTCTATTTGTTCATGAATTATAGTGTTGTGTTTCTCTAAGAGTCTGGATGGAAAATGAATATCATTGTTTGGTTGGGGTGTTTCTTCAACAACAAGACTGGGTTACATTTCTTCTAGCTTTTCTTTATCTTCATGGATTTCTTCTATAATAGGAGATGAAGGTTTTGAGGTAACCTTCCCTGAACACATCAAGATGTTTTTACAATCCACATAATTTACTGTGGGGTTTTTTCTAATTCCATTATGTATGTTGGGTTACCCTACCTCACATTTTTGGGGTTTGCCATAGTTTGAGCTGGGATCTGTGAATGGGTAGGTTTTTCGGATGAGGTAGCATTTGTAGGCCTAGTCAACAAATATTTTGACCTTTGGGTATTCTTTAGTTATAATATTGCTTCCCTGTTCCTTGAGGTACATTCCACTATTGTTGGAATTGAGGATAAAACTGTTGAAACATTGGAATGTTTTGGTTTGGAGTCCATGATTGTTGATAATAACTTGATGGTGTATTTCACTAAGGACTCCATTCCCATGGGACTTGTTGATCCCAAGGCTAGGGGTATGGCCATGGTGCATTCCATTGGTTTGGGACCCATTGTGTTTTTGGTGCATAGGATTGGTTTTGATTTGATTGATAAATACCTCCTTGCCTCTGAGCCATATAGTTTAACTCAACTTCGTCTTGTGTGTTTTGTTTTAGATGGTTTTTCAACAAGGTCAGAAATCCACATTGGTTTGTGGCATGCTTTAGATCACAAATAAGGCAGATGTTTGCCTTATCTAAGGGATATTTCTTAATCCCATGTTTGTTCTTACGCCTTGGATGATAGATGAAAAATGGCCCTATGATCCTGGATTCCTCCCTATCCACAATTGTATTAATTTGAACTAATAGGTTTGTTCTCAAATTTTAAATTTCCTCTCTTAGTTTGGATATGTCACCATTGGCAATTTTTCCTTTATGTCTTCAAAGATTGGGGAGATTTTGGGAGTAGTTCCTACAGAGGATTATAATATTAGTAAATTCTAATTTGTTCATGTCTCCCTTTCCCAGAAGATTGAAGGCTTCTTGTGTGTCTTCATCTAATCCCTTGAAGAATAAAGTTTTAATAAGGTTTATATCAAGGCCAATGCCACACCTCTTATGAAGGAAGAGGAACTGATCAAGATAGTCTTCCACACTCTCATCCTCTTTTGTTGAATTCTAAAAATTTCTTCCTTCATATCCATGACTCTATAGTAATCTTGGTATTTATCCAAGAAGATTGTTTCCATTTCTTGCCAGCTGTGAATGGAGTTAGGAGTTAGGCCCACGAACCACCTCATGGTTGCATCCTTCAAAGTTGAAAGAAATAACTTTAATTTCTGAGTATCTGAGGTGTAATCATAGGTCTGACATAGGACCTTGAATTCAAATAGGAAATGATCAGGATCTTCTGAGACCAATCCCCTGAAGGTTTGAATAATTGAAGGGGATATATTCTTCTTCGGATCTACATCATTAGGGTCCAATTGTATAGTATATGTAAATGTTTTTCCAAGCCGAGGGTTGTCATTATCGAGACTATTGGGGTTTTCCACTCCATCAACCACCCTTTCTTATTGATCAAGCTATTCCACATGTTGGTTTTGATGGGGGTTTTGTATATTAATTCTAATAAATCTACCTCTATGGTCTTTTGTTCTAAACATAAAATACAATTCCCTAACTATCAGTGCTTAACCGAGTGCTTGTGTTCCACATACTCCAAAGTACAAAAGAATCTTGTTATTACTACAAGGTCTTATACTTCAAAAGAAAGAGTTATGGAAATTAAATTTTTAAATGGAAACTTACCATGTGATCAGGTAGCACTTTCAGTTAGTACCTTAATTTTTTATAACACCTTGAGGAATCCTTGAAAACGGCGCCAAAAAGTGATGAGTGTCATTAGTATGTTTGTACTGTAGTTATCTTATGTTTTTTAGTCTAGGGTGGTGTCCACAGCTATTTGCAATAAAGGAAATAGTTGGAACCATGCTTAGTACTTATTTATTAACAAACTTAACTAGATGCTATGCTAAATTCCATGAAAAAATGAAATAGATTAATAAACAAAGTATTACTGAATACAAAAATTAAAAGGACTGAACAATGAAATTCTAGTAAATAAAAAAAAATCTAAATAAAATGAACAAGAAATGACCCCTTCACGTTGGGAAGGAGTGGCCCTTGCCCCTTCCCAAAGATCCGATTCAAAGTTATAAATCAAACAAGTCAAATTTTCCCTTGAATCAACACTTTATTGAATGAAAGAATTCCTTTTACAGTAATCAATTGAAATAACTCTTTTCCCTACTACAGATGCTCTTTTTTATCATAGTAGTACGGTTCACTCTAAAAGAGGACTAGTTGTTTGCATTTAATTACAACTACTTAACTGGAAGATACCTATAACAACAACTATCTGTTTGAGGAACTACAAATATGGAAGGATTAGTACATGCCACATTTGGATAAAATTCATCATGTTAACTACAATTGAGGTCTGGAATTGAATCTTAATTGAGGTAGTTAATCAACGCTAGAAGATATCAAATATTCTGCATCAAATCCCTATAATCATGATGATTATAAATCTATGAGTTGTTCTTTTTTTCTGCTCCACGTCTTCAATCAATTGGTGTTAAGTTGAGGTTGCATGGTCCTCATAATTCACATGATGGTTGAGATGGTAGGCCATGTTTCATGTTCATTTTATCATCTCAAAAAGTGTGTCAACTGGATCAACTCATCATTTGGCCATATAAGTCATCTACCTCTTTTGCATGAGTTCCTCACTCCAAGCGATTCTACATTAGTGCTTTGGGTGAGACTTTCGATAATTCATGGGTGAGTCCTTCACTCCAAAGTGAGTCCTGCATTGGTTTATAGTTGGATCCTGTGATGTCTTAATATATGCTCTTCAAATTCATTTTTAATACTCATAAAGATTCATTTAGCCTATATTTGAAGAAGTAAACAAAAGATTATGCACAATATTTTCTTCTAAAATATAGTTAAGTATTAATTACAAAACGACAATATCATACTTAGTACAAAATGATGACATGAAAAAACAGGGTTTTACATAGGTTAATTGAGGGCTCATCAGGTATTTCTATTCATACACAAGAAACACTATTGAAATATACTAGGGGTTACATATCTATTTGAGACATGATTATTTTGGTTAATCCTACTAACCTTGATGTGGTGTTTGTGCAAGATACTCATTTAGAAGCAAGGGGAAAGTGTCCAAAGAGTAATTAAAAAAAAAAAAAAACAAGTAATCTGAAAGTAAAGAGAAAATTTAAAGGAAAGGGTAAGCAAAAAACTACTTCTACTGTTAAGAAAGAAGATGGTAAGCCACTTTGTAATCATTGCAAAAAAATCATGATGAATCTAAGTGTTGGAAATTACATCTGAAGCTTAAGCCCAAGTGGTTTAATAATAAGAAAGGAAAAGAAAAGAAGACCAACACTATGTGCAATAGGATCTTGGATCTTATTCTGGTAATGAGACCAAGATCACAACCATCGGTTTACAAGGTTGTAATTCTTCCTCTTCTTCTATCACTAGTTCATCTAATATTGTTTCTACTTCTAAACAAAAATTTATGCATGATGAGAAGAAAAGAAATGAGTTGTTCCACCTTATAGTTGTTTCTAAACACATTAAAATAGACACTCTATTTGATATTGGATCTCAGGATAATCTGATTTCAAATAAGGTTGTGAAGAAATTGGGACTCCAAACCAAACCACATCATAAGCCTTATCCTTTGGGTTGGGTTTGTGACAATGCAAACTTATAGGTAACGAAAACTTGTAGATTCAAATTTTTCATTTCTGACAAGTTCATTGATGAGGTAGATTTGGATGTTTTTCTATTAGATATTTTTGGTGTGGTTTTAGGAATTCCATATCTTTATGATAGAAAAAAAATCTTCTACATGGAAGATAATAACTACTTTCTTGTAAAATATGGGGTTGAATACATTGTTAGAGCTCATCGTGTGAAAACAAGTCTTTCTTTCATTTCTGTAGGACATATGAAAAGGCTTGTAAATTCAAACAAGAACTTTGTGCTCATGGTTATTAAAGCCAAAGAAATAGATCATTCCAAGGATTTTTAGGATTTTGATCATAAACATAGAAATGATTTGATTAATATTGTTTCTAACTATGATTATGTGTTTCAAGATCCACAAGGATTGCCTCTTAACAGAGGGATTCAAAATGAGATACAATTGTTGTAGGATGCACCTATTCCTAATATTGGCATGTATAGATTGTCCATGGTCGAGAATAAGGAAATAAAAAACTAGATGGATTTATTGGCAAAAGGGTTTATCCATCCAAGTTCATCTCCTTGTAGTTCTCCTATTATATTGGTGCTAAAGAAATATGGCACATGGCGGATGTGTGTTGATTTTCGTGCTTTGAATAAGATCATGGTTAACAATTGGTACTCTCTTCCTCGCATTGATGATTTACTAGATCAGTTGAAAATTGTTGTTTATTTCACTAAGTTAGACTTAAGAAGTGGTTATCACTATGTTAGAATCAGTGAAAATGATATTTGGAAAATTGCTTTTAAAATAAAACAAGGTTTATTTGAATGGCTTGTTATGATTTTTGGATTGTGTGATGCACTGACTACAATCATGTGTGTGATGCACTAACTACATTCATGTGTGTGATGAATGATGTTTTTAGGTCATTCATTGATGATTTTTTATAGTCTACTTAGATGATATTTTTATCTTTAGCAAAACATGGGAAGATCATGTCATTCATATTGAAAAAGTCATGAATGCTTTAAGAAAGGAGAAATTACACTTGAAGATGTCTAAATGTAAATTTGGGAAAATATCTTTGATCTATTTGGGTTATGTTGTGGGACATGGTAAATTAAAAATTGATCCTACAAAAGTTGAGGTCATTGTGAATTGGCCTCAACCCGAAAATGTAATTGAGGTTAGCATATTTCTTGGTGCGGTTCAGTATTGAAGAAATTTTGTTGTTAACTTCTCATTTATTACATCTCCTTTGCAGTATTTTACTAGCATTAAACAAGTCTTTCAGTGGGGAGGCAAGTATCAAAAATATTTTGATACATTGAAAGAGAAGATAAGTATTGCTCCTGTCTTAGCACTTCCAGATTATCATTCTGAAACCTTCACGAGTACAGTAAGAAACTATCCAACTTATGATAAATATTTGTATGATTTGGTGCAAAGTTTGAAAAAGTGGAAACATTACTTGATGGGAAAGTAAATAGTTATTCGTACAGATCATCAGCCCCTCCATTATCTCTAATCACAGACTAAGCTACAACAGTCTAGACACTTCCGTTGGATGGGTTTTCTACAACAATTTCATCTCATGATCGAGTATAAGAAATGTATAAAAAATAAGGTTTCTTATATGTTATCTAGATCTCTAGTTGTTGCATTTGTTATCTTACAACATAATTCTTTAGTTCATGACTGTTGTAAAGAAAAGTATGCCAATGATGTTGATTTTAAAGAAGTGTATGAATATTTGATGAGTGGTAAACATGTGGGATAATTGGAGTATCATGTGCATGGTGAAATCTTGTATCATCCTGGTAAATTTTGTTTTATACAGCATGAAAGATTGCATATGATTAGGGAAGATCACACTTATCTTATATCTGGTCATTTTGGTGTTACTAAAATAGTGGCACATTTACAAATGTATTATTATTAGCCTCATATGCAGGAACATGTTACCAAATATATAAAAGGTTGTGTTCTTTGTGCCATAAGCAAGCCTAACAACGGGAAGTTAGGAATTTACACTCCTCTTCACGTCCCTACTCGTCCTTGGGAAAGTATATTGTAGTTATTTTTACTATCACAAAAGAAAGGAGCCCCATACATTTCGGCCTATCACCCAGCGAAAGTTGGGCGCTCACCCAAGGCACGCGTGGGTACCGAGTCTCTCTTTTATGTGATTTTAGTGGGAAACATCATCTATGATTTGTGTAAGAGATTCCAGAAGGGAAGTTAGGACATACAAGAACCATAGGGCTCAGAACGGCCTCTAGATCCTTGCAATCATTTCAGACCGAGTACTTAATAGAATCCATAACATGTATTATGACAGAAAGAAATATACAAGCATCCATACTTAGCATGAAAGGAAAGAGAACTCATAAGAGAGAAGTATACATTAGAATCATTGCTATTCATGTATATATTATAACAGGTAACCTTATTACATCCATGGAACCATTACAGGGGGTCGCAGAGAAGCAGACTGCAGTCATACATTACATTGGACTTATGTAACTAAGCTACCAAAAAGAAAATTTACAACCCCCAAGCCTAATGCATCCTCTCTCGAATAAAATTATCCATTTGACAGAGTCCTCGCAACATTTCTTCAGAGCTCCGGCCACTCTCTATGTATATCCTTCTATCTCTACAGGCATTTGTATTTATAGCTTTCCTGGACTGCCAACTCATCCTCCAGCGCCCTCAAATCTGGTGTCAAGTGTCTGAATGTGGTCCTCCATGTGAGCATGCTTCTCCAGGCTTGAGCTTTCCACTTTATCTCATGATGTTCTTCTAGAAGATTCTATCGTAGGCATGATCCTTCCTGGGCCAACCTGTCGCCAGGCTGACATCTTATCCACGCGCAACTGGGTCATGCTTTTCACGTGTTCTACTCTGGACGTCTAAATTGACTAAGTCACGAACCCTCGGTTATGTATTTGTGCATTGTGCGCCATGGGCTTCCTTACACCCTTCTCTTGTAGGATTTTGCCTTGTGCACCATTTCATAACAGGGACCTTGTGTGCCTCTACGCCTTCATACTTGGTCAATAATCTAGGGGTCCAACAACACCCCACACTACACCTGTTTTATGTCCTCGGAAACACTCCACTTAACCAAGATGTATGTTACCTCAAGGAACCAAGGTGTAGTCTTACATTTTGTAAAATAATAAAGGAATGAAAGAATTAGGGAAGAAGGAAGAATGGGGGGGCATCAACTCAACAAGCTAGGAAAATCCTTCCACAAGTCCACCTCCAGCTTGTTCCATATGTCAACCTCCTGTGTCTTCTAACAAAGGTCACCGATCAAGATGCTCACCTTGTCAAAACATAGGCCAATACCCTAGGTGCCTAAAGTGTCAATGATCTTCCCTATATCCTTGCCCAGGTCTTCGAGCGTGACCATCCTCCTGGAAATATGAGGTTATAGTTCTTTCCATCGGGCCTTGATTGAACCTCTTAATTTTTCAATCACCTCAAATTTTCTTTCTACTTTGGCAAGGACCTTGTCTCTTTTTGCCCTATTTCCTTTATTCTTCTCTTGGAACTCCTTTAGCTCTACTTCGAGTGTTGTGACCAAGGTGCTTGCTACCTTATCCCTGTCTATGCAAGTATCATATGCATCCTCAACAGATTGGGTAGTGATTTTAACCTCTGCGAGCACCTTGCTATACTCAGAAATGAGTGCTACCACCCTTAACCTGTCCTCTTCCTTTAAGTGCGTGGCAACTTTCTCTACAAACTCCAGGGCCAAAGTTCATCTCTCCATGGTGAGGACACATGTTAGATCTTCTAAGCATTCCAGAATGGATGCGTACTTCTATGCATGTGGCACTAGGTCTAGGTGCTTTAAAATGATGGCGCTCTTGATAGACTCCACCTTCTTGTATACTTCCTGCACCTTTGTCTTCTCATCCTTTAACTCACACCTCATATGCACGCTAATCAGTTCTTCTTGCTTCAAACTCTTGGTCTTCTCAGCCAACTCCTCTTGTTTCTTCCCTAGCTTTCCCTCTAGCACTCTTATCTTGTCATTACACGCAAAGAGACTAGCCTCTATCTTGACCGTGACCTTGTTTAGCACGTTACAGACTTGCTCATCTAAGAGCTCCTGAGAATTTACCAAGGGATTGGCTCCCTTAGACTCTGGTACTGTTATGATTGCTCCCTAACAAACTTCAAAGTCTAGCTCGTCAATGTGGGATTCAAACACCCAAAAGAGCATCTTCTTCATTCTGGGGTATACGCCCTCCTTTTCAAATGACCCCATGGCTAAAAGCCTTTCTGTGGGTATAGTGCTCTAGAACCGAGCATGTAGCACCTTCTTTGTGTCATCAACATAGCCCATCACTTGTCTTTACTCTATACCAAGGGTCCTCCTACCCGAGTGCGCACCTTTGGGAAAACTTACCATTAGAGAAGGACCTCCCACACTATCATGCTCCTTTTCAATGTTTTCCTCTTTTCCTTCCTCCAGCACTATGTCAGTGTTGCGCTCGAACTCTTGACCTACTAAGGCCTTGAGCATTTTCTTTGCCTCTCTCTCTCTGCTACCTCAGTGATCTGCTCCTTTGTGAAGCTTATGGCTTCCCACTTTTCTGCACCAACCTCCTCACTCTTTCCCATGTCTTGGGTGCCTTCCTCATCCTAGGTACTCATGCACCACATGAATACAAACTCTTGTTTCTCTTCTTCTCTCTCTTCTCTTGAGTCGTACACGCTGAAAACATGTGGCTCTTGTTCCCTCTCAGGCTCATCCTTCTTACTGTCATCTTCTTCACTCTCGTCCTCTCTTCCACCCATGTACTTCTCTAAGCTTTCGGTATCCTCTGAGTTAGCTTCCTCTTCCATCCTCTACTTTTTCCTAAGAGGTGGCTCCTTGACAGGGGATTCGGCCTCTTCCTCTTCCTCTAGAGACTTTTCCTTAATGAGGGGTTGCCTAGGTACCTCCACTTTTGGTTTCTTCTCCTTTGTCGAGGAATTATTTCTCCATGTGTAAGTACTGGGCTTAGTGCTCATTGTCGACATACTCACTGTCTGAGTAGTCTACATCCTTGGTGCTTCTTCACCTCTTCCCCTCTTCTTGGGCATGGGCCCCTTCCTACCCATGGGATCTTTAGGTATGGAGACATCATTCTCCAAGTATGCGCCCTTCTCAAACTTGGGCCTTATACAGATGTATATGCACATCATGTATCCTCCTGCAATGGGAAATGTTATTGGCCTTGTCATCTGGACCTCATGCGACACGTACCTTTCCACATACGCGTGCTTGCCGCTGGGGTAGTTCAACCTTTTTTGCATCTCTCTGTGCTCCTGGTCCAAAATACCTAGTTCGAGCTTCATCTTCTTGGATTCCTTGAATCTATTTACTCCCGCTTGGAATTATTGAGCTGTGAAAGCAAAGGGAAGCTTGCACCAAGGGCTCCATGATTCATCTAGTAGCCTAAACCTACCCAGGTAGAAATGTTGGTATACTGCAAACTCAGCTTCTCCTTTAGTGACTACTGCTAGTTGTGCGGGAATCCTCCACTCTGCCCCGAACGCGTTCCTCAGGTGAGTATACCACTTCTCTAATCATGCCTTATGGGGTGCTATCATTATTTCACACGCATACTATTCAAATATCTTCATGGGCGAAGGATCCTCGGTAGGGTACAGTATGATGGAAAAGTGACAAGCGAGCATGGGAATCTACAAGCAACTCTTCCTCACACCTGACCTCCCAAGGTCGTGCCGAGATAGCCGATGGGGATTAAATATGTGTGGGATTCAGACAAGCTAATTGGGAAATCTGATGTCTTCGACGTGCACTAGTGGAAATTGTGAATCTAAGGCAAAGAAGGCCCTCCTAACTTGAATTGGTGTGATAGATCGATCAACAAGGATGATTGCTCGAAGGCTCTAATCAATATCGAGATCTGGCGTGATTCGGTCTATAGGTTGTGGCATACATGGAAAATGACTTGGGATAGTTTCGTGTATGTTTCCAGATAAGGTCATAGGGTGGATGGTAACTATAATTGACTCTACGGGTGATTCTTTGGCCTAGTCCAGAACTCATTAGCTTTGTTAGCTGTTATGTCCAATAAGGATAATTGTTCGATGATGATAGGTGGAAGTGGAGTAGATCTGAATGTTAGTGTACGTAGGCCAGCATCTATGTCTGATTCACCTATGGGCTCATTGGGCTATGGGTTTTGTGGGTCACAACCGTAGATTTGTATCTGTTGTGGTCCTGCTATGGTCATGTGCTGAATCAATCCCTAATCCCTAGTATCCAACATTCATATGCCTTTTCAGCTTCTATATTGAGAATCAATAATTGTGTAATCTTCTCAGAGTATCTTACAGGTGTTTGTGCAACCTGAATTCTCAAGCTGGTATCTATATCTGTGAGAGTATCTCTTGCGTCTGGCTGTGGGACCAAAGGATCACAACCAAAGTTCTTCTCTCTTTCAAACCCTTCTATAGTCATGCGGATATATACCTAGGGTAATCTGTAGTTTGGTTGACTTGACCAAAACGTGTGCGCTTTTTCGTCTTCTATGTTTAACCCGCTTAACTGGGAACAATTTGTTGTAAGTTTACTGTTGGTTGGAAGACTTGGATCCTAAGATTTTGATCTATATCAGTTATTACTATGATGAGATTGGGTTGGGGCACGATTGGCTCGAATACGTATTCTCTGGGCTCCCTAGATCCCATGATTGTCATATAAAAGAAAGTTATATAAATCTAACTAATGACAGGATAAACTAATTGTGAAAAATATGTCTATGTATATTCCTAAATTTGATATATCTATCTACTAAATAGAATTTAAAGAACAACTATCTAATATATCTAGAATTGATAGTTTAGAATAAAAAATTTAAAACAAACAAGATAACCGAGTATAGCTATTTGTCTGTGCAACTGTGAACCTATTCTAAATAATGAAACAATTGATCTAGTCTATTTGCAAGACTCTCGATCCTACCTCAGAAGTGAGAAATGAATCATAGTTTCTCAGAAACTATCAATCCTCATAACTTCCCTAGCAATATCGAAAGTAAAATTGACTAAAATAAAGTGATTGGCTACTCTATTTGATATGCTTCTAATTAGAACTTTGAAAGCTAGAACCTGGATTTTGCAGAACAGTGGCGAATCCGATGGTGTGTGTGATCTTGTCCCCTCGGTGTGATCTCCTCATTCCTTTGTGTTCACATAGATCCAGAAAAGCGTGTAATGCTAGCATCAACAGAAATAGATATTGGCACAAAGGCAGCTTAGGACATAGACTTAATACAATACGAGTAGGAGAGGGATAGCACAAGAGCACAGAGCTTGGCTTATGCAATTCCTAGCAGGATTTATTGCGAGTCATGCAACATAAAACGTCCAGAACCTGAAACTATTTTGTTTGAAGAGAAAAACCTACAACTTTAATGGCTTCCTATTGAAAACAAAATATTTTACTCCAATGGATTGGATAAAATATCAACAGCATTTGCACAAGATGGATATGTGGCTTACTAACAGCAAAACAACACTAACTAAGCGTGCAATGAAAGAAACTAAGAATTCTAAGCAAAATGAAAGACTAATCTATTGCAAAGAGAAATTCAGAGGAAAATTTGAGGGGCCATTTGCTTGAGCACAAGCCATCTATTTATAGCATTTGCATTTACCCAAGGTAAAAAGCAAATAGAATTCTTAAACTATAAACAATGGCAAAACACTATTCCAATGAACCAGAATCATTAATGCAAGCTTATGGCGGTGAAAAAAAGTTGGTAAATGTTGAAATTTACATGAGTCATGTTAAAAGAGAATTCTAGAAAATGCGTAAAGGACCGCCGCCCTGAGCAGGGTGGCGGTTATAGGACCGTCGCCCAGGCAGGGCGGCAGTTTCGTAACTGAAGAACAAAAGGCCAAGAAAAGAGGGAAAAAGAGAAAAGAAAAGCATGTGGGCGCTAAGCGGGGCATGCGGGATGTTAATGCATACTTGGAGAGCTTTTCCGGATCCTGAACACCTTGCGAGGAGACCTGTATCATCATTGGGGCATGTGTTACGTTGTTCCGGCGGTGCAATACCCTTCAATTTTGGGTACGTACAGGTACTCCCATATAAATTTGTCTGATGCGTCAAGAACTCCAATCTCTGAAAATACGATGGTTAGCAAGATGTTGCAGAAGAGGATTATGTCCCCCTCCTTTGTGCAACAGACAATTTCCTCCACGATGTATGCAAATAAGTTGTAAATGGTGCCTTCTACAATCTTCCTGCAGACATGTAACTAGGGTTTATTGACCTGGGTCCATCTCTCTTGGCCATTCAAATTTTTTACCAAATGTGTGGCCATCTTCATCACTGGGTCCTTGATGTCTAAGATGTTGTAGTACCTCGATCCCTCCTTGCAGGAATATTCGGTGATGGTTTCTTGAATTGCCTCCTTGTTTCTTAGGTCATCTTCCAAGTTGTCTCCTTCACATATAAGGCCTGTGAATTGAGACATGAGTTGAAGAGTAATGCGCATCTTATGCCCTGCAAAATGGAAGTAATATTCATGTACTCGTGACATTAGCCATTGGTATAGGCATTCTGGTTTTCCAAAATAGGGCAACTCATAGAGTTGCAACAACCCTGCCTTCTCCTATTTGACCTTAACATCATCATTGTAGATGGGCAAGTCCTCTGGTATCCGTTTGTTTGTGGGGCACACTAACTCCAGTGTCATTTCCTTCTTGATCATGTTTGTTTGATGGTTATAGTCACTTACAGGAACGTTCCTCAGGTGGGACTCCCACTCCTTACCCATCATTACCCCATTTGGGTATTGCATCTTTGCATACCACTCTTCATTCATATTACTCACGTTAGGTTCTTGCTAATTGCCCTTGCCCTTGCCCTTTCCTTTCTTGGGTGCCATTGTCAAGGTCCTCCTATCACTTCACTCCCTCCTTGTTACTTTGTTCTCCCACTTCTTCCAGCCTCAAATCTCAACTCTATGATGAAAAACCTCTCAAACCCGTGCCCTAGTTTTTCAAACCCTAACTGGGATAAAACATCCACAAGACGGTGCCTCCTCACAACTTTTCTCACGCCTGTGTAACTCCTTCCTTCTGGTTTACAAATCCAAACTGGCTGCTCATGCTTCAATCTCACATATTTTTCTTCACATGATCAAATCTAGAAACCCTAGTTTGTCATAGATGAAAAAATCACTTCTCTCTATTCGTAAAGTGAAAATGAAAGTGCCTCAACCCTTTACTTATAGCTTTTCTCTTTTTGAGCATTAAATATTGTTTCATCTACCTCTATAATTTTTTCATTTAATGTGTATTTTTCAAACAAATCCCATCTTTAGCACTTTCACTCACGCGCCCAACCTGTGCGAAAAATCCTCCAACCTTCTGGCACGCAACCAATCCAACCTAACAGGAGACTCTTACGCACACGTAACCAACACTGAAGGCACTTCTTCTGTCCTGATTTTTCTCTCGCCTACCTCATGTTGCTTAAATACGCTTTCTCCTCCTCAGTACGTGGGATCTAAAATTATCTTTATCCTAGCACCAACCATCCTTCTTCCATTTTTTCTCTCCATACACCTCTTTCAACCGGCCCATTCAACAGGGTTTTTTAACATACACTTCCTTAGCACTCTAACCAAGTGATCCTTCACATTACTCCACCCCACACTTAAAAGGATGCGCGGTCCTTTGCGTACTCAAAAATTCTCCAAAGTAGCAATAAGGTTATTGGCGCCCAACGCGTAAAATAAAACAACAATGCGAAAGGGAAACACAAGAAAGGGAAATGCATAAATGAAATTTCTAAACTAATTGGAAAAATTGCTTTATTTACAAACACTGAGAAGACTTATTTATAGTAGGGCTTCAACCTACTCCCATTGAAGTGTCCAGGAAACTTCGTCCCATCTAGCACTTATAACTAGCACACGCCTGAATTAAGGATGTACGAGATTGTGTAAGGACCCAACCAATGGACTTTTAACTTCCCAGGGTGGCGCAAAAACTTAGAATCATATATTAAAACCATCTGTCCAACCTTAAACTTATTGATTCTAATGTGGAAATCATGCCAAGCCTTCTGCTTTACTTTTTCTACTATTTGGCTCCACTTGGCGAGTGATCATCTCTCATCCAGCTTCATTAACTCATCAATCCTTTCTTCCAGTGCTTGTTCATCGGCTAACCCTCCTATGCGTGCTATTTGTAGATAAGGAAACATAAATTCAACCAGAAAAATAGCTTCTGTGCCAAACACCAACTGAAATGGTGTGGCCTTGTTCAACCTTTTATACGTTGTCCTGTAAGCCCACAGTACTGCTGATACTTTGTCATCCCAATCTTGTCTTCCAACATCACAAATTTTGGTCAAGGTATGACTCAGTATTTGTTGAAAGCTGCCATGGTTTCATTTGGTTGTGGGTGATAGGGCATAGTCTTGTGATGAGCCACCATGAATTCTGATAATAGGATCCTCACAGTCTCATTCAAGAAATGCATACCCCTATCACTGGCCAAACTCAACGGGCATCCATACCTTGTGATAATGTTCTCCCACAAGAACCTTGCCGCTATTGTTACTGTGTAATCTTTAGTCAGAGCTGCCTCTGCCCATCTGCTCAAATAATCCATGTAGGTGATGACGTAATGTGACCCATTCCTATGCGTCGTTGGTGCAATAGGGCCTACAAAGTCTATTGCCCACTTTTTGAAAGGCTCCATGCTAGGGATAGGGTACAAAGGCATTTCATCTCTCCTTCCTAGTTTGCCAATGCACTGACAGTGGTCACACACTTTACAATAGCCTTTACAATCCTTGTACAGGGTTTCCCACCACAAACCTGCCATTAATATCTTAAGCGTGGTGGCATCACCTACATAATGCCCACCCACACTTCCTCTGTGTGCTTCCTCCATGATGGCAAGGTGCTCATGCTCTAATACACACTGGCATAAAACTTCATCGCGTCCCAACTTGTATAAGTCTCCACTGATTAACATGTAAAGTGTGGTACGTATGGCCAGTTGTTTTTTCTCCAATGTCTTCATTCCTTCCAGCGCCACACCTTCCTTTAAAAATACAAAAATCTCTTCCAAGTCCAAGGGCGCGTGCTGTAACCTAATCAGTTGTGCGTCTGGCATTGTTTCCTCAATACTCTATGTTTCCTCCCCTGAATCAATTCTTGACAGATGATCAAGCCCAAAATTAATTTTTCCAAGCTTCACTACAATGGTAAACTCAAACTCTTGAAATAACAACACCCACCGACATATGTGCCCTTGTAGAATAGGCTTGTTCACTAAATACTTTAATGCCATGTGGTTGGTGTAAAACACAAAAGGTGTTGCCAATAGATATTGCCTAAACTTGAAAAGCATGTAGATCATTGGAAATTCCTCGCGCTTAGTTGTGGTATAATTCTACTCTACTGGTGTCAGCTTCCTGCTCGCAAAACACAGAGGATGATCAACAATCCCTTCACCTGGCTATGCAAGCACTGCTCCAATGACAGTCCTTGAGGCATCTATATGGACATGAAAGGGCTTGTCCCAAGAGGGAAAATGTAATATAGGTGCGGTGACAAGCATATCTTTTAATGTATCAAATGCCTTCTATTGTGCCTCCCCCTAATGGAAGACACTTTTATGTCTAAGCATCTCCTCTAAAGGCATGGCGATCCTAGCATACCCTTTCATGAATTTCCTGTAATAGCCTGTATGCCCAAGGAATCCACACACTACACTCTGGCTAGTAGGCTCCCCTAACCCCACAATAACTACAAATTTAGTTGGATCTACCAGTAAGCCCTCCTTACAGACGATATGCCCCAATAAAGTCCCAAAGGGTGTACCAAACACACATTTCTTAATGTTGAGGGATATCCTCAACTTCCTACACCTCTCAAACATTAACCTTAAATTGTCACAATGGTCTTTAACATGACCATACACTGTCCAATCATCCAAATAGACCTAAATAAACTTATGGATGAAGTCCTAGATTGCTTGCACCACTATGCACGAGAAAATAGTAGGCGCATTCTTCAACCCAAAGGGCATGACCATGTATGCAAAAATTCCCCACTCAGTGGTGAAAGTCATCTTCTCTTGGTCCTCCTTTGCAATCCAGACTTGGTGGCACCTTGAAAATCCATCCGTAAAGGAATAGATTTCACACCCAGTGACTCCTTCCAAAATTTCTTCAGTGAAGGGGGTCAGAAAGGGATCAATGACACAAACTAAGTTCAATTCCCTATAATCCACACAGATCCTAATCCACCCATCCTTCTTGATGTTGATTACCATCAGACTTATCCATTCCGACTCTTCCACTACCTCAATAATCCTAGAAGCTATCATTTTGTCTATCTCTTCCTTAACCTTCACATGAAAATTGGGATTCATTCGGTAGGACCTTTTTCTAACCAGGCGTGCACCTTCCTTCAGTTTTATCTTCATCTCCCCCAAGGAATGGTGAACACCTTTGAGCTCATGATACCCGCGCGGGAATGAATCCTCAAATTCACGTAGCAGAACGATGATCTTAGAAACTTCCTTCTCCGACCAGTAGTCTCCAATAATAGCTTCCTTAGGTTCTTCTCCTGAACCGATGTTAACCTTATTTTTCTTTAAGGGTTCATGATAGGCGCGCATGCGAGTATCTGCACTATCCACTACCTCACGTGTCCCTAAAGAATGGTTAACATCCAAGCTTTCTTATTCCTCTCCATCAATCACATACACCAACTTTCCTTTTTCTTTTTCCAAACACACGTGCTCAAGCTGTAACTCTTCTATTTCCTCTACTTCTTCTTCAAAGCACGCCTCCAATCCTAGTTCACCTAGTAATTCCAACAGCCTATCTTCCATCCTAGAACTATCTCCCATGGTAAGGTGCTTGATACCCTGTAAGGCCTTATCAACTGATGGTTTGGTACTCTGATACTCAAAGGTTTGAATAAGGTCATCTGCGATCTCTTGCCAATTCCTTGTCTGGCGGTGTGTCTTTGAATGAATATACCATGCACGTGCGCAACCCTGAAGTGTAGAAAACAACTTGTGCACCCAAAGGGATGGTGGAAAAGCTTCCACACCTTCTCTCTAGACCTGTTCACACTCCTGGATGTGGAAAGAGGGGGACTCCTTCCCATAGTAGTCCTTGATGATGGTGGGTACATTACTCCTATAAAATCTGACAGAGATAGCAATTCTTACCTCGTGCCACTCTAAAAGTCTCTCTTGATGTGTAGCCCACCACCGAGCTGATGTGATGAGTAGGACATAACTTAACATCCCCCTTCATTCCTTCTCATCCTTCCACTAAGCTTTCACTTCCTGTAGAAATATCTCAGGGAAGGCTCCTCCTGAATACTTTGGTAGTTATTTTCCTCCAAGGTGCCAAACTGTGTGCACCTTTGTTACCTTGGTCACCGACCCTCTCAACTATCATCCCATCAATTTATAAGTCCCATGTGCCCAATTGTCACACGCTAGACTAATGGTATCACTCACTGACTGAGCATCTTCAAACTAGATAACCCCGTTAGTAGGGTGTATTATCTCTGGGTCTCTGATTGAGGGCACATATATCCTATCCATGACTTCTTCCCCCAATGGTTCAATATAGGGAGTTGACTTCCCATCAGCCAGGGGTATAACGACCTGTTCCTCCTTGTTCTTAAAGTTGAGGTAACCTTTTTTGAACCAAAGGTACGCATTATTCTTGTAACACCAAGGGCACCCAAGTAGTGTTGGGAAATTGTCCACCTCAACAAGCACCGAGATTTCAAAATCCCCAGTAAACTTAGCTCCCTGGATAGTGATAGTTGCATCCTTTAAAACACTAATGGACATTGCCTTATTTTTGTTTTCCATATACAGCACATTTGAAGATGGATGTAACGCAGGTCTTCCCATCTGATGCCATGCATCCAAAGTTATAACATTAACCTCCGCGCCTATGTCAATGAGGATATTATTGAGGAGTCATCCATCTACAACTACATTCAACGTGATATCCTTGTCATAGTCAAGGCTATGAGGGGGAAGGTTTGCATGCAAGACCTACCTCTCAGGCTCTCCTCCGGTGCGTGGTACCTTCTCCCTCAACCATGATCCGACTAAGGGAATGATATTCTCTTGCCTTAGAATTTTACACACCTCCTTGACCTCATCCAGGTCATCCTTTGGCACCTCGACTTTCCTTCCTTATTCCTCCCTCCTGGATTTCTCCATTAGACACTCGATCTCACCTTGTAGACTCTGAATGACATCCATGGTGTCCTGATATATCTCCTTTTGATGCACGGGGTCTGGATACTTTCCATGAACAACCTCCTCCCTTGAAACTAGGTTCTTTTGTGTTACCTGAGGCATCCACTATATATCTGTCTTCTTGATGTTGACCATTGTAGTGACCTTGTCCTTTTGGTGCTGCTAATTCATATGCTCAAACAATTATGGGTAATCCTCATACTTATGCTTCTTTCCGCACCACGAGCACTTTAACAGGTCTGGCATTCTCATTTGTAATGCTCCGTAGATCCACAATTGAAATAGGTTCTACACGGGAACTCACTCCTTCCTCCCCCGCAGTTACCACGACCACGGAATCCTCCTCAAAAACATCTTCTGTGCACGCCTCCATCTGTATGTTCCTCATAATGCTGATCATCGCCCTTGGAACTATTGACAACATTGGCTTGGTGCACCCAATGATCAATGGCCTCATGGATCTGACCAATCAGCCTATAGTCCTTAGTATCATGGATTGTAGAAGTGCAAATCTTATGGTAACAGGATACATTCTTCTTGATTGCGTACTGCAGCAAGAGGCACCTACTCGCATCATGGTCCCCATGACAAATTTCACAATCTACCACCACAGTGCATACTATCCTCTGGGGACAATTATCCTTAACGTGCCCCTCTATCTCACAATTTGTGCACCACAAACCATGGCGAGTCTTATGGGCTAAGTTCACAGACAATTTTTCCAACTACTTGGCCATAGCAATAATCTGAGCCTCCAAGAATAGGCTAATGCCAGTGTCAACACTACTGACAGCTTTGGTGCACAGGGCAGATTCCAATGCCTCACATGGGTCTGTAAAAGTTTTATGAGATAAGGCCCTTCTAAAATGGGTGATCAACCCTCCAAAAAACCACTGAACATGTTGTGAAGGGTGAATATCAAATGATAATTTAGACAAGAGAGTTTTAAAGCACGCATCATACTCCCGTACACTCTCTGTCATTCCTTGTTGAATCTCCTTCAAAGCGCTGATGCTTTTCTGCTCAAACTCAGGAATGTGGAATTCTATCAAGAATGCATTCTTTAAATTAGTATAGTCCACCACTGTTTTATGAGGGTCATACTTCATATACCAGCTATGAGTGTGCCCTTGCAATGTGGTTGCGAATTGACTAGCCTTCCGTTCTGGGGTTGTGACACCCTTCGTGCGCCATAGCAGTTCACATTTGTGAACATGTTCCGTAGCATCCTCAATACCTCTATAATCAAGAAAATGTAGAGACATTTCAAAGAAAACTTGTGGGGGTGGTTAGGGCCCAAATCCTCCTTTGCCAGATCCTTGGTTTCCGCTTGTATTTCCTCCATCACCTGATCCACCAGGTTCACCAGGTTCTGAACCACCAGATCCACCAAGCCCACCAGGTCCTAAAGTGGTCACATCAAGGGTCCCCACAGTTCCACTGAGCTATACACCTATGGTCTGTGAAAAATTCCCCACTACCAATAGTATACCCCGCGCCACTCCCAGACGTGAGACCAAATGCTTGTGTGCCTATACCTTGCCTGAAAATTCCTAACACTGGGCTAGTGTTTGCATCCATAGAAGTCCGAAATGAGAAATTATACCTCCTAGGTGTAGACCGATCACCTCCAATGTAGCCAACTGGATTAGCAATATTATCCCCCTAATTTTGAAAACTAAGCGCCAAGGTTTGGTCCCTATGTGGGCTCAGATGCACGCCACCAGTTCTTCTTTCTCCGCGTGATGAACTCTCATCAGAAGCCGAAGGGGTTTCTCTCACGCATTTACCAAGATGGGCTCGCACAGATTGCTTAGGTTCCACGTTCTCTGTGTGAACCTCAAACCCTTCCCGCAACATCTACTGCCATACATCCATCACACCTGTAACCTCGTGTTTTCTAGCAATTTCCCTTTCACGCGCTTCACCATACTTGAGTCGTCTTTCCTCCCTATCCTTCTCTACTATGACATTTGTCATCTTCCTCCACCCTAGCTTCCTCTCCCAATGCTCAGGATGGTTTAGCCGGCCATTAGGAAAGCCTCTAAACTCATGGTAATCATCAAGATCTTTAGGGCCAGAGGGAAAACACATAGAAATGATCCTCTGGGTTCCTACAAAAACTCAAACTCAACAACCTCTGGATAGGAATATGTGGAAATGGTGTACTCCAGAGTGTAGCTAGCAAATACTCCTTTCCACCAATGATCCACAGCACAGGTCCACATGAGATCTGCATCCTACGGCCTTTGGTATTCTTCTTGGGTCCACACATGTGGTCCATAACGCCAATTGGATCTAGATGTGTAGGCTAAGATCCATTCATACAGCTCCACAGGGAAACAACAGAAAAAGGTCTCATACAGATTGTGGTATAGATTCTCTTCTACCCATCTATGTGCATCAAACTCAGGTCCATTGCTGAATCTCTGAGCAAATTCACCCTTCGTGCTCTTGAACCATGATTCAACACTTTCCAATGTTAGCCACTCTTTCATTACTCATTACACAGATCATGATGTATGCTAAATCCCACTACAACTTCGAAAAGAGGCCCCGAAAATGGAATCAAGATGTAGTCATTTTTACTCCTATCACAAAAGGAAGGAACCCCATGTGCGTCGGCCTATCACCCAGCGAAGGCTAGGCACTCACCCGAGGCACGCATGGGTACCGAGTCTCTATTTTATGTGAGTTTAGTGGGAAACATCATCTATGATTTTTGTAAGAGATTCCAGAAGGGAAGTTAGGACATACAAGAACCATAGGGCTTAGAATGGTCTCTAGATCCTTGCAGTCATTTCAGACCGAGTATTTAATAGAATCCATAACATGTATTATGATAGAAAGAAACATAAAAGCATCTGTACTTAGCATGAAAGGAAAGAGAACTCATAAGAGAGAAGTATGCATCATAATCATTAATATTCATGTATATATTATAACATGCAACCTTATTACATCCATGGAACCATTACATGGGGTCACAGAGAAGTAGACCACAGTCATGCATTGCATTGGACTTATGTAACTAAGCTACCAAAAAGAAAATTTACAACCCCCAAGCCTAATACATCCTCTCCTGAATACAACTATCCATTTGACAGAGTCCTCGTAGCATTTCTGCAGAGCTCCGCCCACTCTCTATGTATATCCTTATGTCTCTGCATGCGCTTATAGTTATATCTTTCCTGGACTGCCAACTCATCCTCCAACGCCCTCATATCTAGTGCCAAGTGTCTGAATGTGGTCCTCCATGCGAGCATGCTTCTCTAGGCCTGAGCTTTCCACTTTATCCCATGATGTTCTTCTAGAAGATTCTATCGCAGGCATGCTCCTTCCTAGGCCAACTTGTCTCCAGGCTGGCATCTTAACCATGTGCAACTGGGTCATGCTTTTCACATGTTATGCTCTGGATGTCCAAATTGACTAAGTCCCGAACCCTTGATTCTGTCTTTATGCATCACACGCCATGGGCTTCCTTACACCCTTCTCTTGTGCACCTTTTCATAACTGGGACCTTGTGCACCTCCACGCCTTCATACTTGGTCAATAATCTAGGGGTCCAACATATATCCATGGATTTTGTAGGAGGCTTTCCCATGTCACAGAGAAAACATGATTATTTATATGTGGTTGTGGATAGATTTAATAAAATGTGTGTATTGATTTCTTGTACTAAACAAATAACTAGTGAAGGGACTGCACACTTATTCTTCCAACATGTATGGGTTCATTTTGGATTACTCACTTATATTATTCCTAATCGAGATTCTAGGTATCTTGGGGAATTTTGGTCAACTTTTTGGGACTTGATGGACACTAAGTTGAAGAAAATCACTGCATTTTATCCATAGACCAATGGTAAAAAAGAGGTCCTAAACCACATTGTGGTACATCTGCTAAAAGGTTATTGTGGTAAACATCCTAAGTTATGGGATGAACATTTGTATTATGTGCAACATGTTTATAATTGTGCACTTCATTCGTCTACTATGAAGTCTCCTTTTGGGACTTGTTTTGTGAAAGTAACGATAACCAGATCGTACCAAGCCAAGAACACAGATGCTAATCAAACACCACGATCAATAAGATGAAAGCAATTCACCAGAATAACTTTACATAAAACCTTTGCAAATAAATGACCAACAATATCATATATTATTATGGAACTCAATGCAATACAATGAGAATGGTGCTTGCTTAAATAGGAAAGGAATAACAATCTAAGAACCAGTCAAGGTCGTAAATCAAGCCATAAATCAAGGAAATAACTATACCTGACAACTAGATAATATCTCCTAATATCTAAATAAGATAAAAGAAATATCCACACACATAAGTGGGTGAGGATAAATACAATAAAGGTAAATAAAGTACCTAGGTGAACATGAGCTAAGGTAAATACCTACTCTAACACCCCCCTCAAGTGAAGCTAAGGGAAAAAATAGAAGTGGCATATCCATAATATGAGTCTCAATAACTAGGCCTGATGAGGTACTCATGTACAATAACTGAGAAAAAGGGGACACCGCAAGGTACCCAAAACCAATAAAAACAAAGTAAAGAGAATAAAGACCCGCTCCAAGGCATCCCAAGAAGCTCAGCTCAAAAAAATCATACAACGTTGAAGAATTTTGGTATGCACTGTGGTCTAAATCCACTTCTTGACCATAAAACTAAAAAATAACTGACACTGGGCTTCACCAGAATAACTCCATACAAAGAGACTGTCAACAGAGTAATGTCGAAAGTGTAAAAAAACACCAAACCTAATTCGATTAACTACTACAAATAGGTGTGCCATGATCTAAGAACAAAAACCAAAACAACAAGGTAATGACATAATATCTAGAGTGTCATGATCCAAGAAAATCTAAGGACACAAAACCCGAAGAAGTAGGATCAACACCACACCCTCTCATACTACTGAATGGGTGGAGTGACACTAAAAATATGTATGAGTTGTCAAAAAAACTACTCGAACACTGACAAACTAACACTGGAATTCACCAGAATAGCTCCCCCACAAGAGATATTGTTAACATGCCAAAAGTGTTGAAAATACAGATACAAAATCTCTCAACAAACAAGACAAATACACTACACCTACTAAAGAAAAAATTCTCAAAACAAGGAGCATTACAATGCAAAAGGTATAGAAAGTAGAGCAAGAGGCCGAATGGTGGAGGAGACATGCCTATAGAGTCCTCTCAACGAATGCTTATGTCACCGCCACGAGTGATCATATATCTATCTGAAATCAGCACAGATGGATGAAAAAGATTCTTGCATATGACTTGGTGAAAAATACACAATGGGTGCATGCAAAGGAACATCAGAATGTGTGTCAAGTTGATCATGTCTGACAACTGAAATATCATGTTTCTCAAGCTTGAGTGAAGGTGCAGAACTCATGTGTTGCTCATGATCCTCGGAAAGAGTCAAGCAAAAAAAAATAGGAGCTCTGTCAATGTGTGATTGTAATGAAGTATCTGCTCGAAAACCAATGTCATGACAATAATTCCACTTAACATGTGGAATAGAGGAAACAATACCCTGTGAATTTCTGTCAATGACTCTGCTAGTGAGACCCATAGAATGGAGCATGTGAGAACTGAATGCAGTGGTATGCTTCTCAAAAAATCCATGCAGCTGAGTAGAAGTAGGATACACAACATGTGGTACTGTAATAGGCACATATGTGGAAGAGCATGCAGTAACAAGCCTCACAGGTTTAGAAGCATCAAGAGCAAGAACAGGCTCAAAGACTAACATATCAATTTCAGTGGGTATATGAGCAATAGCTGTAAGTGGACTAGGAGCATGGATATGGTTGTCCACAATATCATGGTGATGTTGTAGGCTACCAAGTTGTTGTTGCAGAGAGTGGATTATTGTATCCTTATCATGAATGAGTGATTGTAGAAGAGAATGTCGCTTATTGAGTGATATATTTTCTTCCACAAATTTTACAATATCTTCTTGAAGTCCACACACTTCAGAGAAAAGCATATCATTCTCAAAATCCATGATAGATACAAAATGTAACTCCCAGAATTTTAGGACGTCCGGCTCAGCCGAAATTGTGTCTATAATTGATTGCAACACTCCTCCATATTTGGCACTTTATAATTATAGTGCAAGTTTCAAAATAAATATTTCTAATGGAAAGAGCATGAAAAAACAAGCACTTTTGCAAAAAACAACACTCAAAACTGAGTTACCGAGCAAAAGATACAAACTTCTTCAGCATTGTATGAGTTTTTTGAGCCAAGCTTCTTAGGATGCCTTGGAGCGGGTCTTTACTTTCATGGTAAAAAATACTATTTCTAGACTGTGTTGCAGATTTTCCTGAAATAGTACAAAACGTGCACAGCATCGGTGGACCCCTGCCAAAAAAAGGAAAGATCCGAAAAACATCATGCGCACAAACCGAAATAGTTATGCCACAAAAGAAAACTGCCCTGTGTAGACCTCAAAAAACCCAACAGACCCAAAAAAAATCCCACATTTTTCTTTTCTGGTGGGCATGAATCTTGAGAACCAGTGTGCTTCTCTGCAACAACACAAAAAACCAAAAAACTGACTGCCTATAAAAATGGTCGAGTGCTTACAGTCGATCTTAGGGTTTTCACGCCGTCCAGATCCAATGGAAGCCTTTATTTTGCATAAAACTGCACGCAGCAACAAAATATGACCAAATCTCAAATATATGAATATACAAAGATTTTATTTGCAAAATAAAACTTACAGATGGATGTCAGCAGCAATCTCCTGCTCTGATACCATGAAATGAACGATAACCATATCATACCAAGACAAGAACATAGATGCTAATCAAACACCATGATCAATAAGATGAAAGCAATTCGCCAGAATAGCTTTACATAATACCTTTGCAAACAAATGAGCAAAAATGTCATATATTATTATGGAACTCAATGCAATACAATGAGAATTGAGCTTGCTTAAATAAGCAAGGAATAACAATCTAAGAACCAGTCAAGGTCGTAGATCAAGCCATAATCAAGGAAATAACTATACCTAACAACTAGATAATATCTCCTAATATCTAAATAAGATAAAAGAAATATCCACACACATAAGTGGGTGAGGATAAATACAATAAAGGTAAATAAAGTACCTAGGTGAACATGAGCTAAGGTAAATACTTACTCTAACATTTTGGATATCTTCCTAAATCTCCTTCAGATTTCTCTTTTGGACAAGAATATGTTGTTAATGGACATAGTGATACTGATAAAGCCAAAAAATTTGTGCAGAAGATACAGTTGGTCCATCAGTTTTTCTGAGAATAATTGGAGAAAATTCAAGCCAAACACAAGGTTAGGCATGATAAACATCGAAATGGTAACAAATTCCAAATGGGTGATTCAGTTTGGATTCACATCAACAAGGAGAGGCTGACAAGTGAAGGTAAAAATTTGAAACCAATTCGATATGGTCCATTTGAAATATTAGAAAAATTTGGTAATAATACTTTTCGGTTATATTTACCTTCTTACATGCAAATTTATTTAGTTGTAAATGTGGAAAATCTGAAATTGTATGAGCCTCTTATGATTATGGATCATGATGATAGCATTTTTGTACCTTATAATGATGATTTTCCTCATGAGTATTTGGACGAGTTGCAGGAAGATATCATTCTGGACAGGAAGGTGAGAACTTCGTAGAGGGGTGGTGTTGAATATCTCTGTGTGGGTTTGAAAGGCACACTCTTTTTGTGGAGGGGTGCCTTTGCCTGTATCTTCATATTACAATTGTCAAGATTTTGTTTATATATGCATCTATTTATCTCCACACCATACATGTGTGATTTAAGCTCTGCATTTTTAAACTATTGACTGTCATGAATTTACCATGCATTTTAACCAACTCAGTCACCTAAATGATTCAACCACCAACATGCTTCTAAACATGGCCCAAATTTCCACCGAAATGCCAACTCAACTTCCCATGTATTCCACACAACTCACCCACATCTTAACCAACTGTCATCTCAACACACTAACTCATCAATGCTAACTCAACTCACCATCCTTGGTGCTTGTAAACCACCCACCGAATCCAACCGAGTCACGATGTGGCAAGTGCAAAATGGATGGAAGCCAATTCATCATAACCATCGAGCTAAATTTAAACTATTATCCCAACCATTGCACAAGGAATGTGGGACTATGTTCCCAACAAAGAAAAATAGATTTAAATGGGGTTGGGGTGATCGACCCCCTAACCACTCGCATTCCAAAATCTGTTAGACCAAGCGGTGGACACAAGTGTATATATAGGCGAGCTGTTATTTGAATAAGGGTAATGAATTGACTGTGTAAACCTTAGAGGGGTTTTTTGGAGATAGAGGCATTTTGGTGAGAAAATTTGTAAAGAGACCGGGGTTAAATTTGTAGGAAGAACATTGTGGAAATTGGGGAAGGTATTGAATTACCTTGTACACAAAATTGTAAGTGTTTTGAGGTATATTTTTAATAGATCGGTCTCATATTTATGGACCCGAAGATGTAGGCTTCGTGTTGAACTCCATTATCAATTGCTTATGTCAAAATTCTTTGTATTTTCTTGGATTTATATTTTCCATAGTCTTATCTGACAATTTTCAGTCATTTATCAATTACGGGAAAATTGTAAAGTTAAATTAAACTCAAAAATTTGAGTTTTAAGCAACTTTTAAAGGTGTGTTTACAAATTGTTTTCGATTGTGGGTTAAGAATGAAACTAAATAAGGTGTACTCCTTGTAAGATAACCTTTAAATGAAATGAAAATATGTACATTTTTTGAATGAGAACATATGCCTTTATATGTTAAATGTATTTTTCAAATCAATGTTATAAAATAAAGGAATTCAATGGTAATAAAGATGTAAACCATGAAAGCAATGTACATTGTGGAACGTGTCTAATTTCCTACTTCTTGTTTGTGGTTATATCCGTGTATTGTGTTTGTTTGTTTGAGAAATTATGGCATTAGTGTGAAAAAAAAAATTCCATTATGTGTGTGAGAGTTTCCTCATGTTGGGGTGAGATTATATCATTTTGATTCAAGGAATAAGGTGTTGCTAGTGAAGGGAGGAATAAGGAGTTTTGTGTGTTGATGATTTAGAGGAACCAAAGGATATCCAAGATTCCTTAGTGGAGTGATAAGTGGTATTTACAATGATGATCTCTGCCCATTGCAAGCCTTGTAGATAAGCTTGGTAGTGTGAGTCGTCTCTATTTATGGTGTCATTCACTTCTCATCTTGTTGTATGCATGGATCCATGTTTGTGTAAGCATCTCATGTGATGTTGAGTTATTCTAAGTGAGTCCAAGTGGTGTTGTAAAACAAGAAAAGAAAAAAAGAGCTTGGTTTATATTGGCTTGTGTTTTGGTCCTACATGTGTGGACATTATAAAATTAGATGTATGTTTGCTTTATTTTATCGCATTTTCTTATTGTTATTGCACCACCCCTTGGTTACTCTTATTTTTGAGTCATCATAGAATACTTATCTTTATTTTAGTTGTAAGCCTTGGAAACCTATATCTATCCTAGGGTTGGGGTTACTATCCTCTAAATTTACAACACTAGTGCTCCCTAAACACCTTTGTATCTACGCAGTGTGGCCAAACTTAGATTAGATCCCTATATTTGAGAACCCAACTGGGAACCTCTCTTTTACCCATCATACAAAATACTCCAATGATGTTCTTCCCCTTCTACAACTGCACATTATCGAGATACATGTACACAGAGACTTTTGCATGTGACTGAATTATTGTTACTTTTGGAACTATTTTTCCTACTCATTCTTTAAAATGATAAATTGTTGGGAATCGTGGACTTTTGGAACTTATTTTCCTTTTCATATTTGAATTGATAAATTTTCAAAATTGCTTTTTTTTTCCTTTTCATATTTGAATTGATGAACTTTTGGAATTGATTTTCCTCTTCAGATTGGAGTTGAACTTTTGGAATTGTTTATTTTCATATATAAATTAATGATTTTGAACCTGGCCTAACCTTGAATTTTTTGGAATATTTTTTGTTAGTGTTATCTACTTGGGTTTTCTATAGTCTGTTTGGCTTATTATTATTCTGTGAAACTTTTGATTTGTTTATAAGAGTATTTTGATTTCTTTGATCTTAATGACATTTCTTTATAACAAACTATATTTTTCAGCGTACATCAAAATTAGATTTGATTGAAATTGTTGATATAACTTGTTTTAACCGAGTTGGGCAAGATGGATTGGAATTGGCAGTTTATAGTTGGGTGTTAATGCTTTCGGCCCATTGAGGATTCTTATTGTTGTCATAAGAATGGTTGTTTTATTTTCCTAATTAGCTTGAAATTTTAAATAGTATGGTACATAAATTGTTGTACTTAAGCTGAACCAACTATTCTCTTTCTTTGAAATTCATGGAATTATGTAGACTTGTTACTTTATTGAGTCGTTTTCGTATATTGGAGACATGTTTGGTTTGTTAAGAAGTTAATTACAATTTATTTTTGGATCTACAAACGTTGTTTCAACTGTTGACGGTAAATTATTGGGTCATTCTCTAAATTGGAATTGTTTTGACTGTTGCTGATTTTGAGTTGATTTTCAGAATTTACTAAATTTAAATTCAAGATTCAAACTATTTGTTGTTGTTGTTTTTATTCAGGTTACTTTAACTTTTGTTGTTGCTATTTTCAATTGTTGGTCTTGATAGATATATTGTTTTTCTCGAAGACTAGGCAACTGCGTAGCACTTTTATTTTTTGAGAAGAATATTTTAGGCTAAATTTTTTAAAGAGAAGTTGATGCTTGGTGTTGTTCTCAACTTATTCAAGTTGACTACACTTGAATTACTTTAATTTGTGGATTTATTTGCTCATTAAGGATTTGAGTTTACACTCTTAGCTGCTAACACTGAAATTTGTGAGTTAATTAGAAATTCTGAGTAGATTTTTCCTATGGATTTGTGCTGACACTATTTGAGACCACGGGGGGTTCATTAGCTAGGCAATATCCTAACACATTCATTCATATTGAAGTAATTAAAATTGATAAAATCAAATTCAATATACCGATATTCATTAGGAGGTGAAAGGAATTAATTAATTAATATATTAAATTAGGTATTGGGGTTAGAGAGGTGGGCAAGAGGAGAGGTAAGGTTAATTTTAATATTAAACTAAAACCTTTGAACCCTAGTTTCTAAAACTAAATACCTTAAAATTGCAAAATGAGTGTGGTAATAAAGTTAAATTATAATATCTTATCGAACGGTCGTTGGCCCAATGGTGAAGTTTCTTGGCTCACAAAGAGCCCACCAGGGTTCAATTCTTGTTGAGTGCAAAGGCCCGAAGATACCATAATAAGGGATGAGGCCAGAATCGTTCCCCTAGCAAAATTGGTGGAATGGAAACCCCTCATTCCTTGGCATCTAATCCTAAGAATTTTGTGCACCTCACCCACACAAAAATACATGTTCAATAAAAAAAATTATAATATCTTTTTGAATAAGTAAATCTCAATTAGGAGATTCTTAACCAAGAAATAATAAGATGGTAGAAAAATGGGATTGAGTATGCTTTTTAACTCAAATGATATTATTTTAGTATCTTAATTATTTGAAGAACTATTAATAAATGATTAAATTTTAACATTAAGGTAAACTGGTAATAGGTCTCAAATGGCTTCAAACTCTCTTTCTAGAGAAAAGGTGTATTGAAAAAATAATCATTGAGTGGGAAACATGATATATTTTATGTTTCATATATTAGGGTAGAAATAAAAATGGGTAAATAAAAGTGTAATGGAAAAATGGGTAAGGTACATGGGGAAAATAGGGGAATTATCATTCTAATAACATAATATGAGGGGGTATTATCAATTGAAAAATTAGAGGTAAAAATTAGCATTAAGGGTATTCTTTAATACCCTTTGAACGAACGTGCTATACCATAATTCTACTAAGTGAATCTCCCATTTTTAAGACATGTTGCTCTTAAAATTGAAATCATGTTGCATAGCTATTATGGCCTTTGTTGAGGAAAATTTTGGTAAATATTTCAACAAAACAAAATTTGTGATAAATCACTTGACTCGAGGATTTTAATTGAGTTTTTATTTTTCTGAAGTTTGAACTAGAGACTTAAAGCTTACAGAAGTGTCTCAGAAGTTTGTTCTGATGACACATTGGGTCGATGCTTGTTTAAATATGGGAAAGATATCACAACCCATTTTTGGGGTCCATAAACTTGATGCCTACAAGGTCGTCATTAGGTCATAATAGTTTTAAAATGTGATTTTAATCTATTTAGATATTATTAAATGATTGGTGCAAGTCTGCAGTGGTGGTTAAATTAACAGTCAGGAGTCTTATTTCACACCGACATCATTTAAATGAAGTTTCATAGCTTTATAATGCACCGCCATGACATTATGTTGGGGACAATATGAAAATAATTCTATATAGATATTAGGCCTTGGTATGGTTTGATAGGCCTCATGAGTTTATAACAAATATGACATTTGGCTTTGACCTTGGTAAGGGTTGTATGATTACTAAATCATCATTTTGTTAAGCTCTATTGTATAACATTTTAGTCCCCTCTTGGGCTATAGTGAGTACGCACTTTTATTAGACATTTTTTTACTCGTCTATTATTTACCCCTTAGGGGTCATAATAATTCATTGATTTTTGAAACATTATAATTAGTAAGGTATTACATTGATGACCTTGGGTGGATGATTGCATCTTAATTTGATTAAATAGCTAAAAGCTAACATGTAATTTTGTTAATTATACATCAACACATAAGTTATAAATGAATTGGGTAAATGGATGATGGGATGACATAATAAGCATGAAAGAGGTGGATGAAACCTATCATGCATGAGCTACGTTTTTTCCAACAAGCACTTGTTTGAATTGATTAGTGCAGGTCCACAACCTTTGTACAACACAAAGGTGCAAGTCCTAACCACTATGGTTTTTCTTGCCCATTTAAATTGTGCCCTTCAGAGTACTTGTTCTTGTTAAAAAAATAAGAGAATGAAATGGGGGAAGCACTTTAGAGATTGTGAAGTGGAATTAGAAATAAGGTTAGTTGTGGGCTTTGTGAAGTAATTATGTTAGTCTCAATTGATAAACTTGTTAGTAATTTGCCCTCCAGCAAATCAAGTTACACAACAATGTGAAGTGGGTTCAGCCCAATGGCAACCAATTAGAGTTGAGCACAAACTAGCTTGAGTAAATAGTAAATGTGCAGCTCAATTTAATAACGCAAACCTATAACAAATTTATTAGGTGAAGTCAACTACGAGTTAAACAAAGTAACATCTTTCTTCTGATAAATTATTATGGAACAATGAAAAATAAATTTGAAAAAAAAACCAAATGTATTTATAGACATCGGAAGAGAAGTTGCTACAACACACAATTCAACTATTTAGGATTGTTGTCCCCAAAAATCCACATTTTCATAGCTCCTTTAAAATGTTCAAATTTTGATTCCAACATATTAACCATGCCCCACAAGTGAATTTTAACTACAAACACCTTACCCTTTGGTCGTATAATGGTTTCACTCCTCTTGGTACTCGTCAAACCCTAGACTTATTTGATAACCCCTCTTATCACCTATCATAATCTACAACTAAATAATCAATTTTATGAATGAGAAATATAATTGGCATACATGTGAAGTTGTGGAAGCCTCAGATGCCTACCAATTGAGGCGAAGAGAATGTTCAGATAATAAACTCGGTGTGGGATCAATTCAAGTGGAGTGGAGAAGATGATTAGTGAGCTCAAATAGTGGAACACAAAGGCATGGACAAGAAATGTGAAGCAAAATATGAAGGAAACACCAAACAAATTTGAGTTGAAAGGAATGAGCTAGAGAGACATCATGATAACCAACGAAGTAGTGAGACCATGCGTGGAGGAGGTAAATTCAAGCCATGAAGCCTATAAATTATGATTCCATGCAAAGCTCTAGAGAATGGAACATGGGTCGATGTTACAAGGTGGTAGATTGAATCTCAAATGGCCAAATCTAAGTAACAAGTAAACCAAGATAGACATCGAGGAGCTCGCATGGTCACCCAGAAGCTCACAGGTTGACGCCAATAAGACTCAAAAAATAGGTACTGACAAATCCTAAAAATGACCCAAATCAAAATATGACAACCACCAATGAAAGGATTGGAAGCTTTGGAGATCCTAGTTCAACAATCAAAGCCTGAAGATGAGATGTAATGGCATTGGCAAAATGATAAGGTTGGTGAAGCTCTTGCAAAGTGTTAGGTCAAGGTGCCAATAATAAAGAAGAATGTGCATTTGAATTCAAAGGCATCAAACACGTGAATAATGTAGAGATGTGGCGGTAACCAGTTATACCAATAGTGGATATGAGCCGCAGTTAAGAGCTTGGAGCTCAAGGTGGAAACGTATAGTGTGTTGCATATGAATATGGCAATAATAGGCTCCCAAAGAGAAGAAACTATCATGAAAGGTGTCAAAATTTGATACTAGAATATAATAAAGTGATGAGCTTGTGATGAACCTATGAAAAACCCTGCAACCAAATGATGGAGTCACAAGTATTAGAAATTTACACTTGTAGTTGCAAACTTGTGAAGGTGTAGGATACTTTCGAGTTCAAGGCATTGTTGAAAAATTGGATTGCAGGAAATACAATATCTAAGGTGCTCAAAATTGATGACATGAGAAGATGCAGATCAATGTGGCCAAAGGTGATAGTCTATCACAACCAATGAAACTCCATAAAGAGCGGCCAAACGGGTGACAAAAGCTCCATGGTGTTGAGTCAACAATGTCATAATACTAGAGTGAGTTGAGTTACTAAAGACATGCATTTCAATATCAAGTGGCAAGAAATGGCGAACACAATTTTATCATGTCTTCAACCTTAATTGAAAACCACATGAAGGCAAAGAGGGGTTGGATGGGCTTGTCTAAACCTGAAAGTTATGAGGAAATTAGCATAAATTTCCAAGTTGATAAATATTTCAAAGGTGGTGGTGACTATGTCACATGGAAGCTCATCCCAACCAAATCCAAGAGCGGTCTCAGGTAATCTTGACTGATCATTACAACCAGGTCTCAAAATTGAGTGATGGGAGGATTGTCGCAAGTGTTGATATTAGAGATTCTAAGGAGAAACATGTGTATGAGCAAGGCCAAGATGATATTTTAGATGAGGAAAGAGAAAAATTTGAGGTGATAATGTAGCTTAGATTTTGAAGATCAAATCTCGACTTGTACCAATATTGAAAGGTATCTCCCAAACTTACACATTAAAGTCAAAATGAGCTCAGATGTTTTATTTATGGACCCGAGTTGATCACAAACCAAATGAAGATAATATTTTTGTACTACTTATCTCTCAATTCAAGCCAATGTGGTCAAACTATGGACCCACGTCATCTAATGAATGAGATATTGTGAAATGTATCATGAGAAAGTAAATTGAGTGGTGAACTCAGTCAAACGCATAACTAGAAACACTCTTACATACACCCATTGTTAGAAGTGACAATGACTGAGAGGGGGTGAATCAGTCACCAATAAAAAAATTTACTCTTTATACTTCAACCAAAGACACATCCTCGTTAAATACATACATTAATGTTTGATCACAAAAAGATATACTTCACCATGAAACATATTCCATCAAAACAAGGATTCATGCATACATATCAATAATAACACAAGACATGCACAAAACCTTTCTTTATTGATTTTCAAATCAGATCACAAAAATTGTATCCTTCAACAAGATACAATCAAGAGATATCAATTCAATCAACTATGCCTCTTGAATACACAAGGGTATATTTCTCTTTTGCAAAAGACTGCAACTCTTTATCAAACCTCCAATTACTTCAAAAAATAGGTAAAGACATCATCATGCTCTAAAATTAACATTCAAACACATGACACCAAGTCACCCAAGTGGGTTTTCTTTGCAACAAGATTTCTTCAAAAGAAGATAAAAGGGTTTCCAAAAGATTAGCAACTTTGCACCCAAAACTTAACTTTTATAGGCTCTTCTTCATTCAAATTCAAAAGAATTTGGTTTCCCTCCTTTATCTGGACCATACCAACTTAAAAATTTCCATTAGAATCACCACAACTGTCACATATGGCCCAAGTAGGTTGGCCAAGCCAAAAAACACTCACCATGCACCAAAAATCCTCAAAACCCCATCATTAGAACGAGAAAAATGCCCTCATGCCAAAACTATTTTTATTCAAGCTCTAAAAATCACCACACATGACTAATATGGCATTTAAACATCATTCATGGTCAAAATTTTCATGAACCAATCATATTATTTCATTTAATGGACCTACTAGCTCATTTCCTTCATTAAACAATTGTTATCAACAACCTAATTTCAATTTTGGATCATAAACACATCCAAGAACACCTCAACTATAGCATGTGACCACTTAATGTAAATCTTAGAACCTGTAGAACACATCTATGTAAGTTATACCTCCGGAAACAATCATATGTTCAAACCACATCTACTTTTTCCTTCACCAAATCAAGCTGCCCAAAAAATAGTTTTGCAAATGCAATTGGTTTGCACTCTTGTTAACACCTTCAAGACATCCAAATAGATTAAACGTATTCCAAATTCATCCCTCTTCACTTTCCAGGTGATATAAAGCATCACTCAATCCATTTCATGCACTAACCCACTCAATCTTTCAGCAAATATTGTCCTATCCTGAAAAGCCAAAAACTTTCTTGTCCACAATGTAACAACCACTTTTGTCACTTCAATTCTAGGGGGGAAAATATTTTTATGCTTCATTGATTTAAATACCCATATATTTAAATCCAACATAAATCTTAAGTTCATATCTCATGTTTCCTTGTTCTAAATTCTCATGATTTAGAGCTAACATCATCTTAGTCAATCCATCCTATAACAGTCATAAACCTTGTGCAAATGTATGAGAGTATACAGATCCTACTCGATCCCCCTCAACACTCTTTATGAGTGTGTTTACTCTTTACGAGTGATTACACCAAGTGTATCATTTGGTTTTGTGTATACAAAGTATACTAATGGTTTCTTCATCTATCAAAGATAGTCAAATATTGCATTCCAAGTGTCTACATAGGTATCCATCATCGATTCCCATCTGGTATCCTACACTTAGATCTTTGGTGACTCTGGGACAGTGTAATCAGCAACTTACACTACTTTGGCCAAAGTTTCAGAGACATGTATGTCATGCTCAGTTCCGTGACGACATACTCATCGTTAGGAACATGTCCATCGCCTTATTAATTAATTTTTGTTATTTAGATTAGGAATAATTTGTTTCGTATCAATCACTTTCAAGCTACGTATTAGTTACCAGTTCAGAACGTCCAGCACTAGCAAGTACCAAAATGTCAACTTAGGATGACTACAGGGAAGTAAGCGTCTCCAAAACGTCATTTACGGGTCCACTCCCTTTCCCGTAGTCATAAGATGACATCGAAACTTAACCATACAACTATTTTGCACTTGTACCTAACACGTACTTGAATCCATGGTTTTACGACAATTACAATTAGAGGAGCTTGACGAGTTATTGCGTCATATTAGTTGCTCCGTAGCAGCCAAGTAATGACCTAAGTCATTAATTGGGTACTATGTAACAACAGCTATGAGGAGATAGCCCGTCGAGTTTCGCTAATTGGAACATCATATCTTAAAAAGTTAAATTATTTTAATCAAATCCCAACTTGTCAATCCTTGTTAACTAGTGTTACTCTCAGCGGTAGGTTTTGTACCTACGGATCTAATGAGAGTTCGCAATTGTCATTTACTTAATTAGAGGTAGTACATATTGACCTAAATGCAGAATGTATTAGTCCCCGTGATCATGCTTTGATCACTAATTAAGTAAATATGGTTAAGTATAACTTTTTCCATACTAAGCTAAAACTAGGTAAAGACAACAATCTATACCTTTAATTATCAACTTCTGTCCATACATTAACATATGTAATTATACACATATATCATTCTTTTATATGTTCTTATGAATCACCTTAATAGGTTTTAAATATTGATTAAATTTCTTACAAAAAGTCATACATTTCACCCTAACCCACAATATTACAGCAAGCTTTAATCATACCAAGTATACAATACTTTAACACCAGTATATATGTTTATATAGATGCAACTCATATATTCACTTAGTTTGATAAACTTCATTTTTATATTAAGGCAATATAGATCTCAAAGTATTCATCAAGCCTCATTCCATTTCTATAAATCAAATGCAACTGTATATATTTGTATTAATGGAATATAATCTTGCATCTTAGATATAGATCATATAGGAACCAAATTTTATAATCATCTTTTTCATATCCAAAAAATTCATGTAACAATGTATATAAAAACAACCTCTTATTCATTTCTTGAATCAGATAAAACAAAATTTCCCTAAGACAAAATAATTCATAGTATTTCCCCTTTCAGAATTGATACAAATAAATAGGCTAACTAGCATTTTTATTTCTTAACAATACAAGATTACTTTGTATCAGGATAAATACAATCAAGTGTAATAAATTTATCTTTCTTCAGTCAATAAAACAAATGCAAACTTTTAAACTTCATCCTTCTTTCACCTTTCACGAAGTCCAAATCTGTAAAATTGTTAGCAATTGTCAGTTCATGCGAACTGACATGATAAGATTTATATCTCCAATAATAACTTACACCATCTAGTATTTTCATAAGGAAATACTAAATTAAGTTAGATCATAGTTGCAAAATTTCTTGAAATAACTTGTATGTACATTGATAACTACTATACTTAAATGTAATTACTTTCTTGCACTAACTCACATACAACAACATAACCAGTAAGGTCAATCAATCAATCATTGTTACCAACTTGAGCATAATTGTAATATTATTACTTATATAACTTAATAATATCTAGTTACATATACAACAAATACTCGCACATTTCTTATACAAGCTTCAACAGTCCTTGCTTCATTCAGTTTAGATACTAGAGTTACATAATGTTCAAACAATATAAAAATACACAAGTCAACCAGTTTTGGTTCCATATAGATAGCTACCAATAATGAATAATACTCAAATGTTTTGTATTATACTAGTATCATTATCATTTATTTATTATTTCCCGGTATCAAGTAATATACTTACTTGTCAATCAAATGGACATCACTGTTTGCATTAACAGTGAATATCCTCAATAACACAATGATACAGTTTAGTTATAATAATGCTCAGCATCCTGATACTTTAACAACCAATATTTCTTATAGAAATATTAAGGTACCCCTTGAAATTTTTGGTTCTTATGTTTTGTGATGAGTTGTGTTTATGTTTTTTTGTTGCTTTGGATTGTTGTTTTGTGTGTGTCTAGGTTTTTGCTTTGACTCACCTGGGTTGGAGGAGTGCATGATAATTCTTCAAGAAGTTACAGGAGGTTGCTTGGGGTAAGCTCATTAAGTAATCATGTGTTGGGTCCTTTGCAAACCCTCAGAAGATCAAAAACTTTACTTCCCGGCGCTATTTTGATGCACCGTTGTTTTTAAGTAAAGTAGTTCAAAAAGGATGCAAAACTAGTTTATGTTTCCTTAGTAATGCATTGAACTCATAGTGCTTTAATGCTTAATTATTCCAATTCATTGTGTTGAATTCATATAACTTTACTTGTCTTATTTATAAAACAAGTAAAGTAATGCCTAAAAGACGCTCGATTGCCCTTCAATTCATTACGTTAATTTCTACCTCTACTGCTTAATTATTCCTAGTTCGTTGTGCATTGAAATCAACCTACTTTACTTCTTTTACCTCAAAAATAAGTAAATTAATCTCCAAAATCTGCATAACTCATGACTTGAGCTATCATCAAATTAATAGTGCTTTACTTGTTTTTACTAGGGAAGTAAAAGTATTTCAAAAGACCAAATAATAAAGGAAGCTGAGTTGTCATTCATATGAATCACATTTAATGAGGTGGAAAATATAAAAGCTATAAGGAATTTCACCTAAGATCCACACATTTGCATTTATGGCAGGAGAACTGTTGTCGACCCCCCAAACCCCGAGCAACTCCAACGATTGATTGAAGAGGAATTGGTACGAACTGATTGAAATCCATTTGCAGTCAAGGTTAGTGGATTGTTTTCTTTCTAGCTTTTTTGGTTTTCCTTCCTTATATTTGTCATTTTTGGTCCTAGCTCATGTTTTTTTCCCGGTCCTTATTTTCTAGGGTTTAGAATACGAAGTTTCAAGTTTAATTCTTCATTGGGATTAGGGTTTTCTCTTAGTAATCAAATATGTTATTACCTCTTAAGACAAATCATTAAAATTTATCCCTAGTTTTGCCCTAGCTTTGTTCATGTCGTTTTTCTCTACTCTGTTGCATTATGCATCAATTAAGCGAAGCTTTACTTGCGTTTGTAACACAAGTTGAGTAGGGTGAGATCAATGCAAAACATGTTCCTTTCAGTGCTTTGTTTTGGTCGTCTTCTGCTTGATTTCATGTTCAAGGAGTAAAGTTGATTGATTTAACTGCAAAAGCTTTGGTTTAGTTTTGTGTCATTTTCATTTTCTTTTACTAGTCTTGTGTTGATTTAGATATGCTTTACTTGTTTTTATAATAGTAGAGTTGTATGAAATCACCATACAACTTAGTCATTGCGTTGAATTGAATGTCTCTTACTTTACTTGGAAAAAATAGTAAAGCACTTCGAAAAGACCGCAATGTCATGATCTTTCCTAGTTCTTACGTCGATCTCGACATACTTTACTTTCCTAGTTCTGCATCGATCTTGACTTGCTTTACTTTCTTAGTTGTGGGTCAATTTAAACATGCTTTACTTCCCTTGTGTATTGCATCATTTTGGACATACTTTACTTGTTTTATTTTAAAGGAAAATAAAGTAACAAGAGTTCACCACAGTTGTATATGTCTTCAGTTCATTGTGTTGATTCCAACTTGCTTTGCTCCTTTTGAGTCATTGTGTTGTTTTGGCTTTGCTTTACTTATATTATTTTTAAAAGAAGTAAAGTAATATTTATTTACTGCAAAACACACCTTCCTCTATTCATTGTGTCGATTTTGGGTTGCTTTATTCATTTTTTGTATAAAGGAAGTAAAGCAGTGCTTATTCACCGCTGCCTGGTCTTGCGTCAATTTAGGTCGCTATTACTTCTTCTGCTCATTACTTTTTCTTGCGACAAGAGTCATTGCTACTGCTATCCACATATGTTTTGCGTTGAAATGTGTTGTCACTACTTTGCGTTAAGTTAACTGCTAGTCTTAAGCAGGTATACCTTGAGAGCCTGAAAAGAACTACAGATCGAACCGTTTCAATTTGTTTCTCTGAACATGACTTTCATGATGTTTGTAACACGCATATATGAATAAATTGAGTCTTAAATGCATGCATGCAATTGTGTAACATGTGCATTGAATTGATGTTTGCTATTTAAAGAGCATAAGCAGTTGGCAATTCACAAGAGGTGGAAGCACGAAGGATAGAATAGATCTTCTGAAACTAGGGAATGAGCCAATCGAAGTTAGTGATCAATCAGAGGAAGAAGGAACTGCATAAGAGGAAGAGGAAATTTTTTGTAATAAGAGAAGATCCAAACTTGGATATTGAGGAAGCATCAAGTTCCAGAAAAGGCAAGAGAAAGAGCAAAGCCAAGAGGAACGAAATGAAGTATGAATATAAGGGTTATCTGGTGGAAACTTGCATTACATCAAAATTAGCTGGAATATGAGACACTGATATGGGTCATGTATCAGTACTTGAGTTGGTGGAAAGATCCAAAGCTAAAAAGAAGACACCTTTAATGGAAGCATTAACCAAAAGTGGATTGATTGAAGCAGCTGCCTTTCCTAGCACCTGTTAGATGCCAGAGTTTGTGCTAGAATGTGCCAAACATTATGATTCTCAGATCGGAACGATCAGAAATGATGCCAGAGACCTTGTGGGGAGATTGGATGTTCATTTCTTCAATTCTTTCTTAAAGATCCGAACTGTACCAAGTCCATTGAGTATTAGTATGGAGAAAGCTAATGATTATTGGGTAAAGAAGAAGAATGATTCCATTAAGATCATGAATATGCATTACTTAAAGGTATCAAAACAAGCTTCAAGGTTTCCCAAGTCAGTTGTAAGGTCTTATCTAATTCAAGAAGCCAATGATATTACTTAGCTTCTTTGTAGGATAAATGGTGACAAGAATACAAAATTCTTGTATAGATGGATGTATTACTAACTGAGAGTAATAGAGAATGCTAAATCTATTACTTAAATCAATTTGGCTGAAATCATTAGCGACAATATTGATTTCCAATTGAAAAATGTTATTCAGACTCTGGATTTCAAGATGACTTCCTATCTTGTCTATGCCATAGTAGCACATGGGAACTTTCTCAGTTGAGGATTGTTGGAACGAAGGATGATAAACTCATTTATGAGCATTATCCACAGTTAGCTTTATGTGGGTATTTCAACGAATATAAACAGGTTAATGACTTCTTGTATGAAGTTATTTGCAGGTTGAATCTGGACTTAAGAGCCAGAAGAGTAACTGATGAAGCATGGAATGTAGTCTAGCCTTATGGGTGCATTTTTATTTAGTTTTCACACTTTACATATTTAAGAGTTTGTGGTTTCTCGAATGCTGTGTTAAGGTTGCCTAGATACCCAAGTGACAGGTGGATTTTGTTGGAATTATGCAGACAATTGGTAGTACTACAAGATTTGCAATAGGGTCTACACAGGACAATGGTGCATTTTCCTATTGTGATTGGACAATACCATTGTACGAATATTCATAAGGCGAGGGATGTTCGGAAAAAAATATATCTTCGGTATAATCAAATTTCCTTTAGTGAAAGGAGGAATTTTGATTATAGAAGCATAGCAAGAAAGTCAGTTTCTATGGATTATGCACACTTGCTAGCACTAGAAGAATTTTGGGTTGATTGTAGAGATGAGTTTGAAGTCAGAAGAAGGGATTATAGTTGACTGACTATAAAACAGATTTCAGAATTTAGTTTGGCTAAAATCCTAGGACTAGCTGATGATGGGCAAGTAATTTCTAACGCTTAGTATGATCAAGGAGGTGATAGTGCCCCTTTGATCCTAGTTACTCATACTTCAAAGTCAGTCATGGAGAGGACATCAAAAGTGTTATTATTCACTGCTCAATGGTTGAATAGTCAAGGCTGTCGCCTAGAAGAGTCAGTAATGAAGGAAATTACTCGAATTAGTATTGGAAAGAGAGAAGATACCAACGAGAGTGAAAAAGGAAAAGAAGGTCTTGGAGAAAGCAGTGGTTTGGCTGTAAAGTTGAAGCCATTCAGGAGAGCTAGGACAAAGAATCCTCTAATTTTAGGATTTGTCACCAAAATAACTTCTAGTATGACAATATCACCAGTTGTTACTTACCAGCACTAAAACTAGCTTCTTATGTATTTCCCACCGCTACCACATAAATTGTGTTGCCTAAACCACCTCCCTATCCACCACTAGCTACTCCTCCTACTCCACCTCCTCCATATCTTGAAGAATCATCAACTGCGTCACTGAAGGAGAATCTTAATGTTTCTTCTTCACAAGAAATATCCCATAAATTAGAAAAGGATAAGGAGTAGATGAAAGATACAGAGATGGAGGAAGGAGAGATTATGATGGAAGTTGATCAAACCGTGGAAATCTCTACAGTACCAGATGATATAGTGCAGAGGAACATCGAAGATATTGCTTACGGGAATGAAGAAGAGATAAAGGAGGAGATGATAAGAAAGAAAATGGTTGAATTAGGAGTTTTACAGCAAGAGTCGTCACTGAAGAACTTGAGAGACAATTGGAAATTGTGGCTTTTTCTCCAGCAGGAGGAGTTAGCAAAGAGATAATTGTACATTCCAAAGCTCAAACTCTTTCGGGTCTGGAGTTTACTAATTGGCTGACTAATCAATCTTCTTCTAATTCTAAGGAAGTAATTGATTTAGAGGAGATGGACCTACAGCTGTTGAGAATAGTTGAGAGGAAGAGGAAAAGGGCAAAAATGCCAAAAGTAACATCCAAATTGGTCATTAATCCTTTAGGGAAGAAATTCGCTGAAATAACTACTCCACCAACTGGAAAGAAGAAAGGAGAATTGATGAAACAAGATTTGACGGTGCCCTTGGGTGAAGTTACTACTGAAGGTCTAAAACAAGACACATAGACACTGATTAACAATTTGTTTCAAAAGTTGGATGAAGAAAACTTGAAGGTTGCCAAGCTGGAAGAGCAGTCATCCAAACTGTGTAATATTATTATGAAAGTTGCCAAGAATCCTCCACAACAAATGATTATGGAAGAACGAATACATCCACAGGTAATCACTGTTGTAGAAGATAAAAGTGACAGATTCAAAGCTATAGATGAATGGATAGTGAATATCACAAACACAACCACAAATTTTTACAAGGAAGTTCTGATGAAAACTGTTGAGTATAAGGAGAGGGTGAATAAATTGAAAGATCTAAAGCAAGAAGTAGACAATGAAGGTGGAATTGCTGAATTACAACAACAGGGCTCGGAAGAAATCAATGAATTATCTATTGATATTTTGATTGGGGAAAATATTGCACTTGAGGGATCAGTTAAGAAGGGGAGACAGCAGAAACATCTTTTGTCATTCAGGCACAATATTTTGAAGCATATTATGACCAAGATGGAGATGGAGGAACGAGCTGAGCAAGTTCTGGAAGAACTTGAGGATGTGATCTATATGGTTTGACTAAGTATAATACCTCCAGCTATCCACAAAGTATCGAGGAGTTTCTTCCATTGTTTCAACGATTGATGGATAAAGCTATTATGCCTTTTAATAGAAAGGCATTGGACAAATTGTCAGATATCCAGGATGTTGTTAGCCAATTGGGATCTTCTCTAGGGAAAGTGAGAGGAGGATGTAAAGTTTTGGATGAAGAACTACTCATGTTTGAAACAAAACTAGGAGCTGCAGCTGATGCGGATAACGATATCATCAAGTACATGAGGGACCAATTTGCCATCTATAAAAAAAACATAAAGATGAAGCAGATGAAGCTGAATCGGATGGAGAAAAGGCTTAAGATAAGAGTAAAGGAAAAGAGAAAGTGGAGCAGTAACTGCCAATCTAGAATAATTCTTCTATTTCTTTTCTCTTCTTCTTCTCCTTATTCTACTTTTCTTATTTTCTTATTAATGCGCACTCTTTGTAAGACTTAAGTAATGTGGTGTGCATTCGCCGTTACTTTAAGTCACTTGATAAAGTCAAAAGCGTAGAAAGTTGTTACAAAGTAGTTTTTATGGTTTTCATGTTTGAACATTATGAGAACAACCAGATGGCAAGAAAAGAATATTTTGAGGAGTAAATTGCTCAACTCTTAACTGTTTGTTAGTTGGTCATTTATTAAAATGTAACAAATATCTTTTCCATAAGCTTTACTTGTAATGACTATAAATAGAAGAGAAAACCTACGGGTCAAGGATCTGGAAGTTTTGGGCAAGAAGTTGTTATAGGTTGTAATCGGTTATTTTAGACTTTGTGTTGAAATCGCTGAAAACACTTATTGTATGTAGTCAACGTTTAATACAGAGGAAGGAGGAATTTGATTGAACTTTGTTTCTATCACTATCTAACTATGTAATTTGTGATTATCACAATAAACTTTGTGTTGTCTTAATCTTCATAGATATACACTTCTTTTTAAGTTGCTTAAATCCAGAAAAGTTAACGTTTTTTTTTTTTCGTGTGTGAGTTACTGGATCTAAGAATTACCTGTAACACAACACATGTTTGTACCCACTCAAATTTATTCTCTATTTCTGTTTTCACACGTTTCACATTCCATTCACCAAGCAGCTGCTTACTTGCTGCCAAACTATTTAGCTGTGGTTCACGAGCTTTATAGTTACCCTTGAGAAGGTAGATTAGTGTCAGAAGAAACAAATAAAGTATACAGGAGATTCACCGTTAAATGAAGGGGATTTATCCCATGATTGCCTAGGTTGCATGTTTTAGCTCGAGCATAAAATCTAGCCAATGTTTATATACTTGGTATTACAAAGTAATAACCGAGTAACCCGTGTGGAACCCAAAATATCTTAGATTTACATACTGAAAAACACCCCACGATTTTAGAGAGAGAAAATACAGTCGATATCAAGATTATCGAACACTTATACCTCTTCAAAGGTTTACTTACTACCCTGAGGTGTTATATCTATTAATGTTATACCCAGGATTCGATATATATATTCATAAGGGTTCGATATGCATGAAATATTTTTAAATAAGCAAACTCAAATCACACAGACCGTCATACTACAAGCCTCATTTATTCAAACCCTTCCATGCATACAACAATACAACAGGTTCAGACCATATCCACTTCTAGGTATTACATTCATACCCAGATCTATAAATTTGCAGAAGACACAAAATATCATAGTTTTGAGTCATGCAACTAAAACCCATAGCCATTAAACACAAATAATAACTTAGAGCAGGATTTCACTTATGCAAATATCAGGAGGAGTAAACTATCAGAGGAGGGATAGAGCCTATCATGCCCTGTAGAGCTCCTTATCTTTTCTCCAACTTCTCATTTGCGAGCTCGAATGCAATAGAACTCCACAAAGAACCCACAATCGTTTCCACAAAAACCCCAAACTCCTCCAACTTTCATTCTCTTTATTTATTGATCAAAGCTAATAATAGCTCCCTGATATTTCTCCTTTGCAGTTGCAGAAATAGCATGCACCAATTTGAAATAGTGTAAGCATAAAAAATAGGAGAAACAATAAATATGCAGAGCTTCATTCCCACAAGACGAAACAACCACACTTCCCCCCCCCCCCACAAAACCACTATTGCATTCCCCAAAGCGGTGGAGGATAATTTTGAGATGAGTTAATGCATGAGAGGACTATCAGTCCTTCCAACTTTCTCGTCGGCTATATCGGCCCATTTAAGTTTAGTGGAGTTCAACCTACTTAACCACCACTTTACCAATTTTATTTAACCAAGACCATGTCCAAAACCCCTAAGTTTTGTGGTACTTTCCATTTAATCTATGGCGGTGACCAATAAATACAAGCTCATTAATTCAACAGAGTACATGTTGAAAAGGATCCCAACATAGTCCCCCATTCGAATCCAAGGCCCCTTTCAATTTAACATTGGCCCCCATCAGTATAATCCCTTAGGTTAGGTTTTAGGGATTCCAAATATTCACATAGGAGCCTCACTTAGGTTGGGAATTTAATAATTCAAATTCAAACATAGCCATACCTTATTAGGTCCCCATGAAATATATGTAAGCCAAGGCTTATAAGCCTTCATGATTGTGAATAAATATAAACCTTAGTCTAGATCAAGGTTAGGTTCCATATCGACTTTAGGACCATTAATTTAGTAATCTTAGAGCCTTGTACCAATAAAGCAGTGTCATCACATTACAAATCCAGTTTATCATGACGATTCAAGATAATAGCCTAGGCCATAGTAGACTGGACCAGGTTATTATTCTGAAGCGTCATCTTTGCAAAATAACAAATATGTCTCACATTATATTAGACCAGGCCCATATTTACTAAGGTCGTGCTTTGTTCAACAATTTAATAGTAATCACTTTAAAACGTACCTTATCAATGTCCATACTTCTCTGCTCCTGATTTGGGATCACATTATCAAAGTGTCGGAGTTACTAAACTTATCAAAAATGATCAGCAACACAAAGGTAAGCAAATAACATCAGTATGATCATACTTATCTAATAACATATCATTAAGTACAAATTCTAACAACCAAGGTATGCAAATATGCCAAATCAACAGAGTAAAATAATATCGTCCCATCATGGTACAGAAAAGCATTCTCATACTGTCCTAGCAAAGATCATCAAGTAGAATGCAATTTCACTACAAATGCATGTCAAAGCACCTCATAAATCAAAACACGAATGATAAAACAAGGGTATTACACACAAATTGACTTGGAAACCACATCACATCAACTCATCATAAGATCAAACTTATACCACTGGGAATCCCTCTGAATTACCTTTTCAGAACATATTGGAACTCCTTCCAACTCCAAGTGGAAGGCCTTCAACCAAGCTGATCTCTGCAAACTGCTTGAAAGTGCCCCAAAACTGCGCTTTCACCAGTCATCATAATTGAAGCATACTTGACCATTTAACTGCATCACCATGACCTAAAACCATCATACACATCAAGAACAACTCCCATACTCACCTTAATGATCATTTAGTTTATAACTCCTTTGGATACCCTTGTTCAAAACTGAACTTCTTCATAAATTGGCATGTTTGAGTGGGCTCCACTCATCACCATAAGCTCTACCATACCTTTCTGGAAACCTAGGGGAGTCCTCTAAATCATCCATATGCTAGCAATCAATTCTGGCCACTTAGGATCAATTTCTCTTCTACCGCTTTTAAGTTAGGGTTTCAAACACAGAGTTGTTTACGTTCTTAACATTCGTTCATAAAAACCTGACGATGAAATGACTTCATTCATTTTGTGAATCCTTTTAGACTCAATGTAAAAACATCCCTGAAAGCCACAAAGTCCCATGCAAAGCACACAATTCAGGGTGAGCATCAGAATATCTAATTCGAGCTGGAAATGACCTTGTTCTTGACCATGTTTCATCAAAACTATCATAACATGCAAAATATTCATCATGACAACCTGAAATTTTGCCCATAGCACCATGACACACTCTACATACATCTTCAATCATCACCATGTCACAAATAGTTCTCCATCTTTCCAACCTATCTCATTTGCATAGCTAACCCTTAGGGTTTTGCACTGTAAAGGCTAGGATCAACTGAAATAACACTATAACTCATCATAGAAACACTCCAAAAGGTCCTAACATACCTGGTACATCATAAATCAATTGCCTACATGCATCCATGAGCTCATATAGCTCCATAACTCATCCTCATGCCTTCTAACAGTATTATCTGGTCCAAATGAGCACCTGAATCATGGTCACCAACATGTATCTACACCCTGAAACTCATTTGAGTGCCCAAGCACTCTCCAAACATGCTCTCCATCATGCCAACATGCTTCTCAAGTCACCAAGAACATTCAACTTCCATGCACTGTCACCTAGGCTAGCTAGTTCACCTGAATAGGCTTGCAAGAACAAACAATTCTCACTTAATCAACTTATGCAACCATGAACACCTCTAAATCATCATGTCATCATCATCCTCAACATGATCTAACTCCACTTCATCATCCACTTTGTCATTAATGAGGTTTTACATCAAGGACAACACCTAAACCACAACATGCCAACAACCCTCACTGACTTGGCCCAATGACCCAACACCCTCGCAAACACAATATGTTGCAACTCAAAGTTAGCATAAGGACCCTACATCGTGAAATGTATCACGACAAAGTAAATTGAGTTGTGAACTGAATCAAACACATAATTAAAAAACACTCTTACGTACACCATCACTGAGTTAACTCGATGACCCAACATCCTGTAACAATGAGATCAAGGCTCATAGAGTGAAATTGTGGACCCATTTCATACAATGATTGGTACATCACGAAATGTTATGCAAAATCAAGTTAAGGAAGTTCGTGACTTGAAATCCAAACTCAACCATTCAAACTATGAACCAAACAATAAGCTCGTTCGAGCACAAACTTCATCTGAGCCAAGTGGCCAAGTTGTAGACCTTAACCATTCACAAACCACAAGATCATGAAATACATTGCATGCTCAAACGGGAGGAAAATTGAATACCAAAGATGAAGTGAAGTCAGGGTATTATATTGCCCAATGGACTAGTTGTTGTGGATCCTACTAGGCGTCAGAGTAACGAATGTCAAGTGGTCAGTCAATTATAAATAGACTGTCTTTTGAAGTCATTAATTCATTTGAATTAATCAACTTAATTTGAAGTCAAAGTGTAGTTAATTTATTTATGTATTTATTTAATTAATTAAGCAAATGTTATAATGTACAAACCGTAAAATAACTTAAGTTGACTTGAAGTTGAACCGAGTTAATTGTTAGAATTGAGTTACGTCAATAAGTAGTTATTTAACTACTTAAGTGGGAAATGTTATAAAAGAACATGAGTGTCATGTAATAAAGATAGATATTTACTCTCAGCCCTAGAGGGGGGCTTGTTGCAACTTTGTATTTACATGTTTTTTTAGTTTCATGCATGGTAAAACATGTGCATAATGTGAGGGCTTGCTCTTCAATTATGAATTATTTTGTTGTTCATTGATGAAAGATGTCATTAACACATTGGTATTGCTCCATTGTATGTGATGCTTTAATAATAATATCTTTATATTGTGAATCTATGTGAATAGTCTTTGTGCTACATGCATACAATCCGGACGCATGAAAGACTTGGTGCTTCCAAGTGATCTTTGTTCTCTATATAGCTGATGTTTTTGTTCCCATCTTCATGTGAAAAAATAGGATACTACACATTTACTCCGAGTTATCCAAGCAATCTTTGCATTTTTTCCATTCTAAGTCTCTCCTATCTTTCTCATCTTTCCCCCTATTTCATTTCTACTTTGTTTTATGTTTCCTTTATACTTCCGGGTCAAAAGCACAAAAAACCCCAAAATACCCCTATCGTACGAGGGAGCTGCCCCTCTCAAATGCAAAGAAAAATCACTCATTTCATGGTGATTTCTCCAATGTTGTAAGCTATGCCACTGTCCGTTGGACAAGTTTGTGAAAGGATCGAAGAAACTAAAACATAAAACCTTGCCAACAAATGTTGGTTTTATCTAATATTCATGTACCACAGCCTGAGTATGATAAAAGCACATAGTTCAGCTGTCCAGGTAAATACTGTTTCTAGTCAATTGCCAGCTGAAAACTATATTGCATACAAATAGCATCATGATATTGACTTCTAATACCTTTAAAGTACATGGTTCAGCTGTCTGGGAATGCCGTTTCTAGTCAATTGCCTGCTGAAAATTAAATTTCAACAAATAGCGTCATGATATTGACTTCAGATACCTTTCTCATTTGAAATGCAATTTCTTTTTTTTCCAAGATTAAAGTTTTACCATAAAAAATTTCAAAATAGCTGAAATTTACACCACAATACACAGTATCATTATATTTTCTGGTGCTTCTCTCACTTGAAATGGAATTTTTTTTCCAGAACTGTGGTTTCATTCAAACAAATAACAGAAAACATGGCAGCAACTTCAATGTTGCAAATATGATTTTATTTATAATGCATGTTATCTATTGACGGTTCTAATTTTCCGTAAGTAAAATTATTTTAAAACAAATAACAGAAAACATGGCAGTAATTTTAATGTTGCAAACATGATTCTACCTATAATGCATGTTATCTATTGAAGGTTCTGATTATTCATTGCAAGAATGATAAAATGTTTTAACAAAAAGCTGCTTGGTGAGCAATTTTCTTTTGAACATCATTGTTGACAGTCAACCTTGTTGGCAAAAGACTGTGTGATGGGTAACCCGTAACACGAAAGTGGAACACGTCAAATTTACAAATAGGGGTGAACAGCAAATTCAATCCTGAAGGAATTACTGTCTTCGAGGAACCATTGATCCATTCAATTTAAGACTCGAAAGAAAAATGTAAAGATTCCTTCAAAATGCATAGAATCAAGTCAACTTAGTAACAATATATAACATAAATGGACAGATAAATGTTATTTTACTCTAGCAGCAAATTACGGTGATTAAAGGGCCTTGGTAAATCCCAAAGACATCACTGAGTGCCAATGCCTACTTATTTCTTCCTAGGAATATTAGTGAGACCAGAATAAAAACAATCAGCATGAAATATTCTATTTAAATTAAACAAATAAATCACAAAATAGGACTGCTAGTTACATATGGTTAGTCCATTTGCCTTACACTCCACAATAATGGCCTTCTGGTGTTATGAATAATATCAAGAAAAACCAATCTAGTGAAACATACAGCAAACCTCCAAATCAGGTAATAAAGGGAAGCAACAATAGAATGTTGCATGCAATGATTAGCTACCCATTAATGGGTGCATTTGAGTGAACTGAATATAACCTAGTCAAGTTGGGCAAATTACCAACTGCTGCTTGACTTGCATTCAAGCATCAACTTGGAGTCGTCAATGGCTTTTATAAACTTAGAAGAACTTGTTGTACTCACTTGTAAGGGAACTTTTCAGATTTGAATACACACCATACAAAGAATATTGCCTCAGTTTGTTTATCTCGTACCAAGAATTCAACACAACATCATGCTTATCTGTGCCTGAAAAAGCTAGCTGTATGCCCAGGCTGCAATCAACTGAACCCCCCTTGCTTTTGCAATCAGAAAGTTTAATTGCACAAGCTTGCCCTTTTAAACAGACAAATGATGACTTTCCTTTGCAAGAATCACACCCATCTGTTTTCCAGTATAAGTTTTGCAACCTCCCTTTTTTAAACTCAAGAACCTGATCGAAGGAAATTGCCAAAATATTAAGTTTTCCTTTAATAACAATAAAAATACAAAATCAGCTCTTACATAAAAATTTACTCACCAATGTGAAACTTGTGATTATGTGTGTTGAGTTGGCAACAAAACGTGGAACAGACCTTGCTGCATAATTGCGCCCAGAAAATGCTACCATATACCCTCCATATTGTTCCTGCCCCTCCAATCATAATAAATCAAATTGATACGCTTGAGGATGATTCAGTATACATAAACATGCATTCCAAAATTCGCAAAATTGTAAAATGAATGGTTATCCAAGGAAATTTTTAAAATGGTTATTGATGCACATGTACATATACACAAGAATACAAACACGGATGGACTTAAAAAAAACAAAACTTTTATACGTCATCTCTGTGGCATATCTTCTTGACTGTCAAGAAAAAAGCATGCTAGAAAGTATTTTGGCATGGCAGTATAATGAAATTTGCAAAGATCATAATATAACAGAGAATACAAGGATGGTGGCAATACAAGTGCTTCTTGTGGGTGAGATGAGAGCAATCAGAGTTTGACAAGGCCTTGAGTCTACATATAAAGATTAGAACAAAGATTGCATATAGAAAATTCAAGAAATAGAAAACTAAAACAAGACAGATAATAAAAATCTAACACAGGAAAGAAATTTACCATTAAACCTAACACCTTTAACAAGGAAACAGGTTGATTATGTTAGGATGTAATAGGGGTGGAGTATTTGTTATCCACCATGGGCCATAAAATTAGCATAGCAATGTTTAAATAGGATGGGCCCATGGGTAACATATATTGGGTCAAAAGGAGATATATCATTGGTAATTGGATTAATCGTCCTCAAGTTTAAAGCATTTATCCTCTCCCACTATTACTACATGAGAAGCTACATATAGAGGCATCTATGATTGTTGAAAGGCAAAAATTAATTTTGGATTATTCCTATTTAATAAATCCAGGTAGCAAGTTTGGTTATCACAGATGAGAGATGTCTTGTAGCAATTCATTCCTTAAGGAATATTTTATGGAGCTACCCTACCTTGAGTATTTCTTTTTTTTTTCTATTTCTAAGTATATTGAGGATTATGGCAAACTAGGCCATTCCACATCTTGTGTATGGATTTATGTTAACGTTTTGCAATAATTATATTTATTGTATGTTTGGAGCACATCGCTGGTATCAGAGCCAACGATTTGAAATTATTTTGCTGAATTTTAAAAAAATCAGACATACTTTGAGAAGATCGTTCTCCTAGAATAAGTGTTAGATCAAGGTGATTCTTGCATCAATAAAAAATACACTCAAGAGGTTTTTGAAAACTTTCTACAATAGCAAAGTTGTGTTGGGGATGTAATATTAAGCGGGAAACTGCTTAATTAGAAATTAGCCAAAGACTTATGCGGGTACTCATATCGGGTCGGCATATGTTTTAAATCTAAAATAAGAGTGACCCAACGGGTCTCCCGCTTTGATATAAATCAAGGTGATCGCATTTGAGATTGGTTACGGAAAGTAACAGAATAATGTGAGTTGTTTATGCGAGCAAGGTTGATGATACATGATGCAAATGTGTGAAGATTCATCTAAGCTCATGAGTGAATGTATATGACATTTGTAATTCCTCCTTGAAGGTGTAACTACTGGAAATAGTGGTAGTGTTGGGTGAAGCATATTTTTCTCAATAAAGATAAGTGATTTTCAGTGGTTTTATTACCTTATGGTTTTCCCACTTAAATCTTGTGTCTTGTGTTCATTTACTTTCATGTTTATGTATGCAATCTAATATCTAATTCTTTATGTGATGTAATCTATTATAATTTATTGTTCAAACATAAACTATAATCCTTGGCAAACTATGTATGCAATTTAATATCTAATTATTTATGTGATGTGTGGCTTCTTTAGTGTTGTGCGGCTTTTCATAGTCTTGCGCGACATTTTTAGTCTTCTGCAGCATTATTAAGTATTGTGCGTTTTTTAGGGTATTACGCAGCAATTTTAGACTTGCGTGTCTCTGTGTTAGTCTTGTGAGGTTTTCTTTTGTTCCACAAGTCTTATGCCTTGTTCCACAAACTTTCTGTCTTCTGTGGACTTGGTTCTTTGTTCCACGGACTCTGTTTGTTCTGCGGCCCTCTTGTTTTGTTCCGTGGCCTTCTTTTTTTGTTCCGTAGACCACCACAAGCCTTATGCCTTGTTCCACAGACTTCCCATCTTTTGCGGACTTGGTTCTTTGTTCCGCAGACTCTTTGTTGTGCGGCCCTCTTGGTTTGATCTGCAGACTTTGTGTTCTACGGCCTGCTTGTTTTGTTTCGTAGACCGCCTGTGTTTGGCGGCACTCTTGTTTTGATCCACGATCTGTTTTTTTTGTCTCGCGAGCTTCATTGTTCTACGGCCAGTTGTCTTTGTCCCGCGACTTTTCCTGTTCTACGAAAGTCTAAATTTTTCAAATACCCACGAAACACTGTTTCTTTGTTCCGCGACCTGTTAAAAATTGATTTTGCTATAACTTTTTTTCTAGTGCATTGCGACCTCTCGCGGCTAGTTCCCTGAGTTTTGCAACCTTCCTTCTTGGTTCTCATACCTGTTTGGAGTGTGTTTATTAAATTTTCAAGTTTTTTTCTTTGATTTAAATCCGCTAAAGTTATCTTCTTCTACCCACATATAACAACTATTAAAAACCGCATAACTTTGTTTTTCAATTTTGCTAATTTTTTTCTAAATATGGCTAGTTCATCTAACTTATCTATGGATAAATTTCAAATTTTAAATGCTTCTAATTATAGTATTTGGAGAGTTAGGCGTAAAGCTAATTTTATGGCTAGTAAGTTGTGGGATTTAGTTAGTGGTGTTTAAAAACGACCAACTGGGAGACTAAATACACCTAAGAACTTGAGTATCTTCTCCCAAAAAATCGCAAGAGGCCGTCCATTTTATTGCAAAATGTCAAAGATAAAATTTTGTTACACATGGAGTCTCCAGCTAATGCATGGATGCAATTGCAAACTATGCATGAGGGTAGCTGTCTCTCTAAGATAATTAAAATGATTATGGAATTGTTTACAACTCCAATGAAAGGAGATGAAAAGATAGTTAATTACTTAGCTAAAATTAAGAACATTAAGGCTTAATTAGATGGCTATAACTGTGACTTATTTCAAAATAAATTATATTTTATTATTCAAATTAATATACATGAAAAATTCAAAAATTTCATCTCTATTTAAGTATCAAAATGAATCTAATTTCCCTGATTTAGATACCTTGTCTTATTTATTCATTCAAGAAGAAAGAGTTACGGAGAACTTTAACTCAAAGGATAATGCCTCTCAGGCATTGTTCTCCCAAAATCGGAAGTCTTTTAAAAATAAGAATAACAACATTCTAATCAACAATCAAACTTCAAATCTACGTTCAAACCTAAGAATAATCAAAATTTTAAAGTCAAGTTTGATGGCACATGTACCAAATGTGATAAATTTGGTCGTTAAACAGTTGATTGCTTTTTTAATGCTAATAAGGTTCATAATAATGCTAAAAAAAAATAACTTCAACAATAAAAAGAAGAAACATAGAAATCATAATCAATCTAAAAATCAAGTCAATAATGTTGAACAAGTTATTGCTCTTTACACTGCTCTTTCAGCCTCTAATGACAATGAATGGATTCTAGATAGTGGTGCATCTAGGCATATGACATATATTCATGAAATACTTTCTGATGTTGTAGAATGTCATGAGAATATATATCTAGGTGGCAATTTTATCATTAGATCTAAATCATGTGGTAATGTTAAGTTAGCAAATGGAATCATTAGTAATGTTTTATTTGTTCCTAATGTAAAAAAAAAACTTTTTGTCTTGTTCTCAACTAGCTAAAGAAAACTGCAAAGTTGTGTTATTAAAATATAAATGGTATGTAAAGAATGAGCTTGGTAAGATTATTATTGTTGGTTTTCAAAAGAATGGATTGTATATGTTTGAAGGATTTGTTGTTAAATCTTGTCTTTCTTCTTCTTCTTGTAATGATGTTCAATTGTGGCATGAAAGGCTTGGGCATGTGAACTTTGAAAATTTGTATGAAATGCCATGCTTTAACCTTGTTACAAGTCTCCCTAAGTTGAAATCAGACCATGAATCTTGTGAAAGTTGCTTGTGTGGTAAGCAACATGTTGAACCATTTCACAAACATCATGAGTCTAATTCCTCTAACTTACTTGAGTTAATCCATAGTGATGTAAGAGGTCCTTTGGAAGTTCCTTCTCTTGGTGGAGCCTTGTATGTTGTTAGTTTCATTGATGACTTTTCTAGAATGACTTGGTCTTATTACATTAAGAAAAAATTCTGATGTTTTGTCTAAGTTTCAAGAGTTTAAATATTTGGTTGAAAATATGTCTAATCTGAAAATTAAGAGAATCAAAATGATAATGGAAGTGAGTAGGTTAATAAGAAGTTTGATGAGTTTTGTGTGTCTTGTGGAATTCAAAGGGAATTAACTCTTCCATATTCCCCACAGCAAAATGACATAACTGAAAGGAAGAATAAGACAATCATAGAAATGGCTAGGACCATGCTTCATGCTTCTAAAGTGCCTAAGTTTCTATGGGCTGAAGCTATGAACATTGTTGTTCATATTCTAAATAGAATTCCTACCAAAGCTTTGCATCAAACTACACCTCATAAAGTATGGACTAAACAAAACCCTGATATCTCTCATTTAAAGATATTTGGTAGTCATGTTTCCCTTCTCATTCCTAAAGTCAAAAGACAAAAACTTGATCCTACCTCCTACTCTTGCATTTTTGTTGGGTATGGCAGTCGCACAAAAGGATTAAGAGTGTATGATCCAGTCAAACATGTGATCATAGAGAATAGGAATGTTCATGTTCTAGAGAAACCATTTTGTGAAGTTTCCTCTCTTCCCTCCTCTGCATTCCCTGAGTCTAAATCTCTTCAATTTGATAATCCTTCCTTGGACAATATGGAAACTGATTTTCAAGAGGCTAATCATCCTTCTTCTAATATGATGGATGTAGATATTGAGGGGGAGTCTTCTCAATCTGTGTCTCAGTCTAGAATTCCTAAGTGGACTCAAAATATGATTTCTAATTCTCAGCCTAATAATCTGAGAAAGATGACCCACAGTCAACATTTTTATCATGTCGTGTCAACTTTGTATGAGGTTGAACCTCAATCTTTTGAAGAAGTCAGCCTAGATGAAAGATGGGTTAATGCTATGAAAGTTGAATACAATGCTCTAATAAAGAATAATACTTGGGAATTAGTCTCTCTTCCTCATAAAAGAAGCATTGTAGGATCTAGATGGTTGTATAAAATTAAGTATAACTCTGCTGGTAAGATTGAAAAATTCAAGGAAAGATTAGTTGCTAGAGGGTTTACTCAAAAACCTAGTTTAGATTATGTTGAAACCTTTGCTCCTGTTGCCAAAATGAGCACTATTAGAATTCTTCTAGCTCTTGTTGCTCAACATGGATGGGAGATTCACCAAATGGATGTGAAAATATTTTTTTAAATGGTGATTTGAAAGAAAGAAATTTACATGCATCAACCTAAAGGATTCGAAGAACCTGGTAAGGAATTATATGTAAGCTTAAGAAATATTTGTATGGTCTTAAACAAGCTCCTAGAGCTTGGTATGCTAAGATAAATAGTTTCTTTCAAGAACTTGGTTTCTCTAACTATTTTGCTAATAATGATTTGTTTGTAAAATATGAAAACAATCATGTTATCATTATTGTCTTATATGTTGATGATCTCTTGATTACTAGTAGTGATAAGAATCTAATTCTTAGAATCAAAGAGAAGCTAAGACAACATTTTGAAATGTCTGATTTTGGACTTAAATCATTTCTTAGGCATGGTTATTTGTCAAAATCACAATTCTATTGTTGCATCTCAATCACAGTATGTTTTTAACCTTCTTAAAAGATTTAACATAATTGATTGTAAGTCTGTCTCTATTCCTATGGAAGTTGGTGTTAAATTAGATCCAAAACTTGCTTGTGATAAATTTAATCCTAATTTATATAGACAACTTGTTGGTAGTTTGATTTATTTGACTATCACTAGGCCTGATATATCCTGTGCAGTTGGAAATGTTTTTAGATTCATGCATGATCCTTATGAGGACCATTGGAAAATGCCAAAAAGGATTCTAAGGTATATCAAAGGTACAATCAATTATGGTTTGTTTTATTTTTCTTGTGATAATGCAAATTTATTTGGTTATTGTGATTCTAACCATGTTGTTGACATTGTGGATAGAAAATCTACTTCTGGATATATTTTCAAACTGAATGCACGTGCAATCACTTAAAGTAGTAAGAATCAACCAACACTATTTATCTCTTCAACTGAAGCGAAGTATAGAAGTGTTATGGAAGCAACAAAAGAAGCTGTGGCTAAAAATACTGTTGGATGAATTTCATATGAGTGTAAAAGGAAGTACACTTCTTCTATGTGATAGTCAAAGTTGCATTGCTCTTGCAAACAATCCAGTTCAACATCAAAGAACCAAGCATATTGAGATTCATATGCACTTCATTTGAGAGAAAGTTTTGAATGGTGACATAAACCTCAAGTTTTGTTCTACTGAAGATCAGGTTGCAAACATTTTTACAAAGCCATTGTGTGCTACAAAGTTCTGCAAATTTCGTGCTATGTTGGGCATTTCAGATTTTGGCTCAAATGATCATGTGAATGACTTTAATCTCTACCTCTGAATTATATGAGCAAGACTCAATGATCATGTGGATGACTTTGATCTCCACCTCTAAATCATATGAACAAGACTCAATGATCATGTGGATGACTTTGATCTCCACCTCTGAATCATATGAGCAAGTCTCAATGATCATGTGGATGACTTTGATCTTCACCTCTGAATCATATGAGCATGTTTTGTTTGAGATTTGACCTTTCAGAGTTTCCCTTGAGGGGGAAATAAAGAGAAATGAGCATGTTTTGCATGGTTTTTTGCAATGCCACCGCTTTTTTCCAATGCCAACCCTTATCGGCTTGATTGTGTCAATTGAAATCTCCCTATACTATTTCCATTTTGTTTGAGTAAATTATCACTTTATGTGAGTTTACTTGTAATACCCAGTAAAACATTAGATATGAGAGTTTTTTAACTCCATAATCTTATGTAAGACTTCATAGGTAATCACTTTATCTTGAGAATTATGCTTTTTCCTGTGGAACACTATGTAGTGTACCGCGGAGTTTTTGTTTTTTCAAAAACCACGAAACATTTTTTGTGTGTACTACAGTTTTTACAAAACCCATGGAACACATGCTTTGTGTTGCGCCTTCTTCAAGTCTACAAAACACTAAAACAATGTATCTGCTAAGCTTTTCTAAAACCCGCGGAACACTTGCATTTGATTCGTGGCTTGTTTAATTCCACGGAATACTACAGTAGTGAACTGCAACACTGAAGTAGTATATCGCAGAGTTACAAAATCAGCAAAACAAATGTTTTGTTGCATGCTAGCCTAAATCACTTAGATGGTTTATGGATTGTAATTCCTTTTGTACAAAAAGATGACTTGGTATGTGTTATTTGGAACAAGCATTATATTTTTTTTCACATACTGGCCTAAATCTTCATGATTAATGGATTGTAAGTCTTTTTGTATAAAAAAGACAATTTTGCATGTTTCCCTACTTAACATTAAGGGGGAGTGTTGGGGTTGTAATATTAAGTGGAAAATTGCTTAATTAGAAACCTGCCAAAGACTTATGTAAATTCCCATATCGGGACGACATATAATTTAAAATAAGAGTGACCCAACATGGCTTCCACCTTGATATAAATCAAGGTGATCTCATTTGAGATTGGTGAACGGAAAGTAATAGAATAATGTGAGTTGTTTATGCGAGCAAGATTGATGATACATGATGTGAATGTGTGAAGATTCATCTAAACTCATGAGTGAATGTATATGACAATTTGTAATTCCTCCTTGAAGGTGTAACTATTGGAAATAGTGGGAGTGTTGGGTGAAACATATTTTTCTCAGTAAAGATAAGTTATTTTTAGTGGGTTTTTTACCTTATGATTTTCCCACTTAAATCTTGTGTCTTTTGTTCATTTACTTTCATGTTTATGTATGCAATCTAATATCTAATTCTTTATGTGATGTAATCTATCATAATTTATTGTTCAAACATAAACTATAATCCTTTGCTTTTTTTAAATGGTGGATAATTAAATGTTAGAAAATGCTAGAATGACTTCAAATCCCAAAATATTCATCAAATACAATGGTATTTTTTAATTGTTAACTATCATAGAGAAGAAGCTTTCCATTGGTGAACTAGCCTTGATAGCAATAAGTTCTTTTACAATTGGGCAGAAAATGGAACAAGATTTCTTAGAATCTGAGTATGGAGGTGCTATTCCTCCATGGATGGAGATTTTTGTTAGGAAATAAGGGATAAAATATGCGGAATAATCCCTCACAGAATTGCAACAGTAGAAACTAATATGCATAAAATATTACAGATCTCAAATAAAAGTGCAGAATAACATAACACAACACAAAGAGACAGTATTTAACGTGGTTCACCCAATTTGGGCTACGTCCACCAAGAATCACTTACTTAGATTTTATTACAAGCCACCGCTCTCCCAATACAATACCCATATCTATTTGGAGCTATGTTCAACAAACTCTAAAAATTCACACCCGAATTCAAAACACATTTGCAATGTTACATTATACCTACCATATGCATAAAACCATATAAGTAGACAACTGCTTAAGCAGTTTTACAAAACCGTGGGTATTAAACCATGGGCCAAAACCGTCCCATAAACCTATGGGTCAAAAATCCTGCCTATATCAGAAAAGCACATTTCCCGATATATCGAGCACGTTTTAAGGCCAACTGTGGAAAGTGTACAGTACTCTTAGTGTACAGTCTTCAACACTTTCTCACATGAAAACAGGCTCCATAACCTAACAATTTTATCGAGGACAATCTGAACAATATTGTACTAAGGCTGCAGAATATCATTGATGATGATGACCATAATAAAAAGGACTTGATAGCTCAATTCAAGAACTTCAAAATGGGGCATGTGATTAAACAGCAAGCTGAAAACAATGCTATATGATGTGAGACCTGAAACAAAGGAGGGACTTGGTCTTGGTGATCAGCATGTTATGAGTTAGGAACCTAAGGAGATCGACGTGCGCCATGATGAGATAGAAATGGAACCTTATACAATGAATATGGGACCTGTGATGAATGATGGCATCAACGAGCAAGAGGGTGATAAACTCTGTTAATATCTCTTTGTGTTTGAGGAAGTAGACATGTGGTGTCTTGTTTTATGAATGCAATTTTTTTGTAGTGATGTAACGTATGAAATGCTCTAATGTGGTGAGGTGAACTTGGTTATACTCCAGATAGTGATCTCTTGAAAAGCCGATACTTCCATGTTTTTGTTCTATTGGCTGTCCATGACAGACATATATTTGTTTTTGGTAAATGCTTCTTAAATATTTTTAAAAAAAGTTTCCTCGCTCAGTAATGTCAAACTCTTCTCCAACCAAAGGACACAACTATTTTCAATTAATGAAGCATTAGTTCTATATTGTTTCTACTTTTGTTTTAATGTATGCTTATTTTTAGTTATTTGCATCATAGTTCAAAAAACCTTTATCGGTGATTAATCGACAGGGCAAATTTTGACTCGGGAATCGGGAATCAGCAATTTCTTGGCAATTTATCGGCATTAATTGACAACTTTATCGCTACCTTAAAAAACATTTAAATTCATAAAATAAACTTAAATTAAATGTAAAACATTGTTAAATGACACGAAAAGTGAATCTATAAAATGCCGTAGGCCCATAAGTATATCATCATTAAAATGATTTGTTCAACATTACTTCAAAGCAAACTGACTGTCAACAATATCATTAAAAATTAAAATGATTCATTCAACATTACTTCCAAGCAAACTATGACTGTCAACAATATCGTTAAAATGATTAGTTCAACATTACTTCAAAGCAGACAGTACTCACATTACTGGAAACCGAAATATACTCATCGAGACTGTACTCACATGCATTTAGTTTACGGTTTACCATTTAGCATTTAGTTTACTGTTTACCCACTCGACTTCTCTGAAACAGCCCTGTAAAGCACTTTAGCTGATAAATAGTTCAAAACTTCAACATGACAAAATGCACTAGTATATCCCACCCGAATGACAGGAACCCTAGCGAAAGAGTGAGACTGAAAACATGAAAACGTGACGGTTCTCACCTGCTTCGAAGTTTGAACCTGCTCATCCAGCAATAAACCCTAGGTTGAAATCGCGCAGCAAAATAAACGAGTCAAAATGCATGGAAAAGGGCACTTTTGTTCTGTTTTGCCGTATTACATTACACTCGCTATTTTCCACGATTTTTGGGTCGATTTTTCACAATTTTCACCCATAAAAATCGCCATTTATCGCCGATTAATCACTAGAAAAAAAATGGTGATTTTTTAAAAGATAAATCGTTTTCTCTACATTTGGCTATTTATCGCAATTTATCGGCAATAAATCGTGATTTTTGAATCAGAGATCTGCATGCACAAGTTGCATAACTTTGCTTCTGTTATGTTGTCACCCGGATGGCTCGTAGAATCCAAATCAATAAGTAGGATGTGCATCATGAGATCCACATAGATGCGAATCCCAAACTAATTTATTGGCTACTTTATCGATATCAACTCACTCTTAAAATCACCTTACAATGTTCATGCGTATGCCCCTATATGCTGGTACAATGTACATATTGTGGATTAACAAAGCTATATATAAGGCGCCCATCAAGATCGGCATTCCCATTCTCATATAGATGATTTTTCAGTAGTATGAAAGGCATTGCATTGCAGTCTTCTCCAAGGTAAATACTAGAAATGGTAACCGTCAAGCTAGATTTAATGAAGGGAGCATTTACAAGACAACATTCACCATCGTAAATGGGCATTGTAAATATTTTGAAATGCCATTGGATGAACAATAAATCTTGCCTCCTTTTGTGAGATTGAACAGTATTTTCAGTCATTATCTCAATAATGTTTGCATCTGTTTTCTTTGTTGATATAATGATATAACTAAAGAAACATCGAGAACACTCAGGAAAATGTCGTATACCTTATAAGGAGGGAAGTTTTTAATGAGAATTTAAACACCAAGTTGCGTGAAACTTGGAAACGGGTACAGTTTTTGAAATGTAAGGGCCCACAACCCCTATGGAAAGGGGAAATGTTACAGGAAACAATTAATGGATATAAAAGAAATTAAAAATAGAAGTTATACAAAGAAATTTCAAAAACCATATACATTAGTACGGAGATTTTTTATTTTTCTTCGTGTTTTTATAAACATTAATTTTTTAAATTGGGATCAGTGCAGAACCCACACGACCACCTCGTTTGCCCTTTTGGTGAAAAAACACATTGCCAGGCCAAAAACAAAAAGAAACATTTCCAGCGGTGTTTCTTTTTCAGAAACACTTTCAGGCTTGGAAACAAAACCAAGGGGGGTGCTAATTCCTGCAATGCGTATTTGATGCTACCCAGATATGATTTACACAGAGAAATGTAATTGTACGGGTCTAGTTATGGGTATAACAATAGACACGAAGAAAAGGTGGTCCAAGAAAGGAAAGGTACGTGTTTGAATGTCTTATTGTTCTTCATCCAGCCTGGGAAATTAGTTGATTTTATTGTGGAGGTGGCTTTCTAGTTGGCTTCTTTTTGGTATTTCTCCTTCTGTGTTATCGGCTATACCATACAAGGATGGCATCAACTACTCTAAATATGTCCCAAGTGCTAAAGTGGAAGGAGGTTTTAATATGCATGTTGGGTCAAAAGCATATTACAAGAATATTAAAATGGATGATGCAGATTTTTTATTGATCAAGCTAGCTGCTATTGAACCTGAAGGATTAAATGGATATTAGTGGGGGAGTTAATCTTTACAGGATGCAAGCTACTCTATGCTGAAGGTATGAAGGAAGCCTCCATGATAGCGTTTTAAGTAGCTAGGATAGAAACTGGGCAGTGGGCCTTGATATTGCAGAAAAAACACATAATTCTACATGAAAATTATGATCAAAATAAAGGAGACGGTATAGGATGAAGATGACAAATCATATTTACCAGCCAAAATATTCTTGTAACAGTGCAAGATAATTTTGTAAGAGATCTAGGGCACAAGGTGTAACAAAAATATTCTTCTGACAGTATAACATTATTTTGTACAAATAGGAAGATTCTGAAATTTACAATCAAAAGAAAGGAGGTATGGGATGAAGACAACAAAGGATACTTATAAGCCGAAATACTCTTATGACGGTGCAAGATATTTTTGTAAGAGATCTGGGACACAAGGGGCAGCAAAACCCTTCTTCTGTCAGTAAAACATACTTTCGTACAAACAGGGAGATTCCTCGTTGATCCATAAGGTTAATACCCCTTTATTAGATGAATTTCTCTATGCCGTGTATCAAGAAGAGATTTGGTGATTTTAATATAGTTTTCAACTATGATGCCAAGTTCAAGTCTATATCGGAGATGGATGATACGGTTAATTCTCTTTTTTCTTCAAAAAATGGAGTTTGATAAAGACGTTCATAAGTGGTGTGCAAAAACTTAAAAAACAATCTGTGTTATGCAAGGAGGCATCCCCTAGATTTTAGTGACGTCTGAAACATTTCGGGGACTTGCAGGGGAGACCCAATTAATTTTTTTAAAAAAATTAAATTGTGATGATTTTACACAACAGAGTTGCATGGATACAGATACTATATCAAATGCATATATGGCTAGTTTTTAACACCCCCTAATATGGATATGGTTGGATACAGCACACACAAATATATTATATTTGAAATATATTCTAATAATCCATATAATAATTTTAAAACATATTAAAAATAATTACCAATTTTAAATTATAAACAAATTTATACATTAGATTAAAATTACATGCAAATTACACATACCCAGCCCACAAGATGGCAGGAAAATGAGCATTCAAAGGACTAAAATAAATTGCAAGTTGAGGAGACCAACAGAAAATAGACAAAATAGAAGAAAAGAAGCAGGAGGCGACCAAAAGAAACAAATCAAAAGAATCGTGTCCTCAACTGTTGCTGCTAAAATGCATTATAGAAGAATATTTGCAGATTTTTAGAATCTTCTCAGCCTTCTAAGGGGTTTTTTTGTTAATTTTTTTAGCCTTTAAATCAGATACGGCTTTAGTATACCTGCATACTGTATTTGGTTGTATCTGATACGGCCGAATCACAGGTTAATATTTGGACATGGCTGGGTACAGTATCCGACCGTATCCAAGCTGCATTGTACCCGTATTTGTATCTGGCGTGTGGATACACGCACCCTAGCAGTAGGGGTGACATATCTGGCAACCTGGCTTAAGAATAGAACCCCCTAAAAAGATGTTATTTTTACCAAAAACAGCGAACCCCAAAATTTCATTGAATAATGGTTACAATATTTAAATACTAATTTTATATCATATTTTAATATCCATCCTCTGACCAGCCCCGAGATCTAAGAATTTCTTTGCCATCCTAGAAACCATGATCTCTGGTCCCCAATTAACTATTGAAAAAAGATGAGAATATATATCATAGTTAGTATGTTAATTAGAGTTATTTCATTATGCATCATACTTATGTAAGTAAAATTTATATGCAAGTGGTTTGGTGGAATGATGAAGACAAGGGTAGGTAGCAATAAATTAAAAGGGGGTGGATGGTTAGAAATTGGGAGTTGAAAATAAATAATGTCTATATAAATGTTATATATATTGCGTATATTCTAATATAAGCACATTGCTGTATGACATTGAGTGGTTTTTCAAAATTATGTTGTTTCTGTGCCAGATATTGTACATGTACCCTATACCATATCATATCGATGCAACTTTGTTAATTATTTTTGTAACCATTGTGTATACACCCAAAATTGAATCGTGGGGGTAGAATTTTTAGCATAGTGATGAGAGTTCTAATGTATTTGGTGTACTTTGAGTCCCACTTACCTACTTTTGATCATCTGTGGATATTAATATAATTTTGTTATTTCTTTCTAATGGCGAACAAAAAGCTTGGACTTTGTTGCGGGCTTATGTCATTTATTTGGGTTTTGTTGTCATTTTGCCTCATTAATTGTATTTAGCATTCTCTATCCTAAATCCTGATTTTTCTTAGTGCTGACAAATGTGAAATTGTGGCCAAATTCAAATGTCGTGGAGTTTGGACTTTTGCCAAACAATGTGGAGTTTGGACTTTTGCCAAACAATGTGAAGTGGGAGTTTCCCTTGAACTTTTATGAGTTAAAATTTAAAGTTAATATTATTAAATTTTGACTTTTTAAGGAATAAAAGGCCCATATTTCCTGCCAAAAGTTGGCCACACTTTCCAATCAAAGGTCATCCATAATTTTTAGGAAACCTTCTAGAATAAGATAGGCCTATTTGTAGACCAAATTTGCATTCACTTCCCTGGCCTTTAATTGCATAGAAGTTTCCCTCATCAACCATTCCTTAGTGTAAAATTTAGACCTTGCAACAATTTTAGAGTACCTTAAGGAGTTATACTGCAGCCGAAGTTTGGTTTTGAATCTGCCTATGATGATAGATACATTCATTGTAGTGCTATCTCCATCTTTGTAATTTTTTTTCATCCGCATAGTGATCCATTTGAGATGCCTCTAGAGCACCTTCCTAATTGCCTGTAAACTAGACTAACTGAAGTGCCTATGCATGCTAGTTCTCTGGACATTCCGTGTGCTCATCCTCATCCTTGAAAATTGTTTCATAAAGCTAACAAAGAGTATCATGTTTAACAATCTTAGCACCTATCTCCCTATGTTCTGATGTGTTTGTGAAGGCATGTCAATTTGGTATTAGTGTTGATTCGGGATCCATCCATTCTCAGATCATGCTACTGCTCAGTTCTTACCAAGATGGAATGGTGATTAGTCTCTATTCCTTTGGCCTATTCACATGCGACCATGGCATCTCCACGAGCATGGATTTGGAGATCTCTCCAGACCAATAGCAGCTACTTACTACTTGATCATTGGGTTCATGTGTTTTGATCTTATCACACAACCATTTGGGGATAGAGACTAACGGCACAAACAATGGTCTGTCACTGCTGCAGGTGGCGACATGTCCATCCACAACCATCCACGAGGCCATATTTGTTCTAGTGCTAACTGCATCTATAGACCCATTATCTATTGCATGGAGCCTCTTGCTAAGTGTTACAAAGCTCCTCTGTTATGTCTGTAGCGGGATTGTTGGATTCTTAATGGGAGCCTTGCTTCACTTTTAGTAGCACTTATCCAGATCATGACATCCCCCTTTCATCAGTAGATCGGTGTTCTTCAAGAAATCATGGATCCCGGGAAAAGTGAGATTTGCTCTCTTAATGGCATCCTGGTCACTAAAAGCTGTTGCTGCTATCTTTGAGTAGGTTCGGCTATTTCCTCCAGTTAACACAAAAAATCGTATTTCCTATAAGAGTTTTGGAAGAATATGAAATTTGGCATATTCCTTTAAAACATAATTGCTTATGTGGGGTATTTTATATGGTTGTTATAAAGTGATTTTTTCTAGACGTAGAGTCTCTCTGCCATAGGAGTTGTATTTTGTTTTAAAAAAGTGGAGAGATGTTAAATTTTTGAAGTTAGTATGGTGGGCCTGCTCTAGTGGTAAGATGAAGCAATTGCGGGGTCAACAACCTTCAAATGGAGATCTCCTCACTATATGCGGCTGTGATAATGTGGGCCAACCATGAATATCCTATGAGGTAAGGGGACTGTATCCCAAACAAGATTGGATTCTTGTAAACGTTCCCAAGTACCTTTGCAAACAAATTGAAGTCATTGTCCTAGAAGCTATTTTCAATTTTTTTAGTCACTTAGGGGTCTTCAATGCTTCATTATCCCCTTCTTTGCACTTTATCGTACATATAACAAATAGACAAGTGATAAAAGGAGTAAAAGTTTTCTTGGAATCTTCTCTTTGTTCTCCTTACTTGCACTTCTTATAATATGTTGCAAAGAGAAATTATCATGTATAGTGATGGTAGATCCTCAGCGGTAACCCAAGGTCTTGAAATGGTTCATTTCCATGCATGAAAGTTAATTTGCCAACCGCAACAAATCATTTTACAGTCTAACTTATGCAAGAAATGTCAAACATGTTCTAGTAACTGATGGGTCGACACAAAACCTTCAACTCTAATCTACTGCTTTCTCGATCGCTGCAACATACTTTCAAAGTAGGCTGTTACGCGGGGACGCTTAGCCCCCCCAATAACCCAGGTTGTCTCGGGTGACGTTCCAGGGACGTCGAAACAGTGGAGGAAACGTCTTCCTTGATGTTTCCTTAATGCCAATGATGAAGGGAAACATCTACGGGGATGTTTGGAAAAGGTAGGAATCAACTTCCGGGGACGTTTCGATACGTGAGGGGGACGTACTGGATGTCCCCGAGATGGTCAAGGGATGTCACATATGTCCCCGATGTCACAACTGTTTTCAATATACACGTTTTCTTCAATCAAACCCCAACACTTTTTTCACTTTACTTTTTAACCACGTTCCCCTACAACATGGCTCAAGACACATTCTAAATGAAAAATACACATGCAAAAATTGCTCATTGAGGAAGACCAAAATGATAACCCCGTATGCTAAGTCAACATGGATGTCCTAAACCTACTTTCAGACTCCATGTAGTTCTCCTGAGTGTGTGCAAGAGGAACTTGTGCAGGAACTAGGAAGTTGTGTGAGAGGAGCCCATGTGTTTCCAGGACTAATAGTCATTGTTAAGCTATTGTTCCCAGCCAAGTCTGTAGATGGGAGTAGTTGGGGCATAGTTTTAGGTTTTAATCTTTAATCTTTGCTTTTTAGTTTTTTTTTTTTTTTTTAGTATTTTTTTTTTAATAGTTTTTAATTATTAATTTCTTTAAATGTATTATTGTACTAATTTTTTTTTTTCAACTTTTTATTTATTAATTTCTTTAAATGTATTATTTTATTAAAAATAAAATATTTAATTTAATTTACCTTTATTTTTATTATTAATTTCTTTAAATGTTTGTTTTTGGCTGATGGTTGTACCTGCGAGGCAGACTGTTCATGTGTGTTGTACCATCATGGCAGTGGGATTGTTCGTAGACGCAACACGGAGTTGGAGGTAATGACAATGTTCATAGTTGTGGCACAAAATTTGAGTCGATTGGACCTAAACCTAGGTGACTCCTATTTTGGGTGCTTGATAAGCCATTGCACAACTCGATAAGGTAGTGCCAAAGGTGACATCACTCATTGCTTTTCCATACCCTAGCCCTTGGTCACTACCAACCTAAAGGGGCTTAACTCAAGAGCTACGTTGCCAGGATACGGATACGAGTATTGGTTTGGATACGGATATGATACGCGGATACGTCAATTTTAGAAAACCCTTGGATACGATACGTCTTGGATACGTCCGTATATATATATATATATTTTATGTATATCTACTCATTTTTTAGTCCATAAAAAACTGAAATAGTAATACAAAACTTGAATCAATGTTCAAAACATTCAATATACTTGAGACTTTGCATTTTTATTGATCATGTGGCTGCCATACATATGATATACGAATATCATGGTAATATGAATATGAACAAAACTTGAAATTTGAAAAATATACTAGGATCCTGGGATCCATGTTCAAATTTTCAAAACATACAATATACTTAAGATTTTACATTTCATATTGACTGCAGGATACGTATTTACTTTAAAATGAAATAAAACTTAAAAAAGACATATTTACTACAGGATACATGCCTGATACGTACATGATACGTACGGGATACGTCACGGATACGTTTGTACATATCCGTGACGTACCCTGATGTGTCCGGTACGTATCAGGCACGTATCCATATCCGATACGTATCAAAGGGGATTCGAGGGGGTCTTGGGTGTATCCATGCTTCCTAGTTTGTAATAACTAAGCCATGAGGTGTGTTATTTGTTGTTGTCCTTGACTCATGTCAACAATCGCATTGTATTGGATCTTTGCTTTTTCCTCATCAGTTAGCACCTGCTTTCCTCTTTCACCCATTTCCTTTACTCTTCTATTTCTGTTTTTGTTCCTTGGTTTTGTAGCCTCCTTTTCCTCTGGTAAAATCTAGCTGCTCTATCACTAGGCTACATTAAATGTTACTCTCAAACCCGCAAGCCAGTAAGATGTTTGCTCTAATACCACTGTAGTGTCCTTTTTTTAATATTTAATTATCTCTACAAATTTTCAGAGTTTCCTATTTATCCAACAGTTATGAAATACTAAACAACAATGACAAATATCAATATTGGTCATTGAACCCTTACACAACATTGAACATGAGCTAAAATTGTCATTTATTGAATGTTGGACAACAGCATTAAATATTAATATTAATGTTTTTTATCAAATGTGTAGCAATGGTTCCGCAAACCCCTTTTTGCATATAATATTCAAAGATGTACAGCGGCAATCTTTGTGTATAGTTAATTTTGGATACTCGAAGCCTGTTTTTATTATTTTCCATGGGCTAAGGGGAAATTAAAAGAGGAAAATAAATTAATTTAAGTGGTCCAAGGATATTTTTATATTTTAATTGGAAAAGGACACTTAATTATATTTTAATGCAAAAAGCATTAATAGAATAAAATAATAATAGAAGGTTGACTTCTATTATTGGGCACCTGAGTTGGAATTAATAAATAAATAAAGAGAGTTGCATGAATACCAAAATCCTAATTCTAGGATAGGAGTTGGATAAAGTATTTTAAATGTGTTTAATTCTATTATTAGGATGGAGCACCAACATGGAGGAGGAATTTATTATTTTTAATTGTTCAAAGATCATGCATGTAAGTCTAAAAGGGGGCGCCCACTTCGAAGAGTGTTTGGAAGGTATTAAGGCAAATTTGGGGTTCATTGTACAAACATCTTGGAAATTTATGAGATATTTTATGTCTCCAAGTAGCTTCTACTTCAGCAACAGCAATAGAGGACGAAATCCCTCATTTGCATATGGATTTAAGGGCGGAATATCTCACTTCTCAATTGGGCAATTCCATTCAAGGGTTGCAATGGTCATTAAAGGTGCAAGTGTTTTGTCAGTTCAGCTCCAGACAATTGTATTCAGACACTAGTATTTTTATTGTAGCTGGTTGGAAATAATTAAATAAATGACTCTGATTTTTACACATTATGGTTTGCTATTTTTATTTATAAAAATCAGATTATTACTACTATTATAAAAGTTAATTTTATCAATATTGCTTCCTTGGGATTTAACAGAAATATCTAGATTTGTTGGGAGTATTTTTTTCAGGGATATTACACTTTATTTCATTTATTATTCAAACTACCAAAATAAATAGCAAACCCAACTCACGAAATATGCAACTGTGATGATACTGTAGCGTGGCACTGTTGCAACAGTATTGAAGTATTGTAGCAGTGGTACGAAGTATTGTAGAGGCAGTATGGAATATTGTAGTGGTGGTATGGAATTATCGTAGTGGTGGTATGGAGTATTGTAGTAGCACTGTAGCAACATTGTAGCAAACTAAAAATCTCCAAAACCATTCTTACCCAACTAGAATTGGACAAACTTTAATTTTCCAGCTAAAAAGTGATCCTTGGATGGAATCACCTCAAACGAGAAAAGGGTTTTTCGTCCTCAAAATCTCCGCAATCCTAGGGTTTTTGTCCTGGGAGAAGACACTGAACATAGAATGCTCAAGCTCTCAACGGGGGGGTTTGATAGCAAAAATATATTTCTTCTTCCTCCCAACTCCTTTTATAATCACCCTTTTCATTTGAATTTCCTTTTTTCTTCCTAACAGTCACTCCAGAAGTGTCTGGAAATGCTTTTAATAAAACATTAAATTAGGCCCTTTTATAATAATAATAATATATAATTCGCCCTTTTACAATGTTATGAAAAATAAAGTTACTAGGACAACTTAAAATATTATTATTAAATTATTTTCCTAACTTTATCCCTTAGCCTATGAGAAATAAGGAATAGGCTACAGGTCTCCCGATTATTTTTATTATGAAATGGGGGCATGATAATTTTTGCGCCGAAGTCAAGGAAAGGTATTTCTGCACCAATCGGAAGTTTGGAGTGGACGAAGAAGATTGCAATGACGACTTCGAGTGGTGTTGGAGTTTTGGGGATTGGACATTCCATAAGTCCAACACAAGTGGCGAGTATGTCAACAAGTGTGAATCCTACGCCAATCACGCAAGCCATAGTTGTCCAAGTGGGACAAGTTGCACAAATCACACTACGAACTATGGTCACAGCCATGGGGCCTTGTGTTTGAGTTACCCTTATTGTGCAAAAGATTGTAATGAATACTTCAAGTGTGCCACAACCACAAGTTTTCTATCTGATGAATTTGAAGCTAATGGAGTACAGAGGCATGGAAGATATCGCCTAGAATGTACATAAGTGTGATCGACATGGAGAGAGAAATGTGTGACTTTGTCTAAGATGAAGGTAAGTCTATTGGCGACAATTTTGCGGGATAGAACACACATATGGTACATAAAGTTTGATCCCAACCAAATAGTTGTGGATTTTGATGCTCTAAAACCCTCATTTTTGAAGGAGTTTCTGTTAGGAATATTTGGTTAAAACTCATATGAAAGTGAGTGAGTAAAATAAGTGTATGTGTGAGGAGAATAATGTAATGAGTTGTTATTAACAACTCATATTTATAAATAGGTATGTGAGTATATTGAGTTAGTTGTGAATAAATATATATTAATAAAGTACATTACACGAGTTGTAACAACTCTCATAACAAACTTGAGGTGAGCAACTATAGAGATTATGTTCCAATTGAGTAGGATTGGAGGGATAATGTGATCTCCGTGATTTGTGGAGATATGGTCCTAAAAATGTAATGTCTCCCACACAAGAGTGTATTCAAATACGTGTTTATTGAGTTTTATTGTTATATGTTCTATTACTGCTCTACCGATCTTTACATTTGGTATCAGAGCAGGTTATCATGAGGGTCGGTGGTTGCATGTAACCATAACTAAAGCTTGTTTTGAGAAGTATTAGGGTTCAATTTTGTGTAGATTAAGGTATCTCAGTACTTCTACGTCAAATCACACATAGACTCATGGGTGTTAATATTCAAACTTGTTAACAAATTTTTGCACTGTTGACTTAAAGTTGCATGGATGGGAGGTGGAAATAATGACTAGAGATTTGATATCGCTTCATCTTTGATTATCCATTTGATCGAATCTATCACCAACTATTTTGTTCTCCACGCTCCAAACACTTGCATGATTTATTTGCAATTCTCTCCATTTGAAGTTTTTCAACACACTACAAGTTCATACGGTACTAGTCCGTTGTATAGAAATCTATCTTCATCCCCTCATGCACACTCAGATTCATGTGATTTTATAGGGCTATCATTGTTGTAGTGACAATTTGACTACACTTTGTCTTCACTATGTGTCTAATACTCCACGTGGATACTCTTGTCGGGCCGTTATAGATCACACACTCATGTGCATGAGTGCCGATCGATCTTGAGCTATGTAATTCAATATCAATTTGGGTTTTATCAATCAATGAAACAATGAGTAATGTGGATCGATAGAGCTTGTGACACCTCGTAGTTATCTGCCAAGAAGCGTATTAATCAAATGATCAGTAAAATTATTTCTCGTGCGCTTGAGCAGGTATTAGTGCCTCATACTCTACAAATCCAAATCAATTAACTGGTGTTCATTGAATGCGCAATCATCTCTCTTTAAAACCGTGCGCTTACTCAGTCCACGTAAGCAATTTGGAGGACATCTCAACTCTATAATTTTAATCTTGTTATTTGTCAATAATATTATTGCTAGAGTCAAAGAGGGGATATTTGTTTCATTGTCTATAGGTTGGTTTGTGAAGTCATTTAGAGTCGTGGTTTATATAGTTTTGAATTGTGTTTTTAAAGTTGTGTATTTCTCTTTATAGGATCATAGAGTTGTTTGTGATTATTAATAGATTTGTAATCAAATTATTAAAAATCTATTTCCGTTCATGTGATTGTCAATATAGTCCAATTTTCATTCTCAAGTAATGTCTAGTTCCAAAGTCTAACTATGTTGTTTGAGTCTTATAGTCAAACAGTAAATCTTATATTGTACATGGATGCATTCTCGGTAGAAACCGACGTCCACACATATTTGTCTAGATTGTGGGGGGAACAAAAATGGAAAAACTAAACCTGATTGAAAATTTTGACAGAAAAGATATTCACACCTGGCAAGTCAGGACACAACTACATTTGATCGACAATGGACTTGTGGGAGTTTGTCAATGACAACATGTTAATACAAAGTGATGCAGATGAAGCTACAAAGTGGGAAACCACGGATCGAATAGCACCAACAATTACTGGTCTAAGTCTTTCTAGTGCCTACCTACATCATATAGACCTATTCAAGATATCAAATTTCATCTGGACGACATTGAACAAGCTCTTTGTATCTCAAGTTGGTAGCGTAGCACTAGCCCTGAAACAAAAAATGTTTGGATTAAAAATGGAAGGCGACAACATGGTGCAACACATCAAAAAGTTTCATTTCGTTTGAAAACAATTAGCTCGCATAAAAATTGATGCGAGTGAAGATGACACAAAAGCTATATTGTTAAAGAGCATGCCCGTTAGTTATTCTAACATGGTCTTAACACTGAGTGAAATAAATCCTAGCATAATGAATCTGATTTCTTCTTTGATAGATGAAGAAAATTGAGTTAAAAATCTTTATTTAGAGGAAAGTGTAATGTATAGAAAAACAAATTCAAACAAGAGAAACCGTATGTTAAAAACAAACTCAAGTAGGGAACAACTTCCAAATAATCAAAGAAAAGGTTTTTTTTTCATTATTGTAAAACTCCTTGACACGGTATTATGTATTGTAGACAGAGCACAAGATCTCCTTGATGGAAAACTTAAAGAAAATGCCCTCATTACAAAAGCAAAAATGAAAATAATGATGAGGTAACAAGTACTCCCCATTCAAGTGATAAAGACTCTACCGGCCATCCTAGTGATGAAGAGTATTTGTATTAAATGTCTACAGCATTCACTAGAGGATGGAGGCACGGGAGCTTGGAGGTCAAACAGAGCCTCTCGTCGGCCGCTAATGATGAGGTCACATTCTGGTATAGTGGCACTTGTTTTCATTTTTAGTTTGTGTGTGGTTGAAAATATGAACAGAAGTGCATACTTGTTCACATGTGTAATTCCTTGTTTTTCCTAATGGAATGATGATGCTCGGACCATTAGTGCTGAAGTGGGAGATGTTCTTAACAAGTTGATTGGTTAGGGTTATGTTCCCATGATTTGATTGATAAAGTTCCCTTTCATGTTTGATATGTTTCCACAATCAAGTGTTGAGTGTTCACCAATCAAGTGCAAGCATGTAGGAAGGTCAAGACCGTGTGCAAGCTCCAAAGTGGCATGCTACTTAGTATTAAGGTGGTATTTCTCCCCATGTTCGCATTAAGGGGGGAATGTTAGGAATATTGTGTTAGTACTCACTTGAAAGTGAGTAAAATAATTGTACGTGTGAAGAGAATAATGTACTTAGTTATTATTAACAACTCATAGTTAGAAATAGGTATGTGAGTATAGTTAGTTGTGAATAAATATACATTAATAAAGTATGTTATGAGAGTTGTGGTAACAACTCTCATACCAGTCTTGAGGTGCGTAATTATAGAAGATATTGATTATGTTATGATTGAGTAAGATTGGAGGGATAATGCTATCTCCTTGATTTGTGGATATATGGTCCTAGAGAATATAATGGCTCTCACACAAGAATGTATTCAAAAAAGTGTTTATTGAGTTTTATTGTTATATGTTCTATATAGTGCTCTACCAAACTTTACAATTTCACATTCCAAAGCTTCAGCAAGAGAGCATTTCTACTCTAAAAGGGATTAAGATATTGATAAAGTATGTTATGAGAGTTGTGGTAACAACTCTCGTAACAGTCTTGAGGTGCGTAGTTATAGAAGATATTGATTATGTTATGATTGAGTAAGATTGGAGGGATAATGCTATCTCCTTGATTTGTGGAGATATGGTCCTAGAGAATATAATATCTCTCACACAAGAATGTATTCAAAAAAGTGTTTATTGAGTATTATTGTTATATGTTCTATATATTGCTCTATCAAACTTTAAAATTTCACATTCCAAAGCTTGAACAAGAGAGCATTTCTACCCTAAAAGAGATTAAGTAGGAGGTGATTGAGTGTGTACATTCATATGACGTGCATTTCAAGACTTTATTGTCAAAAATCTCTTATGAAATTCACCCTATATAGCATGCTCATTGGTTTGTTGGAGGATTGTTGCCACCATTTTGAAGGCAATCAGCATTGAAAAGTTTCACCAAGCCTGGAGAAGCACAAGAAATAGTGGCATCACATGACTGTTGGAAGGATGGACAAGGAGCGGGAGCGGGAATCCTAAAAATTAGAGCAAAATACGAGGAAAATGCAAGTGGGATGGAGTTGGTGAATGGAGTAAATGCACAAGGGAGAATAAGAGATGCATTGCAAGAAGCTATTTGCAAAAGAACTTTTGGTTTTCAAGAGCTGAATAGATTGAAATGCCGGAAAACATAAGTTGTTGAGAGAATCCAAAGAGAAGAAGTTGGGGTCTTAAGAGAGAGTACCAGGGGTAGAGTTAGACATGTCGGTAATCAAAAAAAAATTGAAGAGAAGGCAGACACCATGGACGTGGGGAACAATTCAGATGAAGGAGAAACTGACATAATAGTGGAGGAGAACCCTAAGGAATGTGGCACCTTTGCGTTGCACAAAGACTTAATGGAATGTGTTGCAAGGTTTGATGAAAAAATCCAACTAAAACACTAAGGGTGAAAGAAAGGACCATGAAGAAACATCGACTTGAAGGGAAAAGAAAACAATAAGAAATGAAGAAAAGGCGAAGGGAAGAGGAGCAAAGGATACCCCTCGTGACCTACCCAAAAACATCCCTAGCAAAAGAGCCACTAGAGACCGAAATTGAATGGTCTACAACGACCGAGTATAACCACATAATTTACAAGCATCAGAAAAAGATTGATGGTGAGCTAAAGCAAAAGTTAAAGAAAGGTGATACAACGCAAGAACACTTGCAAGAGACAGGGATTGTGAGCATGAACAATCTCTTGTATTTTGGTAATCCAAGTGATTTGATAAAGTCGTGCCTTTCAAGAACACATAAAGGGCAAATGTATAGGCAGCAATGCAATACCCCTGTCTGTGGAAAGATTTGCAAAAGTTGGGGATTGGCTGAATAAAGGAGATGATCTAGTAAAAAACATTCACCATTGCAAAGATTGTGTGATGCAACGTTGAAGTTCATGCAATTGAACACAAAGGGAAAGACCAACAAGGTGAAGTCAATCGATTAGACACCCATAAGATTCGTTGCAATATTATTAGCTGCAAAGGTTTCCGCTAAGGGAGACTTCAATTCTATTCTGCACGAAGTCTTGTATCCAATGCTCCGTGTAGGATATAAAAGGACGAAGAAGAATATTGCCAAGTACATAGCCAATGAACTCAACATAATGGAGGGGAGTTTAGATGGGACAACTTCTTGGTCTTGATTTTGTTTGATGAGATAGGAGTTTCGAGAAAAGGCAAGTTTGTGAAGATAGGTATGGGGAAAAGAACTTGCATCGATTAATTCAAGGAGCGCAACTTGGAGGGAAGCATAACCCCAATAGATCATGCACAAAAAATGAGAACTTGATAAACGAAGATAAAAGATGTGGTGGAAGATGAAGAAAGGATATCTCAGCAATTGTCAATTACATATTTTGGCTACACAAAATGTCAAACAATGGCACATCTAACTTTGGTCAGGCTAATGGGGGTAGATGGAGGTTGGAAAAATTGGACGATGTTGTTGTATGTTGTTAGCGCAAAATATATGGAGCGGTCACTGCAAAGGATGAGGCAAATAAGGAGGTCATCGGTGGATGTCCCATTGGTTCACAAACGCATAATGAATTGATGAAGGCAGATAAGGAAAGGAAGCCACCAATTATTAGGACAAAGAGTGAGATGAAAACTCGTTGATGTTGAAAAAGTCATTAATAGTTGACCTAGAGAGCAAGAAGATTAGAAGGATAATGCATTGAGACCAAAGAAAATACATGTAAAAAAATGTTCAATGAGTACTCCGGCGACTACAACACCTAGAGGAGGGCCTACTGTGAATGAAGGTCAAATAACACCCATGGAAGAAGAAAGAGCGAGGGAGGCTCGAAGAGCTACTGAAGCAGTAGAGAAAGGGAAGAAGGTTGTGGAGCAACCATAAATAATAATATAAGATCCTTTGAGAAAGATAGGTTTATTAGAATGGACAAAGCCACCAATAGTTGTCAATAAAGGAAAGAAGTCTTGGACACAGATGGGTATTATGGAAGGCGCAAGCACAATAACAAGAACGCAGGAACATGTTGCAACAAATATTCATAAAGAACTAAGGCAAGGTGAGGCTAAACTAAGCCAAGTGGAACAACCTAAAAATTCTTGACATCCTTGAGTTACAAACCCTGTGGATTAGGAGCTTGGGGTTGCAGAGGTAAGAGATGAAGCCACGCAAATAATGTCGGTGCAAGAAAATGTATAGGAACAAAGCAGCACAAAAATTATTGTTGAGGGTAGTTCAATAAAAGGTAAAAATGAGGATGTGTGTGCAACTGAAGAGGCAACCTCAGAGAAAGGGAGGAAGTTGAAGAAGAGTCAAATACCAAATCATCATAGGATGTGAAGTTTAGGAGATTTAAGAAACTAAAGGGTATGGCAAATGATTCCCTAGATTTGATGAAGTAATAACATCAAGCAGATTTTGCATTCGAAATCAACAACATTGCGTTGAGAACAGCGAAGGAAAAGGAGGGTGATATTGACTCTATGGCAACTTTGGGTAGGGGCTAGTAGATTTTTAGCCCGAGAAGACTAAGCATTGAACAACTTCAATTGATGATGATCTGTACAACAATGATTTGGTCGCCTATTATGAGCTAAGGAACAATGGGGAAGGAACACAAGGGTGAAAGCTAAGAACTATGAAATGGGAAACCAGATTGGGGAATTTTGCGCAAAATATGGAAAAGAGGTTGAGGATTTTTGAAGGGAAGAATATTGATAAGCTAGGACCCATGGGCAAGCTAGGGCTAACTCTTGATCGGCTACTAGTGGAGCTTCCACCCGAACCACCGTCAAAAGGAGAAATATGGAATGAATTGGATAAAGTAAGAAGAGAAGTTGCGAAAGAGTTGGATAGCCTACATTTGTGTATGGCAAGTGTATAACTGATGTTCACCATATTGAAGCTTAGAGATGAATTTATCGACGCAAGATTGGCTAGTAAACAGGTTGTTGTGGAGGAAGGACGGAATAGGAAGGGAATAAGGACCGGGAGAAGTGCAAAGAGATGAGATAAGTGCACAAGAAATATGAGGAGTGAAATAACAAGATAAAACTTTGAGAAACTCTTTCATGATTTTGAAATGCAAGCAAAACAAGGATCGCGAGAAACAATAGATTGGGAATTTGGGTGCGAAAAGAATGAAGAGTTTTTAACCAAAAAATTGAGAAGTCAAAGGGAGTACATAAACTTCTCCAAATAATTGAAGAAATTAGGACCATGACCACAAAGATCCGTGAATCACATGCGATGTGGAAGTATTTTGAGGATGAGATCAAAGAAGGTGTCCCAGAAGTTTTGGTGCCACGAGAAGGAGAGCATCCCGTTGAACAAAATGCATAGAGCACTCCTTGTGTGAGGATAGACAAGATATTAAGTATGGGGAGATGTTGGTCATGGAAAAGTGGCTCTTACGGTTGAGCACCCAAGCCCTGCAAGTGAGACATGTGTTCACATGACTAACCACAAGAACACACAAGCTACAAGAAACTACACAAGAATATACCGTAAATATTCCATGCCAAAGAAAGGATATGTGGCATGCAAGAGTTGGGCCTAGATGTGGATAATCCGGGATTACGCAACCAACTCAACACCAAGTGGAAGTCTCTAGAAGTCTAAATATGTGTGCCAACTCAACAACATACATGCAAATTAGAAGGATCCATAAAGAGAATCAAAGGAATATTCCCAAACATTTGACTAAGATCTATAAATATCCCCTTTATTCTTAATTGTGTTGTTAGTTAGTTAATGATATTTTTGGAGATTCAAATGTTCTCTAGTGTTAATTCAGTAAGGGTGTGGTGAAACATATGTACTTGTAAGGGTTTCATGGATTCTATAAATCATAGTTAACCAAGTCTCAAGGATGTGGGGATAGAGGGCCAAAGGGACGGGATAACCGAGACGGCAAAAAAATTCCCAAATTTTGGGGATAGCAGGGAGACGGCTATTAAAATAATATATAAAAAATTAGTATTTTAATATTTTAATTTTATTCAATGAAATTTAGGGATTTAAATTGCATTTAATGTATTTTAGGTACTTTTGAGATTATAATTCAATGCTTTTGGTAAAAATAGCAGCTTTTAAAAAGTAAAAACATCATAATTTTTTTCGAAAGATTTTTTAAAAATAGGGGACATCCCCTCCAAGTCCCCGAAACGTTCAGGACGTCTAGAATGTCACCAAAATCTGTAATGTCCCCTTTTCCAATCGAAGACCTTTGGCCTATTTTGTCAACCCGACGGCCAAAGGAAAAATATAAGGGTGACTTAAGTTTTATTAATTTTATTATATTGTGCAAAAAATTACAATATAATAGCACATATAATAAATTAATAAACTTAACATTAAAATAGAACCTAGAAAAGTACATCAAAAGAAAAGCACTTATTTAATTTGTATTTTCTAGGGAAAATGGCGACTTACCTTAAGGGGAAAATGGGAACTTAGAAAGGATAAAACATTTTTATTGTGTATTCCCTCTAGGGAAAAGCGACCAGCCTTGGGAGAGAAGAAAATAATTATTAAATACCTTTTGTATTCTCCCTAAGAGAAATGGAGGGTGGAAAATGCATCGAAAGAATCATACAAGCTGATTGGTGGTCTTGAAGGTTGGTTGTTGGCTCTTTTCCTTTAAAAGGAAAGTCGACTTGCCTCTTCTATATTCCAAATTTTTATATGATATTTCTCTTGCATTTGAGCTTTGAGCTTTTGCAAATTATATTCTAAGGACGAAAAACCTTAGTTTATACCTCTTGTGGACGAAAACCCCAAGAGTTCTCTTGTGGACGAAAACCCCAAGGGATTGAGAGGGTTTTTCACTCAGAAATTCCCATTGATGGTAATCAGATTTTCAATGTTATTTCAGTCATTTCCAGCAGTGTAATTTGAAGGCATTTGAGGAATAAAATTACAACAGTTCATCTTCTATTGGATCGACCCAGTTGGGGCAGATTTGGCTTTGTATTTTGGAGGTATTTAGATCTGATTTTAATTGCTAAACCATCTACATATTTTTGAGAAATAAGCCAATTAGTTTCATAATTTTTCAAAGGGTTTTTTACCAGTTTTATAATCAGATTTCAGATCTGATTTCTGAGTTGATTTGGCATCCGCAAATTCTGATTTTTATATGAATGAGTTCCTAAAAATATAAACAATCATCCGGGATAGAGAAAATAATTTTGGGGGCTCATTTGATACCGTAAATGTGTGGGCCGAAATAGGAGGGTCAGATCTGCATGTTTGGTAGTTGCTGTTATAATTTGGTTTACATCATCTTGTTCCTTGTATTTTTCCAAGTTCGGGCATATGTCATTTGCCTAGATCGGAGTTGTGTAGAGAAAGTTATGCTATCTTGAAGATTGCAGCAGTTAGGGTTTCAAATATAAATTATTTTCCAACTGTTGAAAAATCTGATTTTTTTCATAATAGTCATAAATCAGCCTTTGGAGTTTTTAATTGATCTAAAATTGTTGGAGAACAAGAGAGACCCATTTGGGGATCTTTCATAGCAGGGAGACGGCTATTAAAATAATATATAAAAAATTAGTATTTTAATATTTTAATTTTATTCAATGAAATTTAGGGATTTAAACTGCATTTAATGTATTTTAGGTACTTTTGAGATTATAATTCAATGCTTTTGGTAAAAATAACAGCTTTTTAAAAAGTAAAAACATCAGAATTTTTTTCGAAAGATTTTTTAAAAATAGGGGACATCCCCTCCAAGTCCCCGAAACGTTCAGGACGTCTAGAATGTCACCAAAATCTAGGGGACGTGTGCCCTCATAAACTAGAGTAAATAGACATCGTTGGTGTATAATTCTGTAGATTCATGACTGTAGTCATATTCTATGTTGCATTGAGAGCAGATTGATATAAATTAGAACATTCTTTATGAAAATTTGAGTAAGATACATGTTTTCATGTGGATCAAGTTGATTTTTATATTTTTTAAACATGAATTGTGTTACATCTGACGGTTGGAAGAATATGTGTGAGTATATTGTGTGTTGATGACATAGTTAGGGTTTGAGTTGTTAGGTTATGGTGAAAATCTCATGCTCTTGTCTAGTTCCTGTGACACTCCCCTATAATGAGGGATCTTTGGGCTATTTTATTGCGCTTCAGGTGAGACGCTCACGCACAAGTGTGAGTGAAAGTGTCAACAAAAAAAGAATTCTGAGCTTCAGTATGTGTTAGAGTTTGTCTTATGCAGATAGCCTTACAGAGTGCACAAAAAAAGGTCTAACAGATGCATAGCTACATGCAGCTACCCTGCAATATATCTACCACATATCATATGCTGATGTAGCAAACGAGATAAATGGCAATTTTAAATTTGTTACAGAGTTTAGAATAAGTGGGGACGCATATTGTGTGATATGAGCCATGGATGTCTGAGAGAAAGTGGACCTAAAAGTAATGGAAAAATATTATTTGTACGCGGAAAAACATTTTTAGCTTCTGATTAAATATTTAACCACAACAAGATGAAAATAGTTTAAATAAATTAAGCAATAAAAATGAAAAAGCAAAATTGTATTTATGATACAGAAAACTATTTACAAATATAAATTTTATTAACTTTTATCAGATCTCATACTTATTCCAAATCTGCATTTGGAGCACAATATAAGTCAGAAATATTTCAATCCATGAATAAGGATTTATTATCTCAACTAACTGTAAATCATGATTCAGTAAGAAATCTGATTTTGAATTTATAACAGTAAAACATAAACCATAAATTTAGAACTATTACAACATAAAACAAGATTAAAAAATCAGACCTAAATGTAATGGCTTAAACTCAGAATTTAGTGTTGTTTGTCTACTACTGTATGAATTGCTTCAGCCCAGAAGTTCTAGGAGGGATTTCCCTTAAACAAATGCACATCTATACACTAATTCTTGTTTTTCCTTGTAGCACCATTTTGTTAAGGAGAATATTAAGAAGATTCTTACAGATAACATAACCTTTACAATACTTGTAGAAGTCGAGAACTTAATCTTCTTCCCACTCTGGCTCTGCACCATGACTCTCAACTCCTTGCATGTTTCCAGAGCATCTTGACTTCATATGAGAAAGTAGGCCGAATTTTTTCTAGAGAAATCATCAACAAGTTACTTTAATCACAAAGGTCACTGTGCACCATTACAATTGCATGCTTGCTCTCCATGCAATGTTTTTTCGTATTTAGCCCTATGCTATTTGCACTAAATGCAAGCTTCACAAGCCCCTTCTACTGAATTGGGTGGAAAGTGTAAACTTATGTTTCTTTCAATTGCAAGAGTTTATTAACCAAGATGCCCATACGGTGCTAGATTTGCTTTTTGGAGCTGTTCTTCGGCACTAAAGCTTGTTATCCTATTATTGCAGCAAGTTTCTTAGAGACCACCTTCTGCAACCATTCTAGAAAAAATCCTCATCCTTTCTAACACACACCTTCACCAAATTCAATGTTGAAATTCTGATTTGCAATTTGACTCACTGATAGGGTTCTTCTTTAGGATTGATGCATACATGTCCTAAACATCTTTGACACTTTGATCAGTTATTTATATTGGTTTTACTTTTGTTGCTTGCCCTTAGGCCATTTGATGAGATTCGCTCTAAAAAAAAATTCTACATTTGCAATCAGCTTTTAAATTTAAGCTTTTTTATTTTTTCCTTTCTGCATGTGCCTGGCCTGCCTGCCCTTATCCAGCCAGCACGCACCCTCATCCTTGTACATGTATTTAATCCATGCTAATGCAGAGTGTAAACAAACAAGTTTTAGCAGATGTTTTCTTTAATTATTATTCGTTGTTCATGCATTTTTATTCTCAGTTTCTGCTGTGCATTCTGAAAGGGACATATCACTGTGTATAGCCTAGCATCTCCTAAATCAATTGTCCCTCCTTGACTTGCAATTCATCCAATCAGACAAGTCAATCATTTTTGTGTGTCGTGCTTGCAGCAACTGAGTCACTATACCATGCCTTGTAATAGATGCTTTTGGCCATAGTCACACAACTAGAACTCGACAACAACTTGACACACCCAAAGAGTAGAAGTTGACTCGGCACTTGGCAAAGAATCAAATTAAATACCGACTCAAACAACCTAATCCAAAACTAACTATGAAATTGTGTGATTAGTTTCTGAAATAGGGTAATAAATCAGCAACTGACTGACTCTGATTGTTTTCCCAAAGAGTAGATTGAAACTTTGGAGTATTTGACCACTGAAGAGTATTGTGTAAGGATTTGGCCACTGATGAAGTAGAAAAAAGTATATAATCCATCCCTTTCTTTTCTCTATCACAATTTCAAAATGGTTACTTGAATACATTTCAGGCTTTGAATGAGAACAATCCTACAATCCTTATTATAATGGCCAGGTTTTCCATAATAATAGCACCTGGCCCTTTGTCAAATATTCCATGCATAAATTCCCTTCTCTTTATTCTCTGCTTTGTAGCCCTATCTTTGTTGGATAAAACTTTGTATATTTCTTTATGGGAAAGCATTGCCAAAAATAAGGGTTCGTAAGTTGAAGTGTCTTACAAATGCTTTGTTGAAGGGGGTGCTGGAAAATATTAGCTTATATTTAGCTTTATCATAATTAATAAATGGTTAGATGTGCAGGCATAACCGCACATCCATTACAACCAATTTTGTCTCCTATAAATAAGTTTGAAGCAATAAGATCAATCACACTGTTCATTCTCCTATTAAACTTTCTCATTCCTAACAATTCTATGAGTTGGAGAGAGATGATCTATCAGCCGAACCTACAAATCAATGACAACGCCACCATGATATGGCATTGTATTTTTATATTGTCTATTGTTGGAACTCTAAAAATTAATGATTCTGTAAATCAGTGGGCAGTGTTCACTTTATCAAAATTAACTATTTTGATGTTTGCATGGCATATTTATGTAATCATAATGTATATTCCTATCCCACGTACCCATTTTGTAAGTGTGCTCTACTAAGTACTAACACTGTTTTATCTGTGCATGGTTTATTGTCTAAAAAAATTTCAGTCCCTTCAGAATTGTGACACCTCTCTCCCCTCACCCCTTCCACATTATCCCGCCCAGCCCCCTTCGCCACAGGGTCTCCCTCTCCTTATGAGTTAAAATGCATCCCATTCATCCCAATATTTTCTTGACATTGTCAAAACTGTGCACCTCGTGCACTTCAGACTTCTGCACTTGCAGGAAATCACTTTGAGCTGATAACCAAGTCAAATATTGTTCGAGGCCCAACTATCTGCTAAAGGTGTGCACCATTTTAGACAGAAATCCTATCAGTAGAAGAAACTGGAGCTACTACCAGCTAGCAGCATACACTAGAGAGTAATTTGTAAAGCAAATTGCTAAAATAATTGTCAGGTGCAAGATGTAATACAAGAACTTGTACTTTAGCATACAAATCTGTTATGAGTCCAAACCATTTGGGAAAACTTTGGATTGGTAATTAAAAATAAAAGCTAATCTATAAGCTTATAGGAAATGCCATTGGACTGCAAATTTTCACAGTCAGAATTTCCAAACCATAGGATAAATGCCAAAACTAAAGCCGGAACCTGCATTGTCAGTAGTTGACTCATACATTAGCTTAGGCCAAAGCTAAGTCACAAGGTTCGAGTTCGAGTTCGAGTTCATGTTCGACAAGGATAAAGTTGATTCAAGTTCACCAGAGTTCAGTTCAAGTTCGCCAAAGGATAAAGTTTGAAAAAAATGTCTTAAAGTTCAAACAAAAAAATTGTTTATCATTCTGATTTTTAAAAAAACATAAATATGTCAGAAAGACAGACGAGAGAAAGTTTTCCATCCTCTGCCTTCACTAGGCATATTCACATATTTATAACATAATGCAACATCATGTCAAAATTTTCCCATGTAAAAATAATTGATAAAGTTCAAGTTCATGTTCGGCAAGGATAAAATTCAGCACAGTTCGAACTTTTTCTATAAAATTCGGTGTACCTTGTGACATAGGGCCAAAGTGAGGTTGTTATGAAGGCTCTCTAAGGAAGAACAACAAAAGGAACAAAAAAAATTGTTATAAACCAAAATATGCAGTAGCTAAACAAAATTCATAGGTCAAAAAGAACCATTCATCCATATGCATCATAGCACTACTTGAACTATAGAAACATATAAATATGCAGCGCTTCTGAAGTTTGAAAGTTAAAGAAAAATGGTAGCAGTTTGTGAATCCTTTATGGATTAATCCTGCCCGGGATTAGTTTATGTTCCTACTTGTTTCCATTAGTTAAATGCAAGTTTGTTTGATGAATGTCCACTGCATCACAATGTCAGTCATTACCAGCATTCCGAAATTATAGGTTCTAATGATCCTCTCCATTGGCGCGGGTGAAATACTTAGATTGTAGATTTCAGGTGGCAGTGTGTGAGGCCAATCAATAATGAACACAAATACGTACATCAAGTTGAACAGATATACCTAATCAGAGAAACGTTTCTACCTTCTGAAGGCATAGAAAAGTGCTGGTTTTCTAAATTATTTCCAAAAGACAGGAACCAGAAATTACAATTCGTCTTCTAACATGGAACTGCGTCTGACATTTTGAGCTGATAGGTGTACTCTCAATGTTTTTGAATCCATGGTCTTTGATGAGCTCTATGGGCTCCTTCGTTGGGTCATTTGATCCCTTGCTTGGGCCCTTCATGCCCCTCATTCTGTTTTTAAAACATAGTTTTGAGACTCTACAAACCTCGCAGAGTCTGGAGCCAAGCAGGGGCCAGATACTGATAGTTCAAGATTGATAAAGATATGAAAGCAACTATAAAACATGACATTTAAACTTCATAGAATTCCCCAAATTAGGTATCCTTAAAATTGGGTACTATCGATTACTCAATGCAAATTCAAATCTTAGCAATCACAACAAAGTACATAAAATACTATAAAAAAGATTAAAAATCGGAATTGATAAAAGAGTAAAGACACTTAAACAGTCGTAACCAAACTTTCACAGAGAGAACTCCAAAGGCATGCCTTAATTAAGAACAAACAGGGCGTTCTTAGTAAATATCAGCCCTTTACAACTTGTTTCTCTATTTAGAAAACCAAAAAGGAATCATTAACTGAGGGAGCATTAACAATTTTCCAAGTGCATCCAATAAGAATGTCTGGCAATAAGTTTCGACAATAGCATTTTTGGTTAATTCTCTGTTATTGACATTATTTTTATTTAGAATGCATAAGAAACAAATCTATCAACAAATTAATGTTGAACTTTACTATTTATTGTCATGAATGGCAAGAAATGAAAAATGATAACGAAAGAGTGAAAACAGCTTGGCAAGACATGTTAGCATCGACAAAACCGGGTATGTGTGCAACAGACTTAAAAACAACAGAAGTAAGCGTCCAGAAGGATCAGGGAACAAACTCTCAAGGCCTTGTGGTTGAGGAATGTGCTAAAGATATAAAAGCAAACAAAACCCAAGTCATGGTCTCATGTTGTTAAGGGACCATCAAATAAGGACAACAAAGGTAGGTGCAAATTTAGGCAGAATGCAAGAAAGTGAACATAGAGAAAGGCAAGAAAGCGAACATAGAGAAAGGCAGGAAAGTAAAAAATCTAATTATCAAAGGAGTAAAAGAGTATGGCAAAAATGAAAACACATTTGTTTTTGGCAAGCGACTTTCTCAGAGACAAACTACAACGCGCAAAGGGCCGATCATGCAAGCAAGGAGAATTGGAAGGGTAGATGAAGAAAAGGCTAGACCTATCAAAGTTGTCATGATGAGATTAGAAGACAAGTATCAACTTTTGAGTAAGAAGGGACTCTTGAGGGGGTCAAGTTTCTTTCTAGATGATGATTCAACTTCAATACAAGTGGATGATAGAAGGAAAGAATTAAAAAAAGTAAGAACAACAAGAGACGAAGGTCAAAGAGCATGGATGTACAATGGAAAAGCCGTTATTAGCAAGATAATGTCACATTATTCTTCGCATCATGGATGACAATAGGAGAACAATGAAATTGATGTCAACAAGGAATGAGTTAGGCCAACCGTGGATGCAAAGCTGTGAAAACCATGTTTCGAGCTCTCAACACCAAAATAAATAGGAACCAAGACCCTTACAGGTATTGTTAAAAAGTTGCATGTTGGAATTGTAGAGGTTATCCTTAGAGATGGGGACCTGAGTTAGGGCCTATAGCAGAAGGGAGAGACGTAATTTGTCTCACAGAAACTCATGAACATGATGGTTGCAAGACTCCTTTTGAAGGTTATAGGAAGTTTGCAGTCTGGAATGAGGCAGCGAGCAATGGGAAAGGTTTTGGAGGTATAATGGTTTTAGTTAGAGAAGTGGAAGGTAGAAAGATTCAACAAATAAGAGAGGACACAAACAAGCAGTTCATTTGGTTTATAATATCAAAAAATAGAAGAAACATTAGAATATCAGCTTGTTACTTCGCACCTCAGGTCTCAAAAACATACAAAAAAGGTGGGCTAGATGGGAAAGATCCCTATGCAGCCCTAAAGAAAGATATTTCAGAGTTTTCACAACAAGGGGAAGTTCTTCTTTTAGGTGATTTCAATGCGAGGACTGCAAATGAACAAGCTAACACTTGGAATAGTAAGGAGAACCATAATCTGTTATGGCTCATGGAAGAAGATAATCATTAGTGGGAAAGATGATTGGAAGACAAAAATGACATTAATCATTCTGGCAAAGAATTATTAACTCTTTGTGGCATGTTTGATTTGATCATCTGCAATGGTATGGAAAGATGGCCTAAATCTGGAAATTTCACTTGTAAAACTTACAATGGGGCAAGTGTTGTTGATTATGCGATTTGCTCGCAAAGTTTAATTGATGGAATAAAAGAAGTGGAGATTGATGATTCTATCAGGGACCTAAAGTCGGATCATAATCTAATTTCCATAGTGGTAGATTGGTCGAGCAAGAATCGACTCACAAGGAAAGAACAATCTCAACATCTTCCAGGAAAAGGAAGGATTCTTGTAACACAAGAAAATTGTGATATCTTCAAAGTAGCGTTGAGTCGCTTAATGCAAGAGAGGAAAGCAAGATCACAAGGCCTTAAAAGCTATGAGTTAACTAACATAATTAAGAAGGCCCTTACAAACTGTAAAAGAACAAAAAATAAGAAGCAAACAATTGTTTTCCAGTAAATAGATGGTTTGATGAGGATTGTAAAGCGGCAAGGAGAGCTATTAAAGAAACATGCAAAGAGAAGTTGAACACAAAGTTGTACAAACAGATCATAAGGAAAAAAAAGTGGAGTTCATGACCATAAGGAGGGAAGAACTTATACACTTAGGGAAACATAACCCAAAATCATTTTGGAAGGAGCTTCAATCAAAGAAAAAGCATACAGATGACAACAATATCACAATCAATTAGTGGTTTGACTTCGCAAAATAACTTTATGAACATGATCCAGAAGTTGAAGGCCCCCCTTTGGTCAACATGACAACAAAGTTTTTTACTGTGCGAGAAGTTGAAGAAGGTACAATGATATTGGGGGTTCGAAAATCCAAAGACTCAGATGAGTTTCAAGCCATATATCTAAAATGGGGGAAAGAATTGATCATTCCTGACATTTCCAACATATTCAACAACATCGTTCAATAGGGTTTTCCTAAAGATTGGATTACTGGTCTTGCAATACCCCTTTTCAAGAGTGGAGATGTTAACAACCCTTCTAATTATAGAACCATCATGATCAACCCATTGTTTGCAAAGTTGTTTGGTAGCATGGTGGAATGCAGAATCAGCAAGTGGGCAGAAGAAAAAGGTAAGAGAGAAAAAGGGCAAGCAGCATTCATACCTAAGTATTCAACAATATATCATGGTATCACTCTGAGGCACATTATTGAAAAAGTATGGAGCATAGATAAAGAGGAAGCTTATTGTTGTCAGCAATTAATCTTCAAACCAAGGCTTTTGACACCGAACTCTTAGGAATCAAGCTATGGGATTCAGTGAAAGAGCTTGGTATTCGCAGAACATTTACATAAGCAGTTAAATTCATAGAATAAACTTAAAATTAAATGTAAAAAACATTGTTATGAGTCTATAGAATTAGCATACTTTATCGTTATACTGGTATACTCATTATAAAGTTTCAGGAGTGTATATTGTAACAGGTTAAACTATAGGATTCCTCATATTAGCCTACTATTGTTTGTATACTATTATAATCGATGTATAATCTTATAAATTTTATTACTGGTATAAATTATATATAGAAAATGAAGATGGTGTTCGCTGTTGGAGAGTATGTTGAATATTACTATCTACTATCTATGAATTGATGATTATTAATCTTGATTGTCAGGTCCGGTCATAGGCCTTCAGAAGCATTTAATGTTATAAATTGATGCATCTCTTTATAATAGTAAGTGGGGACTGTATAGTCAACACCAATTATAGACCAAGATTATGATAATTACTCCAATAGTTTAATAAAAGAACTTAGTATGATTTCTTACTATTCGAAGGAAATTATCGTATAGAGTTGCTAGTATATGGAGTATAAATTAATCTTGGGTATATGACTTTAATACACCGTACAGCTACAGCTAGGACGAATTAGTGTACAATATACAAGTTTATACACTTTAGGGTATATGAATATAGTGGTATAGTTGTACATCGTATACTATTCAAAATCAAATGTAGAGAGACAGAATTATGGGATTGGAAAACTAAATGCAGACTTTGTTTGGGCTTTATAGTAACTTATAGTGGTGTTTTACGGTTGCACGAAGTGTTGCCACTAGTCTTGCCATTAAATGGCACCAAAACAGCCACGAAATGCGCGCTGACACATCACTCAGCCAGAAATCCCACAACGCTCCACTACGAAATGCACGTAAGGGTACACAAGTTCCTCAAGTCAAGCGAGTTAGCAATGATCACACAAATATTCCAAATCCATAACAAATAATTAAGGTATATTAATCACCGTGCAATAGACCAATTTATGGGCACTTCAAAAATCTCAATCATAAGACAAGATTAATCGTCATACCAGCCCTCAACGATTAACTTTAGCGATGCATCGAACTAATAATAGATGTGTCGATTTTTAATACAGAGGTATGGGAGCCACAAAGATCCATTATATTAATTGTTTTGTTGACTTCAAGAAGGCTTTTGATACAATACATAGGAAGAAGCTATGGGATCACCATCAAGGAGTTACGCGCGCTCCATGGCATCACAGAGCAGTTGTTCATAGACTCTACTGACAAGGCATGAGTCACTACCTAGAACCGTGCAAACTCAATATATCATAAAGTTTCAGGAGTGATATTGCCCTTCATCAAGCCTAAGCACCATTATCACCTACTAGACTTGGCATGCTATATCGACATAGCCATGTGCCTTTACATGATTAAATATGCAGAGTGAAGCATGCAAGCTTCGCTAATAATAGATTATCTAATATATACTTCTCCTGTATGTCTGATGATCTTGTCTTGATTATTAGGTCTTCTCAAAACCTTCAAAAGCACTTATGTGCGATTGAGCACTTTTCCAAAGAAGTCGGGATGCAAGTCAACACTAATAAGACCAAGATTATGCGTGCTTCTCCAAGTAGAAAGACAAGAACGCAGTATGATCTGCACTCCGATGGAAACATTTTAGAGGAAATAGCGGTTATACTGAAATATCTTGGGTTTGAGTCCTGAATAACAAACTCTGCTGGGAGATTTCCCGCAAAAAAGACGATCCCTAGGGGGGTCCAGAGCTATTCTTTATGCTTTCGCAAAACTAATGCAAAGAGGCGGGAATTATGTCCATTGCAAAACAATGCAAACTTATGTTTGGGCTTTTAGTAACTCCAGACTGGTATTTTTATTAATGCTCAACATTTTGGGCTAGCAACATTTCAAATTCAAGGTGGAAACAATTTGAGAGAAATAAAAAAAAGCATGATTACTAGCAAGTTCAAATCAAAGATCTCGGTCCCATACAAGATTCTTCTAGCTGAAACAGGGGTTGTACCTCTTGAAGCTATTGTTATGGTTTGTCTCATAGCATATCTAAAAATGATCAAGCAAATGGAAATTAGTAGATGGCCCGAGGTTGTCCTCAATGAGTTTTTGTAGAAAAGAAAGAAGTCATGGATGAATCAAAACAACAAATGGCTTAAAAAAGAGAACATACATTTGAATGCATGTCCTAATAATAGTCAAAAGATAAAATAAAAATTGTTATAGACAAATTCTGTCAAGCTACGTGGGGAAAGCCGTTGGGGAGAAAGAAGAGGTACTATTTGTAGGAACTTAACTCTACATGTGATCATCAACAAAAGGCTTTTATGGGCTAATATCCCATGGAAAGCAAAAATTTTCATAACTCAATTGAGAACTAATTCACATCTTCTTCGGTGTGAAATAGGAAGATGGAAAAGACTTTAAAAAACATGGGAAGAGAGAATTTGTATCTTTTGCATGTCTCGTGTGGTGGAATCAGAGAAACATTTCATGTTTATAATGACATCAAGGCCCAGTTTACTAGCATGGTGGCTACTACCTCCTTTCAAGATATTTTCAATAAAAATATGGTTGAAAACTCAAGGGAACTGATCATTGAACGAAAAATATTTAACAAAATTTATCGTCCCAGAGACTCTCTTTGATAGTGAGTCTCGCAAACGCTACAATTTTATTTTCCCTCACACATGGAGAACGTGAATCAATATGAAATATTGAGTGCATTATATAACAATAGAGACCCTCGCTGCATCCCTACGGCCCCACCGAATCGCTGAGACTCGAAAGCTTTTGGTTTACCGTACGCCGTACGTGACATCGGGGAAAGTCTTTGCCGCTTGCCACGTCACACCGGCAGATTCCGACGGTGCATCTACAGGAATGTGTTACGCTTCCAGATGTCAGGTAGAGAGTGGGCACTGGGTTTTCCGCTTCTCAAAGTTCCGTGTTTAAAAACAAAACTAAATAGCCTAACGGTTTAAGTATGCCGTTGTCGTTATTTGAAAATTTGAATTGATTTTCTTGATAGGCTTCCCAAATTGATTTTGTGTGGAAGCGACTTTTCAAATATTTGCTTAGCTTATCATTTCATATTCACGCATTTACACACAGTACAAGAATTATCAAGGAGCGAAGAGGGGAACATCTGCAAGTTTGTAATCTGACCAGGCTTTCAAGCGAAAAATTCTGTGTCTTGTAATTCTCTCACCCTCTTCTCCAATTTCATTTTATTTCAATAATCAACTAGTTTCATCATTTTCTGCAATTCTGCGTGTTTGAGATTGGGGGTGAGTTCCTTCTTTCATTTCGTGGTTATTCCATACAGCTGAATTTGTGGGCTGCATGCAGATTTCACAATATTAAGTCCGTGTGTTGAGTCGGCGGCGGGGCCATGGAAGAATGTGACGAAACCGTGTTGAAATCACTGGTTGAGTTTTTCAGACAGACGGTCGGAGACAAACTTGCAGAGCCAGATTATGAATTCAAAGAACACAAAAATGCCGAGCGAAATCACTGGACCTATATTGTGGAAGTGATTTTAGGCATAGACAAGTACGCAGCTGACCCTGTTCATGTTAATCTCGATCGCCCAGAACCCGAGGAAGGTGAGTCTCATAATAGCCTAAATTTGGTGATTGTCCTGTTTCTTTCTTCGATTTATGAGTTAAATCCAGCTCCAACGCATGGCAGATGAAGTTGCAAGGTCGAATCGCCGGCAACAGGAGCTCATAAATGAGGAGGAGGCACGCAAAGCAAGGTACCGCATTGCAACTTATTCTCACTGTTTGGCAGGGCCGATCTTTCTTTCGTGCTGTAAATTAAGGTAGCTCTGTTTCTTTTCATGGCAGCCAAGAAAAGGCCCTAAACACAACCACACCCGCGAATAAGCCAAGAAAAAAACACAAGAAGAAGGCCAAGAAGGCCAAAAAAGAGGTTGATATTGGCAGGGATGAGGGAGATCAAGATGCAGCAGGTGGTGGGGATGAGAAGGATAAAGACGATACAGGCTTTAGCATTGAAGATGGGATGGGCGTGCCCATGGGAATAGAAAATCAGGGCAATACCTGTTACATGAATGCCGCCTTTCAGTTTCTGCTTCGCCCCTTGGGATTTGACTGGTTTTACAAGGATAATGAGGAGGCTGCTGAGAACGGCGAAGACACTCTTGATGTTGTTAAAGAATTTCATCAAATGTGGAAGCTGATCTTGACAAATAAGTCTCAAAATGGCCGGCGCGCCATCGACCCAAGAGTGGGCAATCTTTTAGGCGGTTTGCAGAGAGCGTGGGCTAGTTAATGCGAACCTGCAGAAGGGATTCGATCCCAATAGCGCCCAAGATGCAGAGGAGTTCTTGACATTTATCTTCCAGAGGGCTTTGATGGAACGGCGATGCAAGACAGCCTTCAATGTTGAAACTGCTCAACTGCATGTGTGCGGCACCTGTGGCACCGACATGCCACCAGATATCGCCCCAGCACAGCCTATTTTATTTCTGGCTTACCTGAGCGAAATTACACACCGGCATACTTTGGAGGAATTCTTGGGACACATGTTTTGTGAAGGAAATAGATTTGAGCGCAGGAGGATTTGCAATTGTGGAAAAGATGATATGATCACTCGCTCAGTGCTGTGGAAGACATCGGATTTTTTGATTATAAAGTTGTTCAGGAGGAATAGTGTCGGACATAAATTTCTTTACACACTTGATAACATCCCTAGAATCCTGGACTTGAAGCGCTACTTTGCTCCTCGAATGGCTCCTGAAAATGCTAGATACAAGCTGTATGCTATGATTGCTCACGTAGGAGATGATTGGAATTAATGGTCACTACATTACCGCAGTCTTAGATGATACTTCTAAAACATGGTTTCTTTTTAGCGACGAAACTGTCGCAAAATTGAGTGATTTACAGGACCCAGTCGGGAACAAAGCCTGCGAGTTGTTGTACAAGAAAATGGCAGATGATGAAGAAGTAGAAGAAGAAGAAGGACAAATAAATGTAGAGGAAAGCGGATCAACTGAATTTTGTGTGGATGTAGGCAGAGAGAAACAATTCAAATGAACTCCGAGGGACAGAGACTGTTAAACAGAGTGAGCCTGTGGTAGAGCAACGTCCTAGATTTCAAATAGTCAATGTAGGTTTACACGAGATTATTATCCCGACTGAAGATGTTCATGAACCCCAAGATGCAAACAGGGTTGAGATTCTGAATCAACCAGCAGCGGATGAAAACATATTTGGTCGTCTAAGAAATCAGAAACCGGCGATGTTCGATCTCAGTCAAGAAATGAACCCCAAGATGCAAACAGGTTTGAGATTCTGAACCAAACAATAGCAGATAAAATTATTTGCTCGTCTGAGAAATCAGAAACCGACGAAACTCAATCTCACTCAACAAATGAGAATTGGGGTGACAGAAGCGAGGAAGATCCCCGGTATGAAACTGCAATAAGTGTCTTATGCGAGCTTTTCCTCCAGAAAAGTGAGTGGTCTAGTCTTTCCTTAATTTGTTTCGTTCATATAATTCACCAAAAAACCCTGTATCCATGATATTTGTATTGTACAAAAGCTTTTATAAATTTGGCTATATTATGGTTATGCAGGATGGGATAAGCGGAAAGCAGATCCTAATACATGGGTATATGATTCAAACTCAGAGACTGGAGCTGTGAGAATGGGCACCCGACTTGAGAAAGAGGGAAGCGGACAAGTAAGCATGGAAGAGTCTGAACATGAACCTAAGGAAAATGTAGGCACGGCTGAGGATGAATTGGTACTGCACCAAATACAGCAGGAATTATCAGAGGACACTTCAAAAGATAATGAAAACGCCGCTAGGAAGGAAGATAAAACCATGCCGTCACCATCAGATTCCAGCGATATTCCGACATTTTTGCAAGAAGTGGGTTACCATGAAAATCAATTTGTGAATGAAAATTCTTCTGGAATAGAGAATATAAAACAGGGAGGAGGAGGTGAAGATATAAATTCTGAGTGTGAACAAGGACGAGCTGAAGATAAAAATTCTGAGTGTGGACAAAAAGGAGGTGAAGATACAAATTCTGAGTTTGAACAAGGAACTGAAGATACGAATTGTGGGTGCGAACAAGGAGGAGGTGAAATTACTAATCCTGTGTATGAACAAGAGGGAGGTGAAGATACAAATTCTGAGTGTGAAGACCCTATAAAAACAGAGAGTCCCCAAAAAAATCTTCCAGTCGAAACAGAAAACAAACGATTAGTTACCATTGATGCCGACCAATCCGAGAAACTGGGGTACTTTTCTGGCAATAAAGAATCTTCTGATGATGCTCCACGGATAGAAAAGCAAGGTCATGAAGATTTTTACCTATGTTTCACTTTCAATTATATATCGGTATCCACTTGAAAGGCTGTTGGAGATTTCCTTATTTCAATGTATGTTTAGGCTTTGCTTTATTCTGTTTGATTGAAATGAAGCATCTTGGCATTCATTCCCACACATTAAATTTTTCTGAAACTGTGAAACTAATATTGCCGAAACCATCGAACTATGAAATGATGGTAGCTGCTACTGTCACTGTAGCGTCAAAAATTGATGATGCCTCAGCGCAGTCTTTGTAATTCTAATGCGTGGAACTGATTTGTGTGAAAATAAAAAAGCTAAATGTGGGAAATGTATTAATGTTGGGCATTGCCTTTTTCACAATAGACATTCTTTTTCAAAAGAGGACAACAAATAGGGTGGCCTTTTCATGGTTTACAGAGGGTTAGTTATTGCCAATATAGGTATGACCCTGACACTTTCTAATATATTAACTTTGATAGGTTAGTCTAGTTATATATTTTTTTAATTTTTGAAAATTAGGGTCACTTTGCGCATGATAGAACTAGTCTCATAGCTCCAAGAGTTACAGTCTAAAAGATAGTTTTTGAAAATCTAATCTAGTAGGTACTTACTCATTTTTCAGGATTTCAACATTGAACCTAAAGTTTTTAAAAGTGTAAATTTTACAATCAATGTTTGTTTTGGAAATCATAGATTCATTTTTTAGGTTTGGGGCCTTCCAGATTGGTTGCTAACATTTATAGAAGTATTAGATGTGTCAAAATTAGATTTTACAAACGTCACAACTCTAAAAGATAATGACATTTACTCAAAGTTATTAACTCATGAATTGCCTTAAAATACACATCAAATCAACACACGTAGGTTTCTATTAATTTTAACATCCTTAATGACATCTACAAATACTATTCCCACTATCAGGACTTTTACAAATAAAACAAGCTAAAATTCTAGATGTTGTTTCTCCATAACCCTTCATTCACTTTTGCATCCTGGCTTAGTTCTCTTCTCTATTATTCACCACTCTACCTCCTCAAATGGTGAAACTCACTCCCTTTATGTTTTATTAGGTTATATATCTTTCTATATTGGAATTCGGTTCATTAACTCCTCTAAAATACCACATTGTCTTTCTACATGACCTTTTACATTTGTTAGATCTTGTGGTTGAGGATAATCAATCCTTGAGAACTTTCTAGAGATCTATAAGATAAGTGTGAGACATGTTTGTATGGTGATCTTGTTTCTTTTGGTGGCGTGTGTCCGTAGATAGCTACTCTTCATGACTCTTTGTCACTCCTTGAACATCTTTTGTTAGCAAATCATGTCATTCGTGCATTATTATTGTGTTAGTTAGGCACTGACCTAAGAATTTGTGCTCAACCCATGCGACTATATCATGACATTGTGTAAACAATTCCAAAACATCATAGTGTAAAACATTCTTCATTTCCCTCACAACTTCATAAATATTATGCTCTTTACCTTGTGCAATCATCATGCATTATGCAAATAAGGGATATGTTATTAATACATATATCATTGGAATGATATTGGTGGTTCCTACCTCCACCTCCTAGGGGTGTACCAAATTTGTTCACCTCACACACTTCGGCAAAGATTTGAAAGTTGTCAAATTATCACTAGGAACTCTAGGAGTAATTTCACATATTAAATTCTCTTTGGAGCCCATGTTCAAAAGTTCTATTTCTATTACTCTTGAGGATAATGATGGTCTCAAGAATCAATTGGAGAACTTTTGGAATTTACACGAATTTGGAAAAATATATTAGTTTGCACAGTGATGGCGTGGTACTATCAAGGCTTGATATGTGTACCAATTGGGTGTTGATGTGGTTTAGTGCAATTCGACAAATGGGTTTGTTTGGTTTTGGCCTCCGATCTTCGACACTCGATTGTGGGGCCCATAGTATTTGTCAACTAGGGGTCCATCAATCAGTGGGGTCCTCTTTTTGTATAGAGGGGGACCCTACCACCAATTTCACATTCTATTCTAAGTATTTTCCATATAACCCATTGCATATGTTACAACCCAGTGAATGTGGGACTAAATTCCCATGTAATTACAAACCTCAACACATAAACTTTCTATCATATGCCACATAGACAGCTCAAAGCTTCCCAACACTAATTCTAACCTCCACATAGCATCACAAAAAGTACCCAGCCAAGCACTAAGTGCCACCACAACAATCGTGACCAAGTTCAATGTATAGAATGGTCTTCATGGCCACTTTATAAGGGAAGAAATTACCTTATTTAAACAACAAATGTGATTTTTATCCCATCGGTGTGGGATTAAACTGACCAAAGGCATTAAAGACTTGTCCAAAAGTACATGCGTGGGAGTAGGATTCGACCCCCTTACCTCATGCTTACCATTTATAGCTCTTTACCATTATGCCATGACCCAAGTTTGGTAATGGAAAACAAAAATCCTATCAATGTCCCTTATTTTTGGGATTTTAAGGTCTAAAAGGAAGGTTTTTTGGGGGGATTCAAAGCCCAATCATTTTGCGAAAAAAGATAAGCTCCAAACCATTGAGCCATGGTTTGAGAATGTTATTATAATCATGAAATCACACACTTTTTACTTACATCACACCTCTAACTATTTCATTATATACATAATTCCTAAGTAAGAAGACTAGACATTAACAACACTTGTTTTACTCTTTCATTACTTTTATCTTTCCCACACTCTTGTTATTTTCTTTTTTGGAATGACCACTTTACTTTTGGATACTAAATGATATGTGACCCAGCTCTATATTGATATTTACATCTTACGAGCATCCAGGACACTACCGCCCATTAGGGACAAGAACGCCTAAGGCACTATTATCCCCTTTGGGCACCTTTACCCCTTTCCCTCCTTATCTTGAGTTTGAATTGCCACATCATTTTGGTCTCTTTTCGAAAGTATCTTTTATCACTTTAGGTCATATTTTCAGTTGAATGATGAAATTCAAAGAAGAGAATCATATATATATATATATATATATATATATATATATATATATATACACATGACTTACTTACCATTATCAAGGGGTGGAACATTTGGGCTATCACTCTTTATCTACCATCTACAAGAGTAACATTCAAAGACTACATTTGGGTTGCATAAGAAGGCATTTCTTAATTCCATCTCACACATTCATCTTAGGGGCAAAGTAGTTGTAGCCCGTTATCTTAGTGCAATTGGCATAAGGGCAACCTAGCTTTAAGGAAAACAATTCTAATCATGCACACACACATGAACTACATAGAGTCTAAAATATAGTGTAATGCTCGGTGACAATCACATTGGGGTGATCACTAAGGTCAGTTTAACTCAAGCATATGCATTATTTATTTCATATAATGGTTTCTTGAGCTTTGTGCAAGTTGTTAGGGTTTGTTTTACGGGTACAAGTGTGACACAAAAACCCTACAATGAGGTGGATACGACAATCATCGAAAGGAAAAAACCAAGTTCAGACCTTGAAAAGACTAGAAATATAGTTGTTATAAGGACACTAGCACCCATATCAAACACTAGCATCTGAGTGGTCCTATCCTCATGTGGGCACTTCTGTATGAAGAAGTGTCATATCTCAGTTTCTCAGACAATGGTTGCATAGTCCAGATCCAACTTTTTCTAATCAATTTCTTGTCCAGAATCATCCTAGATCTCTTTATACAAGCTAAGTTACTCTTATCTCCTATCTTGTACACTTACTTATACTTTGCATGCTAGATCTTATTTGTTATTGTTATATTCACTTGATCTCAGTCCTCTGATAAAGATTTACATTTCTTTAAATCAATTATAAAAGGATGAATATTATACTTAAAGGGTAACTTTTGAATCCCATATTTGGGAGAATAAGCAATAATAGAGTTTTTTCATTGCAGAGAGAAGATTGCATGCCAAAAGCCAGAATTGTAGTAAAGGTAATTTGCATACTGAAGATATATTTTTGATGTAAAATATTGTACGAAAAGTAATTTTGCATCATTATTAAATTGATTCGAGTACTTCTCAAACCGAGAGACGTAGCCCAATACGAGTGAACTTCATTATCAAGATTGGTTCGCATTTCTCTATGTTTTCAATCATTCACTTGTTTTTAATCAGTATAAATCTAGTTTTAATTAACTAAGCAAATTTTCTAATATTTTTATGGGAAATTGATAAAAATTCTATGAAAACAATCAAATTGATAAGTGAAGTACTTAAAACATATTTCAAATCAAGTTTGGTATTAGAGTAGTTGATCAGAGATATTTTAACTTTGTTATTGGATTTGCAAGTTTTCAATGCTAACAAGGTCTAAATCAAAATCATGGAGAAGGGTCACTTGAAGAGTATAAGCCCGAGATTGGCTCAAAACATGCAAGTCAAAGTTCATCCATTAAATTTCCTAGGGAAGAAGCAAACTCAAACATGTCCTTCCATCAAGATTTTCTAGAGATGAAGAGTATGGTGGAAGAGTTATACTGAGAGAGGAAGTATAATATTGAAGATAAATCAGGATAAGGAACTAATGGTAAAGATAAAGGAGAAGAACCTCCTAAATCTCCTTCATCTCCTTCCAAACCTTCTAGTTCTTCAGCTGATGATAAGAAAATTTAATTTTTTGATGTCTCTTTCATTTTAAAGCTTGATGTTAAGTTTGATTTTCCAATTTATAATGAAGATGTTATTGTAGATAAATTGGATCATTAGATCAAGAAGATTGAAGTATACGAAAGGGTTCAAAATATTGTGGATGAGAAAGTAATAATCCAATTAGCTACTCTTTGATTGGGTGGTACAATACTCATTTTGTGGGAGAGTAAGACCCAAGAAGATCTCTTGAAACATGGTAAAGTAATTTCTTCTTGGAATGATTTTGTTTTTGCATTGAAAAATCAATTTTATCCATTGGTTTATATAAAATAAGCTATTATGGATTGGTAAAACTTATGGAAAACAAAGGTTCTAAGTGTATAAGATTACACTCAAGAGTTTGAAAAAGGGATTTGATTTTGGGCATTCTTCTTTACACCCAAGAGAATCTTTTAAAGTATATTGGTGGGTTACATAATTATTTGAGACTTACAATACTTATCTTTAATCCCACTAACCTTGATGAATTTTGTGTCTAAGCTACCGACATTAAATCAAGGGGTAAGGTGACTAAGGAAAATGTCACAAAGAAACTAAGGAATCAACCTAAAAACATGGGTAAAGGAGAGGATAAAACGAAACACAATTCCACAATTAAGAAAGGAGATGAGAAAATTGTTTGTTCACATTGTAAAAAAGGACATGTGGATTCCAAGTATTGAAAGCTCCATCTACAACTCAAGCCAAAGATGTTCGGGAACAAAAAAGGAGATAAGAAGACTATTGTATTTGTACAACAAGATCTTAGATCCGATTTAGGTGATGAGACCAAGATCACTGCTATAGGTTTTCAAGGTTCAAAATCTTCCTCTTAAAGCACTAATTGTCATACTTATTCTAATTCTAAATCTATGCACGATGAAAAGAAAATAAAAATGAACTTTTCCACGTAAGAGTCATTTTTAAGCATACTAAAATAGATACTATTTTTAATAGTGGATCACAACCTAATATTATTTCTAAAGAAGTTGTTAATAATTTGGGACTTAAGACTAGACCACATCCTAAACTATACTCTTTGGGTTGGGTATGTGATGATGTTAAATTGCAAGTCACTAAAACTTGCAAACTTAGATTTGCAATCACCTCTAAGTTCATTGATGAGGTCGAATTAAATGTGGTTCTACTTGATATTTGTGGCATTGCACTTGGAAGTCCTTGTTTATCCGATAGAAAAAAAATCTTCTACATTATAAGATCCCATCAAATAAAAGTAAATTTATCACTTGTATCTACAAGGAAAATGAAAAGGCTTGTCAATGCAAGCAAGAACTTTGTACTCATGATTCTAAAATCCAAGGACAATGATAAGTCCAAGACTCAATAAGGTTATGATGCTAAGCATAAGAATGAATTAGTTAATATTGTATCTAATTATGATGATGTTTTTGGGAACCACATGTTTTACCTCCTAAAATAGAAATACAACTGAGATTCAACTATAGCAAGATGCACCTCTTCCCAACATTAGCATGCATAGGTTGTTTGTGGTGGAGAATGAAGAAATAAAGAAGTAAGTTCTAGAGTTTCTCAAGAAAGGGGTCATTTGGCCAAGCACTTATCCATGTGGTTCACTAATTGTTTTGGTGTCAAGGAAATATGACACTTGGTAGATGTGCATGGATTTCCAAGCATTAAACAAAATAATGGTGAAAACCCGCTACCCTCATCCTCGCATATATGATTTGTTAGATCTGTTGAAAAATGTTGTTTATTTCACTAAGTTAGACTTAATAAGTGGTTATTGCCAAGTTAGAATAAGTGATGGTGATATTTGGAAAACTACTTTCAAAACTAAACAATGTCTTTTTGAATGGCTTGTTATGCTCTTTGGGCTTTGTAATGCATCGCCACCTTCATGCGGGTTATGAATGATGTATTTAGGCCATTCATAGATGATTTTTTATAGTCTACTTAGATGATATTTTTATCTTCAGTAAAAGCTAGAAAGATTGTATTGAACATATTAAGAAAGTATTGAATACTTTGCAAAAGGAGAAATTGTACTTCGAGATGGCTAAGTGTGAATTTGGTAAAACATCTTTGGTATATTTAGGCTATATTATAGGGGATGTTAAATTAAAAATTAATCCCACTAAAGTTAAATACATAATGAAATGTCCTAATCCTAATAATGTAACTGAAGTTAGAATATTCCTTGGGGTAATTGAATATTGGAGGAAGTTTATTGCTAAATTTTCATTTATTGTATCTCCTTTACATTCCTTGAAAAGTACTAACAATGTCTTTCAATGGGGAGGCAAGTACCAAAAAGCGTTTAATACACTAAAGGAAAATATAAGCATGACCCTAGTACTAGCACTACCTGATGTACAAGTGGCATTTGAGATTGAAACCAGTGCAAGTGATTATGTCATGGGCATCATCTTGATGCAAAAGTGAAAACAAGTGTGTTACCATCCAGAGACCTTCACAAGTGTGGTAAGGAACTATCCCACTTATGATAAAGATTTGTATAATTTGGTACAAAGTGTGAAAATTGGAAGCATTATTTGATGGGAAATTAGGCTATAATCCACGTGGATCATCAACCTTTGTAATATCTCTAATCACAGTCAAAGATACAACAATCAAGGCACTTTCGTTGGATGGGATTTTTGCAACAATTATATCTTGTGATAAGGTACCAAAAAGGTACACAAAATAAGGTTGTTGGTATACTTTCAAGGCCTCCTATTATTGCATCTATTCTTTTACAACATAGTCCTTTGATGCATGTAAGTTATAAGGAACAATATGCTAGACATGTTGATTTTAAGGATGTTTATGAAGATCTTACTCACAATAATCAAGTGGAAGACTTATACTATCACATACATGATGGATTAATTTATCATCTTGGTAAAATTTTCAGTCCACGAGATGAAATAATTCATGTGATTAGGGAAGCACATACTTCTCTTGTTTCTGTTTATTTTGGCATTAGAAAAATAGTTGCATAGTTACAAAGATATTGTTATTGGCCTTGGATTTATGAAAATGTATCTAAGTATGTAAAAGGTTGTATTCTTCGTGCCACAAGTAATCCTAGTAACAAGAATTTGGGTTTGTATGTCCCACTTCCCTATACCAATATGACCACGAGAAAGTATTTATATGGACTTTGTTAGAGGATTGTCTGCATTAAAAAGAAAACAAGACTATTTATACGTGGTTGTGGATAGATTTAGAAAAATGTGCATATCGGTGCCCTATAAAATTGTAATGAAAGTACTTAGATAGATTTGAATATAAATAGTAATAGAACACCAAAGAACACCGAAATATAGATAAATGATCTTAAGATGCAAGTAGAATGACTTAGTCACTTCAAGGGGGGAAACATCCAAACCAAAAAATAAGACTCAAGTGCTCAATATAATGATAATAACCTACTCTCTAACTCCTATATATACCCTAATATATTATCCAATCCCTAAGGTCGACCCACTAAGCATATGAAAAAATAAATACTTATGATATGGCATGATAAGAGATTATGTTAGTCATAAGTCGCCTATCTATATCTTGATTTATGAACTCGGGTTAAAGGTGTAGCATGACCCTCACCTTCAAAGCAACATTATCCCCAATGTTGGTAAGCATTGGATGCTTCTCCCGGAGTGCTTCATCCTCCCATGTTGCATCTTTAATGTCCAAATCACCATTTGATCAAATGCTCGTTGATGACCCTTTTCCTCGACTTCTTAGTGCATGTTTGTAGGATTCCTTTAGGTTCTAAGATGATATGTTCCTCTTCATCAAACTCTGATAATACTGATTGAGAAGAAACCTTCTACCCAATGACCTTCTTTAGGTAAAAAACATGAAAAACTGGATGTATTTTACTTGACTGAGGAAGCTCCAATTTATATGCCACACTGCCAATTTTTTGCCACACTTGATAATGCCCATAGTATTTGGGTGAGAGCTTATTATCTTTTTGTTGTTGTTTTAAATATAGTTTCTTATAGGGATGCAATCACATAAAAACCAAGTCTCCAAATTCAAAGTTTCGTTCACTACGGTGTTGATCAAATTGTTGCTTCATGCGATTTTGTGCCATGACTAATTTCTCTTTTATGATAGAGAGAACCTCTTGTTGGTGATTAATGCAATCTTCAACTGCTCTTACTTTAGAATGGACCCTTAAATTGGAAATGAGGGATGGTAGATGATAGTCGTATAATGCCAAAAATGGGGACATTTTTGGATAAGTGTGAAATGAAGTGTTATATCACCAATCTGCAAGTGGTAGCCACTTAACCCATCTCTCTTGCTTATCTAAAGTAAAGCATCGTAGATACTTGTAATGTCCCTTTTTTCCACTTAGGAACTGATATTTGGTCTTCTTACCATTCCTTCTCCATGGCAAAGAAGCAAAGATGAAGGAGAAGAACATTGAGCAACTATATGATATGTTTTAACTAATATTTTATATTTTCTTTAGTGTTTTCCTTTCATATATAGGTCGGCCTTGCCTTTTTGTACTTTGGTGTTAATTGAAGGATATAAAGGGAGATCTAAGGCACCATTTACTATCTAGACTTTGGCACATTTTACCTTATTAGAGAAAAGTAGGCTAAGAGTTGTTTGTTCTTGCATTTGGTGACAAAAACCTCCTTATGTGACTTGCCTAGAAGGACAAAAACCAATCTAGAGGTTGAGGGAAGGATGAAAACCCTTCTCCTTAGCTTGGGATTGATGTTTAAGGCTAATTTGGAGAGAGACTTGTCATTTCCATCTTGTTATTGATTTATTAAGGGTGGAACAACCGACCTTGGGTAGGGTTTTGAACATTTGATGAACTATTTGGGTAATTTGGACTGATAATCTGATTTGTAATATTTTATAAGTTCATAATCTGAAGTTTGGTGATTTTTGGGGGTTTCTATGCCCTCGATCTATAATTTTCTTGTGGATGCAATAATCATTTCATAATTAGTTTCCAACAATGAGTTCTTTAGTATTTCTTTGTGATTTTGGCTCTTGTTATTCCATAAAATACATATAAAATTGTGGCAAGTGGATTCAAGGTGTTTCATGGCATTTTTTGACATATTTCATGGTAGACACAGTCGCTGATTTTACATTTACAGTCTACTGCAATTTTAAAATTAAATCTACATTTTCTGTGTGTGGTTAAAACCCTTGTAAGGGCCATTACAATACCCCTCCAAACATTTGTTTACTACCTCATTCTATCTATCAGTTTGGGGATGATATGATGAACTGCAAGCTAATTGAGTACCCAAACATGAGAATAAATTAGTCTAAAAATTGCTAGTAATTATAGGATTAGGATCAATGACTATAATCTTGGGTATTCCATATAGCTTTTGAATTTTATCCATAAAATATATGAAAATTGTACTCATTGTAAATGGATGTGGCAAAGAAAAAAATGAGCATACTTGCTGAGTCTATCCACCATCGCCATAATTACACTTTTCCTTTCAGACTTTGGCAATGTTTTGTTGAAATCCATGGAAACCTCTTCCCACCACTCACTAGGAATAAATAGAGGCTGCAAAAGTCCTTGAGACTTAATAGTTTCACCCTTGTTACATTGACACACTAAGCATTCAACCAAATTTTTTTGGACATCTTCTTTCAAACCTTCCCAAAATAAATCTTTCTTAACTATGTGATAAGTTTTTAGGAATCCAGAATGACCAACCACTACAAAATCATGGAGCTATAAGAGAACCTAATTTTTAAGGGTAGAGATTTTACACAAGTACAATTGGTCCTTATACCACAATGCATCCCCCTTTTGGATTTTTTTTTTTAATTTCTCAAATATTGTTGGAGATTTTTAATGAGATTTTGGGTTTCTATTTCATTATACCATTCAGATCTTACATGATCTACCCAATCTACCTGTAGTATGGACATGGCATTTAATAATGCCTCTATGGACTCATCTCTCCTGGAGAGTGCATTAGATGCCACATTTTCTTTACCTTTTTTGTAGATGATCTCAAATTCATATCCCAAACATATTAGTGACCCACTTTTGTTTTTCTTCATATGATATTCTTTTCTCTAAGAAGTATTTCAAACTATCACGATCTATCTTTACCTTGAAGTGATGATCCATGAGATGCAGTCTCAACTATTTGACTGCATCAAGATAACCATCATATATTTCTCATAATTTAGTTTTGAGAGGTTCTTACCTTTTATTTGATGGCTCTCAAATGAAATGGGGTGTCCCTCTTACGTAAGTATTGCACATATGCCACACCCTAAAACATCACATTCAATAATGAAGGTTTTGGAGAAGTCTGGGGCAGCTAGGACTGGAGTGGTATACATGAACTTATTCAATGATTCAAATGTCTAGGTTACTACCTCATTACAATGAAAATATTCTTTCTTCAATAAGGATGTGAGTGGTGTTGTAATTCTACCTTATTTCTTCACAAACCTGCAATAATAACCTATTAATGTACATAAATTACACCCTAAGATTTGATCATGGAAGATAAATACTTTTGGTTAAAATGGGATTGTCTCCAAGTGTGGGAAATTGCATCTTGAGACAAACCTCTAGAGAAGGATGGTTCCTCTACCTATCATAATGTCAACACTACTACAACTGAAAAACACAACTATCTAAGCCTAAATTAGTCATTCACAGGGACTAGAATTGTTTATAATTGCTGAAGGTTCCTGAGTTCTTAGAAACCATGTCTAAGGGTTTTTCATGCTTTGGAAAAGTGTGGAAGTGATTTTTGAGGTGATGGATCAAGTTGAGCTCAAGGTCAATTCTTGAGTCCTAGAAGGCTTAAGAGACAGTTTTCAGAGATGGTCTTTGTTGAAGGCCTTCCACTTTGATTTGGAAGGAAATATAATATGTTATAGAAAAAGGATTAAGAGAGATTTACAATGGTATATGGATTGTCTCATGATGATGAGATTTGATTGGTCATTTAGGTCAATTTGTGGAGAAGAAGGAAGCTGATTTTCATGACACGAATGCTTAGCTTGAAATATTGAGGTGATTAGGGCATGAGATGAATGAGTTAATGATTTCTATCAGTTGTAAAGTGAAGAGGGATGTATTATAATATTATTAGAGGAATGTTTAGGTCCTAGAAGTGACAAAAAGGGTGCAATCTAGTTGAGTTTGTAAAATTGCTTTCTGGGCAGCTTGATTTAGTGAAGAAGAAAGTTAGTGTGGTTTGCACATATGGATGTTTCGTGAGCTATAAATTAAGTGGATGTGATCTAAATGTATTTAGGAGTCCATAGAGTGGTTAAATTCTATATTTTAGATCTTCTTGGGTGGTCTTGATGCCAAAATTTGAAGACATGGTGTTGGAAACAACTATTTTGAGAAGGTTATGAGCCTTCTTGAGTTAGGTATGAATAATTTGATTGGTGAAAGATAATTAAATACAATGGTTGATGTTTTTATGTCACATTACACATGTATGGTGAATTTGGGAGCTTAATTAATCATATTTTTGGCATTTGTGGTTTTAACTCATCGAGGTGATGGGGTTTTGAGCTAGTTTTGTGCATGTTTGGTGTTTTGGGCATGAAATACCTATATGGGTCTAAAGTTAATGTTTTAATAAATTTATTGGGAGGTTTTTATTATTCATTGGTTGAAATAAAGGTTTAGGATTGACCTCCTTTGTGTTGGTGAAATTAAATGCATATAAAAGAGAGTTTAGAGTTCAATTTGAACTAGTTGATGAGTGTCGTCACTCCTCTTTATTAATAATGTCAATCCAGGGTTGGTGTCCGATGATTGTATGCAATAGGAGAAATATATATTTGGAAAACAACTCCTTCAAACACAATCCAAACTTGCATAAATTGAAAATCACACTTACGGAAATGGAAAAACACACTTGTAGAAATCAAAATCACAATTGCATAAAAGAAATAACACTTGCGAAAATGAAATCATGCTTGCATAAAGGAAATTGATGATTTGGAAATAAATATAATAAAATAAAATGTCTGTAGGTTCATAACAAACTAAATGAAAATGAATATTACAATACAAGGAGAAAAATAATACAACAAAATGACAATCACAGAAAAAGGAATACACATAAACATAAATTATTACAAGACAAAAACACAAAAACACAGATCCATCTTCCTTGGAATGAGTGGCCAGATCATTCCTTCAAAGATGATTTAAATCATGCTTCCAAGATCTTAATTCAAAACTTCATAATATTGGAGAGAAAATAACAAATTTTTCATTGATTGGTAAAAATATTACATACAAGAGTGTGGAAGGTTACATTTATAGTTCATGCATCCAACCAACTCTTTCTTTTGGGGAATACAATCTGATCTTCTTTTTATTCCAATCCAAAAAACTAAGATCTCAATCTCCATAAAATATGGAGAGAGATATATTATTGGATTCAAAGTCTTATCTAGCTATTTTACGAAGATTTTCTCCCAAATATTCTCCTTGTTTTTTGGTAACGAGAATCATAATGATTTGATTCTCCTAGTTTACTTAGTCCACACACCAAGAACTAATTACCTATTCTTGTTCAGATTTATTCAAAGTAATAAATCCTAAACAAACTTGACTACAACAATCCACTTATCATGGAGAATATTTCTACAACTCATCCCTTTAATGTAGGAACACAACGTGGGAGAGTACTTATTCAACATTCCTAATACTATTCCACTATTTTCTCATCTTTGAAACATGGAGAGAAAATGGAGGAGTTCTAAGTCTATGACTTTGAATTTTTCATAGAACGCCACATGCATGCATGGATTTGGATTGCCACATGTTTGGATCTATATTCTTGGTTGATAACGTGGAAGCAAAGAGTGGGTTGAATAGTTCGAAGGTCCTTTACATTATTTTGGAACAAACCAAAAGACTTTCAGTAACTGGGCCTTTCAGTAGTTGTGTGAAAGTTTTCCGTAGCAGGAATCTAACAACAATCTATGAACACTTAGGCCTTTCAGCAGCTGTGTGGAAGTTTTTAGTAACAACAATCTATGAACTTGGAATGGAGTTTCTTATGACCTATTTTCTACACACTATTGCATTCCAACTTAGAAGAAATATCAGTAAATAACAACAATTAGATTGCAAATAGATCCCTAAAAATATGATAAGATAAATCTTATATTTTACCTTAAATATGCTATCTATTATTAAAACTATATCTAAATTCACTTGAAAGCTTAATTTTAAGAGAGAGAATAAGAGTGTTATTTAGTGATATAATGAGAAATATTTTGGTCTCATCATTCCCCCACACTTAACTTCTTGCATGCCCTCATGCAAGCTGTTGATCTTCCTGTAGAATTTGATTTTAACAATACTTCTGCATCTTTTAAATTATCTTCTCCTCTTTTTCATGATAACAAGAAATTGATATTCTAGAAGTAAAATTTTTTACTTCTTTCTTATTCATGCTCTCATGAGGTTTTTCTTGGATAATGTAGAGATATTTTGATTTTCACATTTAGCTCTTTGTTTTCTCATGCATTCTTCAAAATATTTGGAAGAGAGTGAGTCTCCCCCAAACTTAGTTATGTGCATGCCCTCATGCAAACTATTTTTTATTGAGCATCTTATAGATCCCAACTGCTGTAAATAGGAAAGACTGCATCTGCATCATCTGTTTTGTTACTTGACTTGATCAACACATATAGATTATGACAAATTTCTCTCTTTTTTGTTTTCTCCTTTTTAAGCTTTCTAGAAGTGAATCTATTTGTAATTAAAACAACAAATAACAATATTTGAGAATAGAAAAATAGAAGTTATCATACCATACTCAATAGTTATCCTTGCTTTCATCATGTTGTATAACCTGGATTTCCAGTTGCAGCTGAACAAAGCAAATAGATATGAAGTCAAATCCTTTACAACATAGAAGTTTTTAGTAGCAAATAATTTCATCAACCAATATGGCATAAAAGAATTAGTCATATGTATCCAAGAAAGACTTTGAAGTGTAATTTTTGGGAAAAACAACCATTTCTGGTTTTCAACTTTCCCCCTTTTTTTTATTTTATTTTAGTAATTGGCCAGCCAGTAAACTAGTTTTCTCATCAATCACTATCATTTTGAGAGATGTCAACATGATGGAAAATCAAGAAGTAATCTTCCAGAGTTTCTTCAGCATCCAACCAACTGAGAAAGTTGATTACAATATTTTGAGAAACAATGGTAAATTGTTCTGGGAAATGGGATGGTTTACGGACTTCTTCATTTATTAGGAATGGATGGTTTATTATGAGAGGTTGTGGGTATGATTCCTAACTACAAATGGTATGTTGGCATTTTAATTAGCATATACTGGTTGAGCCAGTATTTTCCTACAATCATGAGAAGATTTAACATTGACTACTGAGCATCAGAGGAATTTTTTGTGGTTCTAATAGTTGGGAAGATGATTTTTAGCAAAAAATCAACAAAAAATGAGATAGAGAGGGTAATATGGAATGAATCAAGTATTGAAAATGAGGATTATTAATAGAATACTTGCATGCTTCATAAGCTTATTATTATTTAAACAAAAGAAAAAAAATCTTCAACATGTTTTGTTTTTTAGCAACGTCCATTCAAACTATGATATATTGGTCATTTCTCAACGAAAATGAGTGATTAAAAATGATCTAGAAATATCAAAGAGTGTAGAACAAAACCCAGAAAGTGTTTAAGCTATTTCTTTGCAAACTACAAGTAGTTTGCATAAAAAAACACTGTTATTTTTCACATGAGAACTCCTTATCAGCTGAATCTTTTTTTCTTTGACCTCCTTTGTAATGCTCTAGTCTCTTTTTGAATTTGTCCTCCCAATCTGTTTGCATAAATATTCCATAGAAATATTTGTCTTTGCTAACCTGCACAAAGTTAGTTTTTTTTTGTATTTCTTACATGCATGAACTGTTATTTATTCTTTACAAAGTAACAGTACATGCAAACAAGAAATATTTTAGAATGGGAAACCCTCATTGCATGAGTATAAATCAGAGTATTCATTTAAATCATGCATTATTCTTCCAAATATAAACATGAAGTGATGTTTCCATTTTATTGAGGGGGGGCTTACTTTTGGCAATCTCAGGTAGGTTCTAAATCTAATTGTAGAAATAAAATTTTAATCTACAATGCATGAAATAAATATTAATCTATTTTGCAGAAAATAAAAGTTTAAAGAAACTGCCACCAAATACTTCATGTCACAGAATTTTCTAAGAGAAATCTCTTAGGAAAGCTTGAATCTCCTATTAACAACGTGGTCCCTGGCAACGATGCCAAAATGATGAGTGTCGTCAATCCTCTTCATTAATAATGTCAATCCAGGGATGGTGTCTAATGGCTGTATGCAATAGGAGAACGAGATCTTTGGAAAACAACTCCTTCAAACACAATCAAAACTTTCATAAATTGAAAATCACATTTGCGGAAATGGAAAAACACACTTGCAAAAATCAGTATCACACTTGTATAAAATAAATCACACTTGCAGAAATGAAATCACGATTTCATAAAGGAAATTGTTAAATTAGAAATAAATATAATCAAATAAAATTCCTACTGGTTCATAATAAACTGAATGAAAATGAATATTACAATACAAGGAGAAAAACAATACAACAAAATGATAATCACAAAAAAAGAATAAACATAAACATAAATTATTACAAGACAAAAACACAAATACACAGATCCATCTTCCTTGGAATGAGTGGCCAGCTCATTCCTTGGAAGAGGATGTAAATCATGCTTCTAACATCTTAATTCAAAACTTCAGAATATTGGAGAGAAAAGAACAAATTTTTCAATGATTGGTAAAAATCTTACATACAAGAGTGCGGAAGATTGTGTTATCCAAAATAAGCCCCTTGCTTATTTTTGGCTAACTCCCTTCATTCCTTCCTCCCTTGTGCCTCAATCAGATTTTTTCACTTTTAGGCACTCAAAACCTTCTGGAAATGGCACAATTGGATAGATCTCCTTCTCAGCTTTCCAGAAAGGTAAAGTTTTCCTCCTAACTCCAGGTATTTTTGAAGTTATGGCTCGGTAGAGGTTTTGTGGGAAATTTTCCCTAGAAAGGCCCGCCAACCAATTAGGAAGCGCCACGTCAACAAAGGGATGGCGGGAGGCGGAGGAAACATGGAGAATTTGCTGAAGTGTTTTACGGGGGTGCAAAGGGGAAATTTTGGCCCGTGGGCCCACCAACCAGTGAGATCGTGCCACGTGTCCTTGGGGCGTCGGGGGTCGGAGGTGCGAAAGGATTTTTTCCTTTTCGCCCAAGTTTGGGAAATTTCAAAAGGAAAGCCCGCCCCCCAAAAAACCTGTAGCCAATAAGAGGAGGCCACGTGTCCCAGGGGCTGTCAGGGATCAGACCGATGGAGAGGAGTTGGGACAATTTCCTAAAGGTTGGAGCAAACAAATTCTTTCGGCCCTAAAGCCCGCGTCGAATCACATGTGCCACATGGCCTCAGAGCTTCGACTGGTGGAGAATTTTTGGAAAATTTTCCAAAGGCCGAAATGATGGAAAATGAAGTAGAAAAATAGCCCATAACCAATCAGAACGTGCCACGTGGCATTAGAGTAGCGGGGCGTGGAGATTTTTGGGGAAATTTTCCAAAACGCAAAAAGTGGGAAAATTTTGAGTTTTCGGCCCGCCAACCCATTTTGGCCCTGTTTTCGCCCTAAATGTTCAGAGGGGCATAACTTTCGATCCAGAGCTCATTTTTTCATGTTCTTTATATCATTGGAAAGCTAGTGAAATTCTCTACACAATTCTGAGCTCATTTTTGTGTTTTGGAGGGGTTTGGAGAGAGAAAATTGGAAAATTCCTCTGGCATGTGGAAACTGACAGAAATGACATTTCAACCACCATTTTTGATGAGGAATGGCTCGCATTCTCTCCCAGCATGGTCTAAAACATTGGGAAATGGATTTTTAAGGGAACCCATGCTATTTTTATGAATTTGGTTGGTGGTTGAAAGCTCCTCTCATGTTTTCCCGTGTTTCTCTCTCCTGAGCTCGAATTGGCACTGTAAAAGCCAGAATGGGCTCATTTTTAAACAGTTAGACATTTTTCTTGCTCGGTAACTCCTCTTTTCTTCCTCATCAAGTGGATTTGTGGAATTTTTACCTTTTCATACAACTACAACACCCCTTTTGCCTCCTGGCCATTGTAATGCACTGTATTGGACCTGGAATGATAATATATGCTATGTGATTGAACTTTCTCAATCCTTTCATGTGTTTATCATTGTCTCCTAATCCCTCATTACATCTTGGAAATCTGTGCATGTTTTGTATTGTATTTTCTAGTGAATTGTGTATGTTTTGCAGTAGCAGGTGTCTACTACTCCTTTGGTGCATCACCTTAATTAGACTAGGTTTATTTTTTTACATTTTCTCAACCCTGTCTCCTTGGAAAAGTTTGGTTAAAATATAGGTAAACCCTCTGCAGAATGTTGTGCACACTTGAACAGAGGAGTTGAGGAACCAGCCTCTAATCTGGAGGATCTTTTCCAGTCTTGCAATTCCCGCACTTGTGTGAAAAGATCCAATGTTGTGTAATCACACTAGATGCTAAAATGTCAACTAGAAATCTGATAGAACATCTAGAGGGTGTTGTTGATTTGCACTAACAGATTACATTTATAGTTCTTGCATCCAACCAACTCCTTATTTTAGGGAATATAATTTGATCTTCTCTTTATTCCAATCCTAACAACTAAGATATTAATCTCCACAAAATATGGAAAGAGATATATTATTGGATTCGAAGTCTTATCTAGTTATTTTAGGAAGATTTTCTCCAAAATCTTCTCCTTGTTTTTTTGTAATGAGAATCATAATGATTTGATTCTCCTAGTTTACTTAGTCCACACACAAAGAACTAACAACCTATTCTTGGGTGGTTTTATTCAAAGCAATAAATCAGAAACAAACTTGACTACACCAGTCAACTTATCGTGGAGAATATTTCTACAACTCATCCCTTTAATCTAGGAACACAACGTGGGAGAGTACTTATTCAACATTCCTAATATTATTCCAATATTTTCTCATCCTTGAAACATGGAGAGAAAATGGAGGAGTGCTAAGTCTATGACTTTGAATTATTCTTGGAACGTCACATGCATGCATGAATTTAGATTGCCACATGTTTGGATATGTATTCTTGGTTGATGATGTGGAAGCAAAGAGTGGGCTGAATAGTTTGGTGCTCCTTTACATTATTTTGGAACAAACCAAAAGGATTTCGGCAGCTAGGCCTTTCATTAGCTATGTGGAATTTTTTTGTAGTAGGAAACTAGTAGCAATCTATGAACAGCTGGGCCTTTCAGTAGCTGCATGGAATTTTTCAATAACAATCTATGAACTTGGAATGGAATTGCTTATGACTTATTTTCTACACACTATTACATTCCAACTTAGAAGAAATATTAGAAAACAACAACAATTGGACTGCAAATAGATCTTTAAAAAGATGATAAGATAAATCCTGTATTCTACCTTAAATATGCTGTCTGTAATTAAAAATACATCTAAATTCACTTGAAATATTGATTTTTAAGAGAGAGAATAAGAGTGACATTTGGTGATATAATGAGAGATATTTTGGTCTCATCACTAGTCTCGAGAGAGGGAAAAATGTGACCTGTCTAAGGGTGTTAAGGAGCTTATATTGAATGATTTCAGAACTTATGAAGTGTGTTACAGGTTGAGGAAGGTTAGGAATCATGTGAGAAAGGGTTTGAAGATAGACAAGTCCATGAAAGAAGAAGAAAGAACAAGTTGAAGGAATGAGGGTTTGTAAACAAAGTGTGTGAGATGAATTTGTGATCTCCATTAATTATGGAAGCAAAAAAAATTAGAGATATTCATTTTTAGATGGTTTAGCTAGTTTTTTATCATCTTAGGGGGTTGTATCTTCCTTGTGGAGTGGGTGTTTCACTAAATTATGGGTTGGTGCTCCTTGTAGGGTTGGTGCTCTACTAAACTAGGGGTTGGTTCTCCTTGTGGGGTTGGTGCCTCACTAAATTTGAAATATAACAATATAATGTTTTTTTGTAGTGGTTTTTCTTCCCCATGAAAGTTTCCCACTTAAATATTGTGTCTATGTTCTCTCTCTTATGTGTTATGGTTATTTGAATGTAATATGCACACCTAATAAGTTATTATTGAATGTAGGTGAATGGATGGATGTTGATGGATGCTACAATTAATGGTAAATGAAATAAGAAATTTTTAGGAATGATTCACCCCCTCCTCTCAGTCCATTGGGTTTCTAACAATTTGTATCAAATCAGGTCCTTGAGAAGCAAGTTTAATCACTTTAAGGAGATCCTAAAAGCACAAGGTATGGGTAAGTCCTTAGATGTTGAAGTATCCTTGAGGAAGAAGTATGAGATTTTTGAGTCCCTAATCCACAAGCTACAAGATCAAATTAGTTTCATTGATAATGATTGTTGTCTAGCCATCAAAAGGCTAGAATCTCAAGTATAAAGCATGTCTAAATCCCTAAAGGACAAGGAAGATAATTGTCTCAGATATGGAGATAAGTTGAAGGCTTTGGAATCTAATCTTGAAGTTTGTTCTAATAAGTTAGATATGTATTAGAAGTTAGAAAAGATTTTTGAAGATCTTAGTGGAATTTTGGAGGTGCAAAGAGATGTTAGTGACAAAACAGGTCTAGGATTCACAGGTGAACATGTGAAGAAAGATGATAAAGTTGGTCCAAGCTCTCAAGAAAACATGAAGGTGATTAAGAAGGTTGATCCAAGAAGGTCTAACTCTATTAGACAACCTAATGCTATGAGGTATGGTTCTTCATTTAATGGTTATTGTTATAGTTACAATGGTTTTGGTCACAAATCTAGGGATTGCAAGAAGAATGTCTCTAGGTATGAACACTCATGGAATAGTGGTAACTACTTTAAGGGTCAATGTTATTCATGCTATGAGTGTGGTCATAAGGCATTTGATTGTGGTTGGAATCTTAGTATATATGAGCCTATAAGATTGAAGAATGTTATGTGCTACAAGTGTCACAAACAAGGACATGTTTCTATATCTTGTAAACAAAGTAAGTCTTCAAGAGCCTATAACAGGTTTCAAGCTCCTAATGGGAAAAATGGAAGAAATTTCAAAAGGAAAAACAATCCTATGGATGATTCTAAGGTCAAGAAGGATGTTTCTAAGCTTGAGGAAAAGAAAGAAGACTCTAAATCTGTCAAAGACATCAAGGAGAATAAGGATCAAAGTGTTGTGATGGAGAAGTCAGATTCATCTATCAGTCTAGGTGGAGTATTTCCTAAGGATGACAAGGATGTAAAGGAAAAATAATCAATGATATCTAAGAGAGAATCAAGATCCTTCAGGTTACCAAGGTATGTTGATATGATTAAGAAGGAAACAATCAAGTTTGTCAAGCCTAGATCAAGTTTGTTAAGCCTAGTTCAAGTCAAGAAGGACTATTAGCCCTAATTGAGAAAGAGAAAGTGAATGAAGAGCTTAATGAGTAACCATCTGATCTCCAATCTGAATATTAAGGATTTACAGATGAAATTACTATTCCAAGAGGATCATCCAAGATCTCAAAGGCATAAAGAGAGAAGATGGAATCCTTGAGGTCACCTGATGCTTATATATTATTTTAGTGACCTTATGAGCTTTGTGTGTCTTATTTAAGCTTCTGGAAGACATTCATCATATGAAATACGTATGGTTGGGTGTCTCTACAAGGTTGTTTCAGTCCTAAGGTATGTTTTTTCTTATTCATAATAAGTTTTGTCTTAAAATGTGTCTAATGTCTATCAATGGTGCTTGAGGTCTTGTTTTGGCTTATCATCAATAATGAATAGTTATAAAGCTCTGATATTACTATACCTAGGTATGAGTTTATTATCATGAGAAGAAAGTGTTAGTTTTTTGTTGAAATGTCTCAAAAGATCACACCTTTGAGTATACCTATTATATCTGTCAAAGTCCATCATCATTCATGAAGGTGCTCTTAAAGTTGAAATCTGAACATTGTCCTTGTTTAATAATGAAATATTGTGTTTTGTCTGTCCTTGGCCTGTCATAAGTCATCTCAATGGTCTTCAAAAGTTATGTATTATTCAAAGTGAATGAAATGTTCTTTGTCTGTGTTGTCTAGTCAAGTATGCACCTGGTAAAGGTTTTGAAAGTTTGTGTATGTAAACCCTAAGGATAGGTCTATTTAGTTGAGAACATGTTATGCCCTTATTCAAAAGATGGTTTTTGAGTCAAAAAGTCTGTCAAAGAGAGTATGAATGTGTGAGTGTCCTTACTAGAAGTTGGATATCATCCATGTCAAGTTCAAGAGAGTCTCAAGTATGGGAATGCTTCAGTGATCTACAAGTGGCACAAATGCTTATGTCATAGTGCTTATAGAGTTAATCATTCATGATAGATGCCTTAAGTTTGAAGTCTGAAACATGAAGTCTACTGTGAAGTCTCCATAAAAGTGTTATTGAAGTCTTATCTACCTGAGTAATCTAGGTATCATGTAATACAAACAAGAACACATAAGAAAAAGTATTGTTAGATTTGTAAACTCAAGGTCTTGTTCTCCCAAGTTGGTACTAAGAAGTCTATGGTCTGTCATTCATCCAAGCTGAGAATGAGCTCTATGGTCTAATTCTTGAAAGGTATGAGTTTTTAAGTATTGTTGGGTTCATCCCAGTATTTCAAAAGTGATAATGGTTGTCAACCTACAAATATTATCCTTGTTACAAAAAAGGTGTGTCAAAAATCATTATAAAGTCTTGTATGCATTGATGGTTAAATTTGATTGGTATAAGACTAAGTAGTAGTTTATGAGGATCAAGTTGATGCTTGACCATTGTGAAGATTATGATGAAATTTGAAGGAGTAATTAGATGTACACTTGAGGTCTATGGAAGTAGTGTAAAAGTCTTCATGATCAGAGGTCTAAAGGAGTTTGATACAGGGCTCTCAATGATGGTATGTTCAAAATGGTACAAGTGTCAAGTTTTTAGAGGTCTGCAATACTATCTCAAGTAAAGAATACAATGTATCATAAAGAGTTGACCAAAGCTCTTGCATCTTAAAAAAGGTATTTTGTAAGTCTCTCAAAGCTCATTCAGAAAGGTATAGTAAGTCAATCAAGGACTAACAAATAAGGTATGTGGCCTACAGGGCATGTTGTTGTTACAGAATGCATTTGAAGAAAGACCTCATAAGATATAGTCAAGGTGTACTAAGCAAATCAATAAATGATTGATCTAAAGGTCATTAATACAATGGTGTGCTAAGTGTTGAAGGTGTTCATTCATGAAAGTATGATGCTTGATAGAAATAAGATGAAGCATGTCAAATATTTTTCTGTTGTCAGTAACCTAGGTATGCTGAAGTATGAAACATGAATAGTCTTTTCCTTGATTCATCCATGATTTTTTATCTGAGATAATGATGTCAGCTTGTGTCTTAGATGGATTAGTCTATGTGTAAATAATGAACAATTAAGGGTTTTGAAGGTTATATGGGTCATGAAAGATGAAGTCTAAATACTAAGTCTAGTAATGAGTACCTCCAAGTGTACAAAAGGTTTATAGTCTATGCTTTAAAGGTCTATGTGTGATTTGTATACATCAAATCTGATGTAAGTGTAAGAATAATGAGTTTTACGTGGTCTAAAGGTGTAAAGAATACAGGTGCTTAGACATGAGCAAGATGGTTAGACTTATGAAATGTAAGGTCTTGATCTCATGAAGGTAAGAGTTCTCATGTTTGATTATTTAATTGATGAATAATGTAAAGGAAATTTTAATGGCCATCTCAAGTCATGAGATTGTTCTTGAAATGAATTGTGTAAAATGAATACCTTATATCTACACTAAGAAGTTGTAGGTAGTGCACAAGGGAAAAAAAGGAACTTTAATGGCATCTTAACAAAGTTAGTTGTCAGAGTTTATGAGACATATCATCTAGTATCTGATTTATATTTGAAGGTCTATGACAATGTTATGAGATCAAAGAATCTTGAGTATGGGCAAGAGTTGATATCTCACAGAGCTCTTGAGGGTTAGCAGCTTATGAAGTAGTGTTGACACAGTTTGAATAAGGTCAAGATTACTATGACTATACAATAAGTCTATGTGGTTAAAATATCTTACTTTAATAAATATCATGCCTTGTTAAGGAACAAAGGGATAAATTATTTCATCATGAATGGTTTTAGGCCTATGAAGACCTAATAGAGTAAGAGTGAGTCTTGAAGTAAATGATGTCAAGAAAATTGAAATCTCAGCAATGTTGTGATAGAGTATAACTGGTAGTTAAAGTATGATAAAAATGATGAGTACATGTCTGTAAGAATCTTAATAAGGGGGATTCTTGTCTGAGTTATTGAACTAGGTGCAAAATGCTAAAATGCTAAACATGCTTGTGTGGTAGAATAGATGTTTTTACAAATGCATAATGAATTGTTCAAAGGTAGATGAGCTTTTGGGCCTAGAAGAGTGTAAAAGCATGATTTGAAGGTTGAAAAGACATTGAAATGTATCTTCATGGAAGTGATGAATGTGCTGATGCATCTCTCATGACTTGAAAGTCAAGGTAAGAGTTCAATTTTTTGTATTTTTAATTAGATAAGGATGTCATGAGCCCAGGGGGAGATGATAAGAGTTATGTCGTGGTTGATGCATGTGATTCTAGATCTTGGAAGAGGTTTCATTTTTGCACTAAAAGATGATTTAGGGATCAGTGGTTCTAAAGTGTGGCTATGTTAAGCTATGAAAGTAAAATTTGTGCTTTTAGAGATTGAATAGACCTAGATGGAGGTGTTAAACATGTTTTGAAGAAAATTATGGAGATATACAGTTCAAGGGGGAGCTATTTTGAGGCTCATTATCATGTCCATAGATCTTCATATGCTACTGAAGGAGTCAAAGAGGAACAAGAATAGTCCCAGGGGGAGCAATTTGAGTCAAGTAAGTTGTGTTTTTGCATTGTTGTCATTGTGTGTCATGAGTTGTCATTTTCCATGTATTTTTATCAGTATTATATCCTTTTTCATAGATGTCAAAGGGGGAGAGAAGCATCAGAAACATGGAAAAGAGTCATGTAGGTGTTGGTCTTGTTGGTTACCATCAATGTTTCATAAAGGTGGTTGCCATCAATGACAAAGGGGGAGATTGTTGACCATTGTGTGTTAGTGTTGTCATTGATGTCAAGTACATTGATGGAAAAGGGTTTCATGAGGTCATGTGAGTCTCCATGAGGTGTCATTCAGATGTCAAGCATGAAGGTTGATTGGTAGTGACTCAAAGTTTGGTGAGTTCTATGTAGGTCCTTAGAGCATGGTTGAGTTGTATGGTCATAGTATGAGTCCTCCCAAGTGGTTTGAAGGTTTGTATGAGGTCATGCATGGTTCATATGATGTTTGTATAGGTGTATAATGATTCTGCATGAGGTCAGTTATGGTCAGTTCATGGTTGTTCATGGTTGAGTCAGGTCATTCTAGGCCTACTCCTAGACCTCCATGTAATGGTATGGAGGTATGAGTTTTGAGCTTATTAGTCTTGTTGAAGCATGGTAGAAGAATGGTGACATGTGTATATGAAGTTTATGATGAGTTTCAGGTTCATTTAGCAAAGTGGTTTGGTTGTGTTTCAGGGTCCTTGGGAAGCAAACAAGTGAGAACAGGTAAGTAAGCACAAGTAAGTATTAATGGATTGGAGAGTTTCAAAGATATTTGAGATCTATATGGTGAGTATGGATAGTTATAGGATGTTTTCATGATGCTTCATGACAAATTTTAGGTCATTTTGAAGAATATTTTACAATATAAGTCAGTTTTGGTAAAATCAGGTAATCTATAGTGTGTTTTTGAAGCAAAAGTTGACCTTCTGATGCTCATTGTGAATTGTGTGCTATGCATGGGGACCTAGATATTTTGGAATATATTTTTAGGCGAGTTATTAAGGTTTTACAAAAATAATGAGGTGGTTTTATCGTCACGTTTTTATGAACGATCGTTAAGAAGATAAGTTGTTTTGAAACCCTAAGCTAAACCCATAGCTAAAAGTGACTTGGGAAAAAGTGATTATACTAAACCTGTTTTGATTAATTTTTCAAAATTTATGATTGGATGTTGTAGAGGAATCCTCCATATTTCCAGAAAGGTGTATTAGAGCATGTGACTATATGTGGGCCCCACCTGAAAATGCTTGTTTATGAAGAAGTTCAGTTTGTGGAAATTTTCTCCAAAGAAGGTGATGAATAAATTAACATTGTTTTTATCCCTAGAGTTTTTATAGATTTACATGATAGTTTCAGATCATGGTTGAGGTGAAAAATGGAAAAGTGTGCCCTATTTATGAAGACTAGTTTTTGGGGTAGTTTGGAGCAGTTTGTGGTAAAAGTGGAATTGCAGGAGCTACATAGAGGAGTTAAGACTCCATTAAAGTTTTGTTGTGATCTTGGTTCAGAGATATTTCCAATGGTATATCAAACTTGTGTTTTGGATATGGTATGAAGAATTTATGACCTATTCTTTGAGGGTCAAATCTGGAGGATGCTTGGTCTAGCAGGGTGTCAAGTGGCTTCATGAGGTAAGATGATTGTTTATGAGTTGTTCATGATTGTTGAAGGTTTATGAGTGCTTAGAAATAATTTATAATGGTGTTTCATGCTTTTTATAAGTTTGGAAATGAGTTTTAAGGTGAAGGAGCAAGTTGAGCTCAAGGTCAGTTCTTGAGTCCTAGAAGGCTAAAGGAATAGTTTTCAGAGATGGCCTTGGTTGAAGGCCTTCCACTTGGATTTGGAAGGAAATGTAATATGTTATGAAATAGGATTCATATAGAGATTTCCAATGGTATATGTTTTGTATCATGATGACGAGTTTTTATGGGTCATCCAGCTCAATTTTTGAAGCAGAAGGATTGTTTGTTTTTAGGACAGGATTGCTTAGGCTGAAAGATTGAGGTAGATGGGCATGATTTGATTGAGTTGATGATTTGATATCAGTTGGAGAGTGAATAGGGATGAATTTTTTCCTAGTGAAGGAATTTTGAGGTCTTGAAAGTGACATAAAGGGTGCAAAATAGTTAAGTTTGTAAAACTACTTTCTGGGTAACTTGATTTGGTGAAGAGGAAAGTAAGTGTGGTTTGCACATATGGATGTTTCATGAGTTATAGCAAGCATGGATGTGATATAAAGATCTTGGATGATTCCAATTATTTAGTTACATGCCATAGTTTAGCTATTCTTGGGTGGTCTTGATGCCCAAAGGTGAAGATAGTGTGCTAGAAACAATTGTTTTGAGAAGGTTATGAGCCTTATTGAGTTAGTTATGAATAATTTGATTAGTGATTGGTAATTAACGACCATGGTTGATGTTTTTAGGTAATATTAAACATGTATGGTGAATTTAGGAGTTTTAATAATCATTTTTTTGGCATTTGTGGTTTTAGCTCATTTAGATGATGGGGGTTTGAGCTAGTTTTGTGCATGTTTGGTGGTTTTGGGAATGACCGACCTATATGGGTCAAAAATTAATGTTTTAATAAATTTTTTGAGATGTTTTTATGATGATTTTTTTAAAAATAAAGGTTAAGACCAACCTCATTTGTGTTGGTGAAATGAAATGCATATAAAAGAGAGTTTAGAGTTCCAATTTGAACTAGTCTTGAGAGAGGGAAAAATGTGATCTACCTAAGGGTGGGAAGGATCTTCTATTGCATTATTTAAAAATTGATGAAGTGTGTTACGGGTTGAGGAGGGTTAGAGAGCATTTGAGCAAGGTTTTGAAGCTAGACAAGTCCATGAAAGAAGAAGGAAGAGTAAGTTGAAGCAATGAGGGTTTGAACAAAGTGTGTGAGATGAATTTGTGATCTCCATCAGCTGTGGCAGAAAAAAAAAATATTCATCTTCATATGGTTGAGTTGGTGCTTGATCATCTTAGGGGGTTGTAGCCTCCTTGTGGAGTGGGTGCTTCACTAAATTAGGGGTTGGTGCTCCTTTTAGGGTTGGTGCTCTACTAAACTAGGGGTTGGTGCCTCACTAAATTTAAAACATAGCAACATAATGTTTGTGTTTCAATGGTTTTTATTCCTCATGAGGGTTTTCCACTTAAATCTTGTGTCTATGCACTCTCTCTTATGTGTCATGGTTATTTGAATGTAATATGCACACCTAATAAACTATTGTTGAATGTATGTGAATGGATGGATGTTAATGGATGCTGCAATTAATGGTAAATGAAATAAGAAATTTGTAGGACCGATTCTCCCCCCTCTTAGTCCATTGTGCTTACAAAATAGTTAAAGAGATGCATGGAAATGAAATCATAAGCTAAAAAGAGGTGATAACACCAAGAAAAGAGGGATAAACACTCTCCATGAGTGAAAAATGAGAAGGAAATGGAGAATGAGAGGGTAGACACATGTGCCACAGACCAAAATTGAATTTAACACTCCATTACTCACACAAAACACAAAAAAATGGAGAAACTTGCAGATATAACACACACAACATGCCAAAGAAGGAATGAGAGGTAAGAATACAATGAAAAATAAAGTATAGGGTAGAAAGAAAGCCACAAACATAAGATTTTATCGCTTGAAGTATGCATAGACCATTACATCAAAGGAAGAAGGTTCCAAACACATGCAAGAGTCCAAATTTGAGGTTTGTAACCCATATCTACCTGGGACAACATTTTGGCATGATGCCTCTACAAATTGAGAGAGACCAACCCTTTATAATGAATAATATTGCAAATATATAGAGAAAGGGGAGAGAGAGAAAAAGGGGGAAAGAGAGGGAAATTCACCATTTTGAACCCAAAATGTTAGGAAATTAATGTTTACATTATAGTTTAGGTGGTTAGTTAATAGTAATATTCTTATAAACAATATTACATACTTAGATTATTGGTTATATAGATCATATTATTGTTTAATATGGTTATTTTATATTGTTGTAATAAACAATATATTCTATTGTTTGTTTATACTCGCAAATTATATAAATGGGTAAGTTATTAATTGACTTCCTATTTTATAGGAAGTAGTTTATCTAATATTGTGGCTATATAATAGCCTGTGAATATAACTCATTACAAGCAGAATAGACTATCTTTCTGATTAATCTTCTCTGTGTTGATTTGATTCTCCTGCTGTGATAATTCGACTCTGGCCAAAATTTAATATTTGGTATCAGAACGAGATGGGCTTGTGAGAATTGATAAGGGGTCAGATATATTGTTTGTTATGGCTACCCCAACTGATGAATTCTATTTCTAATCTTCAAAGATTTAGGTATTTGTAGATGGTAGTTGTAACCATTAACTCCTATTGTAGCATTTTTATCATTGTCATTTTATGTCTGACCAGACTTGTGAAACAGTCATACATTCATTGACTTCATCAAGTGCCTACTTGATTCATTGAAGATTATTATTTTCATATCAAAAGGAGTAATAAGAGAAAATACTATTTCATACTTCTTACGCATGTGGATTGCCATTTTGACAAAGGCCAGATCTATATGCGAGTAAGATGGAAAAAAAATTGGCATTCAAGTTTTGCAGTAGAAGCGTTGTGATATCGTTTGGTGCTTCCCGCTCTCCATATGTGATTGAATAATGTATCACTCCTCTAGGTGGTGGATTGATCAGCTTAACATAATTTTAGTACAATCCTTGCAGACAAAATTAGCTTCTAAAAATTTGCATACAAAGTCTGTGTTGGTATTTGTTATTCCTAGCCGTTGTATACACATCCATATCTGCATGTCACCGTGGAGTTATCAATGCAATTTTTGAGTCCACATGATGGTCCACTATGAGTTTGTCATAGAAAGGTGAATATTAGAATTGTGTCCTCCTTCACTTCCATCATGCTACCAACAACACCACTCAATTGTTAAACCCAACTATTGGATGATTTCATTTCACTAGTAAAACATACCTTTCACCATTAACATACATTTAAATTAGACAAGTCATGTTTAGGTCTGTTGCATATCAGTTTTGGTCACATAAATGTCAAGAATATTATTCAAAGTAGAAGTTGTGCACATTTAAAAGTATTCAATTGGATGTCAAGTTTTTTGAATGTGTAATTTTATTAGAAATCATTTTTCTGTGAAAATTCAATAGGGAGTATTATCCATGGGTAAGGATTATGCTCAAGTTAAATGGTCCAAATAGTGATAAGTTTAGGTATTGCATTAAAGTGTATATTCAATTTTTTGTAGTGGTCAAAATCCATCCTTATAAATCACATTTATAAGTTGTATTGTGGCGAGTCTAGAAAGTAAGGTTAATAATTATGTCATATAATATTAGTGTGATTTAAGTTATGTTAGTCATTCTTTTAAGCCAAAGTCATAAGAGTCATTTTGTTCAATTATCATTGTTGTTGTCATACAATCTAAAGTGTGAAAGTTAAGTGTCATCCAGTTAAATTTGAGTCATTATCGTCTTAACGTATCATTGTAAAAAGAGTCAAAATATTGTTAAATTTTTTTTTTTTTGCCTCGCAAACGCATTTTTGGTGTTACCCGATGTCTGAAAAATAAAGTGTTTCACATTGTGGGGGGGAAGTCATACAAATAACCCCAATGTCAAAACTTTTGAGCTTCAATGTCCAATTTATTGAGTGAGCAACATGATATTGGGGGATGGAGGCATCAGAGGCTGGAGGATAACCAATGACCTCTAGTCAGTCGCCAATGATGGGGCTGCTTCACTGATTTGGTGGCACATTTGTGAGTATTTTAGCATGTAGTGTGTTTGATTTCTGTATTTTAGTTTGGTGTGGATTTCTATTTTTTAGCTTGTAAGTATGGTGTGAAGAATAAGAACAAAGGTTATTTCTTGTTCTCTAGTAGATGTGGCTATTCCTACACAATTCCCTGATATAATAACATAGTGAAGAACATATAACATAGAGAAATGCAACATCACGAGTCTTGAAGAAGTTGAACAGTCATATGTGTTCATGTTCATACCTAGGTTTGTGGTTAGCCTATGGAAAACCATTGAAGGCTATTTAGATGTGTTCCTACTTGAGTTCCCACATTGCTATGTCAGATGTGTTCCCTAGAGTGATTGGTTGATAAACAAATGATTCCTGAGTGTGTTCCCATCCTCTTTGATCAGATGTGTCCTCGACAGTGCATGGTTGATAAGAAGTTTACGTGTTCCTTCTTCTACCTTCAGTTCGAGTGTTATACCAAGATCATGAGCAAGCACGTGTGAAAATTTGTAGAAGGAAATGTGAAAGTTATTTTGCTACTATGTAAAAATTAAGGGGGGAATGTTAGGAAATTAATGTTTACATTATAGTTTGGGTGGTTAGTTAATAGTAATATTGTTATAAACAATATTACATACTTATATTATTGGTTATATAGATCATATTATTGTTTGCTAATGTTATTTTATATTGTTGTAACAAACAATATATTATATTGTTTGTTTATACTCACAAATTATATAAATGAGTAAGTTATTGATTGACTTCCTATTTTATAGGAAGTAGTTTATCTAATATTGTGGCTATATAATAGCCTGTGAATATAATTCATTACAAGCAGAATAAAATATCTTTCTGATTATTTTTCTCTGTGTTGATTTGATTCTCTTGCTGTGATAATTTGAATCTGAACAAATTTAATACAACCATAAGCTAAATGTAATAAATTCTTGTAAGACCACATGGACACCCCTGACATTTCATTCCTCTTATCATTCGACATTCAGAAGGATGTATGGGCACCATGAAGCCATAATTTGTGTTGTTAAACTATAAAAACTACATTTCTTACCTCTAAACTCATGTTTTCCTTTTCCACCCTCAAAACAACATCTTTTTGTGTTTTTTGATGCAAAATGAAGATCTCGATGATACAGTTCTAACACCACCAATTTTGTGCAATTTGGAGCTCTGAGTAAAAAGTTATGGCCCAAAAACCATATCCCAGTTGGCCCAGGAATATTTTCAAAGAACCTATGGAACAAAGGAATGTTCCATTTGGGCCCTAAAAATCTGCTTTAATGTTTTCATTTCGGCAGAGAAAGTGGGTCTATGGGGAAGTGAAGGTATGGTGGAACGTTCCCCTTGTGCTCGGTGGAGCCAATTTGTCCAATTACCTTATTTTGCACCTTAAGTTGGAAAAAGAAGGGTTTGGGGAAGGATTGGAAGTGGGGAACTATTCCCCTTATGCCTTATAGACAAGACATACCTGATAACACTGCCCTAGTCTTCCCTATCAATTTTTTTGGAGGTTCAGGAAACCTTGAGAACCTGGGAACTATTCCATTTGTGCCCTCCATGCTCGACTTATCCACCACTTGCCATGTTTGACCTTTTTCAACTTTCACAGCTAATTGTTGAATGGTGGGAACACTTGAACCATTCCATGAGTGCCATGTGACAATGATATTGTCGTTGAGGTGCCCTATCCTAAGTCATTCGATCACCAAAGTGAAGGAACACCCAAACTGTTCCACTTGTGCTTGTGAGCCCCAACATTGCCAATTGACCTACCCTATTTCCCCCTTATTGGCCACGTCAATCAATTGACAAATGTGAGGAATGCGCGATTTGTTCTGTATGTGCCCAAATAACCCAATTTATTTGATTCAACTCCTCATGCGGCCTAAATGGTAATGTGGGGAGCATGAAGAACAAAGGGACAATTCCTCATGTTGCTCCAAAGGCTGATTTTACCCAACATGCCTTGTTTCACTTAAAATTTACAAAAATGACTAACTCCTTGGACTGTAAGACTTACCAAGAGGGAGAGAAAGTGCTAGAAGATGATTGTTTTTCCTATAACATTGAAACTTTCCCAAAATATTAAGATTTGAGATTCCTTGATCCATGACAACATTTCCTAAGTCCAAAAATGGATTTGAAAGTTGTCAAAATTGCATGGGGTTATTTTGGACAATAATTTAGTGACTCAACGGAGCTATCTACATGCTATATGGAAGATTATTTTAGTTGTCTTAAATCATTTGTTGGACATGAAGTCAAGCCTGAAAAACTTGAAAACTGATCTAAAACTTGAAATTATAACCATTGGATCTACATGGACTTATAGCTGATATGGAACTGCATGAAGTGCTCTTAGAAGCTGATTTCTTCGGGGTTTTGAATGAAAATTACAAACTGTCCCAAAAAATATGAATTTTTCCAACAAAGGAGCATGTATAACTTCAAATTTGTATATGGTCTTGGGGTTGAATGAATGCACCTTGGAGCTGCCCCAAAACACCTTATTTCCACCATGAAACCTACTCTAAATGGGACTATGCAACAACACAAAAGGCCCAAAAAATATGTACAAACATGGAAAATTTTACATGCTCTAAGTGGAAGCATGTAGAGTGTGCATAAGTACTTGTTTTACAATAAACAAACCTCTGCTCCTACTCTAACTAAAGGCAAATGAAACTAAACAAAACCAACAACTGGTTGGGAGAAATAGCTTCCCTTATAAAATTAGACCATGTGATTAATTTTGTAACAAACATGGTCTTTAATGAGATTGGGAAAATGTCTTGAAACTGATCAACTTCCCATTGCTCAAAGTACTAGCTTAAAAGAGAATGAATAGCTCCTCAAGTTGGTCTACGTTTGGTTTTTTAGAGGTTTTGAAGCTGACCTTTGGCACTTTGATGGTCTTCCTCATGCTCTAAGGTAAGCCTGACTAGTTGTAACTCCCTTTTTGGCTCTAAACCAACCAAATATCTAATTGGGGACATGTTCTTTGCAATTTATTTGTTGATCCTTATGATTTTCCCATCTTTTTTGCTTGAAACTCCATGAGTAGAGTTATTAAAAACACTTTCTTCTTCATCTTGGATGCTTGTAGGCTTAGATGGAATTTGTTTTACTTGCTCTTGCATAAACATCCTTATTTCCACACTGGCATTGTCATCCTCTTCATCAAACAAGGAGTTAAGAAGCTCAAAATTACCATTTACTTCATCAAGAAGTGTGGTTGAAATATGATACGAGATTTGTTTTTATTTTCCTTGTAACTCTGCCTCCTCCACGATGATTTTTGATTTAACAATTAATTCCTCATCCTTTTCCTCGTCTTCAAACAAAATTTTTGAAAGCTCAAACTTATCCACTTCCCCACCATGAAGCATATTTACAAGATAATCAGGTTTTGTTCTATTGCATTTTATGCAAACATTTCTATTTCCACCTTTGTGTTCTCATTTTCCAATAAGGAGTTTGAAAGATCAAACTCACCATCTACCTCATCAAGAAATATGTTTACAAACTATTTTGGGCTTTTCTTTATGTCTATAAATAATTAAACTTCCTCGATGATTTCTGATTTAGCTATTAGAGTATCATCCTTTTCCTCATCATCATGAAATAAGTTTAATAACTCAAACTTATCCCCTTCCCTACCATGAATCTCCAGTTGATCAGTTATATCATCTAAGGACATTCTTGACATATCATTGCAACTTTCCAAAAGTGCAACAAGCTCCAAACTGATTTAGTTTAATTTGAATTAAATATAATTGTAGAGTCACTATTGAAATAAATGATGTATAAATGCTGAAATATAAAAATGACATGAGAAAGCTAAGATATAAAATATGAAAACCTAAGCAAGAGATAGAGAAAATATGACTTAGCTGATATCAACACAATCTGGGATTGATTTGGGTAGAGATAAGTGATGAAAAAACTGTGAAGAGTGTTGTTACTACTCACTGTAAATTTTAAAATGCAAGGATGAGGCTAGACATAGGAACATGGGATAGGTTAAGGGAACCTAGGTGCTGGATACCACTTATAGATGCTAGTGACTACAAAGGAGCTTATGATCTACTTTCTGGCGTGTCGCAAGGTCTTTATTGTTGTTCCATGTTGATCGCTTGGTAGTCACTCTGGGATCACTGAAGGTACCTATGACCTATAAAATAAAATTTCACCTACATAAGCCCACAAACCACATCAAACCTAAAAAGGAAAAATGTAGAACGGGGAGTCAGACTGACCCCGAAGGTCACCTCGAGAGTGAACTTACAACCAAGAGTTGCACTACATCTTAGATTCCATGTAGTTCTTATGAGTGTGTGTAGAAATGATACCCTAGGATGCCCTTGTGTAAGTTGCACAATAATAACGAGATGTAGCTAGAATGTAGTAATGTAATAGTATGTGTGGATGGAATAGAATGAACTTCCACTTCCTATGTTGTGTATGCAGAGTATGTAGTCCCTTGTTCTTTGAATGGATGTTAGATGGATGCCTTGGAGTGTTTTAGGTGCCTTTTGAATGTAAGCTTAGGTAATAATAGTAATGCTTAGTGCTTGGTGCCTTATTTTAAACACATTACTATGTATTTATCTGATTCCCTTATTTGAATTTCATAATTGACAACTGGAAGGCTGACCCATAAGTGAGAAAGATGCCCAAAAGATAAAAGAGGCCTAAAAAGAGTGAGTAAGGTAGAAAAGGGTTAGGGGTGCCCATAGGGGACAAGAGTGCCTGGGTGTTTTTGTCTTGGCTAGGAGTTGGTGTCCAAAGTCATGAAAGATAAATAAAGTAAATTATGTCTGGGATGTAGGGTGTATAAGATCAAATAGAAAACAAGAGAACAATAAAAGAGGCCAAAGATAGTCGTCAATTACTAGTTTTCTTGCTTAGGAATCATGTAAATTCTAGTATGCTTTTAGGACCTAGAAATATATCCAAGTGTGTGATTTTGTGTCTACATTTGACCCCACTTTATGTTTTTGAGTGAATTCTCAATAGCATAAAGTGTATAGAAGATGTGTACCTTATGAGCTTGTACAGCGTGCCAAGTGGATAAGTGAAGTGTTGAATGATTACAAAGTGAAGCGTGGAGACTAGGAAAGGAAAGTGACCCTAGGGATGAAATGTATGTGTCACTTGTACATGTTATTGTGCTTGTATTTTCTATTTTAGGTTGCTTCTTGTTACGTATTAAGGATAGACCTGCAAAAGAAAAGCAAAAGAGTATTCAAAGTCATGTTTATGAAGAATCTGAGCAAAGTATGCAAAAGTGTGTAAGAGTAGTAGTAAAGGAAAGTGTGCACTTGATGTAAAAGAGTGTGAATGATAGAAAAATGTCCTGAAATGTTGTCAAGAGCAATTTTTTTGGGTGATCTCATGACAAAGTGTGAGTTTTTTGGGTGATCTCATGCAAAAAGTGAGTTTTTTGGGTGATCTCATGCCAAGTGCAAGTTTTTTGGGTGATCTCACGCCAAAGAACAAGTGTTGGGGAAAGAGGTCTAGTGTTACTCTCCTTCCGTGAATCTACCCAATAAGCATCAATGTAGATGGTGCATCCTGATTTAGTTTCGATTGTTCTGAATTACTTTTGAATTGTACCGATTGAAGGAGATATAATGCATTTTTTGATTAGAGGAATATGACTGTAACTATAAAACTACTCTAAAGACTTCTATAGAATGTGTTGATCTAATAAAATGAATGTTTGTGCCCTCGTGACATTAGCACCCAAGGGAGGACATAGGTTCCCAGGCATTACTTTTTAAGTTTGTGTGCTAACATTTGTGCTGTGATGAGGACCCAAGTTAGATTCTTGGCCATTCTATGACTGTGTTCCTATGTCATTTTTGTACTGTGCAGATTCTGAACTATAGTTTTGAGTTACTGTAGGGATGATTTATTCACCAAATGTATGCCCCCCTCATTTGGCATGCATGCGGTAATTGTAGGCATATGTGGCCTAAAAGAGAGGACCTAATGTTGTGCTAAAATTGATACTTGCAGGGGGTAGGGGATGTGCATGATAGAAACCAAGGTACATGTAAATAAAGTGGCTAACAACATGTGCTAGTAGAAAATGTAACAAGCATGCAATAGAAGACAATGTAACAAGCAATTGTGTAGAAAAGATAGAGACCACAAAAATGAGTTTTAAACATGGGACATCACTCACAATGTCATAAGATAATTAGGGCCGAAGTGGCCAAAAGCATACAATGATCACACAAGACATAAAACATAATCTACAACCAATAAAAGACAAAGAAAAACAAAGTGTATCAGACAACCATGGTGGCATGTAGTCCTCCAAAGAAAATGCTATGCATGAAGCACCCGTTAGCATGTTAGAGAGATAAAAAGTATGTCAAGACATGTATGTATCAATGGAAATTAATGTGCTAGAAAGTAGAAGTAAATAATGAAACAATAACACCTGTAATGTGTGAGAGTAGTTAAGGTAGATGCCCCCAGGAGCCTTGGTGGGATTGGTAAAAGGTAAAATGCCAAACATCATTACAACATGTAAAAACTCTTAAGAGATCTGCATTCACCTCAACAGACTAAGTGAACGTGCATGTGTATATATAGAAAGATGATGACATACTAAGAATATGAATAACATGGAAAACAAAGTGTAACATGTAAATAGAGTAAGATAACAAGAGTAAATGTAATCAAGATATGTGAATATTGTGTATGAGTGTGATGGAATGGTATATAATGTGTGAATGCGATAGGAGCAGTGTTCCCCCCAACGAATGTGTATGAGATGAGTTTTATTTATAAAATAACCCTCAACAATCAAGAATGAACCATAGAACAAGAGTGCATCATCAGGAAATGATTTGAGAATGTGCTCTAGAAAAATAGATCATGAAACATAGAGCGTGAAAAGGGTGAATGATGTGAGGTTCATTTCAGATTTAGACCCTCAGCACTCGAGTATGAACCATGGCACTAGAGTTTGTCATAGGATAATGACGATACAATGCATGTATTAAAGGGGTTGAAATGCTTAGAAAAATTAGACATGAAGCGCGAAGTGTGAAGTATGATAGTAAGTGCTAGAGACAACTGCTAGTGATAGAATGGGGAGTACGATGCCCCCAAGTGTGTAAGGAATGGGGATCTATGTGATGGCATGGGAGAGACCTTGCCATGGTGGCGAAGTTTGAAATGTGTTAGAAGAAAACATATAGTCGTCACAATGGTAGTTAGGATTAAGAGTAGGACCAGGGTTGGGATTTGGGTTAGCAGTAGAAGGTCTAAAGAGGTTATCTAGAGTTTTTTGGTATTACTTAGAGAGTGGTTTCTAATTTGGAATCTATAACACCATTGAAGACTTGAGAAAAGGAGGGGATGAACTGATTTTTAGAGGAGGTTGCTTAGTTGGAATGGGTAGAACCAATAACTCTTGACTGACCGAAGGAGGAACATTAGTAACTATGTAATGATGCTCATTAGAGATGGAAGGTCCATATTTAGGAGCCCATTGGGATTTAGTAATTGAAGAGGAGCATGAAGTAGAATGTTGTGTAACAAATGAGATAAAACCCTAATTATTAAGGTGTTAATGCTTCCTTTAAAGCATAACAATGATTGTCATGATGTCCATTAATTCTGTGATATTTTAAAAATAGAAGACCTATGAGTATTCTGCAAGTTGATCAACTGGTGAGTGAGGAACTGAGGAAGAATATCATGTTGCTTAGCATTGAGATTAAACTTGAGAGGTGTGGGTAGTGGTCAGACTTGGGGTTCACTTATATGAGCACATGCAGAAGACATAGAATTGGGATGATGTGTAGAAGAAGAACTAACATGGGCTTGTGGAACATCCTTAAGATGTTGGATTTCAACTTTTTGTTTCCATAGCTTGAATTTTATCTTGAAAAAAACAATGTAAAGCTTTAATTGACTCTAATATGGGTTGATTGGATGGAGGATTAGGACTCATAGAGTCATCAGATAGATGACTTAAAATGGACTTACTTGAGAGGGTGGCGTATTGCGAGGGGGATACATAGTTTCTAGGGATTTTTGGAGAACAACATTATAAGGTGGATGCATTTAAAGTAGGCCATGCAAAGAGATTTTAGGAATTTGAGGAGCCATGACAGAAGAAAGATCCAAGTATATGATCATGAGTAGGGTTCACCAAATGATTTAATTTAATTTGAATTAAATCTAATTACCTCTAGTCACTACTAAAATAAATGATGTATAAATGATGAAATACATAAATGACACAAGCAAGCTAAGATTCAAAATATGAAACCATAAGAAAGAGATAAAGAAAAGATGACTTAGTTGATATTCGTGTAATCTAGGATTGATATGGGTAGAGAGAAGTGATGAACATACTAGGAAGAGTGTCATTATTGTTCACTATAAATTTTGACATGTAAGAATGAGGCCGAACATAGACACCTGGGCGCTAGAGACCGATTATAGGAACTCGTGACTACACAGGAGCTTGGGATCCACTTTCTGGTATGTCACAAGGTCTTCATTGTTGTTCTCTGTTGATCACCTGGTAGTCTCTCTTGGATCGTTGAAGGTACCTGTAACTTGCAAAATAAAATTTCACCTACACAAGCCCACAAACCACATCAAACTTAAAAAGGAAAAATGTAGAATGGGGAGTTAGAATGACCTTGAAGATCACCCTAAGAGTGAACTTACAACTGAGTGCTATACTACATCTAAGACTCCATGTAGTTCTTGTGAGTGTGTGTAGAAATGATTCCCTAAGATGCCCTTATGTAAGTTGCATAGTAATAACAAGATGTAGCTAGAATGTAACAATGTAATAGTAAGTGTGGATGGAATAGAATGAACTTCCCCTTCATATGATGTGTATGCAGTCCCTTGTCTCTTGAATGGATGTTAGTTGGATGCCTTGTAATGCTTTAGGTGCCTTTTGAAATGAAAGCTTAGGTGATAATAGTAATGATTAGTGCCTTATTTTGAACACATAGCTATGTATTTATATGATTTCCTTATTTGAATTTTGTAATTGATAACATGAAAGCTGACCCATAAGTGAAAAAGATGCCCAAAAGATAAAAGATGCCCAAAAAGAGCGAGTAAGGTAGAAAAGGGCCAGGGGCATCCAGAGGGGACATGAACGCCTCGATGCTATTGTCCTAGCTAGGTGCTGGTGTCCAAAGTTGTGAAAGATAAATGAATGAAATTTGGAATAGGATGTAGGGTGTGTAAGACCAAATAGAAAACAAGAGAAAATAAAAGAGGCCAAAGATAGTCATCAATTACTAGTTTTCTTTATAGGAATCATGTAAATGCTAGCATGCTTTTAGGACCTAGAAATGTACCCAAGTGCATGATTTTGTGTCTAAAAAAACATGCAAAGTAATGAGGATCATTGTAATCAGTTAAAAATTATTTCTCACTTTGCATACATTGTTCCTCATTTTGAAGAGGGTTTGCAAGTTATCTAAACTTTTTTCTTCATTTTTTTCCTCCTCTATGACCAACTTTGGTTCAAAATTGGGCTTCCTATTCTTATCCTCAACTTCAAACAAGAAGTATAAAAGATCAAATATATCCTCCTCCTCATCATGAATATTAATCTATTATTCATGTCTTATTTTCTCCTCAGCTAATTATTTGAATGGGGGTAATGATTGATCAACATCTGATTTTTAAAAGGATGAAGGCAAAGAAAGGTCTGTAATTTCACCACCAAAAGAGATCAAAAATTTATCAATGATTTTGTCTGCATTAAAATCCTTAGAGTCTAATGTTCCCTCCATATTTTTTTATCCAATTTAACCTCCATTGTATGTTGTTTAAGGGAACTAACAAGAGGCTCTTCAAATGTTTGGGTCAGTTCTTCAATTATGCTATCAGAATCAGTCCAGTATTCAACAAATATATCATGATTAATAATAATGGAACTCACCTTAACTGATTTCGACACATTTTCAGGGGAGTAATTGATAGCTTCTTGATGATTAACTTTATTAGACTCAAACCCTTGTCTCCAAATCTTGAAACTTTGAATCTATTCTACTATGTTTGGTTCTTTCCCAACCCACTCCTCCAGGCACGTGTTGGAGCTCAAAATTTTACCACCACTTTAGTCATGAATGTTTATGGATTTGAGGCAACATGGTACTGTCTCCAAGTTGTGGGACTCACTCTTGAGAAAAACCTCTAGAGAAGGCCGACTTCCTCTACTTATTCCTAATGTTAAAACTACTCCTACTATAGGAAAAACACCTATCTAATCCTAAACTAACAATCCAAGGGACCATATGTGAAGGTGATGCATGAAAGAGAAAATCCTAATCTAACCAGAGTGATAGAACCAAGAGAAGGGGGAAAAAGAGTTTCAAATGAGGGAAAATGGGAGGAAAATGAAGGAGGCGAGGGCAGAAATGAGTGCTATAGTCCCAAAAAACACTTAACCTTCTATTTCAATGCAAAAAAAAAACAAAAATAAACCATGAAAAGTGGAGAAACATACACAACATACTTGTAATGAATGAAGATAAAAGAAAATACAATAGAACACAAACTATGCAAAAGAATAGCCACAAAACATAGAGTTTTATTGCATTAAAGGGATGCACAATCCATTATATTGCATGAAGAAGATAAAAACACATTATAGAAGTTCAAATCCAAGGTCTACAACCCAAGACACATTTATAACACTTTAGAAATGATGCACTTGCATTCAGAGAGGGTCAAAAATTTACAAATGGATATCATTTTACATTATATAGAAGAATGGGAGAGAGAGAAGAGGGAAATGAAAGGGAAACTCAAATTTATGCCTCCAACCACAAATAAGATGCATTGAATGTCTAAAAACCATCATGGGCACCCCTATAAGATCACTTCTCCATCCCACTTTTCTTGTAGGAGAAGGAAGGAGCACCATGCCTCATTAACTCGGATGGTTGAGTCATCTCTAATTTTATTTAATTCCCAAACTATATTTTCCCTATGTCACCCACCAAATCTCACCAAAATATGATTTTCTTGGTTTCATATTGAAGGGATCAAGGAGATCTTTCTAGTGGTACCAATTTTGCATGATTTGGTATAGAGGAAGTTATGGCGATTTGAAGTTTTATAGGTCGTAATGCACAAGAACGTGACACATGGTCACTTCTGGTTGTCTATTATGATTTCCTTTGACTACGTGTGAATCACTTTGATATTTTCCACATGTTATTCTCTTATTGGCTGGGGAGTCAAGGGTTTGTTTGCACATTACACACCGATTTATTTTTCATTTTAAACCCTCGCTGACCCAAAATTTTTATCAACCGTAGATGATTTCATGAACCTCACATCTGCTAAGCACATCTGCCTCAATTTCTATCAAAATTCTTCCATGTGTCCTTATTGAATCACTTGATCCACACCATATGTCATCCTCCTATTCTGCTAAATTATTCTAACTTTTCAGCCTACCATATTGCCACCCAGAATGTCAACACGTGTCACCCCCTGATTGGTTGCTAAATGTCTCTCGTTGACTTGTGCTAAGTCGTGAGATTGTGTCATGTGGAATTCTTTGATTGGTGGAGGGTTTCAGATATTTGATCACAATGGCCACTTATTTGTTGCCACTTTTTGACTCAGGATTGGAGTAGGGGATGAGGTTCCATAATGCAAGTGTGGTAAATTGGCACAAAGGTGCATGCTCGCATCAACATGCAAAGGTGTAAGGATGCCACCAAGGCTTGAAATCCCATAAAAGGAGAGAACTACAGAGCTCATGGACTGATCTACATGTGGGAATGTATGTAATTTTGTGGGAGTCTATCGAGATGCATAAGGGGCCTGAGAAACCACCAAGAGAGACAGTGGGGACTTAGGGGTCGAGTTGCACATGTGCAACCAGCAATTGTAAAATATGAAAAAAGTTCCCCTTCCAAGTGCTTAAGTATTTGGAAATGGTAATTTTTGAAATCAATTTAGAATAGAAATGTGAATGCTAAGGAGTTACCTTAGAACCTGAAATGATGGAAAATTTCTCAGAATTTGAAGGAAAACCGTTGAAGCCCATTTTACTCATCTGCATGATGCCAAAGAAAAAAATGTAAGTTGTGAAAAACAACCCAGGGGGTTATTTTGGGTAATAGTTTGAAAACTTTCGAGGATATTTTCCTGCTAAATATAAAGACCAATAGCCTTGAGTATCCATTGGGCATGGAGTTCAAAATGATACATTTTAAGCTGATCTATAGCTTGAAATTCCTATCCCTGAATCTACATGAAATAGTATTTATATTTAACATTAATCTACCCTACTTGAAATGATCATTTTATTCAAGAAAAGCATTTTGAATTGGATCTAATGAGAGTGGAAAACTGAAATGAAATTGATTTTTCACTTCACTGCTCTAAAAACATTGAATAAAATTACAGAAGTGTTTGTATCCTCATGCATGCAAGCTACAATGGAACCTTCTTCTAAAATTACCTAAATCTAATTTGTTGGGTATTTTGGATGTGCTGTATTAAGCTACCCCAAGATGCCCTTTTAGTTACTCTGCATTTGCTTGTGAGGTATGTAATTGAACTTTAGATTTTGGAACTTTTCCCACAACATAGTTCACTGGAGTCCACCATGAATCACTCCTAGATGAACTATACAATAAGCACATGGCCCAAAACTATCTACAAAAAAAAACATACAGGTTTCAAGAGGAAACATGCAGAGTGTGCATCAACACTTTCTATAAAGCAAACCTATACCACTAGCAAAAATGTGTTGAAAGAACTTTGAGGAATTGAAATTAATCTAATATGCACAAGATGTAATGAAGCAACTGAATGGGCATGCTTAAGATAAATCCCATTGACTGGGATATGTAATGCATATCCATCAAGGTCAGTCAACTCAAAAGAGTTGGCTTGTTTGTAAGCACTAATGCTATATGGAACACTCTAAATTACATTAAACTTAGAGTAATGCCCTGGTTTAGCTCTATTTACATCCCATTTCAAGACCATATCACCAAATTTAAAAGTTTGAGATCCAGATTTCTTATCAAACCTTTGTTTGGTTGAACTTTGATGTTTTTCCAATCTAATCATGGCATAATTTCTCTATTATTCAAGTTCAATCAGCTATGCCATTATGATTTTTCTTTGATCTACACCTTCTAATTCCAACTACTGGGCCAACTCTAATGAATGAAATTCTAAAGATAGAAGAATCCCAACTTCTCTTCCATAAACTAGTTTATAAGGAGAAGTGATAATTGCCTTCTTTATTGTTATTCTATCAACCCAAAGATCATCTATCACCTTTGTATGCCATTGACTTTGTTTGACACCCATTGTTCTCTTCATGATTCTAATCAAGTTTTTGTTAGTAGACTCTGCCAAACCATTACCTTGAGGGTAGTAATTAGAAGAAGTCTTCAAATAAATTCCAAGTCCAAGAGCCCAATCAAAAATTTTATATCCTAAGAAATCATTTGCATTATTAGAATTGATGGTTTTAGGAATGCCAAACCTTATTACAATGTCCTCAAGGAAGTCCAAGAGAAACGATTCAGTAACTTCCTTAAGTTCCACTTAATCTGTCCATCTGGTAAAATAATTTGTTTATGTCAAGACCCACTTGTGACCAAAACTTGATGGAGGATTAATCATGCCAATGAAGTGAAGAACCCATTGAGAGAATGGATGATCTACTTGGATTGGATGAAGTGGTAGGGAAACCAATCTCTTTTTTCCTATGAAGAAAACACATTTCTTACATTTTTTGACCCATTTATGAGCATCAACAAATAATGCGGGCCAATACTATCCTGATTTTATGATTTTCATTATTGTTGCTTTTGTAGAGAAGTGTTGACTAGAGAAACCATCATGGAATTCTGCCAATACCTTATCCACTTTTTCACCTTTAATTCACCTTAATAACACTCCATCAATGTTTCTTTTAAAAACAATTTCATCAACTAATGCATAGGGAATACATTGAAATCTTAGATGTCTTAATTTTGATTTGCTAAGGCCAAGAGGATATGCACCAGTAGATAATAATGTATCCATGTTGTCAATCCAACTGTGATTATTGAGTGAATTTACTCCATCTTTTTGAATTTCAACATTGCACAAAAGTTTCTCATCTATAAAGAGAGAGGTTTCTTGATCATCTTTAGCATCTAAAGCTAGTTACTCACAGATTGCTCTTCCTCTTACTAACTTTGTAGCTTTAATATTCATATGATATGTAACATTCCCATTTTAAGACTTTAGAAACAAGGGTATTTTTTAATATAAAATTTTCTCTGTTCTAAATTAACATAATTTAGAACACACATTTTAAGCCAATACATCTCATAACAGAAACCATAGGCAGCTATAAATGACTCGGTGAAACACTGATCTCTCATTTCATGACTCGGTATCATACCGATCTCTCATATTAACTTTATAATGTGTATACTATGTATACTTGGTTACTTTACCCCTTTCGGGATATCAAGTTTTCTGTTTAAGAGGCCTATATGAATATATGTTACCAATATTCATCTGAAATCCCACTTCTTAAACTAAGTGACATAGGACAACGCAACTAAAGCTTGTGATACTTTGGCCAAAGATTTTAAACATAATGTTCATGTTTATATTCCTAGATGACATACTCGTCAAATGGAATACGTCCTTCACCCTACTTGATCTGTTATCTAGAATGGTCTTCACTGACTTCTGTTAGTCCACTTGTTCAAGGTTTAACCCTAGCCAAGGTTAGTAACATGGCCTAGTGTGGAGGACTGCTCGCGGTGACTAAGGGTACATAGACATACTCAATCAACTTAGGTTGATTTAGTGTGTCTAGTTATCCTAAGTCATCGTGAATTGAACCCAACACTAGATCATGACCCTATCTTTACCTAGGGTAGAACTGTGATCAAGTCTAAATCTATGTTGATCTAGTTGAATAATCTCGAAAGGGTATTGAAACATGTCAACTGCAACACAATATCATCATGAAGACCCCAGTCATCATGAAGGTACTTTACTGTAGTTGGCGTGTGTCAACATCCATCAGATTTTCCTCATCTGGACAAACATACCTTAGATAGAAAGTTATATCTTATTAGTTTCCTCTTTATAGATTAATTTCAGCAACCCTACTGAGCAACTAGGTTCCTTAATCATTAAGATTCAGATTTTAAGACTGTAATAAATGAAGTTATGCAGATAAATCTACTTTCTATCTAATTCATATGCCATGATTTAAACTATTGACATTTCGATTCATGTTTTACATAACAGATCCAACACACTAGAGAGTGTTGTTTGCTTACCCACTTACTCAAGCCATAACTTATATAAGTTTTGAGAAAGTTCTTTTTATATTAGACTTCATTGAAATGAAGTCTAATCCCATTTATTTTTCCTTCCCTACATTCCTATTTTAGTTAAGGAATTCTACATGAGAAAGAACACCCTTTCCAACTAAAAATAACATTCAGGATTCATATCCAAAAGGTATTTAGATTAAGACTAAGATTCTTTTCAAAGGAATTTGTCTTTCCTTTCCCTTATTATGGGTTAAAGTCCATAATAAACCCATTGTACATTATAAATTAATATCAAGTTAAATTCTCATACCAACATTTGATTTAAATATAGTCATATAGATATAGTTGAATATCATGTAATAATGTCAAATTTTCAAGCTACATCTTCACTAGAGAGGGTAGTACACCTAACACCTCTGATCTCTATCTATTCTATTCCAAACCATAAGAGTATGTTACTATCCAAAAAGTAGAGAATTATTTATGATTTCCACTCACTGAATGCCAAAAGGATTTACATTAAGTACAACAAATATCACACATCTTTTATTCAGCAAGAGGATTCATACATTTTACAAGTCCAAACACTTCAGACATTACTAATGTCAAACAACAATAATTAAATCAATTTTAAATACAACTTTCTTTTCCATCAAGTACATTTCTGTAATGAACCATATTTCATCATAAAAGATCCAGTCTCTTTGATAAACAAATGTAACTTCCTAAATGTCTTTTCTCCTTTCATCACTTACAAAGTCCATCTGCAAAATTTGCTAGCACGGGTCAGTTCATTGAACTGAGCATGATAAGCACTAAACATTAAAATGATGTGCTTTTAGCTAACTATTTCATAAAAAGAACTCTGTTGTTATGAAACAGTCTTGAACATTCAAGAAGACATAGCCAAAAATAGTTACAATATCAATAAAGAAGAGAGAGATATATGCCAAAAATCAAAAGTAAGGTTAGGTAATGAGATATATCAACTTCAACCTTCTATGTTATTGACTTTGTATCAAAAGAATTAAAATAGTAATTCATATAAGTAACATTTCATCAGAACCTTACTCTTACTACCTTTTTCATACATTACTTTACTTGTTTCCCCTTCTTAGTTAAACCTATTTAACAGAAGAAGGTATCTACCTAAACTATATTTTAGGCATATCTTAGTAATAGATCATTTGCAAACACAACTTTCCATCCAATATTTCATTATCCTAGATTCATCCTAAGTCAGAGATGCCAATAATCAAATTAAAAGCATAATAATAAGTTTAGGATGATCCAAAACATCATAACTTAAAATGTGTTTCTGATTTGAGTATCCTAATACTCAAACTCAGAATTAGGAACCAATTTAGGTTAGAGTCAGGAAAACTAAAACATACCTCATCAAAGGGTAAGCTATTATTAGCAAGAAAATAAGTCTACACTAAATACCAAAAAGTTACACCATTGCTTTAATTAAGTCAAGAGAGTAGGACAGTAAGGTTTATCATTCATATCCCACTCAATTAACCATCTAAATATTTTCTACCAACACAAGGAGCTATTCAAGATATTTCCAACCAAACACAATATTCCATCCAATTATTTTCAACTTCAGCTATATTGCCCTAACGCCAACCTGCAATCAATCTTACAAGACAGTCCAAAAGTTGCATAACGAACAGACCAAAGAAAGACAACACTTTCACCAAGTTCAAGGATGAAAGAAGGTTAAAGGAAAGAGGGAGAGATTACTTCCTCATAGTTTTAAGCATGATTAAAAAGAGAGCATAAGGTAACCAAGAACATATATTGACAAGTTCAGTCTCTACTGTCCCATACCAAAATCCCCAAACAAAGAACTAATCAGGGATCAAATTGAATAAACACAACCTAGGAGAAAGGAAAGAAATGATGAAAAACCAACATTCCATTACCTTTCATCATTCAAGGGGACGGTAAAGATAACATCAATATCCGCAAATACAACAAGTAAACATTTCCCAAAAGACACAGAGGTGAAAGGAAGAGAATTAACAGAAGGGTAAGTATGCACAATCCTTCTAACTCAGATCCATAAAGGGAAAAGAAGTATATAATACGTTTCACAAACAACAAGATTATTCATTCTATTTTCACGAAGGAACATTGCCTAATATTTGAAAGAATTGAAACTGGGTTTAATGGCCCAAGACCAAGAAACAAGCTAACACAATACAACAATACAATGTCAATAGAACTATCAAGAGGTTCAAGTTGACAATAAACCAAAATACAGTAACCCAATACCCAAGGGAGTTTTCCCCTCTTAGCACCAAATGCCTTAATTTCACTAGGTTACCCAATGACCCAAAAGAGTAGAAAACTGAATAACATTTCCCTTATGGGTTCCAATAATTAGGCTTCGTGAAAACAATCGAACAATTTTAAGTAAAAGTGGAAGTATACATTTGCAAACTTTTATTAATAGCCGAAAGAACTTATACAAGTTCATGAAACGATAACCACTTGCCAAGCAAAACCCAACAAGTTATCTTTCCTTATTAATCACTGGGACAGATGACTATGACAGGGAGGTTAAAACAAAACCCAGAGTCACAATCATAGAAAGGTCCTCTTTCCTGAAGAATCATGAAAGATTCATTCAAAGTCAATATATTTAAAATAGTTTATTATCTATAGTTTTCCTATAGAGAGGGAATAAGATTATTTTAAAACAATTTCTATAGTTTAAAGCAAACTAAGCCTCCTACACAATTTAAACAAATCAAACAAGGTCGCATACAATTCTTTAAATTGATCTTAAACACAAGAAAAAGGATTAATGCATAACCCAGCTAATACATCCAGAGAATCAAAAACCCAAATCACACTTTCCATCTATCAAACGGAGTCAAGAAGCATTCACAATAAACAACACAAAAATCACAAGCAAAGTGATCTTATCAACCAAGCAAAATCCAGATTATTCCCAAGATCAAAGTTCTCTTAATGAATTATTTAAGTAAAATAAAAACAAATTAATGGGTAGAGCCTATCATGCCTGATAGCACTTTGCCTTCACCAAATTTACAGAAGATCTCTAAACAAAACCTCAATATTCTTTTCGAATGCCAAAAACCCACAAAAACTTCCTCTATTACCTCTTTATAGTCTCACAGTTCCCACTCTTCCTTTCCACACCATGCTAGGAAGAAAAGCTCATGCATTGACACATTGCATGCAAAAATCAAACTGGAGGTTCGAGACCAAAAACAACCACTTGCAGAGTTCTAACTCGAAACCGAACGAATCGACAAAACCAAACCCTCCATCTTTTTCCCAAGCGGTTTCACTAATTCCCAAAAATTAAATGTAGATTAGGACTTTCAGTCCTTCTTATTTTCCCGCCATCACCATCTCCAAATTTGGAGTGGAATTTATTCAAACAAAACATGCCTCTTAAAACTTTGGCGAAAATGCCAACTCTTCCATCATAAAATTCTAACTGCCTTTTGCCAAATTTGACTGAAAAAAGAGAGATAAGACTGCATTAACTTCCATTTAATATCTAGAAACCGATGCCAATGACCAACCAAATTACCATGTTGTTCTATAGGCCCCTCTTAGGGTATCCATACCTATGTTAGGTTAACATTAGTTTAGGAAATCAACATAGGTCCATAGGTAGGTCTTTAGTTTAAGTCATAACATTCTAATTAACAAAAGATCGTAGAGACATAGGTTAGATTTATCTTTAGGCTATAGTCACTAACATTAAAACATAGTTATAATAGGTTCCCGATAAAATAAAGTATGCATTCTACTAGGAAAAGAATAACCAACCTTATCATCAAAATTCAAATATGCAGCAAGGTCTAAAGACTTCATTCTTTCCTTAGCACAGTTAGAATCCAGAGATCACTTGATCTATCTAACTTTGTCGTTATGACCGCAAAGTCATGAATTTAAAATACCTTGGATCAATGGAATTGATCCAGGGTAATGCTATTCAGAAAGAAGAATTTATGAAAATAGAAACCAAATTTCTCAATTCAAAGCAGTGAATTAATTCTGCATAAAGGAGGTGGATTGCTCCATTTAAATTAAGCAAAAACACGACATAATGTGCATGTTCAAGAAATGAATTATTTTCTACTACAAACATGATTTCCAAAGTCATAAGAGTACACCATCCTAAGAAAAAATAACCTGTTAACGTTTGCACCTTCTATAATAGAAGTCATTATAGGTTCCAGTCATGCTAGAGGCGTTACATCATATTCCATGATTTTGGTCACCCATCCAGCCTTTTTCTCACTAATTTTTACACCCATAATAAAGTCTCTTACATTGGTATGTGAGACTAGAACCTTGATATGATTAGTGGAAAACATACTCTTGAATTTTTATAGAGATCTCATAATGGAAAATACTTGTTTTTCAATGCAATTGTATTGTTATCACCAAAAAATAACACCCTCTAATTTGCCATGTATGTGTGGATGAGCAATCAATATTTTTTGGGTAGCATGGGATCATCTCTCAAGTTATGGGACTCACTACTTGAGACAAACCTCCAGAGAAGGTTGGTTCCTCTACCTAATCCTAATGCTTAACTACTCCTAAGGAAGGAAATGCAACTATTTACTCCTATTATATGATTCCAAAGGACTAGGGAGAGAAGAAAGGGTATAAAAATGGGAAATCCTACACTAACAGAGGTGATAACACCAAGAAGAGGATGGAGAGACACTCTCAAATGAGGGAAAATAGAATAAAAATGAGAAAGGAGAGGACAGACATGAGTACCATGATCAAAAAATTAATTTAAAAAACTATTTTCATGGAGAACAATAGATCCAAACCCTGCAAGGAGAACAAAATGTGCATAAAATACCTATAAATGTAATAAAGAGGCAAGAAGATGAAATAGAACACAAGCTAGGACACATTTATACCCATAAAACAAATATTTTATTGTTTCAAGTATGTACAAATCATTACAATGGATGAAGAAGGCAAGAATCACCCTGCATATGCATAAATATGAGGCCTACAACTCACAACACAAAGTGCAGAACTTAGAGGAGGATGTGCTAGTATTAAAAGGATGTCCAACCCTTTATAATGAGAATTAATCCACTATTTAGAGAAGAATAAGGAGAGAAGAAGAGGATGAGAAGAGGGAAACTTGGATTTCTTCTTCTAATCACCAATAATAAACATTAAATGCCCACAAATCTACCTGCAATGCTATCAGATGCACCTCCCCATGTCTATTTTTCTTATAGATGAAGGAAGGAGGCCAAATCAGATCAAATCTGGGTGGCTGAGCTAACTGAATCTACGCATTAACAACCCAATTAACGTTTCCCTATTTTCTGCTTATCAAACTCTACCAAAATATAATTTTGAATGATCCAAAGTGTGGCCCATGTCAACATCTTTCCAACAAAACCAAAATAACATGGATCTGATCTCTACAACAGAAACTATGTCGATTTGAATATTATAGCACAAACTAAACACACAATGACACGTGTTGCGCTCTAGTTGATCCAAGGGTCAGCTAACTATTTGTGTACATTAATGGCCAAACTATTTTTCTCTTTTCCACCTATCAAATACCATAAATTTCTGAATCACATGATTCCAAATTAAAGGGATTGAGGAGACCTTTCTAATGAGACTGATCTTACATGGTTTAGAGCTCTGTGGAGGAAGATATGGCCATTTGAAAATTTACATATTGGGATGAACAAGAGAGTGACACATGGTAAAATTTTATGGGATCAAGGATTACCTTTATCTACATGTGCATTAATTTTCCTTTGCAACGTGTTTTCCTTTCATTGGTTACACCTTCGCATCATAACTTCTATCTGGGTAGACTTCATAATTGGCTCCATAGAAATGCCGCCACGTATAGTGCCTTGACTTGCCAGACCACCCAGACCCGACGCCCTTTGAAAACTAGATTAATCACTGGACTTGACACTTGTTGGGTGAATTTTTATATCAAAATGATGATGCGTGTTTTTTCTCGCCCATTGGATCCTCACCATGTGGCCACCTCCAAATCCATTGCATGTTCTTTGACCTTTTAACTCTATTTGGCTATTTTTCAGACCCGATAGAATTATCCAATGTGACTCATTCTGGGGATTTTATGTCCACAAATCCCAAAAAATTTGAGGAGATTCAGAATGGTGATGTGTGTCTCTGCCTTGACCGTTGGTCTTTTGCCTTGTGGCCCCTTAACCCTTCAACCTTTCCCAAACCTGACACCCTTATGAAACTCATTTCATTCTGTGGACTTGAGATCCGTAGAATGCATTGTCTATGGAAAGCACTAGATGCTTCTATGTGTCCTTTGGGCATTTTGAATTACTTGGCGGTGTATACCTTTGATGGGTGTTTGAATGTCCCATGCTTATTTAAATGACTAAGCCCATTTTATATGAGTTATCCAAATTAATTTGGGAGGGGGTTAATTTTGGATATTAGTTTGGTGACTTCCAGGGGTAATCTTCCAGCTAGACTAGACCAGTAGCCTTTATGCATCCATTGGGTATGGAGTCGATCCTAAAACTTTAAAACTAATTTAAATTTGAATTTTCTTTACCCCTGAGCCCGTTCCAAAAAACTTCATTGACTTAGAGCTGATTTGAAACTTGGATTTATTCTATCATCATAAAAATATTCTAAATTGAACTTTATGAGAGTGGAAAATTATTTAACTTAATGGTTTCACCTTGTTTCCCCTATAATCAATGAAACTGGGCAATAATAACCCCAATCTAAAATGCATGCAAATTTGATCCTGTAGCTGATTTGTTGGGACAAATGCATGAACAATTTGAAGTGTCCAAAATCTGATTTTAGTTGCTCTGCATTTGATCTCCTGAGAGACAACAACTAACCCTTGCAACCTTGTAACTCTCGAATCTCATATTTTCGGAACATGCCTTCCTCGAAGTCCTTCATGAAGCATTATGCAACGAAACTATGCCTCCCAAAGCAACAAAACATTTTACAAAGCACTTAGGAAATTAAAAATAATCTACCAACTAGACAACATGTTGAAAGTAATTAGATGAATTGAAAACTAAACTACTATGTACAAGGGAGTAACTTCACTTCAGTAGCAATGCTTAAGGTAGACCCCATTGACTGGGATCTACAATTCGTATCCATCCAATCTTGACAACTAGAAATAATTGTTTATCTTTCAGCATAAAATGATGTAGGGATCACTCTATATTATGTAAAAATTAGAGTGTCTACTTGGTTTATCCCTATCTGTATCCCACTTCAGGACTAAGTCTCCTTCTTGGAAACTTTTGGCTCTTGATTTCTTATCAAAACTACTCTTAATCTTAGCCTTCTCCTTTTCCATTGTCTGCACTGTTTGATTTCTCAGCTCTTCTAGCTCCATGATCTTTGTATACCTAACTTCCATGGCCTCAAATTCAAACAAATCCAATTTTTTGACAAGTTCCAAGGTTAGTAATTCAAGAGATATTGGAATCCTTGCTTATTTTTTGTAAACTAATTTGTAAGGAGAGTTATTAGTTGATATTTTGGGTGTAATTTTGTCATCCCAAAAGGCTAATTTCCTATTTTTGTGCCAAGTCCTTTGATTCTCATCCAAATTCCTTATGATTCTCAAAATATTTTTGTTTGTGGACTCCACCTAGCCATTACCCCGGGGGTAATAGTTTGAAGAGGTGCTCAAGTATATGCCCTTCTTAATAGCCCAATCTAAGATCTTTGTATGAAAGAAATCCAAAGCATTGCCAAAAATGATTGTAACAGGAACACATAATCTAGCCACAATACCTTTATAGAAGTCTAGAATGCCAGCCTCATTTTCCTCGTTTAGTGTAACTGCCTCTGTCTACTTGGTGAAGTAGTCTGTGGCTATGAGGATATACTTGTGTCCCAAGCTTGAATTTGGATTGATCACTCTAATGAAGTCCAATCCCCATTGCATGAATGGCTGATCTATATAGATGGGGTGGAGTGGAAGAGATGCTAACCTTTCTTTTCCCATAAATAAAGCACACTTCTTACATTTTTTACTTATGAATAACAATCATTGAAGAGTTTAGGCCAATAATACCTAGCCTTCATGATCCCGAGAGTTGTTACCCTTGGATCAAAGTGACGTCTTGCTTCTCCATCATGAAAGTCATGAAAAAATTTCTCTATCTGATTTGTTTTGATACACCTTAAGAGAACACCATTCACATCTTTCTTGAATAGAAAACCATCAATAAACACATAGGGAATACATTGAAGTTTGAAATACCTTATTTAATATTTATTTAATCTTTGAGGGTATTTTCCTGTTTAGATAAAGTTGAATACATTATGAGTCGACCAAAGAATATGCAAAACATTAGTTGAATACTCTCGATCATCTTGAAGCATGAGGATGGATTCTTGATCAATGTGCTAGCCTGAAACCAACCTTTCACACAATCCTTTGCCTCTGAATAGCTTGGTTACTTTGATATCAATATCATACTCCCACTCTATTTATCTATCCAACTCTTTTCTCATTCAAAGCCTTTTTCAAGAGGAAGTATTTCACACAAGTATGTGAGACTAGTAGACGAATCTTGTTGTTAGACGCCAAATTCCTAAACTTCTTCAAACTTATTATGACAACCAATACATGTTTCTCAATGAATGAGTATCACCTCATAATCCTCAAGATTTTGGATGAAATATGTAATAGGTTGTTCCAATCCTTCTTCATTCAACTGCACCATTATGACAGATATCATTTCAACACCTCTAAAGGTATACAAGGTAAAATCCTTCGATAAATCTAGATTTATGAGAGTTGGAGCCTACATAATTTCTTGTTTGATGGCTTCAAAGTTGTCCTTTCCCTCATCTGTCAATTTGAAATCTATCTTTGGAATGTTGCTCATGCGTTAGATAAACCAAATGGTATTTTCCTGTAATCATAGGTTCCCCATTTTGTAGTAAAGGATACCTTGCATTGATCCTCTTCCTTTATCATGATCTGATTGTAGCAAGAATATCCATCTAGGAGGGAAAAGTTTTTAGAACTTGCTACTATTTGCAAGATTTGTTCCATTAAAGGAAATGGGTAATGATCCTTTAAAAATTCCTTGTTTAAATCTCTGAAATAAAAACACACTCTAATTTATCCATTCTTTTTCCGTAGCAGAACAAGATTGGCAACCCAATATGAATGTTTGATAGGAAAAAATATATTCGCTTCAATCAACTTGTTCAGTCCTTTCTCCATCAGAGGTCCTATATGTGGATTGGTAGGTATTTATTTCTTTTTGACAGGATTAGTAGTTGGATCCAACTCAATGGTGTACTGAGCTAAGCTAGGATCAAAACCTCTAAGGTCTCCATAGCTTCATGCAAATATATCAACAAATTCTTGGCAAAGTTCTACAAAATCATGTTTTTATTGTGAAGTGCTTACCTTGCCAATATGAAGAAATTTATCTTCACCAACTGATATGGGTTGTGAATCTTCACCTTTGACCATTATGTTAGCCTTTTATTTCCTAAATTGATCATTGGGGTTGAAAATGGTTTCTAAGGTCACCAGGACCTTGGGCAGTTTGTTTGATATGAGTTGAACCACTTGGTATCCATATTATTTCTCCAACTTGTCCCGATTTCTTGAAGAAAAAATATCCTCTTCTTGAATGAAATCGATAATCTTCTAATCATTCTCAAATACTTTCCAGTTTGTGAGATTTTCCAATACAGCAGGCCTTACTATCACCTTGATATGTGGTTGCAATTTGTCCCTTTTGATGTTTTCAGCAACGTCAAACCTTGCTCCAATTGTAGCAAGTATTTTAGTAACCTCATTTTTTTTCTTGGAATGGCCTAGATGTTGAGTGCTTAAAAATCCTCAAGGAGGTCCCATACCATGTGTCTGTAGGCCTTGAGAAATTCATTCTTGGCTACATTTGATCCTCTGGCTTGGTTCACAATTAACTCACTGTCTCCAAAGGTCTGTAATTTTTTAATGTTCTTCTTTCTTTCCCATTGGAGATTTTGGATGTGAGACTCATATTCCATTACATTTTTAGAGTAGCTAAATTGAAATCTGAAAGATGAGTAATACTTTATACCTCTAGGAGACACAAGTACCACACCTCCTTCTATACCTTTCTTCTTGATCCGTCAAAGAACATTTGCCAAATACCATTCTCTCCTTCATCATTTGGCTTGGCAACACTAGGAAGGGGTGCATTCTCTTCATGTAGATAGTAAATACCGAGGATGGCCTCTCCAATCTATTGATATGGATAAAATTAATAATGCCCAATTTCACATTCATCAAGTATTAAGTCAGGAATGCCCTCAAATTGAGTATTTGTCTCTTTATTACTAGAGAAGACTTCTTGATCCAAGGTAGTACAATTTTCATTAATGGGAATAGACACATAAGGTTCTAAATGATAAGAAAATATAGGCTCAACTTGTATGGTAAATCTTGTACCATATCTAGTCCTTAAGAGCATATGAGACCAGTCTGAAGATAGATATCCACCTACTTTGGCTGTGAAATATCTTGATAGGAAAATGGAAAACAAAGGAGGAAAGTCAATGACTGATACATCTTAAGTTATAGTTAGACTTGGATAAGCATGAAGGGTTAACTCAAGATATTTTATCACTCATAGGATGCTAATGATAGAGCCATAAAGTTGAAAAACACCTTTAGAAATAGGGTTGTACTTAAGACTTAGGATATTTGAAATTTTCTTAGGCATCACAAAAGTACTAGCCCCTGAGTCAATCATGCAATTATGAACAACATGTTTGCCTATAATTAAAGATATGTAAAAGGGTGGAGTTTTTATATGTAAAAGGGTGGAGTTTTCACAACTTTTCTTACTTATTTTTCCTCTTCTTGGCACAACTTGACAGTAACATGAGTCTTTTGAATAATTGAATCAACTTGAGGGAGCTACTTGAGAGCTTTATGTAGGAGATCTCTCTGTGATGAAATAGCCAGATCATCCCACATTGCCACATTTATATTTATTTTCTTCATTTTCTCAATGATGTCAAAGGGAATGCCTCTAGATTTGTGCTTTTGAGGTATAATATTCTCCTTCCTTAACTACTGCAATGTTGAGATAGGCATATTTTTTTGGGGAGCAATTTATTTTTCCAAAATATGTCTACTAGAAACAACATGCAATCTATATACATTTGAATCTGCCTTAACTTCCTTGTCCTTGTGGAGAGGATTATCTTGATTAGAAGAAGATGAAGGTTAAGTATCCAACAACCTCTTTATTTACCTTATATTATCATCAACATGAGTATAAGGTCTACTTGAACTATCCATAGCTTGATTCATTGCACAAAAGTCATCAACCCCAATAAACATAAGATCAGTCTTTGTATTGACCTCTTGAATTTATTCCATATTATATTTGATTATTTCCATCAATGGTTCTTGCTGATTGAAATAATTTACAAAAACATATTGATTATGTGGTTGATTGCATGGTAAATACCATTCTATTTCTTGAATCAAATTGTTTTATACTGGAACCAATACTTTACTTGAGCTAGTAATAAGAAGATACTGAGTAGGAGTAATTATTTGAAGCAGAAAATGTGGATTTTGACCCTGTCATCTATAATTTTTTAGATTTTTCCCAAATATTTGATTTGGATATCAATTTCTATAGGTATAATAGCCTTGATTAAATCCTTGGTTAGAGGATTGAACTTGGTTAGGATTTGAGTAGTTTCTATAAGATTGGGATTGCTATTTTTCCAAGGATATAAATTTATTTGAAAATTTTATGATCATAGCTTTAATTTCATCATAATCCTTTTGTTTTTAGGGAGGATAAGATGTGGAGGGAGAAAATTGGGAATTTTTCTACAGTTATATCGAGACCTTTATCACTCATAAACCTGGGTCCCTTTCACTTACTAATTCTGGAGAAAGAAATCAATGGTTACCCCCCCCCCTTTTTTTCCATCTTGAATGAGCAAGAATTTTTAGTCCTAATGACTATTGGATAAGTGTTAGGTAATTGCATAACACCCATAGATTGTATCATAACAACAATAACCAAATTTAATGTTATTAAGAAGTAAAGGCAACCACCTTCACACGAACTGATAACTTAAGAAATTGGAATTCTATCCCATGTTTTATGAAATATGAAATTAAAATCAGCCATAAGCTCATTGGGAGCTCTCTTGATGGTTGTTAAATACTCTAACATAGATTTTGATCCACCTTCTCTTCAAATTGATTATAAAGGTATGCGAAAAGTTCATCCCAATTGTGAATAGAGTTAGGTCTCAAAATTTTGTACCATTGGAGTACTTTACCTTTCAATGAAGAAGTAAGAATTGTACCAACAAAATTATCCTTCATGACTAGATGCACTGAGTACATATTGAGAATGTCTTGAATATGATAAGTAATGGTAGTATGATTTTCTCTAGTAAAGAAGGGAATGCTTTTAAGTGCAGGCGATGGAATATCATTTTGGGCATTTAGAGCTAAAGGACTACCACCATTAAAACTGATAAAGGGAAATTTCTTTGTTGTGCCATGATTGGAATGGGTCTCACAAATTTACAAGATAACAAGAAAGGCCTACCAAGAGGAGGAGTAGAAAAAGTTATACTTTGAGGGGATGATGATTTTTGAATTGTTATACCCCTTCTTCTTCTCCTTAGTGACAACTGAAAGTATTCAAAAGGCTCACTGTTTGCTGCACTTTGTCTAGTTTGAATTCTTATCATAAAATGGGCAATGTAGCTACTGAAATCAATAGATTTGATGATTGGATTCACTAGATGTATTGAAGAAAGCCTCCAAAGGATATAAATTTCTAATTCAAACTCTAAAAATCATTAATGATGAAATTTAAACTTTATCAAGTTGTCCCACCGGGCATGCCAAAATTGTTGGAGCTAAATATTGTACTAGTACTCGAGTGTAGAAACAAAATCTATGCAGTTGGGTACATTTCTAGGTCTTAGAGAAAGTTAATATATACAAGATTCTTAGAGAAAGAAAACTAGTGATTGAAAACGTCTTATGGGCCTTTTGTTTCTTATACTTTTATTGACCTTATACACCCTACAATACTATCATTATTTGAATGATTTATCTTTTATGACCTCAGACACTAGCACCCATTTAGGACATAAGTGCCCAGGTGCTCCTGTCCCTTCTTACTCTTTTGGGTCTCTTTTACTTTTAGGTCATTTTTTACAACTTTGGGTCGACCTTTTAGTTGTTAATTACAAAATTAAAACAAAGGAATCATATATATACATAATTAGTGTGCTCAAATAAGGGGCCAATCACTAAGCATTACATATTATCACCTAGGATTGCATCCAAAGGCACAAGATCATTAGAAATAATCCATCTTGCACATTCACTCAAGGTACAATGGATGTATCACTCTACATACACAACATAGGATGGGAATTTTATTCTATTTCATCTTACACATTCTATACATTTGCTATATTCTAGATCTAGTCTGATATCACTGTGAAAATTGCATAAGGGCATTATAGGGCATAATTATACACACTTACACATATAAATACATGGAGTCTAAAATGTAGTGCAACGATCGGTACTAAGTTTTCTCTTTGGGTGATCACTGAGGTCAGTCTGAATCCACATTCTGCATCTTTATTTTTAGATTTGATGTGGTTTGTGGATATGTGTAGCTAGGTACAGAGAAAATTTTAAGGGTTCTTATGAAAAAAAAGCCTTTGAAAATATTTGGTGAATATTGGTAAAACCACTTTCGCATGCATGACAAATTGTAGGAAAATTTGTTTCGTGTGGCATAATTTTTTTAACATGATTATGGGAATGGTTGGGCCTTATAAGTTATGATACTGAAGAAATAATAAATAACACTAGATGGTAGAATTCTACATGCTACGGAATGATGACATGCATAATGCTACTAGATAGTAGCATTATGCATGTTTCTAATCGATAGCATTCTACATGTTACCGACTGGTAGCATTAAATATGCTGCCAGCTGGTAGCACATTTAATGTTGTCAGACGGTGGCATAAAGGTTGCTGCTGGCCGTTCTATTAAACTTTCTATAAATACATGAAGGTAGTCATTTTAACTCCACACAATAGAGAGAAGCTAGAACATACAAGGAAAAACCCTAAAGATGAAACTTGAACTCCAAAGGACATACAAAAAGGAATAATCTAGAATGACAAAGGACAACTACAACCAAGAATTTTATAATAGGTTGAAAAAATGCCAAGAAGAAAGAACACTTCCAGAGAGCCCAAGAGCCCAGTTGCATCAACAATAAATATGAAGAAGTTTTTGTTCAAGAGCTTGGTATTTCCTCAACTGTACACATTTCTAGAGGATCCTAATGATTTTTCCCAATGGATCGAAGCGGCCAGTTTCACAGGGCTAGTGTATATGCCCCAATTTTAGAAAGACCAGAAAATACTTAATAATCTTCTACTCAACTACAACACTTCCACTTTCACCTTTCATTATCAACTCCCATCTCATGTAGAGTCATTTGGAACATCACCTAAGGACATTGAATGTCTCACAGGACTACCACACAAATATGTGGATCCTATCATGACGAAGGTTGTTTTATCAGATGAAGAATGCAAGTATTTGGAGTCTAGTTTTCAATTATCTATTGATGCAATTGTAGGTGTTACTGCTCATAAGTTTATTTTCTATTTTACAACATTACATTTTCATTATTTTCAATTTAACAAAATTTGATTATGTTTAAAATTCACTACTAACAAAATGCTTCTCCTTGTTGTATTGACAATTACAACTTCCCAAAACCCTTCAAAAAGAGGGATTCAACTCAAGGATTTCAGTCACCCATTTCTTCAGGTCATGGTGCAGTTATTTTAGGAATGAATTATTTTATAAGGTCGATATACAGATATTCCATGGTGGGATTTACTATATATCATTTGTACCTTATGTGGGCAGAAATTTGACTAGTGTATCTTCTTATCCTCTAGGATAAGACTTGATTTAGAAAATATTCATTTGAATGATAATGTTACCATCAGCTCAACTAATTTTATTCTTGGTTTATATTATGAATCTCTCTATAATTTACGTGGCACCTCTCCTCCAAAAAAAATGTATTCAAAGATAACGACTTTTTCGTTAACACTAACAGTTGAAGAGAAAGAGGTTAGTTATAATTTTTATTTTGATGATTTTTAATAATTATTTTTTATTATTGTAATATTTATCTTTTAAAATTAATATTTGAAATTAATTAACAATTTATTGTTGAATTATCACAAAAGATAGCAGTTGCGACTGCATCACAAAGGGAAGTTGCTATCAGAGGTCATTTCCCACCAAGTTTAGGAGATTCTGTTACTATTTCCAACGATCAATGAATAGAGGAGGACATCCCTCCATATTATGCTAAAAAGATGAAGAGTTCCATAAAACCTCAAACTCAAACATCCAAAATACCACATACATTAATCATAGGTATTTTAATTTATGATGAATATATGTTTCAAAATGTTTGAAAATAAATGTAATTAATTATTTAAAACTTGTATGTGTTTCAAAATTTCTTGAAATTTTTATTACTTTGCTGTAAAAACCTCCAAAAAAACAAGATTGTATCAACAGGCACAAGCGCAGGAGGTAGAAGTATCTTCAATACCTCACTCTGTGGCCCTAGGTTTGAATCTCTCGTTTTTTTATATTTTTACTGATATTTGTTGAAATAAAAATTCAACAAGCTAATAAATATTTAATTCTTTATTATATTTTAGATCACGCCTACTAGTATTTTCAGTCTACTCCTCCACAACGACCACATCAACAACAATAGGCTTCATTTGCACCTCAACAACAATCCTCTCAACAAATTAATTTTTATAATATTATATGAATTTATTTATTTTTCATTACAATTATGTTTGTCTTTTAAATTTCGTCATATTATTTACAAAATTACAATTCATTGTTTCAGGGCCTCCAGTTCCACGTCCACTACAAATGCAGATGCCACCTCCACCACCCCCACTACAAAATATGAGGACCAAGTTCCCTAGAAAGAATATTTCATTTGCTTGACTAGCTTCAAGCAGGGGCACCCTTAATTTTACTTCTAATATTCTAATGTTTTCATTACGCAATGCTCCTAGTGAACGAGGTATTTCAACTTGCTGAACAAAATTGATTTGGATGAGGAGTATCTTGGGATTGAAAGCGGACTTTAGGCCTATGGAAATTTCAATCCCCAAGATATGATTCATGGGGCAAGGCAACCTTCTCCAATAAGAGTGGATGGATCAAGCACACCTTCTCCACCAAGGATTGCCTTAACTAATGACCAAAAAAATTATTTTGCACTTAGTGTTCTTTTGGCTAATAATACTGAAGCCAATATTGATATTATATCAAAGGAGGTTGAACAATTAAAATTATGGGAGTTTAGGGATAAAGTTATGATTAAAGAAATAAATTCACAATATAAAAATCACAACCAAAGACATATAATGTATTTTTCACATTAGAACGAGCCAAAAAATATTGATATTTTATTGAATCAGGCTGTGTTTGGTTCTGTACAATTTGAAAATAATTATGATGAAGAAGTGTTAGATATTATGTTGAACATAATTGAGAATTTAAATATAGAAACACAAGCCTACCACAATATGTGGTCAAGAGACAAGGGCCTTGTAGTTATTGCATATGTGGAATGAGATAAGGCATTGGTAAGTCTTACATATTTTTCAAGTATTATTTTCATTTTTAAAATTTTTACTAATAGTTTTTATCTTTTAAAATGTAGTCAAAGTACGAAAATTTGAAAAATGAGGCTAGTGTGCTTGATTTGCATTTACAAAGTGGTAGGAAAAGTTTAACTACAATAGTTGAATTGAAACATAAGCTTGTTATCTTAAAAACACAGAATAATACCTTGAGAAGAATAATAAAGGAAAATTGAATGGATCCATAGATACTATTATAGAAGCAAATAAAATAGGATCCAATAATACTGTCTGCTGGTGATGTGGCAAATCTAGAAAAAGAGATTCTTTCAAATATTGAAGTTGCTGCAAAGGATTTGGTTCAATCAAGTGTTGTAAAAGAAAGTTCTTGTGTGTAGGAGAAATAATCACAAAGAGAAGAATCTTCTCAAGGATGAAGCTACAAAAAAAATTGTGAAATTATTATTGTTGTTGTAGAATATTTTTGTAAAACTATTTCAAATTGTATGACAATATTGAATGTTTCAAAATTCAATTGATGTGGATTCTGGAATTTTACTTTTACTTTTGTTATATTGTGTAGAAGTTATTCAAACCGATTCTGAATGTGACTGTTATTCTCAATTGTATTTGATATAACCATTACATGGTACATTATTGATTATTATCATTTTCAAATACTATGTGGAAAGAACAATGAACTATAAGTAGCATTTATTTTTCAAAGAACAAACACTGAAATTATCTAAAAATATTGGCAACTAAAAAACTATATGATGTTTTATATGTACTATATTCATGCGTAAGACTGAAAATTCTCCAATAAATGGAGTTACATTTTTTTCATTTTAAAGACAACAAAACAATAAGTATGACATTTCACATTTAAAAAATCTAAACAGTAAACACATTGCAACATTGAAAATATTATTAAAAAATGAACATGCGTATGATAAAAATAACAATATACATAATTATAATCTAAATCCTGATATGAAATTTTCTTTCTAGAATAAATATGTATAGTCATTCTTCTTTATTCAATATTAACTAGATAAAACACAAACTTATCTTGAAAAATTTGCTGCCCAAAACTTTTATCTAATATTTTGTTGTGATTTTCAATCACAATTTCATTGTTATCTGCAGTCCCTATATTAGTATTACTGATACCTCTCCTCTTTGCAAGATAATTCCATACAACCATTACCCGTTCATAAGGAAAGGTATCCATATCATATGGTGAAATGTAAAATCTCAAGTAAGTCTCAAGATTTTTATGTTGTTTGTTACGATAATTTGATTTTATAAAGGATAATGCGTTGAAAAATCTTTCATCTTCAACTGTTCCCAATATCATTATTTGACACAGCTCATACAAGTAGACATATTCACTTATGCTTTCATAAAGGATGGAACTAGGATAAAACTTTTTCCATAGAAGTGTAATTGATCCCTTCTCTGTTGGCTCACTCAGTAACTCAAATTGTTCGTTCATTACCTGGCCAAAATCAGCTGATTGCAATGCAAGAGTTTCCTTTTGAAAAACACCATTAATTTGAAATCCATTACATTTAACTGATTGTCCAAAATGTTTAATTAAAGTACCCACATATATTTTAAATGAATAAGTTGAAGCTTGGCCTCCTACATGATTCCAAAAGTTAGGATTGATCACTCCCATGGCCTGAAGAATCTCTCCTTTTTAAAAATGATTTCTCATCTCACTGGATAAACATTGTGATATTTTCTAATTTTTTTTTATTTTAGATATACCAACATCATATAAATTACGTGTAATAGGAACTTCTTCAAGCTCTGATCTAACAACATCTACGGATTTTTTGAATGTGTGCATTTGAATCTCCTTCCCGTTTACAAAGATACAAAGATGACCAAATATATTGAATATGAAGTAGTTGTTAGTATCCTTTAGATATGTTAGAGCTTGCGTGTGACTGAATACATGTCCTTTAAATAAATCATTAGAGTTATATAACATATCTAGAATATGACACACCCTTTTCCTGAATGTGATGAAGTTTGCTATATAAATGGATTGTTCTTGTGCAAGCTTTGCTATGAAATTCATCTCATGCAACATTGGAAGAATCCCGTAAAGTGTTAACAATGTTTCCAAGTCTATAAGGCAGTAAAGCAATTCTTTTTCCCTGTCAACTCGCCTACGGTTCTATACATGAAACCAGTTAAAGATGTATATTTCTCAAAAACTCTACGTGTAGGCTCATATATAGAAATCCATCTAGTATCAACATCTTTAAGAAGTTTCTTACCATCTATGACCCCAAGGGAAAACTTCTGAAACTATAGAAATATTTTCAAATTGCATGACATATAGGCATGCAGTTCATAGATAAGCTCTTCAACTTTTTCAACACATCCAAATGTGCTTACTATCCTATGTGAAAGATTCATCGTGCATATAAGGAGCAACAAATGATTGGAGACACACACATAGATCATTTCTATGACCCTACATCAGTGATGCACCATCAACACCAACACAAATCAACTTTGTAGCTATAAAATAATTATCCATTCCTAATATGTCCTTCAAATTAGATATAACCAATTTGGAAAGATTTTCAACATTGTAATTTTCTTGCATTTTATGAACGGATATCAGATGAGGTGTCTTGGTGTGGTTTTGGAATTTATATACATGCATGCAAACCCAAGAAGTGTTTTCAAAAGATGTAACCTCATCAATTGAAAGGGATATGACACTTGCATTCTTGACATTTTCTTTCAGATCTTCTTGTTCAATCATCGTAAGACATCTAGCCATCTCCCAAGCACTGCTTTCTGACCAATGTGAATTTGGAAGGTTTGGAAACCCATTGAACTTGGAACACTTTTTTATATTATGAAAAATCTGAAATTGGTCTACCCATTTTCAGAATAAAGAATATGGTTGAAAATCGGGAAGTTTTTTCCTTCAAATTTTCGTTTGCAACTTTTCCAAAATTTACATTTATGGTTCCTCCTTTCTCCTGAAGTTTTTGAGTGTGTTTCAAGTTATTGTCATAATCCTCCTTATATCTTACATGCATGTAATCTTTTACAATTTTCCATCTATGAGTCTTCATTATTTTTCCATCAGTGTCAGTGACTGTGTAATATAATTTTCCACAATGTTTCTCTATAGTGTCCAATTTAAGCTGCATTCTATGTTCTGTACCCAATTTCTAAGTACAAATAGTACATCTACATTCTTTGGGAGTATCACTACTATTATTTGGCTGTAAAATTTTAATAGATGGGTATTTTGCTACCCAACCTACTCAAAAAGACCTTCTAATTGTCCAGGATGTTTTCTTCTTTCTCACAGACTTATTTTTTGAAGGGTTTTATCATTATCATATTTTTCTAGAATAATTTCATTTGAACATTTTTCTATTGAACACATTTGGAATTCAGGATAATCTTCTAGCTCTGACATGTCTAGGTTAATAAAATATTCATCTACTAATAGGGTTATTTTTAATACCTCCCAAAAAATATTATAGAATAGGTGGTGAATCTGATGAAAAATCCATTTGCACTGTAGGCAACTGTATAGAAATGAGTTTCATGATGGCACCGAAAGGAATCTGTTTTTCAAAAAATGGTGGACAAACCGTAAGTTGGGTTTATTATCAGACAAAAAGCATGAAACTTCAATATGTCACCAGGCGATACGTATAGTATGAAGCTGAATGACAACAAAATGCCAGTGTTACCAGTTGGTGATAAAGTGTTATCAAATGGTAGCACATGTTTAGCAGGATGGACCATGGTGTTGCCAGTCGCTAACATAACATTACCGCCATCGAGATGGTGATAGTTTAATAACAAGTGTCAAGGTGTTGACGACCAGTAACATATACATGGTGTTACTAGACGGTAACATAGACATGCTATTACCAGATAGTAACATATACATGGTGTTACCAGACAATAACATATACATGGTGTTACTGGACAGTAACGTAGATATTGTGTTCCCGGATGGCAACATGTATGGTGTTCTAGAATTTAATATGCCAAGTGTCTTCCACTCCCTGCATTTGATACACTTTCCTTTCCTACATATATACCCATCCCCATTCATTTTTTCCCATTTTCACGTGCAAGTTTCTCCAAGATAGAATTTTTTAGAGAGTTCTAACCTTCTCGTCCACTTCCAGTCTTCCAGTATTAGTTAGTAACCAGTGCCACCTGCCACACGATTTGTTCTATGATCCTCAAGGCTCATATATATGTATATTTATTTTCCATTTTCTAACCTCTTATTTTTTCAAGTAATCAACGTTAAGGAATAATGGCCCCAAGAAAAAAGAACATTAAACCAATTTCTATAATTACCGAAACATTTTACATCCCCAGTTGATACAACTTCTCGAAAATCCTGAAATAACCAGTCAATCCGATTGGATTCCTAAGTCAAGCTTCTATGGAATTATTTACATGCCCCAGTATCAGACATACCACAAATTATTAAATAATTTAATACAAGTGTATAATACTTTAGATGACACTTTCACAGTTCAAATACTATCCCACCAATTTCACATCAAAATAACACCTGAAGATATTTATCGTCTAACAGGCCTGCCCCATGAAAACGCATTGCCTGCAACCACCAAAGCCTCTCTTTTTAATGATCAAAATAAAATTTTAGAGTCTCACTACAATCTCTTTGTTGAGGTTGATGTTAATACTCTAGCCAAAAGAGGCATCAAATCTCAGTCTATCAAAGACCCCTTTCTCTTGGCAATGGTGGGATTTTTACAATCCTGTATCATTCTATAGGGAAGATACAATGACATTCCTTAGTGGGAAATGCACTACCTTATTCAAACCCTTGCTAGCGTTAGATTCGATTGGTGCTCATATCTTGCATCAAAGATTCATTCTAAACTTGAAAACTCTAAACTAAATCCTACTGTAGTTATTTGTTCTTCTTGTTATGTTCTTTCTTTTTATTTGAGTGTTTTTATGGACTCAAATCCATAACTATTCCAACTGATCTTCACGAGAAGATGGATAAATATGTTATTCCTCTAGACAAATAGTTGGTGAGGATTTTTTTTTAAAAGAATTTAATATTGATTCCTTTAATAAAATTCATTCACATTGTTAAATTAATTATTATAAATATTTAATCTATAATTCTGTTATGAACAAGTAAAAGCAAGCAAAACATTGGAACTTTATCCTGCGAAAGTTTGCTTGCATAACCCTACTGGGCCTGATGTCTGATGACTCTTTGGCTATAAAGGCAAGACTAGAAAAATGGATGCATAGTCCCTTGGATTCCTCCCGCTCTATCTAGTCCTGGAGCAAGGAGAGAATGCGCTCTACTTCTAATCTAGAGGAAAATCTAGGTTTTGATTTTACATACTAACAATCATTTCAATTCTTGACAATGATGTATTTATAATTTCATTATCCTAATTTACATCCTTTTCTGGCATATTCGCATCAACGACTCCGAGAGTGTCTGCTCATACTGGTGGCGGTGCAGACATGAAATACATACCTAAGAAAGAATAAGAAGAGTATAAATCTACACCGCCACTATATCATTTCCCAAGACCTTCAAGTTCTGGTACAAAGCAACCAATAAATACTAATATGGCTTAAAATTTATTTATATTAGTCTTTTGAATTTCTCTTATGAATTTATCATTCTTTTTAATTAGTTTTCTTTAAATTCAGTATTTACCGGGCCGATGCCACCACAACCCGGACCTTTGCACCAACACCAAGTGCCACATCCACAGTCTTTTGATTACAGACAAAATTCATAGGGTAAGAAATCTCTATTGATTTAAATCTTATTAATTGTAAGTTCTTATTGTTCACTTGTTTGTCTTCTTAATTTTAGATTTTCAACATACTGATTACTGAATATGATATTGTTAAAGTATTGTTGCTCACAGATCTTTTGTAATTTGAAATTGATCCTTCGGCCATCCTACAACCACCTTCTCTACTATGAATCCATCTAAGCACACACGAAGTACATTAGTCTGACCTTCCCTTCCACCTCCGTTACTTGATTATGGTAGGGGAAAAAGGCTTGTGCTCCCCAACCCTGGAATGAATAGGGTAACTAAGAATTTCATGACATTTGAGTTCCCTAAATTTTCAGTTGGTGGCGTGTCGAGTTCTAGAGGCACTTCTGTTTTAAATAATATAGAAATGGATGAGGAGTATCTTGGGTTTCACAACTTTTTTGACATGTCTGTATCATGGTCATGGAAGCATACCGAGGATCCAACGTAATCTGTTCGTAAGAAAGTGGCACAAACAGTAGGATCTTCATATCCTCCTTCCCAAACTAGGCAAAAAAGGGATGATGATGTAAAGAATAGGTTTTCACTTGACATCCTTGTGTTAGAAAATGCTACAACCCTTGTCATGGAAAATATTATTCCTGAAATTAAGGAGTTGAAGATGTGGGAGATCAGAGCAAAAGCAATGATAAAGAAATCAATGATAGATATCATAATTTTGAAAACAGGGATTTTTTTTTCATTGGTTAAAAATCGATCGGTGACGATTGATGTTATTCTCAAGAAAAAAAGTAAGTGCAGTCACCGATAATGTTTATAACAGGGATGAAGTTTTGAAAATAATGTTGAATAGATTGGATAATTTGAATGCCGAGGCACAGTCTTACTACAAAAAGTGGAATCGTGAAAAAGACCTTATCACTATTGCTAATGCAGAGAAAGACTTGGCCATGGTAAGTTCTATTTTTTTGTAGATTGATAGATAAATATATAGTTATCCTTTATCTTATTCTAAATACTAATTATTAGATTTTTTAACTACAGTCAAAATACCAGACTTAGAAGACAGAGGTGTAGGTGTTAAATGAACACCTTAAAAAAGTGAGAGAGAGTGTCCTTGGGTCTATTGGTTTTAAAGAAAAACTTGTTCTGTTAAAAAAGTAGAACAATACTTTGTGGAGGATTATTAAGGAACATAAAATTGATTCATAAATTCTTTTGAAGAAAAAAAATGATGAGGATCCTTCTATCCTTTCAACAGGAGATGTAGCTCATGAAGATAGAGAAAATTTAGAAAATATTAATGCTACTACAAAAGAATTAGTAGAATGTGGTGTAATCCAAGATAGTTAAAATGTTGTAGCTACTGTTCAATCTGTTCAAGGACAAGGGTCCAATTAATTTCAATTAATTTTTTTTATCTATGTTACTATTGATGTATCCAGTATTTGAGTGTGACAAATGCAATTTGAAAACATTATCTTTATGTGAAATTGCTGATCTTTTTATTATGAGATCTCATGTGAAATGGTTTATTATCTTTATGTGAAATAGTTGATGAATAATACACATGGATTCTGGAATTTATTCTTGAATATGTTTTTGATTATTCCTAATAATCACGATGTTATATATCATATATGGATTATAATATTTTTACAAACAATTGTGCTTGTGGAATTGTGATAGTGATATTGGATTATAATATTTTTACGAAATTTAATTTTATTACATCATCCAAACTTCTAGTTTACATATCACACAAGTATGAACTTTGTACCACCTGTTACAATTATTTAAAACATTATCAAAAATATAGAAGGGATTAATTTTTTTTTCCAAACATTATATGCACAATATATGCAAATGAAAAAAATATCAGGTAATAATTTATATTTCAGAAAATAAATACAATCAACTGTCTGGTAGATGAAAAAACCCTATCTTGGATGTTCCTTCATCACTTCTTATATCTGGTGTAGTTTCTTGTCTAGCAGAGTCCAAGTCAATTTCACCATTATTAGAGACTTCATTGTTTTCTATCTGATAAACAACTCCACGCTCTGCAAGAGATGTCCATGTAGCTAGTGTTCTTTCATATAAAAATGTGTCCACCCTATATCTTGAAACATAGATTCTCAAACAAGTTTCCAAATTATTGTCCAATCTGTTGTGAAGTTTTGATTTCAAAAATGTAAGTGCACTAAATACCATTTCATCTTTAACAGAACCAAGAATCATGTCTGTATGAGTTCATATAGTTTGAAGTATTCACTTATATTTTCTCTCAAAATGTTACTCTGATATATCTTTGTCCATAATAGAGTGACAACTCCCATTTCTATTGGGTCAACAATATACTTATATTGATAAGACAATGTATATGTAAAATGTTTTGACTGTGATATGAGTAGTTTTTGGTCCTATATATGATTTAATTCATTCGGTGAGCCATATAGTGAATAGGTATCATGTAAGGGGCTACACTTGTTTGTAGATGAATGCAAAGTCCATTTTTGTGACCTTGCATGAAAGATGCACCATTAAATCCTACACAAACCAGCTTTGCAGATATTGAATGATCATCCATACTAACTATTTCCTTCAAAATTTTAATAACAAGTTTGCAGATGTTCTCAACATTGCAGTTCTCCATCATTTTGAGCATATGTAGTAGATGATTTTCCCTGAAATGGTTACTAAAACTAAAAGTGTAGACATGATGCACACCCAAGATGTATTGTCTACTGTTGTGACCTCATCAATTGATAAAGTGATTAAATTTAAAATTTTTAAATTCTCTCTCAAATTAGTGATTTCAATTTCTCCCATACACTTTTCCATCTCCCATGCACTGGTATCTGACTAGTGTGTTATTGGAATAATTTGAAATCCATTAGATTGAAATAATATCTTATAATCAATGAGATATGAAATTGGTCTACCCTTTTTAAAATGTGAAATACTGTTCTGAATTGAATGAGTTTTTCCTGAAGACTTACGTCAGTAGATTTTTCAAATATAGTCTTTATTATTCCACCTTTCTCAACTAGGTCTTGAAGATGTTTATGATGATTATGATATTCTGGAGCATATCTCATATGAAAAAAATCTTCCTCAGTTTTCCATCTAGTTATTTTTATAACTGTTCCATCATCTTGATTTTTTAGACTCGTATACCTTCCCACAATGCTTCTCTATTGTGTCCAACTTCAATTGCATTTTGTGGTCTCTACCTAGTTTCCAACTACAGATAATACATCTACACTCTGTAGGAGTATCAATAATATTTTTCAGGTTCAACAGGCTCAATGAATGGATATTTGGTCGACCATTCAAATTTATAAGTCCTTCCTATAGTCCACTTCCCACTCTTACGTTTTTGATGCAAGTTTCTAGAATGTTTATTATAAGTTTGATTTAGATGGGAAATGGGATTATCAGTATTGTCAATTTGAATTGAATTACTCTGGTGATTGGAAATTTCACCTGGAGTAAGGTCACTGCTAGGGTTTTCTACATTTGAGAGAAATTGGTTTGCTTACAGCTTCCCTAAGTAAATAAAAAAAATAAAGTAACATTATCATAGTAGAAAGGTTTTCTTACCTTTTGCCACTGGGGTTACTGTTGGCTGACTGAAATATTTTGAAATTTTCATATTGCATTTTCCTTTTCCTTGAGTTCTTTTCTCATTTGTAACAAGGGCCATCGAATGGATGATTTTCAAGTCTGCACATGTGACAAAAACATAGAACTTTCAAATACCAAAGACAACAAAACTTTATCCAAACCCAAGGCAACACAACTTAAGAATGACAGACGACAACACAACCGAGTACTCGAGTGACAAATCAATATGCATGATGGTTGTAGGAAATATTGCCACTGGTTGGTAACACAGTTAACTTTGACCGGTTGACAACACATATATCTGTTACCGGCTGGTAACACATATATCTGTTACTAGTCGATAACACATATATGTGTTACCGTTCGGTAACACATATATTTTTTACTAGCATGTAACACTTATACATGTTGCCGGCTGGTAACAATTTCACATTTGTCTTGTTGTCCATCATCGTAGAATTTATTGTCGAGTTGTAACACAAATAACTATTACCATTCGTCAACACAAAATAAAGTTGCTAGTCTATAGACATAGTTCTCTATTTCACTTACCTCTTGAGTCTTTCACTTTTTCCTGAATCCTTCAGCTTTTCATCTTATACTTTTAGATTATTCACATGCTTATAATGTAAATAATATGATTATAAGATGGCAAATTAATCATATATATATTAGAATGCTATAACATGAAGGAGAATATACTAACATCATTCATCCCGTGGTGGAAACATGAAGGTGAAATTATATTCAAAATTTTTAGGCCCCATAAAATTTTGGCTAATGCACTACTGTACGACAGTACAAAATTGTCCAAATTCAAAATTCAAAATTCCTTCTATTCACTTTTTCAAGAATATTCACCCCTAAAATTTACGCTGTCTATTGAAATAATTATTTCCTTAGGGTTTATGTTTTGGTTTACTATTTCATTCTGAATAAAATTAACAGAAGGGGTTTTTGTTTTCAAAAACAAAAAATGTTTTAAATATTACAAATATATTAAAAAAATTAAACTGAACTAACGAAAATGAGGAAAAAGGTTATGATAATCTGTTATAACTTACTAGTACTCGTGTTAATATTTCGAATGGAAGCAACTTGGGTCTTTATTTTTTTTTGTGGAGCTGAATTTTTTTTTCTATGCTACCTTTTATTTTTTATTTTTATACCTTTTTTTGATTGTTCAGAGAAGCCATTGTACCTATCCATTAAAATATTTAAATTAGATAAATGTAATAAATATCTAAACAACTATAAAATTTGTAAATGCAATCAAATGCATACTGGATGCTACCAATCTTCCTCAATTTTCCATCTAGTTGTTTTTATAACTATTCTATCATCTTTCTTTTTAGACTCATATACCTTTCTACAATGCTTCTCTATTGTGTCCAACTTCAATTTCATTTTGTGGTCTTTTTCTATTTTCTAACTACATATAGTACATCTACATTATATAGGAGTATTAGTACTATTTTCAAGTTCAACAGGTTTAATGAATGGATATTTGGTTGACCATTCAAATTTATAAGTCCTTTATATAGTCCTATGTATCTAGGTGGAAACTAGCACTTAGATCCAATCACTAGTGCCTGAGTGCTCCCGTCTTCTTGTGGGAACTTCTATCTGGAACAATCATGGGTTCTAGAACCTCCAGTGATACCTACTGACACTCTTCTCATTCTATTTCAATAATTCCTTAGTCCATATGACTACCTGATCACTTGGAAACCAGCTACATCATTTTCTATCTCATTTGCTTAGGGTTTTATACTATTTCTTTCTTGTTGCTTGTCCATTTATTGTAGTTTATCATTTGTATATCATTCATTACATTAGTTACTATGAAATTGGATTTAATTCCATTTATATTATATCACTTAGTCATGAAGATTCAGGGCTTTGAGGCAACATGAGACTATCTCCAAGTTATGGGACTTTCTCTTAAGACAAAACTTCGAAGAAGGTCGTCTTTCTCTACCTATTCCTAATGCTAAAACTACTCCTACTACAGGAAAAACACCTATCTAATCCTAAACTAACAACCCAAGGGACCATAGTTAGAAGGAGATGCATGAAAGGGAAAATCCTAATCTAACCAAGGTGATTACACTAAGAGAAGGGGGAAAAAAAATCTCAAATGAGGGAAAATGGGAGGAAAATGAAGGAGAGGGCAGACACGAGTGCCACAATCCAAAAAAACACTTAACCTTCTATTTCCATGTAAAGCACCATAAAAATAAACCCTGTAAAGTGGATAAACATACAAAGGATACCTATAATGAATGAAGAGGCAATAAAATTCAACAAAACACAAGCTAGGGTAGAGAATAACCACAAAACATGAAGTTTTACTATAGTAAAGGGATGCATAGTCCAATATGTTGCATGGAGAAGATAAAAACACATTACAAAAGTTCTGTTAGTGCTCATTTTGATCTCACCCTTCTATCCTGAATGTGCCTTCAAAATTTTCTACGTCTGGTTTGTTAGAATTGAAAACACATATGCTTGAAGAATGAAATCATGTTGAATACAAATGAAGTCCCATGTTTGAGTCATGATTCTAATGTAAATCCTCTTTTTCGGTCAAGGGAAGTGATAACAATGTTGTCCCTAAGTGGTCCATGTGAAAAAATTGGTGATTGATCATGTTTAGCCATGTAAATCCCTCATGTACATTGTCCCTTAGATCTTCATTGCAAATTTCATATTCTTCTCCAACACCTGAAGATACGTGGCATGATATAATTGATGAAACTATGATGGGTTATGTTTGCACAGTTAAACAAATTACTTAAGGACTGTAGAGTGCAAGCCAAACTCCCAAACCTGATGGAATATTCCAAGGAACATTCAATTTACACATGTAAAGTGCAAAGGAAATCCTGCTTAGTGAAAGGAACACATGTTTAAATATGATTGGAGTGGGGAAATGGATTATCGGCGCACTTTGGCACCAAAAGACCAATATAATGCAAAGTGTGAATGCATCTCTGAGGCCCGATAGAGGAAATGTGTCAATGCTTCAAATAAAGTCAATAGGTCGATGCTCATGTAGTTTTGCACCCACTCGAGAAAACAAACAAAAGTGCAAATAAATCTCGTGACTCCGTCACTCTTTAAATAAGGACACATGTTAGCTTCTCAACAAAAGTCAAGAGGCGGGGTTTTGGGTAAAATTTACAAACTTGAACTTGTTTGAAACGTAATGCAAAAATACAAAAATACTCCTTGATCCCACAAAGCACCAGATCGAACAACGCAGGCGGTCCACATTCAAATGAAGGAAGCAAGTTGGATGACCAAGATGTGGCATATTTATGGCTACCTCCATTAGTGCATTTTTGCACTAATCCCGGCAGATTTTTATGAAGTTCTCAAATGTTTTGAGTTGTTACCCTTGCATGTGAGAGAGTTGGATGCCCTAGCAATGCTAATTCATAAAGGAGTAAGGAAAAATTGACTAAGAAGTGGGTAAATTGAGCTAAGGAACTAAAAAGTATGAGTGCAAAGGAGAATTTTGTAGATTTCGTAGAGAAATGTATAAGTACTTGCTTTGACTTATTGATTCTCAATACTTAAATTGGGATTAAAAGGAAATCTAAAATTCACAAGATGAGGTCTTTGGGATCAGGTTTCCACGTAAGTTCCAATATTTTCAGTGATTTAGAAAATTTCATGGACACAAAATTGCTAAATTTTGATTTAGACAATTTCTAGAGGAGGCTGGGTGCTCCAGATAAAATCTAATGGATGGTAGCCATTGATGCCAGTCACATTACCTTGACAACTACTTTCCCCCCATCCATACACTCTCCTAAGCTCGTATGGTTGTGTGCTGAGAATTATGACCAAGAGAAGAAGGAAGTATTGGATAGAAGTGGGGAAAGGGTGAAAAATTTAACACCGGAAGCTTTTAGGTCTATATTAGGGCTACCAAGATTAGTTCAACCAATAATTACTATAGTTGAATCAACACAGATTGACTATGATGTGAGACATGACGAATATGTGGGAATGTTAAATGAACTATGGTTGAAAGAGAAAAAGCTATATGTCAAAAGAATTCTCAAGAAATTGACTAGGGCCATGTTTTTTGAAGAAGTTAAGGACATCATTGTGCTACTAAGAAGAATGGAAGGGTTAGAAGGGGCTAATGATATTCAAGAGTGGATGTGCCTTTTTATAATGGTTATCCTGGAGGAACAAGGAAATTTTTGTTGGGTGAGCTTTATATCAACATCAATTCATGCTCAACTTATGAATATAGCTACAAAGATCAGGTCAGGTGATCTGGCTGATATTAAATTATATATGATGTCCTATCTCATCTATAACATTGCATGTTTCAAATCATTCCCAGGTCTCCCACTTCAAGGAAATTTTTAAAATCATAGGGTGTATGATGCATATCCACAATTAAGATTGGAAATATGGAAAGGGAATGTCAGGTTAATAAATGATTCTTTATTTTTCCCATTAAGGTGCCTTTTTAAACCAAAATGGGAACAATACAGATTATCTGTTAGTGCTAGGGCAACAATTTTGGAGTATTGTTACATTTTTATACAATACAGATTCTTCATATATTTTAGGGTAAATGGATTTGAAGGACAACCTTGTAAGTTACCCAGATATGTAAATGACAAGTGGGATTTAATGGAAATGTCAAGACAGTTGGCCCCTGTACACAAAAATATTGCAAGAAGGCACAAAACAAACATTAAGTTCCCTCTCCAAATGGACATATATTCATGCCAAACCATAGTAAAAGCTAGATTGATGGAACAAGAAATGGAGAGGTTTCAAATGGATAATTTCACACTAAGAATTAATTATGACATTTGGTGGTTTATTAGTACAAGAGATCATGAGCCTCATTTCAAGGATTACTTGATGAATTGTATAGATGAAGAAGAAGTCAAATTGAGAGACTATTATAGAATGACCTTAAGGTAAATTATTGATTTCAAGATTGTTGTAGTTCCCAAAGGAATTATAGATGATAAAGATGTAGGAGGGAAATATTACCATGACCAAAATATTGAGTCAAAATCAATTAGATCTAGATATTAGAAAGATACAAAATTAGATGACCCTCATATAAGAATTTTCAATGTAATAAGGAGAACATTGACTTGGTTGAATGGAAAGGGGCTAGACTTATCTCTACAGAACAAAAACGTATTAAAGGATTTCTGAGAAGTGAAAGTTTTGGAGGAAGATATCTCTCCACTGAAGGAAGGAGTAGACAAGATGTATCCCTTGATTGGACAAGCTACTCAGTTACCTAGTAAGAATCCTACCACTGAGATTATTAATGAGGGACATCAACAACAAGTAAGACTGGAACTTTAAAAATTGTCTTGATCCAAAAGGATGAGGGAATACTCTTGAAGGCTATGTAAGATGCCTCCATCACTGAAGTAGTTCCAATCCAAGAAAAGGGGAAAGGATTAACTACACAAAAAATTAACTTAGAGGTATTACCAGGTCATCTAGTGCACCTAAGAAGATGAGAGGATTCCTTTCAGGTGCTGATTTAACATCCACAGTAAAAAATGCTAAGGAGAGGAAAGGCCATAAAATTAAATGTTTTGAAAGAGATGCAAAAAAGACTAAATTGGTATTGCCTTTGGAAAGGGATATAGGTGGGCATAGTGTAAGGAAACACAAAAGAAGATATATTGAAGTGATTGACCCTCATGTTCTAACTGAAGCTCAAAATAAAGTGGTTATTTCATTAGCTCCCTAGACAATGCCATTTCAAAATCATGAAATTATTCACTCTACTCCAAGTACACCACCAACAAGTGTAATTTCATCTTTATCCCCCACTGAAATTGTTTCAGGAATAGTTGGCAGTGCTCCTGTGTCTAGTCAATTAGATGATGTTGTGAAAGAACACATGTAAAATAAACCAGTGGTTGAACAACCTGAGAAATAATAAAAAATGGTTATTGGGGGAATTGATTTGGAATTACTCAAGGAGACTCTTGAACTTGAAATGGTTGATGTGAAAATTGAAACTTATACAAATGAGGGTGTAAGTGTCCCCGAACAAGAAATACATATTCAAGATCTTGATCAAACATCAAGTGAAATATTGGGGGCTCAACCTCAAATTTTTCAAATCAAAGGCACAACCTATATTATGGATGTTGAAACAATGAATCAAGCAATTTTGAATGAAAAACCTGTATTAGGTGTTGTCTATAATGAAGACCAACCACCCAAGGATTTAGAGGTAGTCAAAGAGGGAGAGGTTTTTGAAGGAAAAAATGTCACAAAAGAAACTATGACTGAGATTTAAAAAGGAGTAAACAAACCTATTAAGATCAATCTTGAAGAAAGTACAAGTAAAAATCATAAATCCAAACTTGAGTCTCAGCTAAAAAACCATAATGTGGTTGAAGAGCAGCTCCAAGAAGACTTATCCACCAAACAACCACTTATAGGGGGTGAAGACATTTCAAAATACAAGGATCCATTTAAGGCTCCAAGTCCAGATAAATATATTCTTTAGGAGGCTATAAATGTGATAGCTACTTCAATAGAGAACTTAGATACAAGTACAACTGTTACTCTTGTTGAAAATCCAAAGGAAGCATTGAATGGACCTGTAGTTTCTTCAAAGAGTAAAGGTCAAGATGAAAAATTAGTGACTGACAAAGGGTCATAAGATATCACTCAATCTCAAATTTAGAACCAAGACAGAGGGTAGTTAGAGATAATAACCTCAGAAAGTGAAAAACAAATGGTAAGAGGGGAATAAACATCAAAAGAATTAGTGGTGTATTATGAGACTCCACCCCTCACACCATAAGAAGAAAAGAAGGGGAATTCCCCTATGACTAGATGGTCAGGAGGAATTCTTCAAGAAAGGGAGAAGCAAGTTATTCAAAAGGAAGTTTTAGATATCACCATCATTGCATTTTTGAAACCCAAAAAATATTTAAAGAAAGAAAATATTCTTACTAAAACACATATAGACCAACATGGATTTAGGACCTTGGAAATTACAACTCCTCACTAAGGAAAATCAAAGGATTACATTACAGTAAGTGATTATGATATCAAACACATCCAATTGGGGAGGCCTACAAGGGAATCATTGAAGCAAGAAGTCACAGTGGTAGTTAAAGGCCTGCTACAAAAGGGTTGATGAAGATAAAATATCTAAAAAATAGCTAAAAGAGCAGATAAAAACATTGACTTCATGCTTGCAAAAATTAGTAGGGAATGTAGAAGGAAATCAAGAAGTTGTCACCACTAGTACCCCTCAAATGCTGGATAAAGTAGAAAAGAATAATAAGAAAGATGAAGCAATGGATAAATCGGTAGAGGAATTGTCTCAAAAAGGCATAACGATCATTGAGAAGAAAATAAAAGGTATGAAAAATTTACCAAAACACTCAGTGACATTAATGAAATCAATGAGCAGTGTGAAAGTGAATTGTATTATTGGGAGGGGATCTTTCCCAAACTTGATGCAATAAACTAACTTGATGAATATTTGGTATAAAGGGAGGGGATATTGCTACATGAAGAAAGAGGGAGTCAATATGTAATGGAATATCTAGCCAAAAATACATTAGAGGTTATAAATTAGGTTAAAGAAAAGTTGGAAATTGAGAAGGAATGGGTAGAAAAGAGTATTGACGCCATAGATAGCATAGTAGAATAGATGGTATTTGATAAGCATAAATCTACTTATGGGGATATGGAAGTTGATAGATTGATTCAATCTTTTGACAATTACATCAATGAGGAACACTACTCTTATGAGGTTATCAAAAGGTTCATCTTTGTGGAAAACAAGATTCTTGATCTAACTAAAAAATTGAGAGAATATAAGTAAAGAATGGACAAATGTATTGATGTACTAAATAGGCATAACTTGATATTCAAATATCACATGGGACCTGATGAAGAAGAGATGATACAATTGTTCCAAAGATATGATGCATACAAAGAAAGACAACCAGATGAAGAAGAAGGTGAAAAAGATGAACATGTGACCATATTGACCAGTGAACAAGCTTAGGCTTGTTTTTCTTACCTTTCTTAACAAAATCTCATCTTTTCATAATTGATACTCTTGTTTTATAATAGTTGAACATTAATTTGAATTGTTAATTTCAAGCATGAATGTAATATGATACAATACAATAGACTTTTATGTTGCTTTAATATAATTCTAAATCTATTATGAAGCATGTGGATTAATGTAACAATTTCAATTTTTTGTATTGTTGTAAAAGAAAAATGGGATTCTATAGGGCCCCTAACCCATGGAAAAATTTACGTACATTCTTGTGAACTACATAAAAAGGAAACTAGAGAAAAGAACACCTAATTATCTTCCACTACCATAAAATCCTTACTGAAATGAGGAATTTTGTCCAGAAACATGTTTTTCCTTGGAACAAACTCCTCTGACCCAACAACCATCTGTGCAAAAAAAACTTCCCCTGCCAAGGTACGAGACATCCCCATAGCCATGAGTTCCTCAATATTCATCCTAGTTCCATCCAAGATACTCATAAATTCCATCTTATTCTGGTAAGAAGAAACCCAATTTAGGATATCCAAACCACATGTTGGAAATGGTTTCCTCCCTTTTGCTTTATAGACAGAGGGCTGGGCAAGAAAAAAATACATGGCTGGAAGTGTAAGTACACCGGTCTTTAAATTTGGTTGATTAGGATCTTTAGATCTAGATTCACCCTTGTATTTCTACATAATAGATGATAATACTTAAAGAGGTTGAGAAGGTGGAAATTCTGCGGGCCTTTTCTCCAAAGAAGAAACAAATTTTTCCAATTCATTCACATTGCGACAAAGAGTGGGAATAATGTCTATACAGACCCATTCCCCAAGCTCATAAGATTATGAAGGAATCTCCCTTGTAGTGAATTATTCATTGCAAATGAAAGGGCATATGTTGTCAATTGCACCTTTCATAGATGGCCTGATCTTGAGCTAGAATTTATTCAATACCTTAGGAGTCTTCTGATGCTCCCACCTGAAAAGGTGAAAGTACAACATTTAGAAGTCAGAAAAGACATGACTGATTCTAATTATCCTTTGAATTAAAGCCACACAGATAGATTGGGCAGTCAGTGGCCTATTATAGTCCTCCAGGTTTGCAATATCAAATAACATCCTTATAAATGCCTCATAGAGGCCTGTCAAGTCGAAGATTTGATTCAAAGCTTCAGAGGAGACCTCCTTTAAGATGGATGCTAATGTCATTCCTGTCATGTTGTAGATAGAAATGCACCAAGATTATTCACACTCAGAAGAAAATATGTAAATTTTCAGGAGAAATGATGGAAATTTATAATAAAGATAAAGCTAAGATTGTGCGCCAAAAAGAAGATAAGATTGTGCGCCAAAAAGAGGAATCTTATTTTGAAGATTCACATTTTTATGGGGAAAAAAGGAAAATGTAAGAGAGAGAGAGAGAGAGAGAGAGAGACTTACATAAAAATGAAATGATTAAATAAAATATACCAAAAGGGTGACATGGCGTCCCATTCATTCTAGGAGAGTGAAGAAATACAAATCATTTGTAATCCCTCCACATGGCATCACGAAAGAAAAGTATTTTCAGAGGAATGATAGTAGATCAGATTGTGTGCCAAAAAGAGGAATGTTCTTTTGGAAATTCACATTTTTGGTAGGAAAAGGGAAAAGGCAAGAGAGAGAGAGAGAGAATTGTATATAGATGAGAGGAATGTTCTTGCATCAAAGGGGGCTTAAACTTTTCTAAATCTTTTGAGAAAACAGAGTAAAATTGATTGTACTTTTCTTGAAGAACCTGAGTCAAACCGAGAGACCAGTGAGTTATTTTATTTTGTCCTAACCTTCTCAAGCCAAGATGATTTCAAGTGTACAATCATTGGAAAGAATTGAGGCTATAGGATTTATGGCCCATTGCTGAGAAATTTGAATTTCTTAAAATTAACTATGTGTTTTCTCCTGAATAATGTTGTCCTTGTTCTTAGGGTAAAATAGTTTGAATCAACTATTTGCCTTTATTGTTGCAATCTTATTTTGATAGTTTCTTTGAACTACCTTAGGTTTTATCTTAATTAGTGGAATTTTGGAAACTGCAATTGCAATGTAGATAGATATTTCTTTATGTGGTGTGATAAATTTTTTTAAATTCATATTACCTCTATTTGGTTGAAAATATCTCAGTAATCTTTTGAGTGTATCTTGAGAGTAGTTAAACAAGAATTACCATTATTTTATTGAGAGTTGAGTATGAGATTTTGTGTTTAAATTCTCAAATGTTGTGTGAAATCTTGTACTCTTGGGATTCCATGAGTGCATACCTTCTGGTTAAAGGGATCTTATTGGTTGTGTGAGGTGTTCCTCTTGCCTTGATGGAAATTTGAAAACATTTGTAAGGTTTTCTTGAGAAACTTGTACAATCAACTTTATCCTACTTTAATCTTCCATTCATACACAAAAATTAAAATGTCCAACCGTTAAACCCTTTTGAATTATCCATGTTTTCCTTGTTTATAACAATTTGTAAAGGGACTTTTCCATTTCTACCCTCCCTTTCCATAAATATGTAGAAGCAAGATAAGATTTACATTGTATAGAGTTACTTGAGTTCTATTTTTGAAAGACATCTGCGTTATTTAGTGTGACAACTCGTGATAGTTAAATGATGCTTGCATTGACCATGTCTATTTAGGACTATCCTTCATATTTCCAAGAGAAAGCTTAGAGACTGCAATTTCATCCCCCTTTCTCACAATTACAGGTTACAAGATGGGTCCTCTCACCGTGGATAAAGGTAGAACCTAAAGTAGGAGGGGAGGTCATCCCCTTTGTGAGTGCAATCCAATTTCTCCCAAGCTAAGTATCAAAGAGTCTGTCAGATATGTCCTTGGATACAAATGACTAAATCTACAGTCTGTCTTTCTCTAAGCATCTAACTCAGATTATAAATGCTGTTTGGCTCACAAGGTGGTGTAGATTTGGTTACCAAAAATTTCAAATCTAAGGCCTATAATCCACAACAAATCTGCAACACTTGCATTTAGAGAGGTTCTAACCTTTAAAAATGGGGACCATTTTACATTAAATAAAAGAATGGGAGATAGAAAAGAGGGAAATGAAAGGGAAACTCAAATTTTTTCCTTCAACCACCAACAATATGTAGTTTTAAAACCATCATGAGTCCCCTTGCAAGATCGCTTCTTGATGTCATTCTGCTTATAGAAGGAAGGAACACCATACCTCATTAACTCAGGTGGTTGAGCGTTCTACAATTTTAGTTTAATGCCCTAACCATCTTTTCCCTATTTCACCATCAAATCCCTCCAAAATATGATTTTCTTGATTACAAATTGAAGGGCTCAAGGAGATCTTTCTAAGGGTACTGAGTTTTCATGATTTGGAGTTATGTGGAGGAATTTATGGCAATTTAAAGTTTTTCAGGTCACATTGCATGAGAGTGTGACATGTGGTAGCTTCTAGTTGGCCATTGTGATTTCCTCTACCTACATGTACATTGATTTAACATTCACCACATGTTAGTATCTTATTGGTTGAGTTGGGGGGGGGGGTCGGGGGTCTATTTTCACATTGCATGTAGAACACTTTTTCATTTTAAACCCTTGTGAACCTGACAGTTTTATCAATCATGATTGATTTCACAAACCTCACGTCCATTGGGAACATCTACCTTAATTTTTATCAGAATGCCTTCACGTGTCCTCATTGAACCGCTCGATCCACCCCATAAGTCATCCACTTATTCCACCACATTCCTATGAATTTTTGACTTAGCATATTGCCGCTTAGAATTTCAACATGTGTCACCCCTTGGCTGGTTAGTGAATAATTCTCGTTGACTTGTTTTGATCCGTGAGCTTGTTCCACTGGAATTATTTAATTGATGTGGGGTTTCAGATCTTTAAGCACTGTGGAAAATTTTCTTCCAACACTTGTCAACTCAGGATTGGAGTGGGGGATGAGGGCCTCAAATACAAGGGCAGGGAGTCGAGGTGAAGGTTCATGCTCGTATCAACATGTAAAGGTGTAAGGATGATGCCAAGGCACGAGAGATCGTAAAGGGAGAGAAATGTGGAGCTTGGGGTCCTGAATTGTGTGTGGGAATTGATATAAATTTTTTGGGAGTTTTCCAAGACGCAAAAGGGCCTTGAAAACCCTCCAAGAGAGACTGTGGGACTTGGGGCTTGAGTTGTATGCGTGAAACCAATAATTACAAAATACAAAACAAGTCCCCGTGCTAAGTGCTTAATTATTTAGAAATGGGAATTTTTACAATCAATTTAGAATAACAACATGAATGACAAGGAGTCATCTTAGAACTTGAAATGATGAAAAATTTCTTAGAATTTGAAGTAAAACCTTTAAAGCCCTTCCGACTTATTTACATGATGTTAAATCTAAAAATGAAAGTTGTAAACAATAACCCGATCAGATGACCCAACCTACCGTGGATTAAACCTTTATTTCAGAGTAACTTACTGTAACTAATGATATATAGGAAATAAAGTATAATAATACATAAACAATAAACATTCAATGATGTAAAACCCTAAGCAAATGACAAAGGGAGATGACTTAGTTTCTCTCTCCTCCCAATCTCTAGAAGTGTTCTAATGGATTAAGGAATGTAGTGGAACATGAAATGAAATAATGTCAAACATGCTTGGTGAGGGTTCAAAACCATCTCCTTTTTAATGATAGAATTGCCCCATGTGTTAATGAATGGTAAATGGGAAACTATGTAATCTTAGATGCTTGGAGTCTAGGTGGATGTCATGGGTCAAAGGATTTTTCACTGTTGATATGTCATACTCACTCTGATTTCCTCATTAGGATTGCCGGTCATAGATGGTGACCTACAAAGCATAGTGAAATAGCATTATTTATTATTGCCCACATTTTATATCATTTATATTAAAAAAGATGTATAATGCTGTTTAATGACTAATTGCAACAGTAACCCAAGAGTGAAATTTATTATTGAGCATTTGCACTAGTATGTATGAGACTTCCATGTAGTTCTTTGAATGCCTTGATGAAATCTGTATTTATGTCATAGGTTTCCATTTTGATTCAGATTTACAATGATAGAAAATTAAATGTAGATTGAATTGAGTATGCACAAGGGGTGTGGATATGGATGTAAAATGAAATCGAATCCTATTATTGTGTATGCAAATAGATGCAAACCTTCTCCCTTGTATAAATGTGCTATGATGGATATGCCTTGTAGATGCTGTTGTGTCTATTTTCAACTAGTAAATGTAGAAAATAAACTTAAATATAACAGTCAACCTTAGCTCAAAACTAATGCCTATCTACCCCTTCTTGCATGCCCTTTCTTAGCATAGAAGAAATTGTAACTGTTGATTGAACTTTAACCTAGTACTCGATGGCACCTCCTAGTGTAGGTAAATAAGATCCCTAGTTTGAGTTTATCGTCATAGTCGGTAATTTTAGCGACATCGTTGTAAATCTGACGGTTTAAGAATGACATGGTCAAACCATTTCTGGTGCAAACATATCTAACATTTCTTTAGTATCCAACTAGTCTACCAAGGCTTACGAAGGGGATCTAGAAATTATCTTCATCATCGAATGAATTCATTTACGGGATCCAAATGACACAAATGCACCTAGTGAAATAGTTGTACTATGAATTAAACTCTTGTTAATGATCATGCTTTAGTCCCTCTTCATGTCTAGAACGAATGAATAATAATCCCTTGGTTACATAACAAGGTATCAACATCTTGGTCTTTCATGAAGGAATGTACTATCAAGGAAACCAAGTATCTTCTCACCTTAAAATCATACTAGTTAATTTGCAGTAGATCCTTAGGTGCAAGATTGGAATTATACCATAAGGCTTGGACATGGTATAAGGGGTCTAACTTTGTGAAAACCAAACAAGGATTGAATTCCTGGCTGAGTTTTCAAGGTTCAAATGACGAAGAAGGTGCAAGATTTTCTTATGGAAAAGGGTGATCAACAAGTGAAGCTTTGATGAAACTATGCACATGAAAAATAGGTGGATATTGGATAGGTTGGGAAGAAGAAATAAGAGAGCTATGATGATGTCTCGTGAGGGTATGTTACACTCCTTGTAGTCAGTGAATCCATTAGTGAAAAATATGTGTTAAATCTAATTGTAGAGTAACTACTGTTATAATAACGATGCTACATAATGAGACCATAGTGTGATGTAAGACGTAAAGCATATAAACAGTACAAACGAGATTTGAGCTCTAAGGAATAGATGTCAGTATTGGAAGATTTAGCTTATAATTGCAATTAAACTGGAGGTGATTTCATGTGTTAGGTGAGAATATGAAATAGCCCTTGGTGAGATCAATACTTCGTTGATACTCAGTGGAAATTTTGGAACTCAGAAACAATGTAGGATAGGGGTGCTTGTAGGAGGGTACGAGTGCCTGGGCAATGGTGACTCAGATCAAGGTGTATGGTGAACTATGATTAACTATGGTAGGGAAATAAAGATACTGTTATGTGACAAGAATGTTTACTCGTTGATAAAGCTATTTATGAATTTATACTCCCCCTTTAAATCGCTGAAGTGTTCCTCTAACTTGACATCACGTCAATACTCTACTTGCACATAGCCACAGAGTACAATATTAAACATGTGAATAAAAATTATGTAGAATGTGGATTCATATCTTAACATAACAACGAGAGAATTAAGAACTGTGTATGCAATTTGAAATATGCCAAATAATTTTGTAATTTATGGAGATTTTTGTAAGGGATAACGAGCCAACTTAAATGATTGAAATGTAAGTTGAATGTAAAATGAATTTAAGAAGTTGTATGTGGAAAAAGGATAAAATTATCTTTGCACAATAATGTTCTTTGAATGTTAATCTTAACTAAGATGCAATCATGGTAATTATCCCCTTTCTCGCAAATCAATGACATATCGTCAAAAGCACTCATTTTCCCTCATATCATCATTAATTAATTACACTAAGCTAATTAATTAAGTTTCCTATCCAACAAATACCCTAATTAACGACCTTCCATTAATAAATCACCCCTTCTACCTAGACTAATTAATTATTATTAATTAATTAGCTTTCCCTTCCATTTAACCAATAAATCAATATTTAATTGATTTAATCCCCTTTTAATAGCCTAAATCATACTAATATTCCTCTAATTATCTTCTATAAGCTTACATCTACCTATTAGTTAATCACCTTTGATTAATTAAAACACCCCCCAACTCCCATGACTTGCTAAACATGTATTAAACCCTTCTAAAGTAAGGTTACCTTTAATAAAGCAACCTTATCCATTCCTAATCATGTTTTACCTTTATCCCACATTCATGAGAATGTGTTGAATCCTTTATCCTTTGGGCTATATAAAGAGCCCTCCACCTACCTTTTTACTTACACCTAAACTTTCTAAGAGAGCAAATGCAAAGCATATAGCAAAGAGACTAAGAGCTTGCACCTTGCCCTTTTGAGAGTTCATCATCTTGAAGAGTTAAGCCTCTTTCTTAAAGTGCTTGGGTCATATGGGAGGTGTCAAAAGGGTCTTGTAGCCCAACTTTGATTAGCCCCCATTCCTAGGTTCTTGGAACATTAAGGACAACTATTTTGATAGCCATGGAGCTTACTTAGGTCCATTCATTTATTTGTTGTTAGAGAATAGAGGAGTTTAGATATTTAGCATTGTTAGTTTCAAAGTTTGTATTTATGAATGCTAGCATCTAACCCTTGTTTAATTCTTATCATGATGGTGTTTATGCTTTGTTTTAGCTAAATTGTAGAACTATTTTAGGTGGTAGTTCTTGCTTCATTTGATTTAGCATTAAGCAAATTATACATGCACACATTTGGCAATAGCCCGGTGGGAATTACTCCATTGTCCTTTGCACTTAATTTCAAGTTTTTGTAGTTAAGTTTCATTTTTAATTACTAACCCTCTTTTACACATGTTGATCTAACTTGTTTTTTTAACTTGTTTTGTTGAGTTTTCTTGTGTTAGGTATTCCTTGTAGGTATGAAGGAGGTGAAGTGCTTCAAAATTGGAATTGATGGGAAAATTTCAATGTTTCACCATTTTTCATTTTTAGAGCCAACATTTTATATGCTAGTTTTTCAATTTCTTGAATTTTCAATTCTTGAGCATGTTTAGTGTTTGAGTGCTAGTCTTCTATTTACCTTTTTAGTTATTTTATTTAGAGCAAATCAAGCAAAGTATACATGCAACATTTGGCAGAGCTGGGACTTACTTTGTCCTTTGCACTTAATTTCAAGTTTTTGTAGTTAAGTTTTATTTTTGGTTACTAACCCTCTTTTACACATGTTGATCTAACTTATTTTTTTTTAACTTGTTTTGCTGAGTTTTCATGTGTTGGGTATTCCTTGTAGGTATGAACAGGAGGTGAAGTGCTGTCAAAATTGGAATTGATGGATAAATTTCAAGCATCATGTTTTGATTTTTGAGCTGATGGTTTTTCAACATTTGTTTAATGCTAGTTTTTCAATTAATTTTTGAGCATGTAGGTTAGTGTTTGAAGTGCTGTCTTCTATTTACATATTAATGTGAAGTGGGTTGCTGTCAAAATTGGAATCTGGTGGGAAAATTTCAAGATTTCATCATGTTTTCATTTTTAGAGCTTACTTTTTCAACATTTTACATGCTAGTTTTTCAATTTCTTGAAAATTTTCAATTCTTGAGCATGTAGGTTAGTGTTTGATAGTGCTGAGTCTTCTATTTACATATTAATGTGGTGGGTTGCTGTCAAAATTTAATCTTGGTGAGAAAATTTCAAGATTTCATCATGTTTTCATTTTTAGAGCTTACTTTTTCAACATTTTACATGCTAGTTTTGTCAATTTCTTGAAAATTTTCAATTCTTGAGCATGTAGGTTAGTGTTTGATAGTGCTGAGTCTTCTATTTACATATTAATGTGGTGGGTTGCTGTCAAAATTTAATCTTGGTGAGAAAATTTCAAGATTTCATCATGTTTTCATTTTTAGAGCTTACTTTTTCATCATTCTACATGCTAGTTTTGTCAATTTCTTGAAAATCTTAAATTCTTGAGCATGTATGTTAATGTTTGATAGCGTTGAGTCTTCTATTCATATATTAATGTGATGGGTTGTTGTCAAAATTTAATCTTGGTTGGAAAAATTTACCCATTTTGCAGATTAAGGGACGTTTTTTTTTACATTTTTTGAGTGCATGTCAAGTGCATACCCATGAGCATAAGAGCATATGTGTAACCCATCTTCCGAAGGCCATAAATTTTGCTCCCGAACTCGAAATGACTCCATTTTTTTGTGCGTTGGAAAGGTATTGAAGTTAAATATGCAATGAAAACATAAATTTGGGATTTATACTTACAGAAATTACAGGTTTTTCTGTTATTTTAAAACTGGTCATTTTCTAACATGTCTAATGTTTTGATGAATGTTGTATTTCCATGCTTACTCGATTTAGACCAAAGCATGTGTATGCTCTTCTCTTGCACCTTTTGGTGATCTTGAGAATCAAAAACAACTTTGATCTCTATCTTTTTAACATTGGGATTAAACTTGGAAACTTGATTATTCATTTTGCTTAAGGGAATGAACCTTTTACAAAGTATTTTTCAATGGTCCTTTGATTTGAAGTTTTCCATTTCTATATAGTTGGGATAAAGTTTGTGTATGCTCTTCTCTTGCACCTTAGGGTGATCTTGAGAATCAAAAGCAACTTTAGTCTTCATTTTATAACATTTGGTAAATTGGAAACTTCATCTTTCACTTTTGGTTTAAGGGAATGAACCTTTTACAAAGCATTTTTCAATGGTCCTTTGATTTGAAGTTTTCCATTTCTATATAGTTGGGATAAAGTTTGTGTATGCTCTTCTCTTGCACCTTAGGGTGATCTTGAGAATCAAAAGCAACTTTAGTCTTCATTTTATAACATTTGGTAAATTGGAAACTTCATCTTTCACTTTTGGTTTAAGGGAATGAACATTTATCAAGAATTTTGTATGGTTCATTGATTGAAAAGATTTTCTTTACTTTTTAGTTGGATTATTTGTTGTGTATGCTCTTCTCTTGCATCCTTGGATGATCTTGAGAATCAAAAGCAACTCTTAATCCTCTTTTAAATAATGTGATTTTCTTGGAGAACTACTAACGCTTGAGTGCAGGACCTAAAAACGCTTGTCAAAGAAAGGAGGAACAAAAAAAAATAAAAAACTACTAATACAATTGTTATACAGGTTGCCAAAAGGTGTTCAAGGAAACCACACCTAATTAAACAAGATAAAAAGAACAACATATTCAAAACACTGTATTGCAGGTTTCAGAAAAGGGTACGTCCCTCTCCGCTCAACTGGAACATAACCCCTTTGGCATAACGCCTTAAGCTACAACAATGGGGGTGGTTCCAGGAACCCCAAAGTAGTCCAAACAAGAGGGAACCTTGTGGATGAAACGGGAAGTGCTCCGCACTACCTACTTGACTAGTGATTCCTTTGTGAGATAGCGTTACAGGTTGTTCGTTGTGGCGACCCCAGTGATGGTACACGTAGACGCACTAGTTGCCTACTATTCTTGAAGGGGGTAAAGTAAAGCCGAGATACTCCCAAACTAGTCAGTGTGACTTTTTGGGTAAATCGCGCTCGCTCGTGGCAACTTTGTAACACCTAGGGCGAGAGAACCACCTAGGAGAATATACTTTGGCCAGGAGCCTACTTTGACCATTTTAAAACAGTGTTGAGTTGTGAACCTTCTTTTTGAGAAACGTGTGACGTATTACTTTCGCCTAGTTTTTACTTGCCTTAGGGCGAGGTGAAACTCTGCTGAAGTGAGGCTAGCATTTTTCATCATTTTTCTTGATTTATTTCCTTCATATTCTTTTGACACTTTGTTGATCAAAAGGGGTGTGATTACCTTTGTGTTGCCATTCGACTGTTTCTCTCACTTTTATGTCCGTTTACGCCCATCCATGTTTGCGGCTGGGTTAGTTAAACGTCTAAAGTGAGCGGAGGCATTTTCACGTCATTTGGTAGCCATTGTGATCTTGATACCCACGTCAAGATCGTCATTGTAGTTAGGCGTGGTTCATCACCATAGACTTCCATAGAGGAGTTAGCTTGTTTGTCTCGTATCATTACAATTTCGATATTTACGTCTTGTTTCTTGTAAACTCGACATAAATACCTATATTGTACGGTTACGCTGCACACATTCTTAACTATTCCTAGCTATACTTTGAGCTTTTTAGTTTGGTTCTATTATTACCTCGATTTCAAAGAGTGCTAGGTGTTACCATTTGTGCGTGTTATATCAATAACACCTCGATATCAATACTTCACTTTCTAGTAAAGTGGGTTAACATATCTTGGTGATATTGTTGTGTCATTCACGAATTGTAATTGGCACTTTTTGAGATATAGGTCTTAATTGAGTTTGAGCTCGCTCATCGTATATCTTGATTGGGAGATCACATTGACTTCTTGTTTTTACTTACGTTTTGTTCATTTCCTTGAACTTGGCATAAGTGAAAACATCTTGTTGATCATCTTTGCATCACATTTTCATATGGTGTATTTCCTTGTTGATTGGCTTTGTGTTTCACACTCGCATGATTGTTCCTTGTGATTATTCATTCAGAAAACTTATTTTCTAGGACAATCCCTTTTTATCTCATCGATATTACGTCATCACGATGTCTATTTTCCTTAGACCTTCTTCAGAAAATCACACACGCATATCAATACTTACGAAATGTCTAGTTAGTTGTCCTTATGCTACCCAAATCGACATGTCACTTCCTTCCCTTTGAAGGAGTTTCATCACACTATCTAAATCTAGACATTTGTGCTTAAAACAGCGCCAAAAATGACTGACTATCGTGCGGTTCCCCATACTTACAAAAATATGGAACCTAGGTTTAGCAATTCAAAACAAAAGATTCCCATTACAACTAAACCTCGTTTGGTTCTTCGTGCTAGAGAGCCCATACGGGTAACTCGTTCCCCACCTTCATCTCATAGTCGGTGGTATGATTTGGACACGTCTGATCCAAATTATTATTCGAGTTCCCCCCACTCTTCTTCTAATTCTAATCCAAACATTTCCTCTTCTTCTGAGGATTCCAATCCAAATATTTCCTCTAACTCTTCTGAGGATTCAGATCCAAACTACTATTCAGATTCATCTAATTCGACTCCTAAGTCATCTAATGTGACTCCTAAGTCATGGTCCTCCCTTTCTTTGCAGGATCCTCTTCATCAATCATCTAATGCGACTCTTATGTCGGTCCTCCCTTTCTTCACAGGACCCCTTTTATCAGTCACCCCAACGACGTCTTCTTCCTTTTAAGATACACGCGACTCTGAATCCCTCCAATCAGAAGTATAATACAATTCTTGAATTGTCATCATTCATCTAATGCGATGCTTGAATCACAGTCTCTTTTCTTCACAGGACCCTTGTCATCATTCATCTAATGCGATGCTTAAATCATAGTCCTCCCTTTCTTCGCAAGACCCTCATCATTCATCTAATGCGATGCTTGAATCACAGTCCTCCCCTTCTTTGCAGGACCTTCTTCATAAATCACCCCCATGGAATCTTCCTTCTGTGAAGATTCGTGTGACTCAAAGTCCTTTGAGACAAACATCTAAATCGACCCATGTGTCGCAATCTACAGACTTTGGACTTAATCCTACTATTTTACATACGACATACCATTGTATAGGTAGGTCCACACCACCTTCTTCTACTCCTGAGACATCTAGCTACACATATTCTTCGTCCCCCACACCATCTTCTTCTATCAATAATCATCAAACATCTTCTAAGCCTTCCACACCAAGTGAACCTATTTCTTCCAATAAACCCCTAGGGATCGATCAACAACTCATACCGATTGATCTCTTTCAGAATGAAGAAACAATCAGGGCATTTATAGGGGCATATGAAGATATTCCTTTAGTAGATTACAAAAAATGATTCTCTTTAGACTTTGATGCATCTGCATATTGTGAGGAAAAGGTTGATTCCTTTGATCAAGAAATGGAGGAAGAGCCTCAAATCATGCAACTTGATCCCCCTCTTATTCTTCCATCTTCACATTCTTCATTATGTGATGAAACTCCTTGGTCTTGCATAGATCCATGGCCTATCTTCTCATCACCCAATAACTCTTCATCTATCATAATTCCTCAATCACAATCTTTGGTGGGGTCAGCGCCAAGTAGCCCTTCATCTTCATCTAGGTGTGGGTCACCTTCTAGTAGCCCTCTCTCTTCTATTTGTGGGACATTTTTGAGTAGCCCACTATCTTCGATTATTGGGGCACGTCTAACTAGCCCCTTATCTTCTATGTATGGATCACCCCTGGGTAGTCCATCATCTTCTATTCTTGGGCCACATCCTGGTAGTCCATCATCTTACATCTATGGGTCACGTCCTAGTAGCCCTTCTTCTTCTATTCTTGGGCCACATCCTAGTAGCCCTTCATCTTCTATTTATGGGTCACGTCCTAGTAGCCCTTCTTCTTCTATTCTTGGGCCACATCCTAGTAGCCTTTCACCTTCTATCTGTGGCTCACCTCCTGGTAGCCCATCCTCTTCAATTCTTGGACCGTATCCTTTTCATCTATCACATATTTCTTCTATCAATGGTTGTGGCAAGCCCACTACCATTCCTATCGTTCCTATCATCAATCATAAATTTTCACATTCTTCTCCTTCTCGAGGTCAGAAAATTCAAGCATCAGCTTATAAGAAACCCAAACAGGTTCATTATCAAGCTCAGGTCAAAACTTCCAAGAGCTCAAAATCCCCCAACAACTGGAACAATCTCAAAGTTGTAAATCAAGCGCGATTCAAGAATGCACATCAACATAACCATCAAGTATGGCGTAAAGTGCATAAACCTCTGGATAGGGAACTCAAGCTTCCACATACAAAATCCATGTTTCAGGATAAATCACAGTCCTTTGTTGAGTGTGAACTCACCACGATTATCGAGATTGGGGAAAACATGACTCTTGATAAACAAACACGCTTAGTCTCCCTTATCAAGGAAGTCGCAAACATCATTGTTGGATCCTATCACACAGAGTGACTTTGTTAGTAACAACGGTTCAATATATATATATATATATAAATAAAAATATATATATATATAAAAAAATTAAAAAATAAAAAAAAACAACAAAAATCAAAGGTACAAAGATCAAACATTGCAATCAGGTGTTGCGTACACATGGATATTTCTTTCTTCCCTTCCTTGCTATTCTTCTGCAAGTCTTCCTACCATTTTCATCCCTTCGGTGATATTTTGGTTAGCTTATTTGCATGCATTTTGTGACATTTATCTCTATGGTATCTGTTTGCCCCTGGTCTTTTATCACCTTGGTAAATTAAAGAACGACTGACCTCATGGAGATCCTATCACATTCAAACATCTAATAAACTTGTTGCGAAGAAATTTTGGACATATTTGTTGACACTAGCCAATGTCATCATCACAATCACTTCCACCTCCTTCCATCAAGCCATCAGTGGTTCTTAACCCCTTGTCAAACAAGAGAGCTGAAATAAGTTTTCAGAAAGCAAAAGAATCAAACAAAACTCAAAAGCTAAAAGCTACAAATCAAAAGAAAATTAATATATAACTCTCTCTTGGGGTATTTCCAATAATCTCTATCGGGGCTATGGATGCCTGACTGGTAGTAGAGCAATGTTGTGATTAGAATCAAATACATCTCCGTCGGGGCTATGGACGCTTGGCTGGCAGCGGAGCAATGTACGGCTATCCTTTCACCCTCCATTCACAAAATCACTTATCAAAATAAATCATTCCTACACATTGGCTAGGGTCTCTTCACTTGTTGTCTATTAAATCTTCACTTCAAGAGGTAATAAAATCCACGTGCACACACTGGATCTCTATGAGTAAACAGGATTAGTATGTTACCAAGTGTCTTTTTTGGACCTTGTTCAGACTCTTACTCTAGTCCATATCTCGTCTCATGATTTATGCCTTTGGCTAATCACTTCTTCATCGCGAGGCTTCTAAGCTACATTCATATCATTCACATCATTCTTCTACTTCGTTCAGAACATCCATGTGTATAAGATTACTTTTTTCCATGTTTGTCAAACACCTTTGTCCCCTTCCACAAAAACAATCTTCTCCTTCCTTTCTATCATGTGCTTGTAGGCCAACTTACGCTGGGGGCATCCTTGCTTCTTCCCAGCATTTCATTGGTTTATGTTCATCATCATGTTGAACCTATCCATAATGGCCTTGGGTCCCGCTTCTACCTGTGAAGAGTTTACCTTTGAATACTCCCACCTTATCATTGGGACATTTTTTGCATCTTCACCTTTCAGGTACACACGTGGCCTTATGCCCTTGTACATCCCATCTATCGCTGGGGGCATCCACGCTTTCTCGTCTTCCTGTACATAGTTTCATAAAACTTTTAAAATCAACCAAAACATTCAAATATGTTAGAGAAAAAAAAATCATCAAAAAACATTCAAATATGTTTTAGAAAACTTCTAAAAATTGAAAATCATCCTACAAAACGTCACTCTTTGGTTCTCACTTGTTCATGTGTGCGACTTGCGATCATCTTGATCTACCTCCATCAACAAAAGCTAGGCTGCTTACTTCGTCCGTACTCTGGGGCACAACGAGTTGTCTGGTACTGTTTCGTAGTGCACATTACTTTTCCATTGGACCCAAGTGTCCTCCGTTATTCCCCTCGCATGTATCCTTGCTTGGGGCACCATCATCAACCCTTGTCGTTAATTTGCACAGGTCGTAACTGAAGCTTGATAATAAAAACATTATATTATGTTTCTCTGTTAGTTTAGCTTGTTTACTTTCTCGTATTGCATTACATTTTGTATGTTGCATGGAGTTAGGCATCTTTCACTTTCTCGTATTGCATTACATTTTGTATGTTGCATGGAGTTAAGTCTTTCACTTTCTTGTATTGTCATTTTGTATGTTGCATGGAGTTGGTACTTTCAGGGACAATTGTTCGTAGTATGGCTTTTCATGTCATTCTACCTTTTGTCGTATGCTTATATTTTTCATAAGGACCGATGATGTAGTTCCTATGGCAATATGATGACATCAAATTTGTTCCAAACAAATAAGGCTAGAGGTTAAGCTCTTCTCTCCCCTCATCCATATTTCTTCTACACCACTTCCCTTTCACCCCTAATTCTCCCTCTCCTTGGGGCATCCTGCCTCTTCCCCATTCTTCTACCTACTTCTCATATTTTTCGATCGTCGATCGTCTTCCTTCATCACCCCATCGACACTCGAGGGGGCATCTCTCCCTCCTACTAATTTTTCTTCTATCCCTTCAAAATCTCTTCTGTCTACTATCTTTGAAGTGGCATCACTTACGCCACCCCAAAGAGGGGCAAATGTAGACACCTATAATTACGCCCAAGCAATTTAAATACTTAAATTGTGCTAATTATCCCCTTTCTCGCAAATCAACGACATATCATCAAAAGCACTCATTTTCCCTCATATCATCATTAATTAATTACACTAAGCTAATTAATTAAGTTTCCTATCCAACAAATACCCTAATTAACGACCTTCCGTTAATAAATCACCCCTTCTACCTAGACTAATTAATTATTATTAATTAATTAGCTTTCCCTTCCATTTAACCAATAAATCAATATTTAATTGATTTAATCCCCTTTTAATAGCCTAAATCATACTAATATTCCTCTAATTATCTTCTATAAGCTTACATCTACCTATTAGTTAATCACCTTTGATTAATTAAAATACCCCCCAACTCCCATGACTTGCTAAACATGTATTAAACCCTTCTAAAGTAAGGTTACCTTTAATAAAGCAACCTTATCCATTCCTAATCATGTTTTACCTTTATCCCACATTCATGAGAATGTGTTGAATCCTTTATCCTTTGGGCTATATAAAGAGCCCTCCACCTACCTTTTTACTTACACCTAAACTTTCTAAGAGAGTAAATGCAAAGCATATAGCAAAGAGACTAAGAGCTTGCACCTTGCCCTTTTGAGAGTTCATCATCTTGAAGAGTTAAGCCTCTTTCTTAAAGTGCTTGGGTCATATGGGAGGTGTCAAAAGGGTCTTGTAGCCCAACTTTGATTAGCCCCCATTCCTAGGTTCTTGGAACATTAAGGACAACTATTTTGATAGCCATGGAGCTTACTTAGGTCCATTCATTTATTTGTTGTTAGAGAATAGAGGAGTTTAGATATTTAACATTGTTAGTTTCAAAGTTTGTATTTATGAATGCTAGCATCTAACCCTTGTTTAATTCTTATCATGATGGTGTTTATGCTTTGTTTTAGCTAAATTGTAGAACTATTTTAGGTGGTAGTTCTTGCTTCATTTGATTTAGCATTAAGCAAAGTATACATGCACACATTTGGCAAGCCCGGTGGGACTTACTCCATTGTCCTTTGCACTTAATTTCAAGTTTTTGTAGTTAAGTTTTATTTTTGGTTACTAACCCTCTTTTACACATGTTGATCTAACTTATTTTTTAAACTTGTTTTGTTGAGTTTTCTTGGGTTGGGTATTCCTTGTAGGTATGAAGGAGGTGAAGTGCTATCAAAATTGGAATTGATGGGAAAATTTCAAGATTTCATCATGTTTTGATTTTTAGAGCTTATTTTTTCAACATTTTACATGCTAGTTTTTCAATTTCTTGAAAATTTTCAATTCTTGAGCATGTAGGTTAGTGTTTGATAGTGTTGAGTCTTCTATTTACATATTAATGTGGTAGTTTGCTGTCAAAATTTAATCTTTGTGAGAAAATTTCAAGATTTCATCATGTTTTGATTTTTAGAGTTTATTTTTTCAACATTTTACATGCTAGTTTTTCAATTTCTTGAAAATTTTCAATTCTTGAGCATGTAGGTTAGTGTTTGATAGTGCTGAGTCTTCTATTTACATATTAATGTGGTGGGTTGCTATCAAAATTTAATCTTGGTGAGAAAATTTCAAGATTTCATCATGTTTTCATTTTTAGAGCTTACTTTTTCAACATTTTACATGCTAGTTTTGTCAATTTTTTAAAAATTTTCAATTCTTGAGCATGTAGGTTAGTGTTTGATAGTGATGAGTCTTCCATTTACATATTAATGTGGTGGGTTGCTTTCAAAATTTAATCTTGGTGAGAAAATTTCAAGATTTCATCATGTTTTCATTTTTAGAGCTTACTTTTTCATCATTCTACATGCTAGTTTTGTCAATTTCTTGAAAATTTTAAATTCTTGAGCATGTATGTTAATGTTTGATAGCGTTGAGTCTTCTATTCATATATTAATGTGATGGGTTGCTGTCAAAATTGAATCTTGGTTGGAAAAATTTACCCATTTTGCAGATTAAGGGACGTTTTTTTGACATTTTTTGAGTGCATGTCAAGTGCATACCCATGAGCATAAGAGCATATGTATAACCCATCTTCCGAAGGCCATAAATTTTTCTCCCGATCTTGAAATGAATCCATTTTTTTTGTGTTGGAAAGGTATTGAAGTTAAATATGCAATGAAAACATAAATTTGGGATTTATACTTACAGAAGTTGGAGGTTTTTCTGTTATTTTAAAACTGGTCATTTTCTAACATGTCTAATGTTTTGATGAATATTATATTTCCATGCTTACTCGATTTAGACCAAAGCGTGTGTATGCTATTCTTTTTCACCTTTTGGTGATATTGAGAATCAAAAACAACTTTGATCTCTATCTTGTTAACATTGGGATTGAACTTGGAAACTTGATTATTCATTTTGCTTAAGGGAATGAACCTTTTACAAAGCATTTTTCAATGGTCATTTGATTTGAAGTTTTCCATTTCTATATATTTGAGATAAATTTTGTGTATGCTTTTCTCTTGCACCTTAGGGTGATCTTGAGAATTGAAAATAACTTTAGTCTTCATTTTATAACATTTGGTAAATTGGAAACTTTATCTTTCACTTTTGGTTTAAGGGAATGAACCTTTTACAAAGTATTTTTCAATGGTCCTTTGATTTGAAGTTTTTCATTTCTCTATAGTTGGGATAAAGTTTGTGTATGCTCTTCTCTTGCACCTTAAGGTGATCTTAAGAATCAAAAACAACTTTAGTCTTCATTGTATAACATTTGGTAAATTAGAAACTTCATCTTTCACTTTTGGTTTAAGGGAATGAACCTTTTACAAATCATTTTTCAATGGTCCTTTGATTTAAAGTTTTTCATTTCTCTATAGTTGGGATAAAGTTTGTGTATGCTATTCTCTTGCACCTTAGGGTGATCTTGAGAATCAAAAACAACTTTAGTCTTCATTTTATAACATTTGGTAAATTGGAAACTTCATCTTTCACGTTTGGTTTAAGGGAATGAACATTTATCAAGAATTTTTGTATAGTTCATTGATTGAAAAAGACTATCTTTACTTTTTAGTTGGATTATTTGTTGTGTATGCTCTTCTCTTGCATCCTTGGATGATCTTTAGAATCAAAAGCAACTCTTAATCCTCTTTTAAATAATGTGATTTTCTTGGAGAACTACTAACGCTTGAGTGCAGGACCTAAAAACGCTTGTCAAAGAAAGGAGGTACCAAATAAAAATAAAAAACTACTAATATAGTTGTTATACAGGTTGCCAAAAGGTGTTCAAGCAAACCTCATCTAATTAAACAAGATAAAAAGAACAACATATTCAAAACACTGTATTGCAGGTTTCGGAAAAGGGTACGACCCTCTCCGCTCAACTGGAACATAACCCCTTTGGCATAACGCCTTAAGCTACAACAATGGGGGTGGTTCCAGGAACCCCAAAGTAGTCCACACAAGAGGGAACCTTGTGGATGAAACGGGAATTGCTCCACACTACCTACTTGACTAGCAATTCCTTTGTGAGATAGCGTTACAAGTTGTCCGTTGTGGCGACCCCAGTGATAGTACACGTAGACGCACTAGTTGCCTACTATTATTGAAGGGGGTAAAGTAAAGCTGAGATACTCCCAAACTAGTCAGTGTGACTTTTTGGGTAAATCACGCTCACTCATGGAAACTTTGTAACACCTAGGGTGAGAGAACCACCTAGGAGAATATACTTTGGCCAGGAGCCCACTTCTACCATTTTAAAACAGTGTTGAGTTGTGAACCTTCTTTTTGAGAAACGTGTGACGTATTACTTTCGCCTAGTTTTTACTTGCCTTAGGGCGAGGTAAAACTCTGCTAAAGTGAGGCTAGCATTTTTCGTCATTTTTTCTTGATTTATTTCCTTCATATTCTTTTGACACTTTGTTGATCAAAAGGGGTGTGATTACCTTTCTATTTCCATTCGACTGTTTCTCTCACTTTTATGTCTGTTTACACCCATCCATGTTTGCGGCTGGGTTAGTTTATGACTCTACCCAATAATCTCCACTGCAGATGGTATGTCCTGATTTGTTTTAATTAGTTCAAAATTATTTTGATTTGTTCTTATTGTAACTAATTGTAGGAGATATAATGCATTATATGACTGGAGACTAGTGCATGTTACTATAGAAATAATTTGAAAACTTCTATAAATTGTGTTGTACTGAGGAAATGACCCTTTATGCTCCCAGGACACGGGAGGACACAAACACCCAAGAGCTACTTTTTTATACTGGGTGCTAGTTTCTATTTTGTGTGAGGTCCATGTCTATTTCTGGACCATTATGTGACTGTGTACCTGTGTTGATTATGTACTATGCTGATATGTACTTGTAGATTTGAGTTGTTGTATGGGTAATTTGTTTACCCAATAGATGTCCCCCTCATTTGGGGTTCATGCGACGATAGAAGGAGAATTTATCCTAAAGGGGAGGACCGAAGACTGATATGCATATATGAATTGGATACCTACAGGGGGTAGGGGATGTGAATGGTAAAAACCAAGGCACATGCAAACAAAGTAGGATAGTAATAAGTGTTAGTACAATTAAAGCATGTACATAGAAGACATTGTAATAAGAAAGTATGTAGAAAAAATGGACCACAAAAATTGAGTTTCATACAGAGGAAATCACTTAATATGTCACAAGAAAATCAAGGCTGAAGCATCAAAAAGTATAAAATGATCACACAAGACATAAGAGATAGTCTGTAAAGAATAACATACAACAGCAAACGATAATAAGAAAAATATGATAGATAACCATGGTTATATATATTCTACAAGGAAAATGCTACACATGAAGCACCCATTAACATGTTAAAAAGATAAATAGTATGTTAAGGTATGTATATATTAATGGAGAGTAAGTGCTAGAAAGAAGAATTAGTAAATGATGAAATAATAGAACCTATAATGTGTGAAAGTAGTAAAGGTAGATTCCCCTAGGAGCCTTGGTGGGACTTACAAGGGATTCAGTGTCGAGCATCATGCATTGTGTAATGAGATGTAAGAGATTTGAATTCATATCTAGAGACCAAGTGAATGCATTTATGTATATGATAAAGATAATGACATATTGAGTATTTAGATAACATAGTAAGCAAAGTGCAATATGTAAGTAGAAAAATCTAACAAGAGTAAATGCAACCAAGATATGAAAATGTTGTATGAGTGTGATGGTGTGATATGAAAGATGTGTAGAAGGTAGGAGAAGTGTTTCCTCTAGTGGATGTTTATGAGTTGAGGTTAATTTATAAATGCTCCCTCAATAGTCAATAATGAACCATAAAATGCGAGTTTATCACTGGTAAATGTGTTGTGTGATAATAGATGCTAGAAAGACGCATTGTGAAGCATAGAGCGTGAAGTGTAGTGGATGTGAGGTTCATTTTAGAGTTAGAAATATTTAGACATGAAACATGAAACGTGAATTGTAGTAGTAGAAACTAGAGATAATTTATAGCGATGGGAGGGGGGAGAAAACACAATGCCCCATAAGTGCGTAAGGGATAGAAGGTTATCCAATGATAGTGAAGGGTGAGCCCCTTCCCACCCCCCCCCCCCCCCACCCCCCCCCCCCCCCCCCCCCCCCCCCCAACCTGATATCTGAGGAGATAAAGGCATGTGACGATGGTATAAGATTGGTGGTGTAGGAGAGTAATGATGTGTACATGAAGGAGACCAATGTGGTGAAGGGGGTGGTGAACACTTGTAAGAAGAGGCTGTACGAGTAGGGGAATTAGACCAATAAGGTGGGTTAATAGACCGATGAGGACAACAAGGTCTTGAGTTATGTCATGTACAAATAGGATAACTAGGTGTAGAAGTATTTTTAGTCTTGAGAGGCATAAAAAGCTTAGGTGCCATGATTGGTGTATATATATCAGTAAGAGTGGGCCGGGGTAATGGTGTACATGGTGGAGCACTGTTGATAGTAACAACTTGTTTACTGTGGATGAATTTGAGACGTAAATGATTAATGGAAGGGATGGATTGTGAAGCATAGAGCCAAGAGAGACCTAAGAGCATGTCATGACCTTTGATTGAAGATGTAATGATGAATGGTACAAGCATGGTAAGGGGCCCAACTGTAATGGAAAGCTTGACATAACCAAAATAATGAGGAACTAGAAATGTGATACTAGACAATGGATATTTAATAGTGAGGAGGAGTGTTATAGAGCATACATTGGTAAGAACCAATGGATAGATCATAGTATTGTTGATGGTATAAGAACCAATAGAGACATTGATATACAATGAGTCAGAAGTAAATGTAGCTTGATAATCATGATTTGAGAAGGTGATGAGTGATAGTGGTGCATCAACAGTAGTAACAAGGAAATCAAGATGCCTTGATGAGGGAGGAGGCATATAATGATGTGTATGGTTGATAGAAGAATCAATAACTTGCTTATCATGTTTGGGAAAACGGTCATTAAAGTTTTTTAGCTTTTTTTTTTTATCATTGACCGGATTAGTAGTAGATGGCTCAGAGAGCTCAATTACATTGTTATAAATAAGATCTCGAATAAGATGTTTCCTTTAAAAAAAATGATAGGTAGAGTGACCAATGCATTGGTGATAGTCACATCTTGAATTTTCATAATAGTTGCAGCCACAAGGAATAGAGGGATCAAGTCTGAACAATGGTGGAAGAGTGATAAGATTACTTTCAATAAGTTGTGGCAATAGAAACCTAGATGCGTAAGGTAATTTGTTTAAAGTACGCTTTGGAGGTTTCTATTGAAACTTGTTAGGTGTAAAAACATCGTTAACAATAATATTTTCTTCAGCGGGCTTAGGAGATGGTTTGAAAGTAGATTTAGCTTGAAACCTGGTAGAGGATGAGGATGAATCATTATCATAATATTTAAATTTACCCATAGATAAGAGTTTTCCTTTGTGCATTGTGAGTGTATAACGTAATTGATCAAATGAGGGAGAGGTATTAAAGATAACACTCTCTTGTAGTGGGGGTAAGAGAATTTGAATAAAAAGATATTGCAATTCAAAATCAATTAGTACATTAGTCATCTTGGCAAGGTTATTCTTACAGTGCAAAACATAGTCAAATAGACACTCAATAGATCCTTGTTTTATTTGAGCAATTGTGCATAGGATATTTTGGTACCGATATTGATAGAAAAATGTGAAAGGAAAACATCGAATAAGTATGTAAAATAAGTTATTGAATGAACATGTAGATCATAGAACCAACACATAATGTAATCTTGTAAACTACTAGGCAATAGCTTAACTAGTAATGTATGGTCATTTGCATAGTGAAGACATACCACATGGAAGGATTGAAGATTATCCTAAGGGTCACCATGGCCATTGAAGGTGGACAATATAGGTGTAATGAATTTGGGTGGAAGTGGGTAAGAAGAAATGGTGGGTGAAAAATAGGTATGAAGGAGTAACGAGGAATCAAGAGATGAAGATGATTGTGAAGTGGCTTGTTGTAACTGATGTATTTGAATTTATAGATCCTGGTATAGAAAAGTTATGTCTTGAGTGCCTAAAGAGAATACTTGCCATGTGTGAGAAGTAAGAGGTGGAGTAAAATGATTGGTAGGAGTAGGAATAGAAATGGGAACAATGGAAGTAGATGGAAGGGTATAATTAGGAGGTTGTGTCACAATAATAATGGAAGCATTATTATAGGAAGGAGGGTTGAGCTCAGCTAGGTTAGTGGCTTCCTTATGAACAGTGAATAACAAGAGATCTAAGTCTTTAATATTCTTAGCAATACAGGCCTGGAGATCATGAAGGTATTCATTGATAAAGGGTTAATAGGTTTCAGTCATGGAATAAAAATTGAAAGAATACCTAGAAGGAAGATTGGGTTGGAGTGGTTGGGTTCACCAAATGATTTAATATAAATTAAATTAAATCAAATTACAGAGTAACTATTATAAATAATGATGTAAAAATTCTAATATATAGTAATATGTAAACAAATAAGTATGTAGAAATGAGAAACCCTAAGCAAGAGAGGGAGATATGAAGGCTTAGTTGATTTCTAAACAAACTGGAGGTGATTCGAGAAGGTAAAATACTAAAACAAACCATAGACAGTGTCGTTAATGCTATCTAGAAATTATGGAACTCATAAATGGTACAAGATATGGGCGCGCGTAAGAGGGCAGGTGTACTTAGGCATTGGTAACTGAATATGGGCATTGGTGGATATGTAAATGCCCTAGAATTGATTTCTTTTATGTACCAAGAGGTTTTCTGTTGATTCCTGACTTTCACTTGATACTCATTCTTTGATCACCAAAGGTACCTATAACCTATAAAAAAATATATCTACCTGCACATATCCACAAAAAACATCAAATCTTATAAAAAATATGCAAAATGTGGAGTGAGAATGACCCTGATGGTCACTTAAAGAGTGAACTTATTTCCGATCGCTGCACTACATCTTAGACCCCATGCAATTCTATGTGAAAGTGTATGTAATGATGCCCTCGGATGCCTTTGTAAGTTACATGAATAATATTAGGATATATCTAGAATATAGAATGTGTATAGTATATGTGGATGCAATAGAATAAACTTCCCCTTCCTATGCTTTGTATGAAGAAGTATGAAACCCTTTCCCTTGAATAGATGTGCTAGATGAATTCCTTTTAAGTGTTCTTGTGACTTTAAATGCAAGATTAGGTGATAAAAATAGTGCTTAGTGCTTGGTTCTATATTTTTGAAAAGTAACTAAGTATATATATGATTCTATTGTTTGAATTTCATAATTGAAAAATAGAATGCCGATCCACAAGTGAAAAAAATCCCCAAAAGATAAAAGAGACCCAAAAAGAGAGAGTAAAGGTAAGAAAGGGTTAGAAGTGCCAAAGAGGGACAAAAGTTCCTGGGTGCTGGTGTCCAAACTGGGTGCCAGTGTTTGTAACCATAAAGGATAAATAAATTATGTTACGTCAGGGCTGTAGGGTGTGTAAGACCAAAGAGAAAGAAAGAGACAAAGAAAAGAGGCCAAATATATTTGTTAACCACTAGTTTTCTTGCTTAGGAATCATGTATACACTAGTATGCTTTAAGACCTAGAAATGTACCCAAGTGCCAGATTTTGTGTCTACAGTCAATGTTTCCTATAAATAGATTGATGAGCCTCCATTAAATCAACCCAAATTGATATTTGAGGAGACAAATCATTCATAAAATCCAGCTTCTACTGAGGGATGAACTAGTTTGACATTGAACTAGTCCATGGATAGGGCTACCTAAAAATAAATTTAAATTACCTTCATCTGACATCTAGCCCTAATTTTCACCATGATTTCCTCAATATGTTGGATATTAACCTACACATCACCTTCATGTGTGAAATGGCATCCAAAATTAGCATATCCTTTTTCTTGAACAACACCATGGTTAGTTAAATAACCATGTTGATTCATAGTTGCATTTGGCTCATAGGAATATACGTACTAAGTTTTCTCATAAAAAAGATTTAGAGGGATGTTGTGATAACTTGGAGATGGATTTTAAAAACATGGAGGTAGATTCAAATTGTATTTCTTCTAAAAATGAGGATTTTAATGAGGAAATGAAGTCATGATTGCACAACTTCAGGGAAAAGGGGACTAAAATGATGGAAGGTGGTATGTTGATTGAGGAATCAGGTTTTTAGAACCAATGGATTGGTCAGATGTGTTGAGAAACACCTCCAAAGGATGCATATCACTACGAATACATCAAAATTGGTGAAGAGAAGTTGTAAAGCTCTTCAATCTGTCCAATTGGGTGTACAAAAACTGTTAAAGCACAAAAGTTACACCCTAGGATTTGATCATGGAAGATCAATACTTTTGATTAACATGTGATTGTATCTAAGTGTGGGACCTTACATCTTGAGACAAACCTATAGAGAATGTTGTTTCCTCCACTTATCCTAATGCTAACACTAATCCTAAATATGAAAACACAATCATCTAAACATAAACTAGTCATCTACAGGGACTAGAGTTTGAGAAATGCATGTAAATGAAATCATAAACTAAAAAGAGGTGATAACACCAAGAAAAGGGGGATAAACACTCTCCATAAGTGAAAAATGAGAAGGAAATGGAGAAGGATAAGGAAGACACGTGTTGTAGATGAAAACTCCGTTTAACCCTCTATTTTCACATAAAACACAAAAATGGAGAAGCCTATAAACACAACACACACAACATGGCAAAGAAGGAATGGGAGGAAAAAATGCAATGAAAAAAAAAGTATAGGGATGAAAGAGAGCCACAAACATAAGATTTAATTTTTTGAAGTATGCACAAACCATTACATCAAAGGAAGAAGGTGTCAAACTCACGTAATAATCCAAATATGAGGTCTGTAACCCATATCTACTTGGAACAACACTTTGGCATGATGCCCCTACAAATTGAGAGAGTCCAACCCTTTACAATGAATGATTTTGAAAATATATAGATAAAAGGGGAGAGAGAGAAGGGGGAAAGAGAGGGAAATGTTCCATTTTAACCCAACCACCAATAAAATTTAATAAATTCCTGTAAGACCACATAGACCTTGACATGCCATTCCTCTTATCATTCGACCCGCAGAAGGAGGTATGGGCATCGTGAAGCCATAAGTTTGGGTAGTTGAACTATCAAAATTGCATTTCTTACCTCAAAATTTATGTTTTTGTATTTTACCTCGAAGCAACAAATTTTTTTGTTTTCTTAGTGCTAAAATGAAGATCTCAATGAGATGGTTCCAACACCACCAATTTTGTGCAACTTGGAGCTCTAAGTCAAAAGTTATGGCCCAAAAAATTGATCCCACTTAGTATAGGAATATTTTTGGAAAACCTATGGAACAAAGGAATGTTCCGTTTAGGCCCTTAAAATCCTCTTTAATGTTTTCCTTTGGGTAGAGAAATTGGGTCTACGGGGAAGTGAAGGAATGGTGAAATGTTCTCCTTGTGCTCAGTGGAGCTGATTTGTCTGATTACCTTGTTTTGCACCTTAAGTCCACCAGATCGGGGGTTTGGGGAAGGATTAAAAGTGGGGAACTATTTCCCTTGTGCCTTATAGACTTGACATACCCAACAACACTACCTTTGTCTTCCCCATTGAATTTTACAGAGGTTTGGGGAACCTTGAGAACCCAAACATTGTTTCATTTGTGCCCTCCATGCCTAACTTATTTGTTGTTTTCCTTGTTTGACCCTTGTTGGCATTCATGGCCAATAGAAAAATGGTAGGAATGCTTGAACCATTCTATGAGTTCCCTGTGACCCCAAAATTTCTGTTGCGGTTCCCTGTCCTAAGTCAGCCGATCAAGAAGCAAAGGAACACCCAAACTATTCAACTTGTGCTTGCAAGGCCTGACATTACCAACTGGTCTACCCTATTTCCCCCTTGTCAGCCATGTTGGTTGATTGGAAAACGTGAGGAATGCCTGAATTCTTCTTTTTGTACCCAAATAACTTGATTTATTTGATTCAACTCCTCATGGGGCCTAAGCGGCAATTCAGGGAATAAGAAGAACAAAGGAACTATTCCTCATGTTCCTCCAAAGGTTGATTTTTCAAAACTTACCTTGTTTCAATAAAAAATTTCAAAAATGACTAACTCCTTGGCCTATAAGGCTTACCAAGAGGGAGAACAAGTGCTAGAAGATGAAGGTTTTTCCCAAATCACTGAAACTTTCCCAAAACATTGAGATTTGAGATTACCTGATCCATGACAACACTGTCCAAAAATGGATTTTTAAGTTGTTAAAATATCATGGGGGTTATTTTGGAAAACGTAACCCATAAAACCTAAGAATCCCTTAAGGTTTTTGAGGGTTTTAGGAACTGGCCAATCCACTGTAGCTTGGATCTTATGAGGATCCACTTTTACACCTTCATAAGACATGATATGACCCAAGTATTCTACCTCTCTTATCCTAAAAGCACATTTGGAGGGCTTGGCATAAAGGTGGTGTTGTTCAAAAGTATACAATACTTTATTTTGACATGTTACAAATGTTCCTCCCACTTCTTATTATAGATTAATATATAATTAAAGAATACCAAGACAAACATCCATAAAATGGCCAAAATATTGAATTCATCAAACTCTGGAAACTAGATGGCACAATTGTAAGGCCGAATGGCATTATGAGAAATTCATAGTGGCACTCATATGTGCTAAATCATATTTTAAAAATATCTTCATCATGAATTATTATTTGATGGTATCCTGATTGAAGACCTCATTTTGTAAAATAAACAACATAATGTAATTCATCTAACAAGTCTTCAATGAAAGGAATATGATACTTATCTTTCACCGTATATTTGTTGAGCTCCTTGTAGTGTGGACACATGCACCAACCTTCATCCTTCTTTTGGACCATCACCACTAGAGAAGAGTAAGCACTTTGAATATGGAGAATAATACGTGCTTCTAGCATCTCTTGTATCATCTTCTAAATCTCACTATTTTGGATATAAGGGTACATATAAGGCTGACTGTTGGGTGATTGGCTTCATTGTACTAACTGAATAGCATGATCATGATATTTTTTAGGTGGAAACCCTTTTAGCATATCCCCAAACAAAACTGATTGCTCATTAATACTGACCTATAGATCTAATGGTATAGGTCCTTTTGATGGTTAAGATTCCATTGAGAATAATTGTTACACAAACCCATTTGCACCCTTCCTAAGAATTTTCTACATTTGACGAGAACTTACCAAATGTGTTTCTTTAGCCTTCATCCTGTGTAGCTCAAAAGTCCTTCCTTCAAAATGGAACCGCATGAACAAATCCTAGAAGTTCATCTCCACTATTCCTAAAGTAGTAAGCCATTAGAACCCCCAAAAAATGTATACACCTCCCATTAAAATGGAATACACGGGGCTCTCTAGTAAGTAATCTCCCATAGATAGCTTAATATTATGTAATTTTCATGAACAACTAACTTTACCTCAATCTGTAACCATGACATGAAATTATGGTGCTAGATAAATGAAACAATTCAAGTGTATGACCAAATTATGATTGATGAAGTTATGGGTACTTCCCCAGTCAATTAATACTACAACCCTTCACTTATTCATGAACCAAATAACCATGAGTGTTTTTGGGGTGCTAACTCTTAAAATGGCATGGAAAGAAATAGTTGGTTGTGATTCTTCAACCTTGATCTCAGGAACCTCTTCCTCTGCATCAGTTGCTTCCTCCTCATCTTGTTCTTTAGTAGGACCATATGTTTGAATCATAATGGATTGAGAGGGGGGTGAATGAGTCCTTACCAAATTTTAACCAATTCAAATTTTCTTACTTAAACCATAAACCATAAACCATTCAACCATTCATTAATTTGTGCTTAACATTAAATCAAATCAACATAACCATGAAAGAGACACAATAACACAAGATGTAAGTGGAAAAAAATCAAGGGGAAGAAAACCCACTAAAAATTCTAATTATATTACTCAAATCAAAAGTATTTAGTGAAGCATTAACTTCAGAAGGAGCACTAAACCTACATGGAGCACCAACACCTAGTTTAATGAAGCACAAACTCCATAAGCAGGCTATAACCCCCTAAGATGATCAAGAATCCAATCAAACAAATTTAAATGAAGATATATTCCATTTTTCTACTGCTACCACTAATGGAGATAAAAACTTCAGCTCACACACCTTGAAAACCTCTTCAAACCCTCTCCTGTTCAACTTGCTCTTTCTCTTTATTTCATGGACTTGTTTTGGATTCAAACCATTACACACACGCTCTCTAACTCTCTTCATCATTTCACACACTTCCTCATCTCTGAAATGATGACTTCATACCTGTTTCATACTCACACTTGGGTCACACTTTCTCTCTCTCTCTCTCTCTCTCTCTTAACTAGTTCAAAAATGAACTAAAACACTCACTTTATATGAGCCACAACTCAAAAATATAAGGTAGGTAAGTCCTTAATCAATATATCAACAAAAAAACTAAAAAAAATAACAATAAACTCATACACATTCATAAAATGGACCAATATAGATTGACCTTGCTCAAATGCACCAAATAAGCCCACAAATGGCTCAAAACCCCATCATATGATTCATAAAAGACCATAAACATCATCACCAAGATTAGTCAAGCTCCAAAATTCCCCACACATGTCAAATATGACATTAAAAACACCATCCATTTTCATACATTATCTTGCACTAATAAAATTCTTCATAACACTATCAAGAAGGCTCATATCCTTCTGAAAAAAACTATTTCTAAGAACCAGTCTTCACCTTTGGTCCTCAAGATTACCTAAGAACACATAAACTATGACATGTAGCTAATCATTGGAAATAAACTGACCTGTAGATCATATCCATTCTTTATAGATCTCATGAAACATCCATACAAGAAAACGACACCAATTTTCCTCTTCACCAAACTGAGCTACCCAGAAAATAGTTTTAGGAAATCAATTGGCTTTCACCCTTGATGTCACTTTTAAGACATAAAAACACCTTTAATAGGAATTAAATTAATCCCTATTCAATCTCCAATTGATAGTAAGCATCAAATAATCCATCTCATTCATCTTCTACCTCCATCTTCTAGCCAGAACAATATTGTCATGAGAAACAAACAACCTTCTTCACAAATTGAGTTGGTTTACCTATCAAAACTCATCATAAAGAGAAAAAATTATACAATTATAAATACATATGAATATAATTTCCATAACATCTTACATTTCCTTCCAACTCCAAGTGGAAGGCCTTCAACCAGGTCAATCTCTGAAACTGCTCTTTTTGGACTCAAGAACCAGTCTTCATAAATAGTGCAAAATTTTCCCTCTAGGACCTCAAACATGATCTAAAACCATAATATAAATCAATTACAACTCCCAAGATAAAAAAATGTCAATTTATTTCATACCTCCTTTGGATAACATTATCACAAACTGAACATCTTCAGAAAATTTCCTATTTGAGTGGGGTCCACAAATCATCACAAGATCTATCCTACATTTTTGGAAATATGGAGGAGTCCTCTACAACATAAAACCATCATACTATCAATAAAAATAAATTATGGGAACTTACCAAGAAGATCCTCTCGATCACTCAAGACATATGGTTTCAAACTTAGAAAAAATAGTTTACCTTCTTAACATATGTTCATAAAAATGTGACTATGAAATGATCTCATTATTTTTGTGAAATTATATTAGCTCAAGGTAAAATCATCCCTAAAATCCAAAATGTCCCATATAAATCACACAATTCATGGTTAGCATTAGAAGTTACAATTCGAGCTGGAAAACACTCTTTTTCGTACCCTGTTTCACATAAAACATCATGACTTGGAAAGTATTCTTTAGAATGACTTGAAATTTTTATCACACCTCTAAGACACCCTTTTTCACCATATCCAATCATAAACATGGCTCAAGTAGGTATTCATCTTCATAACCCATCTCATTTGTATGACTAGCCCTTAGGGTTTTGCATGTTCTAGGACAAAACCAACTAAATCAACACTATAACTCATCATGAAACCTCTAAAATATCTGTACATGATGAAAACAACATAATATACCTATATGAGTGATCTTAAGAGCTCAAACATACATGCAAGTGATTATCATGCCTGATCGGGCCTCCAAACACTATGATTAGGCCTAATGTATACCATGACCAAGTAGAAAAACCTCATAACTCTTCTTGATAACTCTGTAAAATGACCTAACAACCTTGTTACATCATGTATCACTCACCTACATGACTCCATGAGCTCACATGGCTATATACCTCATCATTTCGTCTCTAAACACCTAGACTAAGTCTAGATGAACATCTACAACTGGGTCTTCAACCCGTACCTGCACTCTAAAAATAATTAGAATGCCTAAAATATCTCCAAAAATTATCTCCATGCTGCTACCATTCTCTTCAAGTCACTATATAGCTCCAATCACCATGCACCATCACCTCGGCTAGCTAGATCACCTGATTAGGCTTGTTAGACTAAGCTAATCTCACCGAATCCACTCATGCAATCACCTGAATCTCCAAGTCATCATAATTTAAATCACCTTATAGCATTACTCCATCATCCTATTTTTCATAATTGAGCTTTTACATCAACGACAACACCTAAATTCAACATGCCAACAATCTCCCCCTTTGTCATTAATAGAAAACCACCTAGTTCTTCTCCCCCTTCTTACATTGATGAAAAATCATACCTATACCTACATTATATTCATATTTCTTAGTCTCACATGAACACCTCTTGGTTGGAAACATCAAACAAAGTCATCAAATTATCTTGAAAACTTGTCATTTCTTCCTCAAGCTCTGTTTTTGACCTCTTTGCACAACTTGAAATCACTAAAATCCCACTACGAAGAAGAATACATGAACTCATACATGTCAAAAATCATGACTTAGGGATAAAAACACCATATTACCTCTTTATTGGTCCATACCAACTTGATAAGGCTCATACTTGACTTGTTTCTTGCATACCTTGGTCACATACCTCCTTTAGGGCTAAGATCCCTAAAACAAATCTTCAATGCAATTTGGAAAAACTTTGGAAAGCTCTAAAAACTCACTCACATCATGAATCCAATCCTTATGACTCACCCTTGGACTTATACTCTCCTCATCTAAGTTAAAGTACCAAATTAGGATCACATACCTTACATATAAGTCATGAGGACGACTTAATCACCTTGCCTCTGCCCTGAAGCTATTTCTTAATATTTTCACCTTATTTTGATGTTGTTACAACATTTTTTAGTAAAAAAATTACTTACCACTGAAGTAAACATGTAATTCATCATTCAATATGCTTCTCACACCTTTTATTCATCTGAAACACCTAATAGAGAAGAAAATCAAGCTCCCCCTATCTCAATGGCTTGTACATACCTGTAACACAATTCTTGTACCACTACAACACTGTAACATTCCATTTTTTCCTTGAAAGAGACCATAATTACCTCAATATTTGGATAAAACTGATATACAAGGTTCCTTGACATATTGAGCACACCTTAAAGGTTGATACCAACTTCCACTGCCTTAAGATACTACTCTTAGACTTGTAGCTTCACATTTTGGGACAAAAATGACCAGCTTCAGTCTTGACATAGACATCTCAGCTTGAACACTTACCTTTTTCATTTGTTAGTGTTTTGCCTTTCTCCATGCACTCTTAGATCATCCAAGATAAGAATTTAAGGACTTACAGAGCTAGAACCTTCATTCTCAGACTTGACATGATATATGTCACCTTAAAATACTCATGTATAGACCTATAGCTCATCTGTCACCAAGAAAAAATTACACCACTACTTCCACAAACTCAAGCATGCTAGATCTTCTCCACACCTTTTCAAGGTGAAAAAACATTCTAATTACTCCTCAACAAGAATCAACATTTTAGTCAAGATGTTCCTTCTCTTCTCTGTAAATTTGAGTCTTCTTCAAGGAATAGGCTTATGAGTTATCCCTTACTTCTATGTAAGATCCAAGGAACAACCCACTCTTCTAGGCATGAAGAGCCTAACCAGACCTATTGAAAATCTATGCTTATGCTCGAGACAAACAATGTAGATCTTAGATAACTATGCATAAGCTGAGACATCCTATCATAGTTCTCAAACCACACCCAATCTTGTAGATCATCCTCTTTCTCACAGAAGCACTTTTCACAATCTATGACCGTTCATGCAATGAAGATGCAAAATCCATATGGGTAGAACAAGATCTACTTCTTCAATCTAGTCTAATAAAATTTGAAATCCTTATTTAGATCCTCTTTTGTAGGCTTGCATAAATAGTTTATCCTTCTTCAGGCTAGCATGATATTATGGCCATATATTATTAACCACTCATTCAACACCTTAGACATAAATTCATCTTGAAAACACACAAATAATCATGGCCCATACATAGGCTTCTCACAACATATACCTTATGAGAAACTCATTTTAACTGACCACTGTACTTACCTTCCACTTTGACAGTCATAATCAATCTTGTGCTTATCTCCAAACTTCATTATGCATATATAGAATTCTTAGCCCTTGAAATTCTATTGCAAATATTCCCTTGACCTCAAATATTCATAAAAAAGCTTGACATATGAACATACCTAGGATGCACTATTACTTTTGCATCTAATACATGCCTCTAACCTTCTTGATCACTTGTCAACAAGTAAATCATATTCAAACATATTGAAGATATTTTAAGAATGTAATGGCCACATCTTAACCTCATAAGTGCATTGTTTATAGTGAACAACCTCTGTCAGGTAATTCTCACTTCATTTGACTTCAAATTTTCATCATTTAGACTTGTATCATCATCAACAAGATGATATAATACTTTCATTGACCAAAACATAGATTCTTGACCTATGATGCCTCTCTATAAGCTCTATAAGCTCTATACTCCTCTACGAACAATGGTTGACGTCTTTCATAAAAGTATGAAGATCTTGATTCATTTATTTGAGCTTGGGTATCGATATACAAAGTACTCATCCATTTTGTTCATCATTAAGAAGGTTTAAAATAGCGTAGATCTGTTAGTAGAATTATGTGGCTCCTTTGGCACATACCATCCCTGAGTAGGCCCAATTTCAAGATCTATTTAATTCTTCTATGAAATAACAAATGTAGGTATCCATGCATTAGATCAATCTTAGTGGATCCATTTTCAATTTTTTATCCATTGGATTAATCTTAGTGGCTCCTGTGGGTTGGTCACTCTGAAGCCTGTAGTCTCTTTCAACGTAAATTTTGATTATTAAGATCTAAAAATGATAGACACATGGATTACATTCAACTGATCCCCAAAACATGCTAGATATACAAAATAACTTCACGCCATGTTGTCGTCGGATGTTAAGTTGTTCACATTTTCCTGGAATTATTATTGTCTCTGCCACCTATTTCATGCCTGGGAGGTTGTCTATACTTGTGCATGCTTCTTTATTGCAATCCATTTAAGTCTAAGTTACCTGGTCAAGTTTTGAAGTCTAAAGTAATTTAAATAGTTCATGGTTCATAATGTTAACATATTTCTTTATAGATTATCAAAATAAGTTTATGTGTCGAGTCAATTAGTATAGGTAATAGTTTGAGTATTTTTTGTTTTGTTAGTATCATATATAAATAGTCAATTCTTCATTTGGGTCCATTTTCTAGTCAAAAATAATTTTTAGTGCATGTCAAGCTATAAAAAAAGTCATTACATATCTAAATGGTCATAGTTTTATATTGTCTAGTTAAGTCATACAACTTTTGTATGTTGTCCTTAAGAGTCACGAGCTGATAAGTCATCGTATTGTCAAGAGTCAATTTTTGTCTAGTCGTCAAAATAAATATAAAAAATCCAAGTCATAATTTTGTGTAAATATGTTGAATTGTGAGTCATTGTCATTGTAAAATATTAAAAAAATAAAATAAAAAATCTTACAGATGTATTTTTGGTGTTACCTAACGTCCAAGAAAATAAATGTTTCACATTGTGGGGGAGAGAAAAGTATAATAAATAATGTAGATATCATTGAGTGACATGATCACATTTCTCTAAGGTAGTAACATCATACACTGGAGGATGGAGGCACAAGAGGAAGGAGACCAATTGGTAACCTCTTGCTAGCCGCAGCCAACGGGGCTGCAAAATGAGGTTGTGGCATTTTGTTTTAGCGTGTCTTATTTCAGTTGTAGTGTACCTATATTTTTTCATATTCAATTTACTGTATGATCCTATTGTAATAAAGTGAGAAAATTCCTATATAATTTTGTGATGTGAAAATATAGTGGAAAGATGAAAGAAAAAGGAAAAAACAACATCATGATACTTGAAGAGGATGAACAGGGGTTCATGGCTGGAACAAGGGTTATTTTTTAGTGGACATGGGTCTGTATTTGATGAACATGGGTTCATACCAGATGCGAAGGGGATCATACCAAGGTTTTTGGTTAGCCTTTTCAAAACCATTGGTGAGCCAAGATCATGAGCATGCATAGAAAACAAGATGTAGAAGAAATGCAATTTTTTTTCTCCCATGTTCGCACTAAGGGGGGAATGTTAAGAATTCATAGTGATCCATTCAATAACTATGTATTATCATGTAAATGTAATTAATTACCATATACTAATTAGTTGTTAACAATTAGTTTGCTTGGTTATGTGGTTGTACCCATAAGTTTATTAATGGGATTTTTTTTGTATCACTTCCTATTTTATAGGAAGTTGTTTTCCTATTGTAATGGCTATATAATAGCCAATTTCATTATACATTAATATAGATAGATTATTGTTTTCATACTTTGCATGAATCTGTACCAAAGTCTAGATTGTGATCCTACTTTAATGGACCATTTTTTGAGACAAAACAAAGCATCACACTGACATATGCTCATCACAAGTTTTGAACTTAAGACATGGATGATAACCTCAAATACCTTCCTCTTTTTGACACATACAGAGCCTTTAAAGGTGTCACAGACCTCATATACCTTGAAGAGTCCATGATAAGGGTTATCAACATTAAAAATTTTCTCCTTATACAAAGTTTTGACAATTTCAAGTCATAGCCCAAACTTGGTTAGGATAAAGACTCCAAATAACTAGGAAGACCTTCTTTAGCAGTTACCCAACCATTACACACTTTGTGCAACAAGAGTCATCTTTTTTAGGGGAAGACATCACAATTTTTCATAGATTTAAGACCAATTTTCAACCTTGATACTTACTCACTAAGAGGACATCACCTCTATCATGACTACACATCAAACCAGACTTTCCTGACTCAAATAATTACATTCGAGACTTTAGATTTTATGAAAAAGACATATACAAATTGACAGATTCAGGCTCTTTAAGACAATCATAGATTTCACCTCTGATGACTTGGGACTTAACTCCCCTAGGAGTGAGATACTTTACAAAATATTCAACGCAATGCAACACATCAACGATTTGAGATTCATTTTACAGGTTAGAGGTTAAATGGAATTTCTAGATAAATTGCATAAGGAGGATTAATACTGATGTTTCGATTCCAATCCTAGAACCATAATCAGGGTAAAGCTATTGCTTGAGAGTAGAGATGTAAATTGAACTATTATAAATAATCTATTTACCAAGAGACATGTCATTCTGAAAAGATGTGAAGGTAAAATAACAAGAACAATGAAAATAAGATAAATTAAATTAAAAATAAAAATAAATAAAATAAAGACAAAAAATGATAATTAGGAGAAGGGGGAAAAACCACAAAAATAATTAAAAATAAAAGAAAAATTATGAGGAAAAAGCGGGGGGGGGGGGGGAGGAAGAAAAAAGGAACCTACATAATTATCAAGAACACATAAGGTAAAATAAAGGACAAACATAGATAGACATGAAATGGAAAGAAAGGAAAAACACAATAATTTAAAGAACACTAGCTATGGGGGGAGTGAGTGTCAACTTATACAACATGGGTTTTCATGATTGACTTAGTTTCCACCCGTCGTCGCGATTTAGGTTGTTTAGATGTTTTTCAATCTCGACAGCTTCACATATTTTCTTGTTTGAGTAGTGTGATTCTATTACTATTAATTTTGCATTGTCGATGAAAATGGCATGTCTTGTGATGTATTCATGTTCCATCAAATATGAGTTTCCAACCTGAGTATACTCTAAGTCTTCACAATGTTCATGTAGTCACATTTTCAACGACCTTCTTGTTTCCCCGATGTATCTTTTACCACAAACACATGGTATGGAGTAAACCCATTTTCTTAAGTTTTGACAAATTTGGTCTTTAGGGTTTTTGAGGCCTTAAAACTTACAACTTTGAATCAATATTTTAGGCCCACATACACATTATACAACTCTTTCTTACTTTTCTCCTTCAAACACTGTCAACCTTAAAGTAGTAAAATCATAGTACCCCATTCATTCTATAGACTAATAAGATGACCTGATCCATAAATCAAGTATCACTCATACAAATTGACTCTATAGAGTTTACTAGGATCTTCATGACTTGAAAAATTTCTCAACACTCTTTTGAGTATGGCCATACTTTTAAGGCATGAAAAAACTCAATGCACAATGTTCACACCTCAACACAACAAACTTCTCATGAAAAATGAGATCTAAAAAAATTAGACATCAACTAATAGTAAGACTACAAAATTTAATCATGAAAAACATCTAACAGAACACCTCACAGACCTTTGAAAGATAAACTAGGTTCATAGAGACATATTAGACTCCTCTTATATGACAACAAGATAAACTTAGACACCTACAAGAAAAAATGAGTTAAAAACACAGGGAGAGATCACATCCCATACCTTATGACCCTTGAAGTGTCCCAAAGGCCTAATTTCTTCAACTTATCATGAAATGGAGATTGTATGGAAGATACACACATATGATGTTCTTCATATCTTTCTTCTTCAACCAAAGAAAAAATTCTTCCTTGATTTGATTTGGGTTTGTTGACTTTGTTTTCCACCTTGATAGCACTATAACCATCTTTCTTAGCTAGCTTTGACTCTTAAAATCTCACATTTTGAGAATCATATCTCTTGGCCTCATTTATGGGACTGATGTTTTGCTTGAACACTCTTCCATTTTTCCTATTAGTAGCTTGAAATCTGCTGGTAATTCTTTGTGACAAAATCTAGCAATGTGTTCTTTTCTATGACACTTGAAACAAACAACACCCTTCCAACTTCTAGGCTCATACAAACTAAGATTCCAACCATAGTCTTTAGCCTTGTGACCATATCCACAAAAAGCGTGGCATTCACCTTTGAAGAAGATTACATCATTCCAGTATCCATGTATTAGTTAGCTAAGCAAGCATAATTGAAACTAACACCTAATAGTTCCAAAATAAATCTAACTAAACATAGATCATCATGTTAAGATCTTAAATAGACTAAATATCAACAATATGCATTATAAATTTGAAGGAATTCAAACTAACATGTTAAACATTTATCCTCTACTCTTTGAAAGCTAAACTAGAAATGGACCTATGTAGATCCTTAGTAATCAAAATATGATTTTTTGTTTGATCCAAAGGGTTCAAGAATGGAGTCTCATCAAGACATGGCTATAAGATCATCTTTATTATCTCCATATGACTCAAATGATTGGATGGATGAATGCAACATTGAAGATACCTAGCTCAAAACTAATGAAGGATTCTCAAAGATGAAAATGCCTATAATTTATGCTATATGCATGGAAAGGTTTAAGAAGAAAGGTAGGAGGAGGGTTCTTTATATAACCCTTTGGTTTGAAGAAGCTTTGCATCTTATTACATGTGGGATAATAGAAAATCTAGGTTAGTTATAGATAAGTGTACTTTAGAAGAGATTAATATATTATTAGTGATTCATGGGAGTTGAGGGGGGTGTATTAATTAATCAAGAGTGACTAATTAATAGGTAGGTGTAGCTTATAGAATCCTTCTTAGAGGAAAGTTAACATGATCTATGTTATGAGGGGATTTTAATAAAATAAATGATGACTTATTGATTAAATAGAAGGGGAAGTTAATTAAGTAAGAACAATTAATTAATCTAGATAGAAAGGGATACTAATTAATAGAAGGTCATAAATTGACATTTTGAATGATAGAAGGGTTAATTAGTTAGCGTAATGTAACTATTTAATGATGATAGAAGATAAAAGGTGAGTTATTGACAATATGTCATCAATTTGTGGGAAAATTTATAATTAGAGCAATTTAAGTATTTAAATTGCTCGTTCCAAATTATAGGTGTCTACAATTCCTAGAAGACCTTCTTTTACAATCTCTAGCGATTTAACCAAAATCATTACAAGAGTAACAATACCTATTGAAATAAGTACCAAACCTCATAGCATTAGGTTTTCTAATAGGTTTATACTTTCTTAAATCATCCTTCTTGGTCACCTTTACATCAGATTCAAAACTTGTTCTAACTCTTTCATCATTTTCCTTTTGCTTCCCCTTGAAACCTAGGCCTATTTTATCTCTAGCATCCCTTTGGATCTTTAATATCTCATCAATAGATTCAAAAATATTCTCCAACCTGTCATACATCTTCAATCTGCTAGATACAACCTCTAAATCAGATTCTAGGGATTTCAATTTTTCTTCATACTTGCAACTGTAGACACAAAATCATGCACGTTGGGTAATTATCTAGTCTTGATTACATACTACTATTCATATGATTCCTAAGTAAGAATGATACTAATTAAACCATGTCTTTGGCCACCTTTCTTTCCTTTCTTTCATTTTTCTTGGTCTTAAACCTCTACTTGCCCAGTCTTCCTTTTTAGTTTTCAAAATTTGTCATCCTTGACACCGACACCCAAACCAGGACACTAATGCTAGACATCCTCATCCAATTTGGGTGCCACTGTCCTCTTTGTACTTTACTCAAACTTTTTGGGTCCTTTCTAGCCATTTGAGCATCTTATATTTTTGGTATTTGACCTTTTCAAGGTTAATTATAAAGTTCAAGTGAAAGAATCATATAAATATAAAGTTATGTGATTATAATAAGAAACCAAACACTAAGCATCTACTATCTCCACCTAAGGTTTCATCCATCTAGCTCAATCATAAGGGAAAAATGATGGTTCATCTACATCACACTTCATAAGAGGGGAGTGTATTGTTTCCATGCACACATTATTTTCATTCTACATCTAGTTACTTTCTCACTACTCAAAAAGTGTGACACACACAAGAGCAACTTAGGGAAAAATTCTATACACACACAAAACTACATTGGGTCTTAGATGTAGTGCAATGATAAGTTATAATTCCACCATTGTGGTGGTTGAGGATAGTCTAACCCCTCATTTCACATCTTTCATTTTTAGGATTTGATGTTTGTTTGAGGGTTTTGTAGGTGCTTTATTCATTACAGGTTTATGGGTACCTTGGTGATCCAAGTGCAACATACATGTGACAAAAGGTGAACAAGTTTGAACCTCTTGCAACACATCTGAGGAGGTTTTCTGAGCATCTACATAGAACAGGTGCCAAAAAGAAAGACTAGGGCACCCATAGATGCCCCTATCCCTCTCTAGGTACCCCAGTCTAGTCAAATCTACTGGATCTACATTTTTACAAGTTTCTGTGTGATAGTCTTCCATCTTTGTTTAGCCGGTCTCCACTGCGACATAGCCCAGCGACCTCTTCAAATCAAATAAGACTCCTTTAACCCTCTTTGTAGTTAGGGTTTCATATTTTTATTACTTAGTTACTTGGGTATTATTTCAGTATTCATTTATTTACTGCAAACTTGAATTATATTAGGCTATTATTTTACATTTTAGCATAATCATTTTGGTGAACCCCATGCTCGAATCCACATTCTTTCTAGGATTTTCTTCTTTTTCCCATAACCCATAGTGGTCGATTTGGGTATCTTAAGTACCTTAATCTTCCTCTATCCTCTCAAAGGGTTTCTAAATCAATGGATGAGGTCTCTACATCAATGAATACAATTGAAAATCCCTTTGCTAACTCTCACAATGTCCCCCTTCATGAAATAGAAACATCTGATAGTGAGAAGTCATATGATGAGGATACTAATGTCGATCAAGACCAATTGAACACACTTACAAAATTTTGACAAGCTTTATGTAATAACCCCACTCATCTTTTGCATATTCTGCCATGACTCCACTTATTGCTAAATATTTGGCTCCCATGGTCTCTACTCAACCTCTTGCTCCACTATCCATTCCTACCACTACCAATCCTATCATTCCACCTAATAATCCCAATGAAAAACCTGGTTCCTCTTCAACTACTCTTGATTTAATGTCTTTATATCAAGATCTGTAGACACAAATTCACCAGCTGCAGCTCACCACTTCTCATGTATCGCCATCTCTTGACACCACTTCACTTCTTCATACACTTTTTACACCTACCATTTCCACATATCTGCTACGACCAAACTTCAAATCTCCAAAGCTCCCTATTTTCAAAGGCCATGGTGAACCAAAAGAGCATCTTCGAGCCTTTCATGTAGCATGTTTGGATTATGTGGATGATCACACTCTCCTAACAAAGATCTTTCCTTGCAGTCTCAAACATTATGTGATGCATTGGTTCTTTGACCTACTTGTTCACTCAGTAACATCTTTCATGTATCTGGATGATGCTTTTCTCACTCACTTCTCTATCAATATCTGCTACTCCATGGTCAACATATCCTCTCATGGTTGCCACTACATCACTGAGTCCATCTATTACGTCATTAACTTTAACACCTAAAGAACATAAGACACCTAAATTCGGTAATTATACCATTGCTCACTCGCATGCACATATTTATTTAATTCATCCCCTTTATCTAATTAAATGCCTAACCAATTCCCATTAATTAATTAAGCCACATTAATTGATCAGTTAATCCTTTAATATCTCACATGCCCAATTATCTCATCCATATTAATCTTTGTTCCTATTAATTAATTAATTAATTAATACCATTTATCATTCCTTAACCAACCTTCTATTTAGGATAATTTTATCCTAAATCCATCCCCTTGATTTTCTAAGCTTTCATCCCATCTATTTTAATGCCCTAAATACCTACAATTCATCCCCAAAAAATTTAATCCCACCTACATGCTTTAAAACATTCGGCTAATCCTTAAAAACATGAAATCATGCCAAAATAAAAAAAGATATCCCATTGGGGAAACTTTCGCCGTGATCAGTGGTGACTTAACCCAATCACCATTGAAACTATATAGTTGAGTGCTTTCTTTCCATTAAACAATTAGATGCATGTAAAACATCTGAACTCTCTTACGACTTGTGAGCTTGTTCTCTCACCTGAATGTTTCTGTAACAATCACAAAGCTCTTGGAAATCATTTCAGTGTGTGTGCATCACGCACGATCATTTGTGTAGCTTTATTGAGATTTTTATCGAATTATATTTGTATTTCTTGTGTATAATATTTTATAGGTTTAGATCAACTTTAACAACACTCAAACATTCTCCAAAAACCTTCTCTTTTAGCCTATTTTCTTGTAGGTTTCCTTTCTCATCCATTCATCTTCGGCTTTATCTAATTCTACTATAGTTGTCGCCAACCCTGTAAGATCACTATTGACCTAGGCCTAGTTTGATTATCTAACCTATTTTTCTGTTATTTTTTGCTACTTTCTAGAGCTCCCTGTCTTTGGTTCTCTTCTATAGTTGATATACAAACCTCTGCTACATCCTATATTACAATAAGACTCTTGCAAGTCTACATATTCAACTTATAATCCAAATCCACCCTCCCAGGTCACCTTCGACCTACCTGTACACATTCTGGGCCACCTTTGACCCAGACTAGGTAACCATTAATTTAGATTTATTGTAATCTAATCATATTTTTAGATTAATCTCTTTCATTTTCCAGATTCAAAAATATTCTTATTTCTATAATTTCATCTTTTACATCACTTTTGTTAAACAAACGGGGGTTCACATTCGTGAAAGGAAGATAATCATTTCTTAGAACTACATTTTTGGGAAACCCCCGCATATATCTATCTGATCCATCTTTATTCCAGTTTTGTAGGTAAATCAAGTTGTAGTGATAATCACCCATTTTGTGTCTGTATTCATCATATCACACATATGAGGTAGCATAAACCCTCCATCATTTATTAGTTGCTAGTTTCTTTTATTGCTAGTTCATTCTTTAATCGGTGAGGAAGTTTCTTGTCCAATATTTCTGGCATGCCCGGTGGGACTACCCTTTTGGTGGTCTCTTTCTTTTCTATAATTTGATTTTTCTATCTTCCAATAACACTACAGTGTGAGGCTCCACTTTATTGCTTGCTCGTATTGGGTTTGTGGCTTGGATCTCTCATCGCTTAAGAGTGTAGACAAATAGGAAAAGTGTTATCCAGGTATTCCTCACTTCTTCCCCTTTTTCTCCTTTTTACATCATAATTTCCCATTCTTGTCTATGTCCTCATCGAATATAACATTTCATTTTGAGATTAAACGGAACCTTTCCTTTCTACATGCTGTTTAGTCACATAGTTTAAATAGGGGTTTAACTTACTGCATATCACATTCTATCACACATGACCTAAAACTCACAAATAAAATCACACATCAAAATACTACCTTTCCCATTAGACTGATTGGGATTCGATCACTCAATAGAAAGATGCCTCAGACATTCCCTAACCATAACTTACCCAAAACTAGACATAGTTTTCCTTCTCCCAGGACCTTAGTTATCCATCCCCTTTTCTTTCTCACACATTCTTAATCAAAACTTAAAAAGAATTGTTTGCTTGAATTTTTCTGTTTAAAATGAAATCAAAATTTTCCTTGAATAGTTCTCAATAGTCCACCATGACCCCATCTAAACCCTTGGTTGCTTCTAGACATTCTTCTAGCCCCATCTATGACTACCTTTTCCATAGACCCGTTACTTCTCGACCACATCGACTAGTAGATTCCACTCCATCCCCACCATATTCTATCATCTCTGCTTCATCTAACATGACCATGTATATCCAACCTATTGAAATTCCTCTCTCTCTTGTATCATATATTTCCATCCAGTCCTCACCATGTTATTATGATCATTCATCTCCCCATCATATGTCTCCTCAATCAATCCAATATTCACTACCCGATATCTTCAGACAATCCTTTCCTAACCCACCACTATAAAATTCATTTTCATTGTCTATAGTATATCAATTCAACCCATTTTAAATCAACACCATACATCAGACACCTCCATCTGCATCTATCTTATATACCTGATCATACACTCTTATTCTTTACATTGTACCTATGCCTCCTTTAGGAGCTATCCTCACATCAACCATACCCACAATCACATTACATATGACCTTAACTTCCACCGCCTCTCTTTCATCTACATCCTATCCTACTCTTACCACATCTGCATCAGCCTTGACTACACCATCCTCTCTATCCACACCTATCATACTAAACCATTCACAACATATCTTCTAAGCACACCCATCACTACCCTTATATCTGCTACATCCACAAATCCACCCATGTATACCCTGACATCCTTGTCACATATTTCCTTTCCCATGCCTACATAATCTATTTCATCCCAATATTCTACATCTACCATCCTCACATCTACATTTCCCATTGCATCTTCTGAATCCACATCCACATCCACAATGCCTCTTGAGATAAACACAAAAGGCATTCATACCTCTACTATAGATCTCCTCATTTCTACACCGATTCATCCACCATCTATATCATTTCCTTCTCACATATACCTCATCAATCAAATTATCCAAACACCCCTTTTATTTCTATAGCCATGCCTAGTACAATTATTGATTCCAAACCCACATTTACCCCACCTACCATAACTAATTTGACTCCCCCATCCACATCTATTCCATATTTTCTGATCATATCATATTTAGAGTCCATACCAGTTCATCTTTCTATGCTTCTACCCACACCTACCGCATCGATCATTATGACCACATCCCCACTATCTTATTCTTCATCTAAACCAACTTCATCATTTGAGAAATATTGGAGAGAATGTCAACTTGCAACCACCATAGGTGATCCTCTTGTCTCATCCACACAACTATACATTCCCACATTGAGCGAATCCCCATCTTCCTTGGAACAAATCATGCAAAAATTACTCCCACCATCTACCACAACACCACCTTCTAATCCACCTAGTGAAATCATTGTCATCGCTACCAAGGGAAATCCTCAACAATCCAAATCCAAAAACCTTGGCATCCTTCCACAACAATCCCTCAAGCGTCCTCATAAGAAGATCGACATTCCTCCAATCAAGACCAAATCTACATCATCCATCTTGGGGCCGCATCCATCTATCTTAGGATCCCATCCTCCATTATGACCAATCAACCAATCTAAATATAAACAATTTGATTCCCTTATTGGACCAACACCCTCATCAAAAACACCTCCACCTCTCTAGTCATCCAATCCTAAATCATCCCCCATTACATCTTCTTCTAGATGACTTAGACCTTAGTGTAATCTACCTTCATCCTCACTATCCACACCATCTCACATGACCTCTCCTGGTGCACACATAAAATCATATGTAGAGGTTCTCTAACATCTAGTTGAGACTTCTGCCATCATGTTCCCACCTATCAGGGCCTTTGACCCAAACCATTCAAAGCTGTCATGGTTTGATTCCCACTACATCTGTGCCTATCATTGTACTCTAGGTCATGACACTGAGCATTGTAAGGCCCTTCAGACTATCATCCATGATCTCATTGAGTGAGAGGAACTCCTTGATGATTCTCCTTCTCCACCTACTGCATCATATATAAACCATTTGACTTCTTTTACCACATCTTCATCCATTCAGCCTCTTTGTCTACCCACATCATCTTTAGTTATTCCCCCTCCACACATCATTCTTCCTGATGAGGGTCCTCCTTTTTTCATTGATTATGTTTTCCTTGCTACACCATCCTCTTGACATCTATTTCATATCTTCTGACATCCACTATCTTATCCACATCCCTTTCACTAGGGGAGCAACTTCCCCCCATTATTGATATTTTAGCATATTTCTTCTCATCTTCATCGATTCATCCTCCTACGCCAGGGGGAATTATTTCTAGGAGTTTTCCATTCATAGACTAGTTCCTCTCCACATTTGACATCATATTGTCTCATTTGGCTCGGTTTATCTAATCGTACCTTTTATCTCCTCCTCATATGACCACTTTCGTGTCCATATCTATGCTTCCCTTTGGAAGCACCATGGCTTTGTCTAAAATCCACTATTAAGGCACATATTTCATGATATTTCTAATAGGATGTTAATGTTGGTGGCCTCATAACTTTATTATAATATCACTGCTCTAGCAAGGAGCCAACAAGGAAAGTTTTCCTTTAATTGGATTGGACCATACATTATCATGCACAAGTATGGTTCGGGAGCCTATCATTTGGCCTCTCTTGACATGTAAACCAGAAGTGGAACCTCTTAATGCATTGCACTCATGAAAATCCTACTATTATCATGCCTACTAGTGCCCTTAGTCATATCCTTAGATCATTCTTCTGTCTCAGCCTCTTCCATCTTCGATTGTGATGACTTAGAATTGTGTGATGTACCGTCACTTCCTAGATGTGACCTTAAATATGGGCACCATGACTCTAGCCATGGCATATTATTTATGGATAGGTTCTCCCCTTTTGTGAGAACTCTATGATCATTACCCTCTTATTCACCTATTGGAACCATGCAAAGGGTCCATGGGTGTATCTTGAACATTCATTATCCCCTCTTAAGTGGTTTACTTCACTAGTCCCAGCTCTCCCCCATGCAAAAAAAATAATTCATGGATGCTCAAGTCAAAATAAAAGTTATTAAAAACAAACTGATCCCTTAAAGGACATTTGTTTATATTAAAAAAGAGATTTAAAGAAAAAGCATGCAAACCAAAGTTAAAAGAAAATCAAATGAAATAGACCAATCCCTCGATTATTCTTGCCATCTATATTATGTATAAATTAGACCATACCCTTGAAGGATGGCTACTCTTTTATGGCATTTGAAGGCTTCCTGCATTAATCATCCTTCCATTTCAACATCCTTAGAAAGCTTCCCACATTGATCAAATTTCTTCTAACAGACTTCCCACATTGATCAATGTTATCTTTCCCCTTTCTATAGTTGGGGCATAGTTTTAGGGAGCGCCACTTATGGAGAACCATCTTCCCATGTACAAGTTACATATCAAACCCTTTTTTTCATGTGAACATTAGGTTTATGAGATCATTTCATCCATTATTTCCTTATGATCTTTGGAGTGATTAACTATCATTGGTTACTTTCTAACATTGGTTCTAGTCGTATGTGCCTTGTGTTACCAGGATCCTCTTCTTGTTCACCTTCAATACAACTAGAGGCATATTTTCCTCGCATGTTATTTAATATGATTTAGTGTCATTCATACCTTTAGGTCACATGTGTTGAATTTTGTTTTATCCTTGATCCTATCACATATATCTTCTATCCCCACCTTTGTTTTATTACAAAACATACCTTTTCTTTATCCCAATCACTTACATGCTATCCATTTATGCTAAACACATTTATTCTTTCTTATATTCATCATTTAACCACATCCATTTCTAAATTGTTTTCATCGCATTTTACCATACACATCATAATCACCATGATCAAATTTAAAAGCAAAACATATTAATCATAACACAAAACACATTTATATCACTATCCATACACTTGCACATCCAAATTAACCATCTAATCATACGCGTATTGCGGCATCATCATCGAATATAAAAAACATATGCATTCCACCACATCATCATAACATCATATAAAATACAACTCATCACATCACATAAACACATAATTAATTATAACATGAATCAAAATCATACACACACACACACACACACACACACACACAGACACACACACATACACACACATACACACACATACACACACACATATATACAATATATGTGTATATATATATATATATATACAATATATGTATATATATATATAGACACATACACACACACACACACACATATATACATACATACATATATATATATATGTATATATGTATATATATATATATATACATATATATACATACATATATATATATATATGTATGTATATATATGTATATATATATATATGTATGTATGTATATATATGTATATATATGTCAAAAGGGTATCATTACATCATAATTGACCTCTAAGGGCCCTTTCTTAAAGTAGAGATATTGTCAAATATTGTAAAGTGTATATCCGAGAGCCTCAAGCCCTATCTTGTAGGGGCAAGTAAAACACCTGATCGGGCTATACCTCATCACCGCCCACATGGCCTCCTCCCTCTCACTATGGATGTGCTATGCTAGTCATGATCCTGGAAGACCCATGTCCTCCTGCCACTGTCCTCTGTAAGTTCTCTTAGTAGTAAAGTGTCTTCAACATCTTCTCGAACAAGATCCCCTCATAATATCTAGCCTTTGCAGCTAGTTCTATATATATATCCATGGAGATCATACCGGGAGGTGTAACCTATCCTAACCCCTATGGAGCTTCCTACACACCACTAACCGACTCCATTGTAAAAATAGTAGAAAGATCACAAAAATTGGCTCTGTAGGCCTCCCTCTTCATGTGGTAACGCTCTCTATCTTGAATAACTTGGTTAATCTCTTGAGTGACCACATCCCACTATTGTAGAGCTGTACCTCACTCTACATGTGTCTTATCTCTCTCTAATATCATCTGGTCTAGCTCGACATGTATCCATGTCACCTCTACAGACTCTCCCACTCCACCATCTTTATATCCTCTAGACACTACCTCCACATCAATCTCCATCTCCTCTACCTCCTCCTCTCCTCCCTCCTTGACCACCCAAGATTCCCATCCTATGAAATGCCAATCAGAATACCCCACTCTAACTCTAATTTCTTCATCCTATTCCCATGGCACCACCTCCTCCTCCATTGGTTTAGCCATGAAAGGACTTGACAACTCCCTATGTAACTCTTCTCTCCTAAAAAAAATAGGATCATGAGGCATTGTCTGGATGACTCCAAAGTGTTGTCTCAATCGATCAAACTGAATGACCTCGATCATCTCCAACCATCTCTCCTATGTCCACCTAATCCTACTCATCCCCATTAACTCCACATCTGCACTAGGCCATGTAGGGAATCCTTGGTACAACCTCCATGTAATTTGATCAACATATAACTCTGTGAGCCAGTCCACATACCAATTTTCCCTCTTCTCACTCATATCACAAAATTCTAGATTGTCCCTCCATCTCAAAAATCCAACAGTGAGCTCAATGTAGTCTCCTATGACCCACGTAAGCCCTGGTGGCCTAATAACAACAATATGCTCGTAGGCCCAATAGTGAAGCAAGAAACCCACATCTAACCCTGACCTCTTGTTTGCCTTGTACATGGATAGCTCATGGTACACCTGAGCTAACAAGGAATTTTCAAATGAAAATACAATCTGGTGCTCTATAATATCCACTACCACACCATCTAGTGCCCAAGGATCCGAGATCCTCCTGAGTCTGGAAAAGCATAACAAGACATTACCATCATGACTAAGTAGATGAATTGGCTGCGTGGAACTCTAGCCTCATATCATAGCTCATATGAAAAATTCCCTACAGAAAACTTGATCTGGGGCTCATCAGCTCCAAATATCCACATTAATACTGATAATATTCTATCACCTATAATGAGAACTATCTACTCCCCCTGTATCAGCAGCTTGAGGATGAAGTATACATTTTCTAGGGTGATGGTCATCTCCCCTTTCTTGAACCAAAATGAACATGTCTGACTATCCCACCTCTCAACCAATGCTATCATCAAACCCAAATATCATGGGATCCTCTGATAGTGTCTAAATATGCCTAGTCCAAATGCAGAAATATGATCCCACTTAACATCTGTCAAACCTCCTTGTTTCACCTTTTTCTTTGACTGTTTCTTTGAAGTGTTGATGAAATAGATAGGGTAATGGGCATAGGAGGAATACTTGTTTATATGTTGGTTGATGGGTTATTGTGCGCGTATGACTTCCAAATCCACAGCTTATCGTGAGAGCTTCCCTTTGGCTAGGAGGAACTACCTGTAATGAAAACAAGACCACCAAAAGGAATTAAACAATATGGGTAGTGAACTGCCTAGCGTAAGCTAGATATGGGAAGTATGATACTTCCTAGATGGCTGTCAGTCCACTATTTTAAACAATTAAATTCTATAAATAAAGTAAATCCTATTGTTATTTTAAAATTATTTAGGTATCTCACTTAAAAACATAATAAGAAAATAGATATAATCTAACAGGCTAAGTTAGAATAGAATCCAAAGGTCAAATGATTGGTTCTGGGTTCTACAGGTCTGATAAAGGTCTTGGGTAGGTCACATATGGATGAGGGTAAGATAAAATTAGGTGGGTAGGTATTTGTTTAGGGATGTGTAGGCAAACATAGAGACCGGTGTCAGTTAGGGGTGACCGACGACGGTCAGGTGTAACTGGTGCTGGTTACTGTGAGATCTAGAAATGTCACAAAATGGAATTTTGATCTCCTTTGTGATTACACAAAAGAATTTGGTTGGTTGGGATGGTGTATTAGGTGATGGGAGTAGGCATTTGTGAGGTTTTAATGGGTATATGGAGGTGGGAGTGTGGAAAAGGTCAATAGAGGGCAAGGGAAACAATGGATGATAAACTAATGAAGAAAGGAAATAACTAGGAAAGTATGATGTTGTACTTACTTGGATTTCATCCTTGAAGGCCTGTGTGTGAAGGATGGAGGTGTTGATGATGGGTTTGAAGGTTGCAAGTGATCAAAAACTAAAGAAAAGATTCTGTATGGGCTGCATGTGCACTCTTCTTTTTTTGGATAGATCAGATCGTGGCTGGGATGGCTGTGTAGGAGAAGATGCTCAATATCCTTCCTTGGATGTGATTTTTTGCAGGAATTTGCTCTCTGAAGATGCGTTATCTCTCTGAGATGTGTTCTTGCTCATCAAATTTCTCCCAAATTTTTTGCCAACTTCCAAGTTACAACCTTGAGAATAAGGTTGTTTTGGGTTAAAAGGGGTAACCGACGACGGTTGGGCTTAACCGGAAATGGTTAGGGGTAACCGATGTCGGTCAAGGTGGTATTTCCTAGGTTTACTAAACTTAGGGAGATCCTCCTGATTTTATTAGATCTCATGTCGTTATCCCACGAATTAAACTGGGATCCTATTGTGAGCATGCGGGAATGTGGTTAGAGGGAATGTAGGAATTAATTTTTAGGGTTTGGGTAAGTTTTAGTTAGTTATGGGAACTTGCTAAGAATAGGTCTTAGGTTGAGTTAGCTTGGTGAGGTGTCTAAGTGAACTGTAGGTGTAGATATTATTTAAATAAGATATTTAAATAATAAATATAGTGAGGATAATGCATTAATTTAATTAAATTAATATTAGTGGGGTGAAGACGGTCATGGCTAGGTAAATGTAATAAAGGGTGCTTATATGTCGAGGGACGAAAGGGGAGTGCGACCTAAATTTAGTGTCTACATTTTTCCCCTTTTTGTTACGTAGCTTTTATTTGTAAACAATGCTAACAAAAAAAAGATGTGCTTGCCCCATGTGAGGGTGAAGGTGATCCCCCTCAAACCAAGAACTGACGAGGCAGCAGGCTGAAGTGGTGAGTGGTTTGATAAAAGGTAAATGGGAGAAAAAGGCAAGTGGGTATAGGGAAAAAAGGGTGAAAGGTCCACTCGGGAAATCTAGGTAATGGGTCAGGGTCACAGGTAGCAACAATCAAACACAGGCATATGTTTAAACTACAACACACTACTGGGTTGAAGAGAAGACAAACTCTACATCGTCTAAGGTCGATAGGTTTATCCAAACAAGGTTGAAGTGATTCCGGTATCCAAGGTATAGGATATGGTTAGGAAACACAATGTAGGCTAGGTGCAAGAACGTTTAGGTATGTTCTGGTACACCAAAGGTAGGGTCAAGATAAACGGTCATGATAATAAGCTAGGTAAGGTCATTAGGTCAATCAACACAGGTAAAAATGCTGCAAGGTATAACAAACACATGAGGTCAAAGGTCGCTAGCAATTCTCTAGGTCTAAATATCTTGGTCATGGCATGGGTAAGGCTGAGGTAGGGGTAAAATAATGAGTCCCCAAAGGAGGAAAAATGGAGATAGTAAATGATGAGGTCAGGAAAGGTAAGGTAGTGGGTTGGGTAAAGGTTGGATGGGGTAAAGGAGTAAGGTAAAGTGTGGGGTAAAATGGAAAAGTAAGGGAAATGTGTAGGTTAGGTTGACCAATGGCGGTCATGTATAACTGACATCAGTGTAGGAAAACTGACAACGGTGAGGTAGGGCATGAGACCGATGCCGGTTTAGGAGAACCAAAATTGGTTAGGTCAAGTTTTGTATAAAAAGAAAAAATCCACGTTTTTATTATTCATTTGTGATTTGTGAAGTGAAGAAATGAAAAAAGAGAGAGAAAAGTGAGAAAAGCATCTACAGGAAACGGGACAGTTAGCTGGTAGTGTGAGTTGACGATGGCTGGGTTAGAGAGTAGTGGGTCCACGAGATCATTGCGAGGGATTTGATTGGTCGGAGGGTGTGGGTAGATATTCGGTGATGGCAGAGGCTAGAGAGGTCTCGGGTGGACCACTAGCATAGTGGCTAGACATGCCATCGAGATGGTGGCAACATGACGAGGTAAGCACCTAACTCTATAGTGCAAATTAGATAGATTAGAGGTTGTAATAGTTGTGTTTTGTGGGTCTTTTGGTTTTTGTGGGTTTGTTGTTTTTGGTGGGTGGGAAAAAGTAAAATGTGGGTATGGGGGGGAAAAACAGGCAAAAAAGAGGGGAGGGAGGGTAGTAAAGTGTATAGGTGAGGTGGGTAGGGGTTTTGGGGTAGTGTAGGTCATTGTAGGTGGGGTAAAAGGGACAGGGGGAGAGTTTGTAAAAAAGGGGGGTTTAGGAAGTCGCAGATTGTTTCATGACATTAACTGGCATCAGTTAAGCTTGGATGACATCAGTCGAGTAGAACCAGGATCAGTTACCAAATAGGTGACCGATGCCAGTCACGTGGTAATTGTGGTCGGTAAGGGGGAATCGGTATCGGTCACCAAACAGCTGATCGATGCCAGTTTAAGGGTGACCGGAGTCGGTTAGGCTGAATCAGCACCAGTCAGGAATTAGGCATAAGGGCCCAAAAAGGGATGTGGGCCAGGTAGTTTGAGATAGGTAAAGTAAAAATAGGGTGGAGGGTAATGATAATTGGTGAATATGGGCATGGGAAATGTAGATTAATGTTGTGTTTGGATTGGATGCAGGGGAGATCACAGTTACATATGTGGGATAGGGTTCTACCGTTGCTGGTGACATTACGTAGCTTAGCGACCCCCTTGGAGATGTAGCACGTGGAGGTAGTGGGCTTGAGTGGTATTCGATACTATCGATGTGCTGTTTGTTAGCCTAGTTTTATGGTCATGCTTATCAATAGATGGGATTCCGTGACCAACACGTTCCACCTTCTGACGGGTGAGATGACTATCACCCTAGAGGACGTGTTCTAGATATTGCGGTTACCCATATTGGGGGCTTAGGTGTACTCTATCTCCTTCGAGGCCTCAGAGGAGCTGATCAGGACTATATTTAGCGAGGGGGTGACAGAGCTAAGATTCTATAGTGCCAATTTGAGCTATGGCGAGATGTACCTAGCCCATCCAGATGAGATGAGGCTAGTGGTTTTATTGATGGAGGCAATGTGCTGCTATGCACTACCTGATGCAGAGGGGGGATGCTTTCCCCAATCATTGATGGGGTTGCTCCATGATATGATGGTGCATGAGACATGGTTTTCCTGGGCACTAGCATTCTTAGTGCAACTATACAGAGAGCTGCAGGTGTATGGGTGGTTACACAGGTTTAGCCTGTGTTGTACATTTATACTACACTATTGGGACTATGAGCACATAGTTTGTGTTCGACCGATAGGGATGCCCCGAGTAGATGCATTCCCAGCGAGATATGTGTGGTTGAGATACAAGAGATGGGTGCCAGTGGCAGGAGAACAGAGGTCAGATAGGCCGACATATGATGTGGCCCATTTTCGGTAGTTATTGGAGGGGTTGTCTGGAGTGGACATTATCTGGAGAACATATGTGGGATTCCCCTCATGCAGGAACATGCATGAGGAGCTAGCTGAGCTATAACTAGAGATGTGGATATAAGGTTACCGTGCCAGGGAGGATGAGATGATCTCAGTCAACAGGGTCCAATGACAGTTTGGGCTTGTACAAGATATCCCTCCATCCTTCCCATAGTATCGAAGAGATGACGTGGTGAAGCATCTACCTCTACCACATCCTATAGTGCCTACAGGAGAGGAGGAGCAACCAGTGGATCAGTGGATCGATGATGCCAGATGCATAGACTAGTATAGGCAGTGGTGGGCGTCTCAGCTACGAGCCATACCACCTAGACTAGGGCAGCCTAACTTAGCTATCATTACAGTGTAGAGAGATGCCCTATAGGGGCATGTAATGATGGTGATCACTCAGGTAGGTATAATGTAGACACAGTTGGAGGGGTAAGGGGAAGAGGTAGTAGAGCTATGAGTACATGTGGCTAGTCTATAGGCCTAAATGACGAATGGAGGGGGTGGAGGAGATAAAGATAGGTATGGTCAGGTGGCAGCCCTTTAGGCTCAGGTGGTAGGTTTACAAGGCTAGTTGGCCACATCCCAGACATAGATTAGGGCCTTACAGGCCTAGATACAGGCATAGGGACAGGGGGCACCACCACAGGTATAGGGGTAGGGGCACCACCACATGCGTAGGGAGCTGGTCCTAGTTCACAGGCTGGCCTAGGGCAGGTACAGGAGCTGAGACCTATGGGACCACCATAGACCATACCTATATCTAGGTTACGAGATGCCTTAGGTGAGGTGAGATACTATCAGGACCAGCTCATGGTAGCCAGGATATACTTCCTCTCTTACGGAGAGTACAAGGCACAACATGCGTCCAATGAGAGGATGGGATCCTGCACACATAGTGTAGAGAGAACAGGAGGTCAGCGAGCTCTGAGGCCCAATCAGGGAGAGGCCACCAGCGCATGATGAACAAAGTTAGGTGATGTGCTAATTGGGACATAGAAGGCTGAGGGCGCAGGTGACACAGAGATGGAGGACATCCGTTAAAATGTTTGATATGCGGCCACCCGAGTTTTTTTGTATACTAGTGATTATTTTTGATATATATGCCAGACTAAGTGCCAAAGATAGTTGTATTTTTGATCATATACCAGCTTGCGATTTGAAGATAGTGAGGATGTATGAGTGATTTTGTTGTATATTGTGAGTAGATACCGGCCTGCGTGCCGAAGATATTTTGTATTGATTCATTCATTCTTTTTTTAGATATGAGACCGGTCTGCGTGCTGATGAAATTTTGTATTGTATATCAGCCTACGTGCTGAAATTTTTGAGATGATGGCCATGATGAGATAGAAATGTGTATATATACACATTTATTGATTTATATGATGATATCCATGGTATTTTGTGATGTGTCAATATGTTTATGAGATATTGGATGTATGGCTTGTGTTAGATGAGATATGGATGTGTTACTTTAATGTGGATTGAAATTAGGTGAGTTAGACATGATGGAGTTAGGTTGGTTTAGGCATGGATCGAGTCAGGTTATAGGCATGGTTGAGTCAGGTTATAGGCATGGTTGAGTCAGGTTAGTTTAGGCATGGATCGAGTCAGGTTATGGTTAGGCACAGATTGAGTTTAAATTAGGTTTAGTTATGATTCATTATTTTGGAAATGAATGATACTATGGCTCATATGTGAAATGTTGTAGACTCTATGCATAGTGATAATAGAGAGATGGTAGGTGTAATAAACGTATAGAATGGGAAGCAACTTTGGTATGTATGTGGCTTAATTTCTAATTTTGTTATAAAAGGGGAATTAAGTGAAATGTGATGTAAATGGTGAGTTAGGTATGGTTGATGAATCTTTTTAGGGTTGAGAATATCTGAGCTAACCTCTAAGTGACCCATGCCTTTGGAGTGCTGCCTACATAGTCCCGATGAAAAAGGGACCTTAGGCTGATGTAGTTCTCCCATGAGCTAGGGAAGAATATGAAAGTGAGTTAGTAGGTTTGTGTGCATGTTGTGGGTTTAGGTTTAATAGGTGTGGGTAGATTATAGGTAAAATGATGTAGGGGAAGGTGATTATGGCAAAAGGGGAGGACTACCTCAAAGGTAAGTGTCAAGGACCAAGACCTGTATAAGGTAATCAAAACGTAAACAAAGATGGTGTAAAGATTGGAGGGGGGTAATAAAGCCACCTGATTGGGTAGGATCATATCGAGTAGATCATACCTTGGAGGGGTGATGAACACAAGACCTGAAAGGCATTACACAATTAACGGTTATATGGTGAAATTAGTCACAGGATCACCAAATGTTGAAATTCCAAGATGTCCCTTGAGGTGATTGAGGAAATGAGAGTGAAAATGGTAAGGTGGGTGAAATGTAGGTAATATTATATGTTTTGAGTGATAGGTCTTTTGGGCAAGAGGTTTGAGGTCACAATGGGCAAGTCCATGACTAAAAAGTTTGTGGTTGAGATAGACTAATCGATGCGGGAAGTCTATATGGGATAAATAATATGGTACTCCTTGAAGTCTTCGTGAAGCTGATCAATGTGGGAAGCTTTGGTTTCTCTCATTTTTTTTTTGAAAGCTTCACATAGTTGTCCTTTGAGGGAGAAGTTTATTTATAGCAGCAATTTTATCGAGAGGAAGATGTCCTTTTAAGGGAGTCATATTTTTAATTAAAATTTTGACTCAAGGAGTTTGGTCCCATTGAAGGTCTTTGAAATCATGGACAAGACCAAGGTGAAGGATAGGATTCTTGTTCAAAAGGTAAGGTGGAATGACCATGGGATCTCATCTAAAGATAGATGAAAAGTATCCATGAGAATCATGCTATGTGTAGTGTTAT